>OX344857.2:8386440-9586440 GCA_947037095.2 Nycteola revayana | reverse complement strand
CCTTCGAGGGGACAGCCTCCGTAGCGTAGCGGTATTTGGCTCGCTTAAAAATCTTGGAGGTTGTGGTTTCGTTCCCCACGCTGGACAGAAAATCTTTGTGTAAATTCTAAAATTTCTTTCCGGGTCAGGTTGGTTGAAGAACCAACAAACCAGATTCGTGGTACTAGACCTGCCTTGTCTCATTTAAATGTTATATTTAAATAAAGACATATTAATAAATATTTCTCTAGGAACAATCAATAGAAGAAAAATATATAAAAGCATGTGCTGAGGAAAACGCTGAAAGAATAAGGTTTCTTTGATATAATATAGTATAATTTAATATAGGTGCAATATTTCATAAATATTTCCAGCAGTTTGTACGGCTTACAAACTGTTCAAAGTAGATTCACTCGACGGGCCACCGGGGAACCATGGTTCATTCGTAATCGCAACTTACATTCTGATCTCTAACTGCCTTTCATCAAGCGGTGGATGAAAAAGGCGTAGGAAAGCTTCTTCGAATTCGCGGTGCAACACCCAAACCCGTTGGTTGTTGCAGCATCCGACTATAGGCCTTTGCCCACGTGGCGTCGTAAACACCGTCGGTCTCGAGGCATCCTAGTTGACCCGGACGACGAGTTAACAATCTACCAACTAGCAGTAAAAAGACTGCAAGAAACTAGCACCACTACACAGAGATCACTGCGCGGAGAAGAGTGCGCCCATGAACGAGACGCGTCCCCCCTCATCCTGCCTCAGTTTGCAAAGAACCTTGCTTTCGTAGACCCGAAGTCCGAGAGGCCCGCGAACTGTAAAGTACAGCGACAGTTGCACAAAACCCCCTAAAATATACTAAGTCATAATCCCTCAATCATCGCCAGCCACCGCCATGAGCCGAGAGCAAAGCTCCACAGGGGGTGCCCTCATGCGCAGGTATTAAGGCTGGAGCTCTGCTCGCCTTTATGCCCGGTGAAGTAGTAAAAGCGTCATGGCTAATTAAGTATGTCCATCCAAAAAAATAAACGCACTGCGCGTAACTATTTTTACGGCATACTTAAATGATATTTGAATTTGACTTGAGAAAGAGAAAGAGAAAGAGAAGGAGAAGGAGAAGGAGAAATTTGATATCGACGGGGAAGTGCTAACAACTCCTAACTTAATTTTTTTAACGAAAAGGTTAATCGCAAGTAATCGCAAGCTGATTAATTTTGGCAGGAAATATATTCTAACTTACAAATGGAAACATCTCGTAACTTCGTTTCAAATAAAACTTTGAGCTAATATCTCCTATCTTTATACGCAAGTATAACTCGCGAGTGTGAAAGGGACACCGGCGTGCGCGACGTTCCGTCAGTGAGTGCGATGTTTTTAATCTGTTTGCAGCGTTTTTGATTGTTTTTGAGTAAATAATAGTTAATTACTATTTAAATTGTGCTGAACGACAAATATTTTACTTGGATTTATAACAAAGGTTATAAATGAATAAATGAATCTGTCAAATAGATATTCTTACTCTGGTTGCAGTTTACTTATTTGTCCACTTTTCACAGGTCATGGAAAAAACGAGAATGTTCGGCGTTCCTCGTAAAGATCGGCCCACAATGAAAACCATGTAGGTTTTCATTGTGGGCCAGTCTTGATCATGAAACATGTAGAACTCCCAAAAAACGTACAATGTCAGTAAAACATGAAGACTCTTCTTTTCCTGATAAACGTAACAAAACCGAATGTTCATCGGATGATTCGATAATCGAAAACTCTCCCGATTCCTCTTTAACCTCAATGGCTGCTTTGTCGAAGAAAATATTTTTGAAACCTGTCTTAGATAAACCAGCGGACGAGATATTGCCTCACAATACCCTAAAGTCTTTGCTCACTAATGATAATGACGATGTTCTCTTAAGAAAAGTTGCGGAATCAGTACCAATATCTAATTATATAAAATGTGCTTCTCTGTCTGACTTGACTGACTCGACTGACTGAAAGAGGTATCCTCTTTAAATTTAAGAAATATGAGAAGACACGTTTCACCTGTGGTTTCCGGCTTAGAATAGACCATCCCATGTCCTCCCATGGGTGTCGTAAAAGGCGACTAAGGGACATATGGCTGATGGATGGGCAGCAGCATCTATTAGCTCAAGGTTTACATCTTACTGCGATCACCAATCCGTCTGCCAAGCGTGATGATTATGGCAATATCCCTCTACGATCCTGGCTTGCCATGGTCTGTTAAGAGGAGGCCCATGTTCAGCAGTGGACGTAAACGGACTGTTGATGATGATGATGATGACGTTTCAGCTGAATCTATCCCCTTTGCCGTTAGCTCGGGGTTAATAATGCACTATAATCAAAAGCCAGACACTCAGGATACCACTGATGGTATTGAGTGTATAGGTATATCTGCAATAAGACCGTCAGATAATATTCTTTCGAAAATAAGGTTCCTCTCTTTGTCCGTTTTGACGACTGATATCAATACAGAATGTCGTCAAAGATGCATATCATCTTCTGCAATGAAAACATAAGTAAAACTGAGTCTTAAGAGTCCTTAGTTATCATTAGAGTCATTAAAGAGATTTTTTTAATTTTATTTTTAAGCTGCTTTCTCAATTTAGAATGTTGACCTAAAGCATCAATTTTGTTCTCGTTGATTTAGTTTTAGAAGTGGGACAGTTCTAATTTAAGCGTTATCTTTGAATTTTTTAAGGATTTTTTTATTAATAAATGTTACAGTAATTAAAGGATTAAAATTTCAAACCCTATACATAAAAATTGCAATGAATAAGCATTCATTTCTCAGAGTTATAACAGTGTTTCATTTTGAAAATACCTCCTATCTTAACCGATATGGTGAAGATGATGTTGATATAGAAAGGCAATAACTTCTATCTTCAAAAAAATCGCCTATTGTGAATATTTAATTTTGGTCTATTTTTAGATTCCTTTGTTATATTATCACTGAATATGATTGAAAACTTCAAAGAGAAATGATAATTTTCAATGATTTCTGTTACTTTTTTGAAGTATGGAAAGTACTCCTATCTTCAAATTTTCAGCCACACCAGCTTGGATTATACCTCCTATTTTACATTATCTCGCCAAATACTTATTCCAAACAAATTTTAATTATTACCCTACAAGCGGGTCTATTTAAGTATAAAATTGCCATTAACACATTTTTTTCTTAAACTTCTGGGAAAAATAAAAAACGTTTTTTTTTGCCTCCTGTAAAATTTGGTTTTTGTAAGTTAGGAGTTGTTAGGACTTCCCCGTCGATATGAAAAATGAGATTGAGAAATGAGAAATGTGAAAATTAAAATGCTATTTCTTACTATAACCTACAATTATTAGAAATGAGGAATAAGAAATACACTGTGCAATGTTTAGAAAAAAATCAAACTTCATGACTAGATGTTCTGGTACATCTAATGACCTAATCACCTGTAGGTACCTACGATTTTTTATTTAGCTTTCTAAATTGGTGATTTTTTGTTTTATTTGGTTTGTTTGTATTTAATCAAAACTCACAATATTATTTCTCGATATTATTACCATATCTACTATAGATGCTGTAATACATCGTTGTGTGGCGCTTGAGGACACATCGCATTTTGTATAGATGGTTGGCGAAAATGTTAATAAAGCACATTCCTGTCTAAAATAAAGCACGACGCACGTTTTGCACTTTTATCAAGCTTAGCCATTGATCCGTCAATAAATTAACCTTAGGTTGTTTGTGAAACCAAACCCAACGTTGTATCTCTCTTAATACAAGTAGGTAGTTGTTAGTTTCGATTACCAGGATTTAAAAAAAACAATACCTCTTATTAAAGGCATCTCAGATGTTGTAATATTATTTGCCATTTATAGCATAGCGGTTAACCTACTTAAGTAGGTATTAAACAATTTCCGTGGCCTAGCGGCTAACGGTATGAGCTCTCGCTTTCAATCTCGGAGGCCGAGGGTTTAATTCCCTTTACGAAGCAAAAATAACCGTCTAGTTGGTTTGGAGTACTATTCTCCGTACCTTGGATATAACGTTTAGACGTTGGCTCCAAATGTTCATTTATCATTTGGAGACATTATCTATGTAAATCGTTCACCAGGCAACTGGCATTTACGTTTACCTTTGTGTATATTAAATGACTAGCTACCCGTGCCTGGTTTCACTCGCGTAGCTAAAGTTCCCGTGGGGACTTCATAATAAATAATTAAATATAGCCTATGTTATTCAGGGATAATGTAACATTTTTATGGTGAAAGAATTATCGAAATCCGTCCAGTTTTTAAGTTTGTTCGAAACAAACATACAAAACACAAACTTTTCCTCCCTTATTATATTAGAATAGATACTGAGGTCAACCATACGCATACGGTCTCTTATACGGGCTGATGATGATTCCTAAATATTGATTAACTCTTGGAAGGCATCATTTATTTATATTATATAAGATCCCCTAAATTTTAAGACAAATATTATAGAATCTGAAAAAACATTCGGATCTGGTAGATTGATGTCTTTCAATCTACCAGATCCGAATGTTTTTTTAGATTTTACCCTCCATGTCTCGGACGTTGATTCCAATAGGCATGAATTAAAACCATTAAGTCCGTCAGTTAGATTACCAGAGAATAATGGACACGCATTTTTTTCGTTCCTCAAACAAAAAATTACGAAGATAGAGCGCGTTGAAATTTCGTATGACGTCACTTCTAGGTACAATTTTAACTAGTAGTGACGTCGTGAGCCCCCTTCTCCTGAACTTTATAGTTTGTTTATGCTCCGAATGTTTGAATTTTTTTATTGATTTGATAAATAATAAAATACGTGTCCAATATATTTTTTTCATGCCTACTGTTATAAAATAATCTATAACAATCAAAATTTTTGGGAACGAACAGCAATGTTCATCTGAGCACCTAAAAATGTCCAGTAGGCTAATCAAGTAACAATATTACTATGACTTTGTTAAAAATGTCTTCGCTACTCAGGGAAATTAGTTACAAATACCTTTCAGTAATAAATACATATTTATCGAAGACACAGTCATATCGTAACATTATGGTTGTATGATGGTACCTATTTATATAATACATGCACAATATTAATACGCACAACTTTCGTAGCGTAGCGGTAATTGGCTCGCTTTAAATCTCGGAGGTCGTGGGTTCGATTCCCACACCGGACAAGAAATCTTTGTGTAAATTCTATGATTTCTTTCCGGGTTTAGTTAAGGGACTACCCTCCGTGTCTTGGAAAGCACGTTAAGCCGTTGGTCCCGATTGTTATAACATCATCTATAACAAACGAACCAGGGAACGGGCAACAGCGTTTCCCCTGTGTATCACAACATAACACTGCGGTCACCAATCCGCCTGCCAAGCGTTGTGACTATGGCACCAAACCCTCCCTCCGGAGGAGGCTTCAGCAGTGGACGTTATACGGGCTGATGATGATTAAAACGCACCAAAAAGTGGCGGAGGGGCTTCTAGTCAACAAATAAAACATTTCATTACAGTTTTTCTATTTTTATTATATTTAACAAAACAATAATATTTATTTTAACAAGTACAGAAATATTCTGTACTCAATTGTATTTTGGTATTATTGCATACTAATTCATCTACTTGACTCGCCGATGTAACGCATTCATTCACGCTGAATTATCAGGAATATTTACAAAAAATAAACACTAATTTCCTTGCCACTTTTCTTCAACAAGGGATACAAAATGGAACCAGCCAACTAGCATACAAGCATTTTACCAAGTAGAAATTAAAATTCGTTTTACAGTAGGTAAATATTGTTATGGCAGTATTGTACTTGTGTACAATGTAATTTGACAGTGTAATAGTTTTCAGTTGACCATCTCCTTTAAATTTTGACTTTTGATAAGGAACCTTGCGGTTTTCTTCTTTGATGTTACTTATGCTGTCTGTAATTGCCAATGTTTAGCAAATTGCTAAGCAAACTCTGTTTTTTTTCTCTACGTGGATTAAATTAAACGACCGAAGACCGTTTTTAGGGTTCCGTAGCCAAATGGCAAAAAACGGAACCCTTATAGATTCGTCATGTCTGTCTGTCTGTCTGTCTGTCCGTCCGTATGTCACAGCCACTTTTTTCCGAAACTATAATGTTGAAACTTGGTAAGTAGATGTATTTTGTGAACCGCATTAAGATTTTCACACAGAAATAACGGTTTGCACTTGTAACTGATACGGAATCCTTCTTGAGCGAGTCCGACTCGCACTTGGCCGGTTTTTTTTTAATATACACAACCGATGCTTCTAAATTATTATTACAAATGTCAAACAAGTCAAAGAAAAAGTCCTTTTTAAAAACAATGAATGTTAGGCTAAGTTTAGATGACCGCGCGTGCCCGCGCGCACGACTATGCACCGCGCGGTTTAAGATCTACACTCCTGTATTGACCTGTTGACGGACGCAAGCAGCGACGAAAAAACCCTCTGAACAGGTGAAACGCGCGGCAGCGCGCGTCGCAGCGCATTCATCTGAACTTAGCCTTATGCTACACATAACTCTAGATGTCAGAAGCATAAGGACGGATGCTTTTATACTATTTTACTTCAGAAGCATTTGGTTGTAAGTGCCAGTTTACAATAAAAGCACATACGATCAAATGTGTCATCCGACCTTATGGTTCTGAGCTCTAGAATTATAACAATCTTCGGTATATGAAACAACAGATAAATCAATGTTCTATTGATAACAGCATTTTTAATATTAATTAGCCATTAACTGATCCATTTATATTTTGCTAACAATATCTAGCTATACCGTGCTAAAATTGCTTAGTGTTCTGACGCTGTGTGAAATTCATCTTTGTCTGGAAGGGGGATGACGTGCGCTTGTTTTGTGTACGCAGTTGGATTTCAGCATTTAGCAGCTGGTCTAATGTCTGAAATAATATGATATGTGTTAGATTAAAAAATCAGTAATCAAACTTATAGTTGGTGATGTTATTTATTGTAATCAATTTATCAACCACTAAAAATCGAATAGCGCTAGATTATCAAGTCATCAATGTACGAGTACACACAGAAATTTACTTAAGTAATAGTACAGCTTCAAACTTTAAACATTAAATTATTAGGTACATAAACCATCATTTCTATTTTACAAGGATTATATAGTATTTCGCAATTTGCAGTGCCTTTCACATAGGTGCATAGACCTTTTCATATCAATGTTTTTTTTTTTCATTTTCTTTTTTAACTATGAGCTGTATTCCCAACATACTTCTCTCCATGGCTCATTGACACCTCTCTAGTACTGCCCAGTAAAGCAATGTAACCTCCGTAGCGTAGCGGTATTTGGCTAGCTTTAAATCTCGGAGGTCGTGGGTTCGATCCCCACAAGAAATCTTAGTGTAAATTCTAATATTTCTTTCCGGGTCTGGATGGTTGAAGGACTACCCTCCGTGCCTCAGAAACCACGTTAAGCTGTTGGTCCCGATTAACATCATCTTTAACAATTGTATACCAGGAAATGTACAGCAGCGTTTCCTTGTGTATTACACCGTAATTCTGCAGTCACCAACCCTCCCTCTATGGCAAAAACACGGCTTCAGCACGGGCTGATGATGAAGTCTTTTTTCGGTCAGAAATGTTTCACCTAGTAGGCGTTTGCGCTTGACTGGGTATAACGATAAGCAGGGCTTCAGCTTTATAAAAAGCTATTTTAATATTAAAAGATTTTATATGGTGATTATGTAAATAGTTTAAAACTACAAACTGAGCAACTTGCGCCAAAAGGATTACTAGGCGGGGAGGTATACGTCGAAAATTACTAAGAATGGATAAATACAATTGAAGTAAACTAGAGGTACTATTTTTTACCTTGTCTTCAATAAGTCCTCTATCTTTCAAAGCTTTTTCAATGTCAATAAATTCCTTTTTAGCGTCTTTGTTTGGCGATGCTTCTATAGCTTTTCTTACCCGTTCCATCTGAAAATGGAAATAACATAGTATGGTATGAATTATTTAGTATAACACTACTAAGGACATTTACAAGTTCAAATCGACGAATAAGACAGTAAAACAATAAGCTTTTATTAGTAATGCCGCAAATTAATTATTTTTTATTATAATGAATATAATGAAATTGACACAACTGGATGTCCAGTGGTTTACGGTTGATGCTACTGACCTTAAATTATGGGTTTGAATCTCACCCGTGACAATTATTTTTGTAAACCACAGATATTTTGCTGCTTAAAAACAAAAGAGCCACAAATCAAAAACAAGTGAAATGCAAAAATAGTACCAATTTAGCCAGCATTGGTACAATTTTTGCATTTCACTTAATTTCCATTTGTGGCTCTTTTGTTTGTCTGTTATTCTGTATGGGTGTAATTATGTGTTTTCAAAGGTATCCCATGACAAAGGGATTTATTTATATAATGCCTTTAATAAAAAAAATGTAAAGGCATACAGCACCAGCTATGCACTAAACATAAAATTTATTTATGCACCGTTTGTAGGCGGTTTAGGGTTTTTGAACTTATTTTTAATTGAAATAGGTATTTAAAAGAAATTGCGGAAAAATAAAAACGGTCTTCTAATTAAATACTTACAGTTTCTTCAAAGAATGTGTGCTTATCCTTTTGTGTGGGACTGTCGATGTCTAAGACAGACCGCAATGTGGGTAGAGCATCGTCTACCCTCCCTAAGTCTGCTAAAGCCATAACCTAAAGTAAAGAAATACTACTATTACAAAAAAAATCTGTAACATATATAAATTATAAATTAGAGTCATAGTATAATTTTGCAAAAAAAACGCATAACACAATCTACATTAGAGTTGTCAACCGTCCTGTTTTCTCAGGACATGTCCAGGTTTTATATGTGTCCTGGATAGGTTTTAAGCAGCGTCCTGGGTTTTTAAAGAGCCTCATAAGGTTATATTAATATAAAATTTGTACGTTTACATTGTTATTTGAATTTAAATTACTTAACCTACTTTTTCTACATATTAATTGAAATTTTGCTACACTATTACATTACTGCATCCCGTTTTTAAAACGGTTGACCTGGTCTTTACAATCTCAAGTCCTAGTTTTTTAGAAATTGTGGTTAGCAAACCTAATCTACATCAATGAAAATCAATAACAAATTATATTTTTGACTTAAGCGCGCGGTTGTTTTATGCGGAGATTGCAGCGTCAAACGCATGCGATCAACGGTTGCACTCAACTCACGCTGCGCTTGGCGCTGCGTCAACCGCGTAAAACAATGGTTTGTAATTATATTACCTGATATGAAATGATGTGCGTTAATCGCATTGTGTGTAACGCAGCGTTTATCGCATAAAACAACCGCGCGCTTTAGTATAATTATAATTTTGTGGTCAATATATTGCACTATTTATAGTTTGTAAAGGGATAAAATATAATGACCACCAAAAATATATACTTGACACCAGAAAAATAAAGTCTAAAATTGTAATAGTACTAGCTATTTTACTCACGACTGCACTTCAAATTGTATTCGAACACCAAATGTAGTTAATGATCACCAAATGTAGTTAATGATCACCAAATCTTAGCGAGCAAATTATTGCGCTATTTCTACCTTAATAAAATCAATGAAAAATGACAATCGGTTAGGTTAGGTTAGAGCTGCGGCCATACAACGCCAGAACCGAATAGTAAATTAGTAAAACATTTAGGTACTTTTGGTGTTCATTTACTACTTTTGGTGATCATTTACTACTTTTGGGTTAACAATGATTTATTTGGAGTCATTTTGCTTAAATACGATAGCGAAATGTTAAAACTTTGGTTACAATTTTACATTAAAATGCGGGTTTAATTTTGGTGATCATTTTTACTATATCTGATGGTAAGTTAAACATAAGCCGTTTGTAAATATAAAATAACCAACCTTGATGTTTCTAATTGTGACATAATGCTGCTTCTGAGTAGATATGGACTCCAGTGCTATGTGTGGAGCTCCTTGCTTTAAAGCTAATGCTGTAAGTAAAAATTCTAATTTAGTTATTGAACAACGATGTGATATAGTTTGACTGCCACTGTTGTACCGCGCCTTAGGAAAGGTGGTATTTGTTGGTAGTAAAACACATGAAAACACTGCTGCCCATTATCTATCTATTAAACCGTAGATATAGACGATGTTATAACAATCGGGACCATTAATATATAAATTATACAAACCTGCAAAATATGTACATGCTCTTCTCACTGGTGCGGATCCTGTAGATGCCATTTCTGTCCACAGCTGAGAAGCATACTCCAGACTCTTTGGTGTGTTCTATAAACAAAATAGTTACAAATATAAAAATTGTTTACATATTATGTTGGTATTTAGATTTGATGTTGGCTTATTAAATCTAAATTTTTTAATGAAATTAAATGAAAAATAAAAACTTAATATTTTAGGTTTGGGATGATCCAATCCTATATTTCTGGAAAATAAAATCTTGCATTCTAAGATAAAATCCAATAGGTCTAGCTGCCTACTTCACCAAGTAGGTCTAGCTGCCTACTTCGCCAAGTAGGTCCAGCTGCCTACTTCACCAAGCAGGTCCAGCTGCCTACTTGGCCAAGAAGATCTAGTGCCTCATTTTTCAAGTAGGACCAGCTGCCTACTTCATCATGTATGCCCAGGTGCCTACTTCACCAAGTAAGTCCAGCTGCTTACTTCAAATAGGTCCAGCTGCCTACTTCACCAAGTAGGTTTAGCTGCCTAATTTTAATTATTATTATTATCAGATCAACAACCATTCCAGCATTTCTGAGCTCATCTACCCTGGAAGAACAAATAATAAAATATACTTACTTGTTTATAACACGCAGCTAGTATCAAGACAACAGAGTATTTAGGGAACTTTGTCATATTTATCTGTTTCTCTTGAACCCTCGCAAACACTTTGTACATTTCATCATACATCTCATTACAGTACAATAGATCAAGAAGTATGTGGTATGTGATAAGCTGGTCAAAGAAACCATCATTTTTTGGATCGAAGAAGCTCTGAAATTGAGAATGCAAGGTTTAGTTCATCTATCTAGACACGCGGCAGCGTGTCAAAGCCAAGTTCAAGCAAAGAACTGGCTAGCCAGCGCCAAGTGTAATATTACACGAACCACTTGGTGCCACTTTTGACCCTTCTATAACTCAAAACCTCTTTAACGTAAACAAATAAAATTACGTGTGTTTAATTATATCCATAAGGGCATGTAGAAGCCCAAATTTCATGAAGCTAGCTCAAACGGTTATAAAGATATGAAGGTCAAAAAGTCGTAAATTTTAGCACTGACTGACTGGCTGACATATAGTACCTAATTCTAACCTACTTCCAGATGACCTAGAAGGATGAAATTTGGAATCCAGCTCAGTAATTGTGTGTAAGCCCAGGAAAAAATCAAAAAATCAAAAAATGTCAAAAAAAAAGAAAGTGTTGTCCCCATAGAAAAAACTTTTAATACGCTCTAAAAAACCGACCAACGATGTGTCGTCGGCGGCGCGCGGCACCACATAATTATACATAGAACAGAAGTAAATCTACATAAAAGTGCTCCCGAGCAACACATAAACATAGGCATCGCTTACGAATACCGATTTAGTTATTTATTGTTTTATTACATTTATGTTCATCCTGCTTCTTTCTCAACGGTGAATGAAATGATTGTCATACAATAACCACAAACGTTCTTCGTGCCTAAACCAATAACAGTATAAAAGAGTACATAGATGAGATTCAATGAATAAATAAATACTTTATTTATAACTTTTATTTATACATTTATACCTACAACCCGTTCGCTATAAGTTTGCCTCTGTCAACTGTCACGTCTGTCACGCGTTTAGCGTTGTCTCACTCACTCAGTTCTAGTTCCAGTGAGAAAACGCTATACTGACGTCATAATAATATTTAATACATAATATTTTTTAATATTTAATAAATAATATTTTAAGGTATAAATTTGTTCGTTCAAACTCTTTGTAACTTAAAAGAAAGTCCAATGTATATGTATACCAAGGTCAAGGCAATAGCGATGTCTTATTGTTACCGATGTAGGTATGTATGTATTGACTAATTTAAGAATGCTGGTTGAACTCGCTCTCGCCTTGCACTTGTACGCGCGCCCGATGCCCGCGAGGCTCACAAGCGCTATACGACTTAAAATGCGAACGAACCAAAGTATGCTGTTAGCGGCGGCGGCGCTCATTCGCGCCAGCGTCATCGTTATGCCCGGTTGTTTAGCGGATACCCACCTATTAGATTGCGTTTTATGCTGCGTCGTTCGACTAAATTTATTTGACTAACACATTAAATCTCAATACCTGCCTTGTTTTCTTTACAAAAAGTAATGATATCCCACCAAAAACATAAATGTAAAAAAGGAAAGCCAAGTTCAATACAAAAATTAAGCTTGGCTTAAAGTCAGATCTAACCTACTTTAAGATCTCACATTTTTAAATAACAGCAATTGTTATAGGTATCCATTAAAGCAAAGAATTAGAGTTTAATACTTGTTCATAATGTTATTTTGTTCCTATAAATACATATTTCGATTTTGCATAGAACTTGGCACTCATTCAGATCTCCATTCTTTTTACGGCGAAGCCCACAGCCAAGCTTAATTTTTGTATTGAACTTGGCTTTCCTTTTTTACATTTATGTTTTTGGTGGGATTTTCATTTACATCTTTCAACTTTATAATATTAGTATAGATAAAGAAAGATATTACTAATTAGAAAATGAAAAAAATGATTCATTGACTTGCTCTAATGTTGGTATATATAAACTGTAAACTCTTTTTTGCCTCTAGAATAATCCTTGATTATTTGTTACAAGAAACCAGTGGAACTATGAAGGTGTACCAGACCAATCAATTGATTGTTTTTCATTGATTGATGGCAGCATCAATTATTCAACACCAAAGTAAGATAGTTTTTATCAAACTAGATACTATTGCTTGACATTAACTAATCCACTGGAATACTGTAATGGCACACAGTGCCCTGATTGTTGAGAACCAGAGGTACTTCAATAAGGCTAATAAATGTCAGGGTGTAATGCCAAGTCTACTCGGCCAACTTCAATGGCAGACAGAGGAGTGTTCAGGGGTAAGGGCAGCATCAGAGGGGATGCGTAAATGAAATGAAAAAAGAGGCTTATAAATGTCCCTTTAACTTTATATAATACCTGAAGTGCTTCATTTGGGGCATCTAGGAAATGAAACATTCTCATCACAACTGGTCCAAATACAAATGATCCAAATCTGAATTCACTCTTATGAGAATTGAACCTGAAAAAACATATTTTATTTTGAGAACAAAGATTCATATTAATATTATAAAATATAGCTTCCCATGCACCATTTACCCACATAAACCCTTTCCCATGGGATCATCATCAAACATAGCGCATGTTACTCCTGGATAATATGAAAACAGTCCCATAGTTCTGGAGCCTATTCAAAGCAAACAACAATAAAATCTTTCCTTTTCATGATTATTTAACCAATGTAATTTCTCAAGAACTAGGCTACCTAGTATCTAGGTTTTTGTGTACCAAAGTGGTTTAGACACTTTCACAGCATAACAGATAGTTACTTTTGCGTATAATTATTATATTAGTACGGATAATTTATTTACTTTTGAATCATATCTGTCACAAGCTTAATGTCCGTGGGCTCCGCAATATGAACCATATTTTTTAAATCTTCAGTAAATATCATATTCTTAGAATCAGAGACAAAATCAGTCATCTTAGCTCTGAACTTCTCTTGGAAATTAGCAAACTGCTCCTTTGTCCTTTTCCTCGTTTGCAGGTAGCTATCGATGCCTAGGGCGGCAGGAGTATATAAGTTCTTTACTGCAACAATTAATTTAATTCGATCAGACAATATTCAATTTTTTTGGCTTAGGTAACTATTATAAAAAACAGACTGAACAGACCTTGTGTAAGGTGAAAACTTTTACACGGTGTTATGTACTTAAGACTTGAATATAAATTACTTTTCAGTAAAGAATTGACAAGGAAAGACATGATTTCAATTTAAGTATAATATATTTTTTTAACAAATTTTGAAATGCCGCAGAGATAAAGTGAGGTTAGAAAGTTCAGAAACACAAAATGACACTACTTTTTTTTATCGATTGTGATTAAGATATTTTGTAATTTTAGACCACAACAGAAGATCACGAATAACTTCTTATTGTTCCTTAAAAAAAACTCATAAATGTTAGCTTACTGTTGGTTTAGAAAATTTATAGATATATTTCAAAATAGTTAATAGTCCATTAAACAAGACGCTATTCGGCTATATTCGTTAGGTATATTCTCAATTGACCATTTGATTGACGTTTATAGAAAGTAATGATAATGACGTAACAAAAATGGAGGTGTTGTTGTGAAAATGTAAAATTTTTGACTACGTTAATATTTTGTAATAGAAAATAAAAGTTACCGTCACAAATTGCCTTAAATGTAGTGTAATGTTCATGATATAATATTTCTAATGTTGGAACAAAAGAGTGTCTAAATTTCTATTCAATAAAAGTGGCACAATCATTATTGATTTGATGAATCATATTCTTGAGAGAATGATATATCTTACGCGCTCTGTGACATTAATACAAAATCGTGTAATACTTGAAACCAATACTGATGTAAACGCACTATTAAGGTTTCTTGTATTACACAATTTTATACAAAATCTCTTGAATGGTACCCATAGCATGAATTTCAATAAAAAAATGTAACCTGAGTCAAAAAGAACTGAGTATTGTATTGGCTTTACTGAGGTAAATCAGATACAAGTTGCAATTAAATCATTTTTTGTCATTGTTTAATTGAGTCATGCTATGAGTACTGTTCTAATACTAGCCAGGATAAGTAGTGGCACAATTTTATTATTCTCATATAAAATGTATTTAATCAATTTTTATTTTACATTTTCACTAATACAAACTGTTTTTTCTAGCAAACACATAAATTATGATATGAGGTCCGTCACAATAAAATAAATATGGACGGAACTGTAAAGTGACACAGATCACTGGACTTAATAGACTGGATATAGCAAGGAAGGATGTAAGAGATGAGAGGTCAACAGTCAACATGAAAAGTATCACAACTGAGTAATGTTGGACCTGATGACAGACCAGGGTGGAAATGTAATCAAAGATCTAGTTAACAATATCTATGTATAGATGCACCGAAAGTCAATTTCATGACAGTTGTAAATAAATTTTAACTTTAGAACACATTTATAATTAATTAGCAACATTCATGAAAGTGACAGGATAATGCTTTTAATAGTATAGAAGTGAAAATGTTCTTATTTCTCATCACCTTCAATTCCTTTTTTTTTATATTGGCTTCAGTAGTTCTTATGTAATAAGTTGAGAAAAATAATTATTTCTATCTTTACAGATATTGGAGCAATTTTTGTTGAAACTATAGTACTAATTCAAATTTATTAGTCACTGCAATGGCAGAACATTACAGCAGGCATTCAAAGAGCACAACTCATCGACATCACAAAGATAAGGACAGTATGAAATCTAAAGCCAGGAGGTCTAATTATTCAGACTGTAAATATCATCAAGGGTCAAAAACACCTCCACTGCCTACTAGAAGCACCTCATCATTAGAAGACTTATTAAAACAAAGAGAATCTCTTAAACATGAACTTAAAAAAATTGTAAAATGTACAAGTAGTGAAATTAACAAAACAAGCAGAAAACGGACACATTCCAAAGAAGACTTCTCTCATGATAAAAATATAAAAGGTCATCAAAAAAATGAGAGAATTAGAGGAAAATCTTTAAATAAAAGGAAATCCATACATGAGGCCTCACCAGAGCTTGAAAACACTCAAGTTGAGTCTGAAGATGAAGAAACTATTATAGAGCTGAGACGACAACAACGTAAACAGCTTTTAGAGAAATTAAATGAATCTGCTGACAAGAGCAGTGAAAGTAATGATGAAACTCAGTACAAGAGCATTCATTTTGAAGACAAAAACACCAAGAGTATTAATGCAAAACATACAAGCCTAGATATTACAAAACAAGTGACTGATATGTTTTCAGAAAAAGATGAATTTGAAAATAAAACTGAGAAAGACAGTGTCACACAAAGTAACAATGTATCAATCTCAAATCTAACAGATAATTGGGATGATCAAGATGGGTACTACAATGTACGTGTTGGTGATATAGTTAATAATAGATATGTCATAAAAGGGTTGTTGGGACAAGGTGTGTTTGCCAATGTGGTCAGAGCACAAGACAACATGGAAGGGAATGATTATGTGGCTATTAAAATTGTAAGAAATAATGACTTGATGTACCGTACCAGCCTTAAAGAAATAACTATTTTAAAACAACTAAGTGAAGCTGACCCTGATAACAAGTACCACTGTGTAAAATTCCTTGGCCAATTTATGCATAAAAATCATCTTTGTATATTACTAGAATCTCTTCACATGGATTTAAGATGTGTCATAAAAAAATATGGGAAGCATCATGGCATCAATATGAAGGCTTTAAATAGTTACACTAGACAACTACTATTAGCTTTAAGGCTACTTAAAAAAATTGGTATTGTACATGCAGATATCAAACCTGACAATATTTTGGTGAATGAGAAGAAAAATATTCTAAAACTATGTGACTTTGGTTCAGCTGCTAAAATAGATGATAATGAACCTACTCCATACTTAGTATCAAGATTTTACCGAGCACCAGAAATTATTTTAGGTGTGCCTTATAAACATGGTGTTGATGTATGGTCAGCAGCATGCACAATTTACGAAATGGCTACAGGAAAAATTATGTTTACAGGCAATTCCAATAACAAAATGTTAAAATGCTTTATGGATATGAAAGGCAAGTTTTCCAGTAAACTTATAAAGAAGGGTAAATTCAAAGACCAACACTTCAATTATAACCACAATTTTCTCCTTCACAAAAAAGATGAATTCACTGGCAGAGAAAAGCTTGTTGAAATGAGCAATATTAATGTTACTAGAGATTTATTACATGAATTGAAGAAATCTTTTAAAAATCCAACTAGCAATCAAGACAAGAAAATAACTCAACTTAAAGATTTGATAGACAAAATGACAATGCTTGATTCTAGCCAAAGACTTCCTGTTACTGACTGCTTACGACATCCGTTCATATTAGAAGAATTATCTACAGAAGCTTAATAAATTCAAAGGTGTTTCGCTTTTATTAAATTGTGTTATAAATCAATATTAAATAAAACATTTAGTTTTTCAATAAAAGTATTTATTTTATTAACTTCTAAGCGAAGAAAACAACAAAAATATATGCCATCAACCAAAAATATCACTTATTTCATAAAATGGACTATCACAATTTAAAAGGAAAAATTGACTGTTGTCAATGGTGGTAAAACTGGTTTAATGCGAGATGAAAACTGACATGAAACTGGGCCACCTCACAATGTGGCCTGCCTGGCAACTGATTACATTTTAAACAATATAACCAAAATAAATGTAACTGTAAATTGAATAAGCTACAGTGCTGCACTCTCGTAAATATCATTTTCTAAAACTAAACATTCACAGAAAATATGTTATGCAGGTGGGCATTAAATGTAAATAATATTGGTAACAATGTTGAAGTAGGCAATAAGAACTTATATTAATATTACAACATAATGAGCGTGTTAGAAAATTAAACATTAAATGTTCACTTTATAAATCACCACCTAAGACAAATTACAATATACTTTTTAGAACCTATTTAAACACATCACTTACATACAAATCTTACGATTTTTATACACTCTATTTCATTCAAAATAATAACAACAAAATAAGTAGACATAAATGAATCACAGTACAAAGATTATTAAAATTAGAAAACCAATTGCGTTCCTATCGATTATAGTATAAATAGACGAACTTATCTAACAATAAAGCATCTGTAGCACGATACAAAAACTCATAATATGACAGCTTCTAATACTTAGCGTATGAATACTGAAATTATGAGTAACATGGGCCTCCGATAAACAAGACTGCATTAAGCTTTACTAACAGGCGTGTCCATCCAACACATCAGAATTTAGGAATGTATATTCATACATAAATTTAACAAAACTACGGCAATTTACTAAAAACTGATTCTCCTAACAATGTTAAGTCGCCATTCCACAATCCCCTCACCAGTGACAGCACTGAGCCGAGCTCGCAAGTCCACGGCGCAATTTTCTGTTTGGTGGAATGGCAATGGACTCGTGTATTTTCGTCCAAAAAAAAACAATTAAAGTTAAACTACTCAAAAATTTATCATATCTTTATCTTTCAAATTTATTATATCTTTGCATGTCTGTGTCCTGCACACTTAACAAAAATATTACAATCCCATCGGCTTAAAACTAAATGTTCCCAAGTTTACTACTCCGCTGATTTATAATTATATCTTTACTTTAAAATATGATAGTTGGAGGGACATGCCAGCTTAAGAGTAAACGCCGCAAGACTATTGCATGGTGTCGCTGAAAATGTAAGAAGGTAGGAAACCCTTATGCAAGAACAACACTTGAGACTCCGTTTACTTGGGAATGTCAGGTGTTACTTTGATGATTTCTATTACCATAGACAGCGAGACACACTTAGACATTAATGTGAATATTTAAAGCCACGTAATGTTCTTGCATACCACTGTAAGTTAGCTTCATCATACAATGACGAGTATAATTGCTGCAACACACCAAAATTCTGAAAAAAGCTAAACTGATAGCTGAATAATAGATCTTTGACAGAACTCGAAAGTCTTAATATATAAATAAATATGGTTCAAGTTGATAATGTGCTATTTTCAAAATAACACCTATAAAACAAAAACACAAAGGAGACATACATGAACACAAAATTAGATTGCTTTACTTTGATAACTCATTTTTGAGATATGTTTTGTTCAACAAATCCAACTTGAACCTTATTATTGATTGACAATGTAAATTTACAGCATAACTCACTAACTTAACACACTCTAAATTAATAGACACAAATATTTTTAATTGATTTTCTTTTTTTTTAACATAATTATTATCATGCCTAAGTGTGTGGATTAGTGACCATTTTATTTAGCAGTCGTTTTAATTATTAGGATAGCGTAATATGTTAAATTAGGTAGTCGGCAAATATTTGCTGAACATATTTTCTTTAGTGCTCAGTATATTAAAACCTACATACAAAATCATCACAATCACATGCTACAGAATATATTAACATCTGTAAGTATTGCCAATTTATTAAACTGTTGTATACCACTTCTTATTTCTTTCGTTGCAATGTTAAAAATGGAGCAAGGCAACTAATTACGAATCACAAGAGTACCTCTAGTTGACTACCGTCACAGCAACTTTTTTATAACAAATCTACTATGTAACAGCTATGATATAATCTAAAGTCCAAATCTTATGGATGGATCCATTACATGAAAGATAGGTGTAAAATATGTAATTTATTATCATGAAAATGATTTTTGCTTATCAGACAATTTCACAACATGTCTAAGCTAACGAAAGTAGACAGATTCTGAAAACAAAACAAAATCAAGAGTTTTGACTTTAACTTTACTGCATTTTTTTATTAAGCCAAAACATTAAATAGTGACGCGAGAGTGCCTGCACCCGCAAGTACATAGAGTGACATAAAAAAAATGGCTTATGTTTAACTTACCATCAGATATAGTAAAAATGATCACCAAAATTAAACCCGCATTTTAATGTAAAATTGTAACCAAAGTTTTAACATTTCGCTATCGTATTTAAGCAAAATGACTCCAAATAAATCATTGTTAACCCAAAAGTAGTAAATGATCACCAAAAGTAGTAAATGAACACCAAAAGTACCTAAATGTTTTACTAATTTACTATTCGGTTCTGGCACTCGCCGGCCGCTGCCGCGGCACCGCTCGTTTCGCTCGCTCGGCTCGTGCGTTTTATGGCCGCAGCTCTAACCTAACCTAACCGATTGTCATTTTTCATTGATTTTATTAAGGAAGAAATAGCGCAATAATTTGCTCGCTAAGATTTGGTGATCATTAACTACATTTGGTGATCATTAACTACATTTGGTGTTCGAATACAATTTGAAGTGCAGTCGTGAGTAAAATAGCTAGTACTATTACAATTTTAGACTTTATTTTTCTGGTGTCAAGTATATATTTTTGGTGGTCATTATATTTTATCCCAAAAAAAATTAGGGTTCTGATGTGGAATCTCTTTCCAGGCGTTTAATTTTAATTACTCCTTTATATGTCTGATAAGCAAACAACAATCATCTAAGTGGTGATTTTCATACATAATTCATTGCCAGAGGTATCCGGATTTATTAGAACTTCTCCATATAATAAGCTAATGGAACGTTTGTATTTCAATAGAATTTTATAATTTTCTTGACAGTTTAACTGGTATTCAAGAAGAACACTTGGTATTTTCAGTTTAATAGGACATAAAACGCAAAGCGTTCCGTAGATGGCGCCACCAGTCCATAAACAAAAAGCTAAGCGGAAAGTCATTTTATTGACGTGATAACTCATTGTCACGTTCCGCCTGACCCGAGCGTGAAAGCGAGAGCGCGGAACAAGCGATAGATAGGCGTAAGCGTTCGGCTTGTGGTTCATCTATCTCTCTTCCACTCTATCGGTCAATGCGTCCGAGTAGAAGAGAGACAGCGGCAGCACACAACCAACAACCTACACGTAAACTGTTTTGTTAACTGTTTACAAGGTGAAGTGAAAAGTTGATGTGGTTTTCATCAATGTTTTCTTAAGACGTTATCACGTAAAATTATCGTCCGTAAACCGACTTTACAGACAACCAAATTTTTTAAGAGTTCTAATATCACGATATAATGCATGACTGAATATCCACAACACTGATGCAATATTGTATGCTTTATATATATTACGTTATAAAAAATAAAAATGATAACTGAAACCATAACGAGAATATAAATTATCCTGACATATTTCTCAAGTAGGTATACGTAAATAATTAATATGTATTGTGGTAATGGCGCCTCTAAAAACTTTGCATTATTATCCCCTATTGGGAATTTTACATATCACTTTGATGATTTCTATTACGATAGCAATACATAGGTACCACGACAGTTAAAAATAAGATTCCCAAGTAAACAATCAAAGTCAAGTATCGTTCGTGAATACCACTAATACTGTCAATTGAGGAATACCACAGACAATGAACGGCGAAAAAAAAACACCCCCAAATGGGACGAAATGCAGTCTCAAGAAATTCGATTTAATCACTGGCTTTACCTATCACAAAGTAAATGGTACTCAACACAAAAAAACCTGTTTGTTAATATTATATAAGATTAAGAGATTCTTAAGTAAAAAATAATATCGACTACGTACTATTAACCTCGTTTTAGTTTCTATACCATTCTAAATTAATAATTAATGTTTTTTTTCTTTGGATGAGTGATGATTACATAGGTGTAACCAGGAGACAGAGCGCAGTTTTATAAACCTGCTAGAAATGGCCCCATTTTCGCAATGAATATGGCCTGTTTGTGTACCTGGTGTACGCAATTAGCCAGCTTCAGTGAATACGGTATAATCATAGACAAATAGATGTAATATCATTACGTGTCAGATTAAAGGTCATTAAGGTTATATCTGACATGCCCATTACGTATTTATGGCTATTAATTAGACAATATTTTAGGTCACTTTTATTGTATAGTAAATTTATGACGTCTTTATAAAACACACATATTCATAGTCTACACCCATTTTGCTATGATATACCGTAAAATTGGATGAATAGGGATGTGGGTGTAAATAGGGACGAAACAGAGAAAAAGATTTTAAAGAAGACCTTACACTTATGCAATAAAGTTTGAATTATTGTATCATTTTAAAGTTTAGTAGAATTATTTTTTTGTTTCTTGGCAACACCTAATCGCCGTGAAGTTGGCTAAAAGTCGTCGAAACGTCATTTCAAAAAGTGTCTTCAACGAACTATGTTTTTATGTCTCTTGAATCTTGCCCAATTAATTAGTATATTTGATTGTTTTTCGTTGCGGAAGTGGGTGCTAGTGTAAAATAACTACCCAACAATACATGAACATCAAGTAAGTATTTATTTTTTACTTATTTTAATTAGAAAACACATATGTTTGGAAGTCCTAAATATTTATCTCGAATCGTAGAAAATGGGGATGAGAATTGGGTGAATAGGGATTACTAATAGGCTGGATGGGGACGCCGTATTTAATAATAGAGACGAGAAATGGATCTATATAGACGACAACAGTGTGAAATGAAACAATCTCGCTAGGGCTGTCACTAAGATATTCGTATTTACCTACCTTCGTTTTTTATGAAATAAAATTAAGTGCCTACCTACTTATTTAAATAGTTTAATACTTTGTAGTATGTAAGAAATTCATTTCATAAGTAAATTAAAATAACACTCAATAAAGAAATGGTTTAACCCTTTTTTATACATTCCAGGCATGTATAGGAAAGGGTTAAACCAAGTAAATAAATAATAAATATACATTTATTAATTAAATAGTTTCTACATATTTTTCAAAATGTAATGTAGGTAACTAGGTAATTATCAATTACATGCGGTCATGGATTATTGGTTTATTTGTGATATATTTGTATTTATTGCTTTATTATTATTTCAGATATGTCACGCAATCCCATATTAAAACGCAAGAAACCCTATAAAAAATATGAAACAGGTGTTATAGAAGCTGCCCTTAAAGAATATGAGGAAAGCAAAAAGACATCATATAAAATTATTGCAGATAAACACAACATTCCTAAATCAGTGTTACATAGACATTATACGAGATTTATGAAAAAACAAGGTGGACAAACTGCGCTTAACCTAGAAACAGAAAAGTATATCGTTACATACTTGAATATTTGCTCCGAATGGGGATACCCATTAGACACCTACGATTTACGCCTTTTAGTAAAAGGGTATTTAGACAGAGAAGGAGTTATAATAAAAAAATTCAAAGATAATATGCCCGGACCAGATTTTATCAGAAGTTTTCTGTCAAGACATAAACAGGATATATCTCTTCGGATGAGTCAAAATATTAAGCGTGTAAGAGCAGCAGTATCCCCTGAAAAAATTAATCAATATTTCGACGAATTGGAATTATCTGTAGAGGGTGTTCCATTGTGCAACTTGGTAAACTACGATGAGACCAATTTATGTGACGACCCTGGCAAAAGGAAAATTATCTATCAAAAGAGGGGCCAAATACCCAGAGAGAGTCATGAATACAAGTAAGGCATCTACTTCATTGATGATGGCAGCATCTGCCGATGGGACGCTACTACCACCTTATGTGGTTTATAAATCGCAGCATCTATATGATACGTGGACCACTGGTGGCCCTAAAGGTTGTAAATACAACAGGACCGCCTCAGGGTGGTTTGATGGACACACTTTTGAAGAATGGGTAAGATCAGCAATATACAGTTATTTTAAAGATAAACCAGGAAAAAAAGTGTTAATTGGTGACAATCTATCATCACATTTATCCATTGAGCTTATTCGAGAGTGTAAGGAAAGAGATATACACTTTGTGTTTCTCCCAGCTAATTCAACACACATCACACAGCCTTTAGATGTGGCCTTTTTCAGGCCAATGAAGATAGCTTGGAGAGATATCCTATTTCATTGGAAAAAAACAGATGGGCGATTACAGGCCACAGTTCCAAAAGCTTGTTTTCCCCAACTTTTGAAAAAATTACTCCAGCGGCTAGATGACAATGCAAAACAAAATATATTATCTGGATTTTCAAAAGCTGGCATAAGCCCATTGGACCGAAAAAAAGTCTTAGATAGACTACCAAACAATTATGAAAGGGATGATTCGATCTTCTTCTCGATGAGACGGTACTAAATATGCTAAAGGAAATGCGTTATGGCACAGGAACAGGTAAAGTCTGTAATAAGAGAAAGAAACTCAATGTACTTCCGGGCAAGACCGTCGGGTCAGAAAGTGATTATGTTTCTACAGACTCTTCGGATTCTCACAATGAAATCCCTTCTACAAGCTGTAAAGAAGATACCTTATCTGATAAAATAACTAAGAAGAAAAAAATTACAGCAAGCACAAAAGATAAGGAAGTTACTAATTCAAAAGGACTATGTACAATTAAGAAAACAAAGAAGAGTTCAAAGGATGACTATGTAAAAGAAACTCAAAATATCGGAGATGACTGTAATGCAACCGAATATAAAAATACGGTCAAAGGAAAGAAGATTGTAAAATATCGTGAAGAACAGAAGGAAAATGACATAAAGATAGTATTAAATAGTAAGTCTGATGATTTGACTGCAATTAAAGATATTAAGAGTATCAAAAGAAAGGGTATAGGAAAGAAGAGTGTAAAAGATCATAAAGAACAAAAGAAAAATGACATAAAGATAGTATTAAATAGTAAGTCTGATGATTTGACTGCAATTAAAGACATTAAGAGTATCAAAGAAAAGGGTATAGGGAATGAAAGTGTAAAAGAGCTTGAAGAACGGAAAGAAAATGACATGAATGTTAAAAATTATACAAAAGATGACTGTACTGCAGCTGAAGACGGTAAAACAGTTGAAAGAAAGAAAACAAGAGAGGAAAGTACAACAAAGTGTGAAGAACTGGAAGAAAATAACGCAAATAATTATAATTACACGAAAGCAGTAGTATTTAATGAAAATGAAAAACAATCACAATGTTGTTTTAATGAAAACACATTGCAGTTAAGTGAAGATTTAGACATTGAGCATATGCCCGTATTTTTCGAAGATGGCATACAATTGTCTGAAGTAATTATTGATGATTTGGAAACTGAAAATAAAAATCTAGGCTCCAAGGTCAAAATAATATCCGATGAAAAAGTTTCGCATTTGCATTTCAGTAAAGAGCACTTAAAACTAAAAAAAGTATCTTTGACTGATCCAATGAAGAGCAGTTGTTCACTAAACAATAAAAGAAAAAGTTACCATTACAAAAATGATGAAGATATTTTACGTGATTTAATGGATGGATTTAATCTACCTACCTAACTACGTTGATTTGATTTAATTTGATTTTTGACATTTTATTCTTATTATTATTCCATGTTTTTAGAAGTTTTTTGAGTTTATTCAATTTCTGATTTATGTTGATTTTTAAGATTTTATTTTCGTTAGGATTCCTTGTTTTAAAAAGTTTAATTTTTAGTTCATATAAGTAATTTTAATATTTTGTTTGAAAAAGTTTAATTAGTGTTTTGATTCTTGATGAAAGTCTAATTCGAAGTTCCTATGTACCTACCAAATAAATGTACCTAACTGATATGTGTAACTTACTTACCTTTTGATAAAATAAATATTGATTATTTTTTGTTTATTGTGATAACCCTGACAGTTTTCCCTAATAACCACTCTACCGTCCCTATTGACACGCACTTAAATTTTGAATAGGGACGACCTTTTTTAACGAAAATTATCAATAACAACACCCAATAGACAACTTTTTACGATCACAAAACATAAATTATAGAGTCAATTCAAAGTTATGATCGGTGCACTATGGCTAGACTTTTTAAATGACAAGTAATTCTATTACAAAGTTAAAACTCGTCCCTATTCACCCAGTTTTACGGTATCAGATTTATGATCTTTCTGATACATAATGACCTCCAATCTGATACATAATGCACTTATCAGACCAAAATACAGAGAAGAATAGTATGGATGAGTAGAATGCAAATGAGACCGAAGCGAACATACATATCGTCACGCCTTTCTCCCATAGGGGAAGGCTAAGACAAAGGAATGCAACTCGTCTCGATCTGGGCTCCTATTCGCTTTGGTCTTCGCCACCAGAACCATTACCATACCGGGTAGTACATTTAGATTGGTCAGTATAGGCAGGTCTGTAACTATAAGATATACAAAAATGTGTTATAATAAACCATGTCATCGATTTTTATCATCATCAGCCCTTATAACATCCACTGCTGAACACAGGCCTCACCAACCAGCCCGGATAGAAATATTAGAATCTCTCTATGTATGTCTTACAGTCGCAGACTTTCCCATACCAACCGATCTAAATGTACCACTCTGTTTAAACTAACTATTCACTTGATGAATGGGTAAGCATGGCTTAATTCACTCTATGTGTCTCAACCAATAACATTACAGAAACAATCTACCATTTCGTCCAAAACACAAATTTCTGCGTTTTATTGGTCAAAATCAATAAAGACAAAGGTCTATTTGCCATTTTAACCTAAATGACATGAAAAAAACTCCTGGCAACGCCTATGCGCGAATAACACAATGATGAGCGTTTAAAAAGCGCGTTTGTTATGTTGACGGCATGTTGTGGAAACCTGAGTTCGGTCCGATGTCTATGGACTGACCAGAGGCTATAGAGTCGGGACTTTGTAGTGACGCGCTGTAGACGGGGTTCATTGGGGTGGTACCACCGGCTTCGAAAAGCGTGCTGTCGTACACACTGTTGCTCTGCTGAGGAATAGACAGCGTTATTAAAAACAAAAACAATATCCATACTAATAAATATAATTAAAGTGACTGATTGTAATGGGTAACATAAACACTATTGCTACAGTCCCCGGCACGTAACTTGGCAAGAGTCGTTAGTTGCGCACAAGTCGTTTTATAGGTCTCTTTGGTGGTCAAGCGGGACGTGGGGTATGAGGTAGCGCCGATCCGAGTGCGCGATTCGTCCGTCAGTCGACCCCTGCCTCCCGCACCGCGTCTACATTCCGTTCGCTCCCGATTAAAGTTGAACACTTTGTTTTTGTTGAGTTTTTGTTACGAGTTGTTGTTATTGTTTTTAAATTAGTTTTTGTTATAGTTGTTGTTGTTTTAAATTTAGTTTTTGTAACGTTGATTACAATGCCAGGACCAAATATCGTTAACTACCAAACTGGGGACTGTAAATTATAATTTATAGTTATCATTATAAATAGATTAATAATAAATTATTGTTTTGACTATTTGCAAGTGCCTGTAATAGGTTTACGTAAATAAAAATGATTTTGACTTTATTTAACAAGAATGTTTTTTTGTTTGTCTGTCTGTGTCTCTTTGTTCCGCATACTATCAGTAAAGACTCTACCGATTTTTTTGGGACATTCACTGATAGATAGCAAAATTTTATAAGAAACTAGCTTTCACGCGCGGTTTCACCCTTGTAACTCCCGTTCCCGTAGGAACTTTATGATTGAATATAGCCTTTGGCCTTCCTCGATAAATAGGCTATCTAACCCTGAAAGATTTTTTCAAATCGGACCAGTAGTTCCTGAGTTTAGCACGTTCGAGCAAACAAACAAACAAACTTCAGCTTTATACATTAGTATTGGGTATAGATTACATACATTTCTATATTATAAAGCTTGTCTGTTTGTTTGTCCATTTATTGTGCCTAATAAATTGTGTTTTTACCTGGTAAATGTAATCAGAATCTGTCTTCAGAGAACTAAAGCTCTGTTGATGCGGTAGAGAGACTTGGTCATCGTCCATTGGCTCATCCATCTGAGCCTTATATGAAAACATGATGCTTGGCTGTGATACACTGAAAGAAGAAAGTTATTTTTAGTAAAAATTACTACATAAGGGGTGAAGCGGCCGTAGCCCAATAGCTAGGGCGTCTAGTGATCTTGAGGTCGCTGATTCGAACCCCACCCATTGCACTACCGACGTGAACCCACTCGTAACACAATCATTTTAGCTTAGCACGAGGGGTTAACAAGAATACTAGTAGACAGCAAAAATCTGCTAGAAATCGTTTAAAAAAAAAACACCGACAAACTCCATGGCGTAGCGGTATTAGGCTCGCTTTAAATCTCGGAGGTCGTAGATTTGATCCCCCGATATAATTCTAGGAATTCTTTCTGGATCTGGTTGGTTGAGATACTAAAGCATGTTAAGACGTTGGTCGTGATTGTTATAACATCATCTATTATATATATAACAAGTGTATACCAGGGAACGGGCAGCAGCGTTTGCTTGTGTGTAAATCATATCAATTTTTATATATGATCACATTTGGTATATTAATAATACTCTTTCGAGCTTAATACAGCTGTTGAAAACAAGCTAGCTCAGCAGTAGGATCTCAACTTATAAAATTAATCCAGTTTTGAAAATTTGCCATTTCCCATGGATTTTAATAATATTTTCATTTATACAAACCTTTCCCACTTAATTCGAAACACATTAAAAAAAGAATGAGCCAGCGATCGGTTGTACAGTTTTATAAAAACAAAAAAATACATACTTCAAATATTCATACCTGAAGAACTCGCTAAGGAATGTGTGGTACACAAGCGGTGTGTACAGAGAGAAATATAGCCACGTGGTGACGTCGACAACACACAGGCCCGACTGCATGTTGCCCCATGCCAGCAGCCCTGCCCCCACCGCCTGACTTGTGTCTAGTAGCGCGAGTAGCAGGACGTAAAGGTAGAAGGATAGTTTAGCTGGAACAAAGATGTTTCGGTATGAGGTTGGATGTAGATGAAATTGGATGGTCAGAAAATGATAGATCGAAGAAAAAATTCTAGACCAAGTTGAAGCAGATTAATTTCCTGTCGCCTCAACCTTTCCTGGGTATACATATATGGCATGTATAAAGTGCTTCCAAAATCAATAATTAATAATAGATAGTAACTCGAGAGTTGGTTTTGTTTAATATATATTTAAAAAGAAAACCGACCGAGATTATATTGTAATAGTGCAGCGTGGTTCCAGCAACAACTATAGTCTGACTAACTTAAAAGAATCATTTATTTTATTTTTGTTGTCAATAACCTATTTAACCAAAAAATCTTACATATTGTAATCACTACACATGATAGTAACTTTTTTAAAGACAGACCAGTGAAAAGAAGTCATGACACATTGCCATGATTTACAATTCAATAATGGTGTATTTGCACATAATTACCATTATTAAATTGTTCATTGCAAACATAATTTTATAAAAATAGAAAAAATGTACATCAATTTTCCTGACAGTTGGGCAACAAATTTTAATACAAATTACTTAGAATAACAAAATGTCATTGCAGTAAATACGTTGAAGTGACACCAATTTTTAAGTACAGTAAGGCTCATATTTTTTGTAGCTTAAATCAACCTTGGTAAACCATTTGTTACACAGAAAAGAGTCATTCTAAACTGTATTGAATAGAACAAAAATAAAATACCTGTAATCTGTTTGGCTTCAAATTAAATATCTACTTTTAAATGAACTTTGTTTTGGTTTACTAAACAAAATTATTGTTAAAATTCCTTTACTAGGTATACTAAGATAGTAGACGGCGTGTTGGCCGTCAGCGGCGGGCTGAGACCCGCCGCCTACCACCCTAGGCTCGGCCTCAGGGAGTGGGACACATGGTCCCCACTCCCTTTGAGGCCGACCCATGAAGAGTGGAACACCTCTACACTCTGGACGTCCCAATAACTGGGCAAATGGACCACATTTAACAATGTGGCCCAGGAGAGCGCCAATTTGGCCGCGGGTGCCAACGGAGGGCTGGAATGGCGGACGGAGAAGTGTCCGGAGGGTTTAAGTGGTGTAGGGTCCTCTCCTTGTGGTACGACTAGCATACCACGCTATGGAGAGGGCGAGTCCCACATACCTTCGGTGGCGCGGGAACGCTGCAGGACGGGGGGGATGCGTAAAAGCATTAAACCGGGGACGAAAAAAAAAAAGTTTTGTATACCTTTTCTTTTTTCTTTGATTAGCTTTTTGTTTAAGCAACAAGCATGTTACATTAGGAACAAAAATGAATAGCATACCAATAGTAGGTATTAAAAATGTTCAATATATTAGTCCACAGCATTAATTTTTCGTTCATTATCTAAGGTAATGACCGTCTGAGAAGCCATACACCAATTACTCATTATGTGAAACAGTGCATAAATAATAATAGGTTGCAACTAATTCTACGTACTAAGTACACCTGTTTTCCTTGACTGCCTTCAGCATGTAACACAAGCTTATGCATACTCAAGACCAATTTTATATGAGGTATTGACAAAGTAAAATATTGATTCATCATAAAGAATCATGACATATACATAATGACTCATACAATGATTGGTGCAAATAAAAAGTAAAAGTAGATAATTATATCCTTCAAAGATAAGACAATATGATAACAAATACATTGACAAAAGCACATGGCCATTTTTTAAACCCTTATAATTATTTCACTAAATCCTACTAATATTATAAACGCGAAAGCTTGTATGTGTGGTTGTATGTATGTTTGTTACTCTTTCACGCAAAAACTTCTAAATGGATTTGGCCAAAAGTTTGCAAGAGGATAGTTTATGAGCTGGATTAACATATAGGCTACTAAATATCACGCTCCGACCCACTGGAGCAGAGTGACGCGGGTAAAACCGCAGGGCGCAACTAGTTTTTAATACATGAAGTGTATTAAAAACTAGTTGCGCCCTGCGGACTTGTTGCGACTACACACTAAATTTAAACAAAAACAATATTATTATTATATTTATGGATGGACTTTTAGGTTTTTTTAGGGGAGATTTGTGTGACAATTGCAAAAACTCGTACCCCACCTGCTCTATTTTATACTTAGCTGACCTCTCAGACTTCGGGACTATGAGGGAATCAGATAAAATTTCAAGACAACAGGTAAGAATATACTGTAAAGTATTCATATGATATCAGTACAATTATTTATAAACAATTATAATCACAATGTAAGCAATAAATTGTTCTACTTCTCATGTTATTTATGAACAAGTGCCTATAAACAAGATAACAGTAAGAGGAAGCCATTTCAGTTATTACCTTATTAAAATAATATTAACAAGAATACATGTCAATTTATTTTAAAGAGAGAAAAAATATATCTGTTAAGTTAATTAATATAAATATTTTTCTAAACAAGAATATGTATTGTGTAAGTAATTATTTTATTAATTAGCCATTAGACATAATTTTATTACACAATTAGCTCTTATGCTCTTCATGATTATTATGTATTATGTACTAACTAATTATAGATTAACATTTGACTTTAGATTGTTTCAATTAAACTTAACCTATGCAGTTTCATCAACAAATTCCACAGAATAATAAAATAAAGTCCTGTATTTTTGTATACCATTATTTAGGTCCAAGTTTTATTTTTAACAATTAAATCGTTTTTAACTTAACAAATTCCAGAACTAGTATGTTTTTAAATAGCAAAGTACTATTTTATCAGAAAAAAAATCATTTCACTATAATATAATCATTTCATATTTTAATAACAAGTACTAAATGTTATGACATTATTAATTGATGCTTTATTCCTGTGGTTACACAACATGTGGTGTGTAACCACAGGAATAAAGCATCAACACAAAAAGATCACTAGGGCTCATAACGGAATAGAAAAGGCAGGATAAGACTACTGTATTACCATATCCTGTCATTATATTTAGAACCCTATGCAATAATATTGGACATATAGGGGTCATTTGCCTAGTCAAGAATAAATGAAATAACAAAACAGATACTTAATAGCTCTAAACAACAATATAAAGTATAGATAACATTTACTTACTTGGTAAAGCCAAATATTCTCTGAGTGGAATCCAGGGCAGTAATAATATTAAAAAGTATATGAGAGCAAACACTAATGATGATGTGAACCAAAACAGCATGCCCCCATGTCCAAACAGATCGTAATCTCTTGTATCAATATGAAACATGTCATCTGGCATCACAATCTCAAGAGTGCCTTGCGTAACAGTGAATGCAAGGGATATGAGAGACGTCGCCAATAACACATATCTAATACTGCTGCGGCTGTCTAAGTGACCTGCAACATAATTAATAATTATATCATTAGTTTTTCCACACACACATCTCCTCAGGGATTGGCTGAGACTATGTAAGTATATATTTGTGTTAAGAAGACAATACTGAATAAATCCCCTGATAAATCCAGTATATCTTTTTTTAAATGGATCTGTAGTATTAAATAAGGAATATTAAAAATGTATTCACTATTTATGTCCAGTACTTAGTGATAGTGATTAAATGAAAACAACAGCTGTTTTTGCCTTTAAATAAACAGCTGTGAAAGTAATAAGAACTTGACACACATTATAAATTGATGTGCAGTTGGTACTTACCAAATGCCAATCCAAATATCACAACACTCATTTCAGTGGCTAGAAGGAAGAACCGCACCATAACCCAAAGAACCTTGTCCACTAGACCCCCGAGCGGCATCGCCGCGTTCACAGTCATGGAAACAGCACATCGCACCAAACTTATCATCACATTTCCCCATACCAGCGTATAGAAGGTCAGGAATATGGGACTACTTGTAGCTCGTAACTTTAGCTGTGCCTTGTTAAATCTTACCACTAAGAATAGCACAAACAAAGCGTTCGGTATCAAAATAATCAAATCCCATATACGAACTCTGCAAAAACATAACACTATTAACAACAAAATATACACGCAATAAAAATACAAGGACATTGAACAGTTACGAACCTCGAATTATTTATCTCGTAATACAAAACATATTTACAAAAGGTATCCTCTTTGACGGGAGGAAAATCTGAACCGTTGGTGCCATACATTTTTGTGTTAATCTATTGTTTTGCCATTTAGTTTGTTACGAAAGCGTCTTGAGACCGTGGCAGCATTACTCCAATAATCAAGTTATTGGACTAGGCCAACGTTACGTCAACTTAGTCCTTTCATTATAAACATATACTTCTCTTCAGTCCTACTACCTCTAACGCTTTCTAATTCAATTTAAAATGACGACACCAACAACAGATCACACCACGAGATTAATTAATGTGGATGGAAAAATAATTCTTTCTTTCATTCGATTTACTTTTTGAGCAGAGCACAGATTATACAATTTGACATTGACAGACAAGTTACAATACTGCCAGCACAAAAAAATAATATAGCCAGTAGTCGTATCACACAACTGTTTTAGCCTTACCCTATAAAACGATATCTATTATGCTTCCAATAACAGGGTACATCACTACTACTAACGGATCGCGCGATCCGTTTCCACTAAAACAAATGATTAAGTACTTTCCGGTCTGATCGCACTAATATCGAAAATAAAATAAAATATATTCGTACGTCTAAAAGCGTCTAAAATTATCAATAAATTTTAAATAAACAATAGTCAGTTAATACTTATTTACCTCGCTCTACCTATACATAAAAAACAAATAAAACAACTTGAAGTAATCAACGAAATCATGTTAAATGTTATTTTAATAATTACTTAAGTCGGGATACAATCATCTTTACAAAATATGTATTAAGGTCCGAAGAATGTTTTTTTTTATAAAAGTTTTTACTAACGTAATCCTATTAAGGTATTTGTAAATAGTCGAAACATAATTTGGTTTTCAAATTTATTAACTACCTTATTTATTTATTTACCTACGCGGTATTGCAGTATTAATATACATTTTGTAAAGATGATTGTATTCCGACTTAATTTAGTAATTATTAAGATAACATTTAATATGATTTCGTTGAATTATTCAAGTTGTTTTATTTGTTTTTTATGTATAGGTAGAGCGAGGTAAATAAGTATTAACTGACTATTGTTTATTCAAAATTAATTGATAATTTTAGACGCTTTTCGATGTACGAATATATTTTATTTTATTTTCAAAATTTGTGCGATCAGACCGGAAAGTCATTAAATCAAATCATTTGTTTTAGTGGAAACGGATCGCGCGATAGATTTCCACTTTTCCATACATTAGTTTTATGTGAAACTGATATCGCGATCAGAAAGCACCTTTGACGCGCGCGCGATCCGTTTCCACAGGCAACGGATCGCGCGATCAGATAGGACCAACCCGGGTTACATAAATATGTTGAAATATGTTCTGTGCCTCTGTGGACACAGGACACAAATGTCAAATTGTTAGAAAAGTTAATACTTGAATTATCTCTCTGATCTGACTGACTCTCGTCGGTACCTAGTAATAGCAGTAGTTTTAAAATAATTCAAGGAGGAAAATGAGAATTTTTCGTCGTAAATGTATGAATTATTTTTATAAATAATATCATTTCGGTTCATGTCACTGGTCTTGATTTCAACGGACCAGTATACGTACTTTTTGCTTCTATTAGGTTATGTAACTAGCTTAACCGCATATTTTGAAAAACCAAGTGGCTTCAATATTTGAATACAATGGCAAGCAGGTACGGCAAATTATTATGGAACCGCTTCTCTCGTTCTGCAAGAAATTTTAGACCAATCACAGTAATTTCACATTACCACAATCCCATTAATTTAATTACAAGCCCATGTATGTTGGGATTTTCCATATTCACCTGGCTGGGGTTCGATGATAAACAAAAGCCCAGTGCTGAAGACGAACTCATCAACACTATTAAGCATTGTGTATTGTTCATGCAAAGAGAAGAATTTGATAAAGCTGAGCAATTACTTCATGTAGCATTAAGGCAAGCCCAACATATTCATCATAAACTTGGAATCACATACATATATGATCTCATGGCCAACTTAGCACTACAAAGAGAACAACTTGATAAAGCAAAAAATCTATTTATAGCTGTCACACAAAGAATCATGGCAGATGGAGCTCAGGAAGATGACATTAGAGTTGTACATCTCAGTAGCAAATTGGCAAGAGTTTCTCATCTAAAAAAAGAATATTCTACAGCTCAAATAGGATATGACTGGTGTTTGGAGAAACTTAATAAGGCCTCGCAAATTGATTCAAATGATGAAACAAAGAAACTTTTTGCAATGACGGAGGACTGGTATGGAAGACTATTTTTAGAATGTAACAGACCTGAAGATGGTTTGAGGTATTTAGTATCTTCATATGATAAAATGAAAGAATTGAATGATGTTGAAAAAGAGCATCTAGTCATACAACTAAATGATATTGGTACAGTTTGTGATCAGCTAAATAAAACGGATGAAAGTATTGCATATTTCAATGAAGCTTTAAAACTTGCCAAATCTCTAGAAATGGAAGATTTGGGCACTTTACATGTAAATCTTGGCAGAGCGTACATAAAGAAACACATGTTAAAAGAAGCTAGACAATCTTGTGGACATGCTTGGAAATTGGGTGTCATGCTGAAAAATAAGGAAGTGAAACAAGAAGCAGACAAGTGTATAAAACAAATAAATAGTCTTAGTTAGAAAAAGTATATTTTATTTAAAAAACCTGTTTTGGCTTTACTTTCATACATATTGGTAGAACTTAATAGAATATTACCTTATAAGCTTATGGCTGAACAAAATGTATACAATTTAGAAATTAAATGCAAAAATCTCATTTAACTTAACTATCTTAAAAATATATTTATATTAAACAGCACTATCTTTTGTCACACTGAAGGGTTCTGCAAGTTCCTCTGCTTTAACATCAGAAATAACTACATCCTTGACGGGTTTGTCATTGGCGCCAGTTGTCGCTTTCTCAATCTTGCGAACAATGTCCTGCAAACAAACAACATTTATAATTACTAAGAAATCATACATTGGAGAAACATTTTTTTATTATCACAGTCCTCAATATGTCATGTTGAAGTGACCACAAAAAAAAAAACATTATTAGAATGCATGAGTACAAAGCTCTGTATGCCAAAGGCACAGAACAGTTGATTCAAGTTGCAATTTACTATATTTTATAGCCTTTCTTTTCACTACATACTTGTGCATGTATGGCTAACAATTCAAAATGATAATTATTATTTCTATGTTTTAAAATAATAATTATCATTTTGAATAGTTTAAAAACATTTAAAATTTGTTATCCAATAATGAAATTTAGTTATTGACACATATTTACCCCATATAATTAACATGTTTTAAAGTAAAATACCATGTATTGCATGCGCAATGCACATATTGAATATGTACACAATAATGCAGTTAAAATTGTAATTATACTAATGATGCAATGAAACATGAAATTGCACTTGTGTTGATTATCAACATGGTAAACCTTGACATTTTAATAATTATAAATTGCATCCAGAATCCACCTTCATTTTTAGTAGTAATTATTATTATTTATTTATTATCAGTTAACAAGATCCATGTAATGTATGCTACAGAAAAAGAAAGAATTTTTAAGTAGTTTTAGAGACTACCATCTCCAATGTTGCATGATAAGATAACATTTTCTTACCATTCCCTTCAAAATTTTGCCAAAAACAACATGTCTGCCATCCAACCAGGGAGTCTTAACAGTGGTGATAAAGAACTGAGAGCCGTTGGTGTCTTTACCAGCGTTAGCCATGGATAACCAGCCAGCACCATAGTGCTTCAGCTTGAAGTTTTCATCTTCAAAACGTTCACCATAGATGCTGCGTCCTATTGTAACAAAATTAGAAAATATTATATTATGTAATTAAATTAAATTCTTTACAGTTTGATATGAAGTGGACTTAAAACAATAATTGCCGATTACTTTTAGTACCATAAAAATAGTAATTATTATTGAATTGTTACTGCACAACTGCCCAATTACTATGGCTTTTCTCTTATAGACGTAATAAAATTTGCAATTTATCAAATAATAGTTTGCAAAATATTGTACAATTTTGTTTTATACAATTCTAATTAAATTTTTTATCTATACATACCTCCGGTACCATCACCCTTGGTGAAGTCTCCACCTTGGATCATGAAGTTAGGGATGACTCTGTGAAACTTGCTGCCCTTGTAACCTTGACCCTCGGGTTTTTGAGCCAATTGGAAGAAGTTCTCTGTAGTCTTGGGAACAGTCTTTCCAAACAAACCTATTTCAATGTCACCCAGAATTTCACCCGCTTCTTTGATGGTAAAAGTGACCTGGAATTTAATGATTTGTTAGTAAAATCATTTATCTAACTAATATATTACTGATGTTTGTTAAGTATTTGTGTTGTAAAAAATCAAAGTTAATTATCAAGATATTTTTACGATATAAAAATATCTTGATAAATAACTTTGATTTTTAACAACATAGTACTAAGTATATATTTAGCTGGGACAAGCTTAACTAGTATAACGTTTACCAAATTTAGAAATGGTTTAAAAACATATAAATGTAATACTTTTCAGTTATTTATATTCTATGTAGGATGTTTTTCAGTATTTTTGTAATTTAAATAATCTTTACAGCACCATCATTCAAATATATTATCATATTTTACAATTAAAAAAGTATTTAATTCAAGTTACTTATTTGCAATGAAAACATCTAAAACTAAACTCTTGTATTTTTTATTATATTGTATTTTTTTTTTTGTAAATTTGCTAAGCTTAAACATACAAACATTAAGATAAAGTTCCATTCATAATGCCAGTAAAATTGACCAATCAGAAAAGCACACATTACTATGCCACCCACATATTTAAAGAGATACTAAGCATCCTGTTTGTATTGTTACAACAATATATTCCACCCAACGAAATCGAATTACTTAATATTCCAACTTTAAGAACTTTACTTTAGCTGTATTAAAATTAAAATATTATTTTGAATTCATCTGCATAATAATTGTAAAACATTCGACTATTTCATAGTTCGATGATGCGGATGCAATAATAATAAAAAATGTACGCGTATACAAAAAAATAATAACGTGACAAAAGTTGAGAAGAAACTTGTAGCGTCATCTTAAAGGTCACCGACCGATCATACGATCATCGTGTTATTTCCGACTGAATAGATACCGTTATATTAACACGAATCAGGTTCAATTAAACAACAATGGATGAACTAAAACTCACCTTGTGTGTCACTTTAGGTCCTTTAGGAGCATCATCGGAGTGAGCCGAAGCAATTAGCAAGAGAAGACCAAGAGCTGCTGCGAAAGCACCCATGATCAATACTAACTTTAGCTTTTTCCTTATTATTTTTGCGGTTTGATTAAAGCCAAGACGGAAAGCCTTGCTTTAGTGTTATTGTCCTAGTGACCGGTCACCTCTCTGTTACGCCGGCAAATGAGGAATTTCAACAAAAGATTACGTTCGTCATGGAGCTCTAGATGTGTCGCTCTCTCATTTGACAGCAGTTTGACGTACGTCAAACCAAAACCACGTCAGTTAATTATAATGTAATTTTAAGAATGTTACTCACTCGCTTCGATTGAGGCTTTTGGCACTTTGAACAGGATTTAATTTAAATAAATAAAAAAAAACACTGCACCTACCCATCTTTTCAAATTCAATTCTAAACTTAACATTAGACTCTAATATACGTATAATGCAACATTTTGTGTTTATAACCCAAGTCGCCAAAAGGGTGTATTCCTGAAAAAAAATGGAATCTGATTACAGACATTGATTACACTTCAAAAGCCTGTAACAAAATATAAATTAGTACGTTCGGAAAACTTACAATTTCTTTATATTTTCAACATCATACATGTGCGTATTCTCAAAGTCAGATGTATCTTTTGAATTACACTTCAAATTCCATTGGATCGTGGATTTCAAAAAATTTACCACCTTCTCGTCATTATTTTCCTTTCTCATATTCTTTAAATGTTCTACGTTCAACTCAGTGTTAAAGCATTTTCTAATAAACCTGTATGGAAATAAAATAAAAAATAAAAATAATTATGTGCTCAATAAATGCTGTTACGATTTGCAAAATCGTAATGATCTACAGTGGTTACCTACCTAGTATCACTTTTCTGGGGTGATTGAGAAACAGAATAATCCTCGTGACAAGATCCATCTGAAATAATTAAGATATCAGATTGTAAAAATGCACCTAAAAATAAATGTAGATAGTACCTATAGGTAAAAATTTTTTTTCACTTTTGATAACTTACCAGAAATAGATCCTTTATATTCCTGTCTTTTGTCAGCAGTCTTCGTTCTTAACTTAATGTCAACTTTAGCTATGCGTTATTCCTATTTAATAAGTAAAATCAAACAGTTAATATAAAATATAAGCGTAGGTATAAACCAAAATCCAACTGTTCAGGAAAACAAAAATAGGTTTGTTTTTTAAAAAACATATCTACCTAAAAAAATATATTGGTACATAAGTATTTTGTTTTCGATGTTATCATTCCAACAATAAAGTTTTGTACAATTTTAGAAAAAAGAAGGCATAAATCATACAAACATATCTTAATCAAGTCTTATGTCCAAGTTATCTTCTTTAGATAACAAGTTAGCTTGGATCCTTGGAAAATCCGTCAAGTAGTTTCGGAGCCTATTTAATTCAAACAAACAACCCTACAAACAATCAAATCTTTATTATATTAGTATAGATAATAGACATGTCGGATTACACGGGGCGCCGGATTACCGGGGGCCTAGTGGCTTACTATATTGAACTACCTAAGTATATCTTATATAGAAGTTAAATGTAATGGCGTTCAATTACCTTAGCAGACCTCATAATTTGTCTATTAGATCTCCATCTGTCTATAGCTTTTTGTTTTCGGACTTTTAAATAAAGGTATTTAGGATACCACTTGACGTGTGCCATAATCGCTTCTTCGCTAATATCTAAAAACCATACTTACATAATATTATTATTGTAATAAGCCAACATTAAAGTATGTGTACCACACCAATCTATTGATTACCGATGAATGTCACTGATCGGCGTTGATCGTTTGTTTTGATCGTTGATTGATCTTTTAAGCCCCGCATAGAGCATATTAGGAAAACGAAACAAAAAATACAAAAGTCACAATAGGTAAATGGCCTTAGAGAGAATTCACGAAATATAAGCTTCCAAAGCGTTGTATGTTCCATACATATACCTACAAGAACTTTATCACGAAGCTCTTGCATGAACGACTTCCGATCTCGAATCGAAAATTTGTAGGTAGGTACTGTAACTAAAGATTTTTGCACCTTATTACATCGAAAATTGGTTCAAACTAAGTCCTTTGGAATTACGTGGAATTTTTAAAGTACCTACATTTCATTTGGCAGTCTAATATAACAAAAATATATTTGACATTACATTTTGTTACACATTTTAATGTCATCGATTCGGCGATAATTTCACCAAACTGCAGACAAAGAATTTGTCAATTGCGCTGATGGATACATAGAGGGTAGACATTATTGTACGAGTGCTATTGGAAACTTAAAGTAAACATATTCGATATACTATAAGATATAAGGAATATATGTTTCAGAAATGTTAAAATACTTTGTATTGGTTTTACCTTGTAATTTGGTATGAAGATCACGTAAGAATAAATAAAAATAATCGGTGTTTTCTATAGAAGATTCGTTTCCTTCGACGACAATGGATTGCGAACCGAAATGTTTAACCCAATAATTAACGAATATATTGTGATAGTATTCATTCCAACCACCATAACGATTGCCGCTATTTGACAAAAAATCTTGGAATTCCTGGACTTCCTGAAATAGTATTTATTCTTAATAGTATGGTTAATGAGAGAGTAACGAGTAATTATGTGTATCAATTCTTATTTATTTTAATCTTACATCAGAGCTAATGAATCCTAATTAAGAATATTTTCCTTGTATTAAAACTGTTACTGGGATACGATAAACACTTACTATGAGGTGGACTGTATATTTGCATGCCGACCTTAGGTATGCTACAAAAAATGGTGTAATATTTAAATAAATCGTCAGATCTTACAATGACTTGACAATAACCGAAGGTGTGTAATAAAGACAAAATGGTAAGAAAGTAACTTGAAAGTGATGCCTTTAACAATAGTTATGATGATTTTACACGAACTAGATACGAACGCATAGCTTTGTCATTAAAAATCTCTGTATCTATTTTTTCGTATTTCGTAGGTACTCACCGAACATCTAAGCGGTGAATTCATTAAAGTTTTTACAGGACTTAGAACAATTTCATTGTATTTTGCAGTTTGTACTCTTGGTTGTTTCTTCAGTTTATAAATAAGTGCTGGATTTTCATTTACCTTTTTAAATAAAAATAAATAATTTAAATTGTACAGCTGTAGGTGGTTTACCTACGTGGATTTTTTAAACAGTGTTGTGTTTTTATGTTTATATTATATTTTTTTGTGGGTAGAGTTTAAATTTAAATCACACTTACATTTTGGTTAAGTTGTTGTTCATCAGTCTTGAGAGTAACTAGAGTCTTGTGTAAATAAGATTTTAAAGTCTTGATATGGCTTTCCAACTCTAGTGTACATTTTTTGATGTCTTCAATATCTGAAATTATGTGAGTGGATGAAAAATAATAAAAGATCAGTCTAGTAGAAACTAGATACTTTTAATCCTACCTAGTTTAGTATGTTCCACTTACCAACATTGTCAAACATTTCTTTTGAAGTTATGCTACTCTTTAAATCTCGAAAAGCATGTTTTACTGCACCGTACATTCTATTTACCTTTCTTTCGTAGTCTTTGAATTCAGAAAATGTTGAAAAGTTGGATATTATCACTTCATTCTCTGTATCTTGACCTATTGGAATGTTTTTGTTTATACTTTGGAGAAGGATACTTTCTTCTATTTTTAATCTTTTTAATTTAGCAGCTAAGCCGGTAGGATTTGTTTCGTTAACAGAACTATTACTGTTACTCTTTGTTGATCTTTTATCCATTTTTAAATACGTTCTCGACAAAGTTACAATTTTTATTGTATATCGATCAAACAAAATTACCGCCATCGCCCATAGAGAAATCATATTTTTATTGGTAATTTCCCGTATAAATTTAGTCTTTATAGCAGAACTGTAATAGCAGTTACTATAATCATTTGAAATATCTTAGTAAAATACTCATATTTAATAATACAGAAATAATTAAACTCATCACGAATTGAATAACGAAACTATGGACCATTGATCAATAGCTCACTTTCAGTTGAAAGTGACATATCACGATCCTCTGTCACCTGGCAGTTTATGGTATGAAGTTGAAGAGAGAAGAACGAAAATTTGTAGAAATACAGTGAAATAAGTAATGGAAATTTATATTACAGCGAATACTTTATAAGAATACAAAATGTTCACTCGTTCCAGGTTATTCTTTTCCAAAGTGCTTCCTCTACGGGTTAGTCTGTCAATTTATTATTTACATAATAACATCGGCAAATTTAAGATGAACCTAACCTTACATTGGTTGATTGTTTTCAGAGTGTTTTTAGCGTTGAAAACCACAACAATGGACGGTTCCTGTATGATATAACAGTAACAAGGAGTCGGTCAACCACTCCGCTTAATACTATCATTATGTTCGTCCCTCAACAAGAGGTAACCTCAAGCAGATTTCACTAAAAATATTAGTTAAGAGAGGGGTGGAGCCTTTTAAATTCGAGTTAGTTGTAAGGGGATTTCTTTGTATACATATATAGGAGTGAAACACAAATACTGTATTATCCTTTTCTTATTAAATTAATTTGTTAAAAACTTGTTAGTTCTACACTAAATTTGGGTTGTTTAGAAGTAAACATCTTAATATAGCCAATTTCGTCCCATTTTTACTAGATTATACAATAAACTTAGACTGACCCTATTCTTGCTAGTTTTTGGGCCTAAAAGTCCTAGAGCCAGCATGTAATAGCACAGTTCATTTACAGTATCACTAGATATTTTATATTCTAACTTATTCTAATGATCACTTAAATATAACACACATGTAACACATTGACAAAATATTATTTAAACTGTGAAATGGTTTAATTGTTAACTATATTTCAGGCATGGATTGTGGAACGGATGGGTAAATTCCACAGAATATTAGAACCAGGATTAAATCTGTTGTGGCCTATTGTTGATAAAATAAAGTATGTGCAAAGCCTGAAAGAAATAGCCATAGATGTGCCAAAACAGAGTGCCATTACATCTGACAATGTCACTTTGAGTATTGATGGAGTACTTTACCTGCGAATTATTGATCCATATTTAGGTAAGTTATATAGGATATTTTTTCGTTCTTACTGGCAAACGCTACATCCACAATAGGTAAATGTCATGAGGCCAATTATAATTACATTATTAACATTTACAATGTACAGCAACCTAATTACCAAAAAGATTTTAGCTCTAACACAGAAATAGTATCTTTTTAGACCAAAACAATACCAGCCTACTTTTCGTTTTATTTTATGAGTTTGTAATATACAAAATGCTTCTTTCTAGCTTATTGAATAAAAATGTCAAAATTGCTAGAAAATAACTTGTTTCTAACAAGTTATTTTCTGGCAATTTTGACAATGAATTAATCAATGATATGTAGCTAGAAGACATGGCATGAGGCCTATGCTGGGTGCATGTGTTGCGTCCCACTAAAATATGTTCATATGGTTGGCAAAAATCTATCTTCTATAATATAAAAATGAATCGTAAAATTTGTTGGTAAGCACATAACTCAACAACACCTGGACCAATTGAGCCAATTCTTTTTTTTAATGTTCGTTTAAGTTCAAGGATGGTTTTTACGGCGAGAAAAATTCGAATAATTGCCGGAAAACTCTAAAAACAGCCATTTTCTTTTTCCCATACAAACATTTTCTAATTAAAACGTAGAGTCAATTTGAGCTTTATTTTGTTAATTAAAAACTTGAATTTTTTTGGTAAGATTTTTTTGGGTAGGTGTAGAGTAGGTGTAGGGTAGGGGTAGGGTAGGGGTATGGTAGGGGTAGGGTAGGAGTAGGAGTAGGGTTGATGTAGGACACCGCATAAACGAAGTCTCTCCGGGCCAGTTTATTTTATACAAATGTTTAGGTCTTTTATTTATCGATTGAGGCAGTACGAGGTCTGCCGGGTCATCTAGTTACCCATAAAATACTGTTGTAACAGTAAGAGAATTTTGTTTGAAATACCTTTTATACATTTTAGCATCATATGGTGTTGAAGATCCTGAATTTGCAATAACCCAACTAGCCCAAACCACTATGCGTTCTGAACTGGGTCAGATATCTCTAGACAAAGTGTTCAGAGAGAGAGAATCACTCAATATTGCAATTGTGGATGCCATCAATAAAGCTAGTGAAGCTTGGGGAATCACTTGTTTGAGATACGAAATTCGTAAGTATATTGTATACAAATTAATTTCCTCGCTATATCATTTCAAGTATAATTTCGAGCGGTCTGCATTTTGATACTAAATTGTTGAATAAGTCTTGTTGCCCCGTGTCCTGCGCATCGCTGCCTACATTTGTTAATGTTTATTGTGTATGTATTATTGTATTTCTTATTCCTTGATCCATGTTTGTGTTTTATATGTATGACATCCAAGCTTCAAGTATTGTCCTTACTTATGTACTTTTTTATGATTTTAATTACTGTATTGTATTTGCTTCGTGTGTTCAATAAATATTTTTCTTTCTTTCTTTCTAATTTAGTTATTATTATTATTGCTATTCCATTTTCTGAAAATTACTTTCTGCATTTTAGAGATACCTGATGAAAAAAGTGTATTAGCTTTTTCCATGCAATGTAACAAAAATTGATTTTCTTTCAGGGGATATTAAACTGCCGACACGCGTACACGAAGCTATGCAAATGCAAGTAGAAGCGGAGCGGCGAAAACGAGCCACCATCTTGGAGTCGGAGGGAGTTAGGGCTGCGGACATCAATGTGGCGGAGGGCAAGCGCCAGGCTAGGATACTGGCGTCAGGTAACAACTTTGTTACTTTCGATGGTATAACGGGTATGGATACGTACCCTTCCCAACCGTGTTTAGATGCCGATTTTTTTTACTTATAGCAAAACATGGAAAAATAACTTTCATTTTTAAAATATTCCAGAGGCCGAGAAACAAGAACAGATAAACAAAGCTTCGGGAGAGGCGCAGGCGATGCTTGCCGTAGCAGAGGCCCGCGCCCGTGGACTGGAGCTGGTAGCCAGTGCGTTGACGAAACGAGTAAGTTATAAAATTGTTATAAGTTCAATTTTTTTTTTTATTACTTAGACTAGATTGAATTCAGTGTGTCACCTTTATTCATTTCTATGTATATCAAATTGAGAATTGTTTGATAAAATACTCGTATATCTCATAACTACTAGGTCAAGGTAGCTTTTTTTTCATGTTGTGTATGTTTTTTATGAAACAAATTGTCCCTCGTTATGTAACTAGTTAAGAATACATTTATTTATTTTCAATCATAATGTTCAGATAGTTAATTATGTTTTGTATGGATCACAGAATGTACCATCATACTAACAAACATTAAACCACTTTCTGAAAAAACCCCCGTGTCCTTGAACTATGTGGTGCATAACACATCAAATGATCTTTAAGTATAGACTGGCTGGTGTAGATTCGCGCCTGTAGTTAGTTCGCCGTTCAATTATCCTATTAGTTTAAAACATTATATGAACCGCTAGCTGGCACGTTAACCTTTTGGAAACCCTGAGCACAAAGATATTGCAAATACAAATTTTCATTATTTTTTAAGAATTTCAGCGAACTTTGATATAATTGAAATTAAATGTTCATATTGCTTTCGTTATATACTGATAAGTTTATTTATGATGTCGCACTTTGTTTCATTTTGGAGTTAATTCGATAGTTGAGAATCTTCAATTGAAACTAATTAAATTACATAAATAATAATTATTAGTAATTGATTTATGTTTAAAGCTGTATTGGGTACTGATAATTCGTAGATTTTTTCTTTAGGGCAGAGCTTTTTGTGGACACCACATGTTTAAATGAAAAACTTACAAAATTGCGATACAAAATATATTTTTTCTTGTTACAGGACAGCAAGCACGCAGCATCATTTTCGCTGGCTGAACAGTACGTTGCGGCTTTCAACAAGCTAGCCAGAACTAACAACACTCTCATTTTGCCGGCCAACGCGGGCGACGTTCCCAGCCTAGTCGCTCAGGTATTTACTTAAATAGAACTTGTTATATTTTAAGCACTGATCAATTTGAACTCTGGAAAACCTCACTTTTATAGCAACCATCATTTTTAAACTATATGTGCATTAATCATAACAAACATTTAGTTTCCTTGTAATCAATGAATCGCATTTAAAATAAAATCCGATCTATATTTATTAAACTCATACTAGAAACTCGACCTTTAGCATCGTAATCTAATGTACTTGTCTTTGTTCCAGGCCATGTCAATATATTCAAAAGTATCAGCTCACAACGCACAGATTCCTCAGGTACCCGACAACCAGGATGCTTATGACAACTCTCTAGTTTTCAACTCACTATCAGAAAAAGGTACCACTTTAGCAGGACAACCCATACCCAAAGAAGATGACAGTCTAGCCGAATACTTCTCAGACGACGAGGAAAGGGAAAAAGCCCTGCTAAACCAGAAAGAAAAGAGAGACCAATTACATAAATTTGAGAAGAAAGATACGTAGAATTAATTTAGTTGTTGTTTTCGAGAGTTTTAAGGAAATGTCGCATTTTAAACGTAGCTAAAGAAAGTTTGTTATGTACTGCAGTGCACTATGGAAACAAGTGGCCGTCGTGAAACGCATTTATATACATTAAAGTGAACAATATTGACTGTTCCATGATATTTTGTTTGTCCATTCATTATAAATAATATTGTAAATGCAGACTGGTAAGTGTTAATGCAAAGTTTATACAATGTACAGACAATATTTTTAATGCAAAAATCATCTCAGAAATATTTGCTTTAAGTTATTTATTGTTAAATAACTAGAAAAATAAACAGTTTAAATATTATAAAAATATATTTATTTTATTGTATCCTTATTTAATCTAAATAAATTCGATTTTACTTATTTTATCGAAGTCTTCTATAAGCTTCTATAGTTTAACGAATCTTAACATTTTTAATTATACAACTAAAATATACTCTTAAATAATAAAAATTTTATAAGAAATCTCTTATATGAATAAATAAAAATGATTATATTAAAGAAAATTAACGAATGTTAACGAAATTCTAAATTCCAAGTATTAATAGTTTCAATACTATTTTGAAACATTATCTTATTTCCAAACAAGTCTTATAAGAATTGTTTAAAGATAATTTATGATACATTTCCTTATTATCACAGCAATAGTGATGCTCTCAAACAAATTTTAAAATAATATCTTTATTCTATAGACATAACACGGCTCATATTAATTTTACTATGCTACGAACTATGCAGCCTGTTAAACAGATATTAGTAAGTTGCCCAAATATTTGGTTACATACATTTTTGGCCATTCCAATTAATTTTAAATACATATCTTACATCAAAACCTATCAACCGAATACAAAAATAATCACAACTTACAAAAATAATTGATCAAGATGTGGTCAGTCAAGTATCACTTACACAAGCAATTCTGTCTATTTATTAAATCATAAACTTTTTTTTTATGAAGCATTCATACTTTCGTTCATAGAAAATGCTTCTGTTTTATACCAGATTACTCGAACAACAATCAACTAATATAGTAAATAAATTCTTTTTCAGATCAACTTCACATTCTGAAACTTGAATTAAGAATAGTGTTAATCATAGATTATTGTGACCGTTAAGGTTGAAACATATTGTTAAAACGCGAATCACACTATGAACACCCGACACGATGCGACATGACGTGTTCTTAGTGTGATTCTGGTCTATAGAAACCAATACATTTGATTCGACTCAACACGCATCGCGTTTCATCAGGTCGCGTCGCGTTTTAACAATATATTTCCGCCTTTAATCTTTTCATTTTCGTTCAATTCGTTCTAGCTTTGACACTTAACAAGAGTTTTGACTGCCTTTTAGATCATTATAACGTTTATATTTTACGTTCAGGATGCTAATCACGTAACAATATTACTATGAATTTGATAAAAATGTTTTTGCAACTCAGGGTTTACAATGCATGCTAAAAATATTTTTAATATGTTGATTTATTTAGTTAATGGAGCTTAAATAATACAGTTACAAAAACTAAGGAAATGCGTTAAGTACAATAACCCTACAGTATTAAGGACATTTTAAATCGAAGTCATAGTAATATTGTTACGTGATTAGGCTCCAGGAATGTATTATAACAAAACCTAATAATATGCATGCCTGCAAATTTTAAGATATTTTAACGAATTTGTCTCTCTGGTTGAAGTAACTGACGGATCCTTCGTCGGGGTTCACGTTCGCCGGTGCAGGCATTTTGTGAAGACTGAGGTATGATGCAGATAGCTCCGTACCGTCAAACTGCCGCAGATGTATCTGTAATATTATATAAAATGTTTTAATTTTGCCAAATTCGGAAGAGTTTGTTTGCTTTGACGCGCTAATGTCAGGAACTATGGGGCTGATTTTAAACATTCTTTCAGTGTTAGATAGCCTATTTATCGAAGAAGGCGATAGGCTATATATAATTATGCAATTCCGACGGGAATGGGAGTAACGCGGGTGAAACCACGCGCGGGAAGCTAGTGCAAAATAACAATAGTATTGAAGCATATTGACTATCGTAGACCTAAAAGGTTGCGAGAATATTTATTATGTCCTTAAGCCTAGAATAGAATAGAATATGCATTTATTTCTCTCATCACAAAAATACTTTACATTTGCTAATAGGCAATTATCAGTATGTACCTATAGATTTGGTGGTTTAAAATGTAACCAGATTTGTGAAAGACTGGTGCCTGATTTAGGTTTGGGAAAACCTGTATTACAGGTCACCAGTGCCCCACTCCGCGGATTATATAATGTAATATCTGTAAATTTTGAGATATAAATAAAAATATTTGATAGTGTGTTGAGTAGCTTGTGTGTTTATGAATTCTGTAGTGTATGTAATAGGTATGTATGTAAGGGGTCTTAGGTCTAGGAAGTAATAACAAATAATAACAATTGTGGAAATAGACAAAGAAAAGTGTGCAAAATTGAGAATCGCGTTGTTGGAATACATGTGCTAGAAGCTAGAAGAACATAACGAATAATAAAAGAGGCACTGAACGTTTAAATCAAATCAAATCCCACAATATTAAATTACTATTACTAGTTATATTATTATTAATTTTAAAATAGATTCAATCAGGTTATGATAAAATAAATATAGATTTAATATAATGGTAATAAAATCTTCGATAATAATAATAAATAAAATTAATCATATTAATCAAATGACAGGACGAAGCAAGCCTTCTGTCTCATCGTAATTCAGTGATTTTAGCCAATCGCTAACTTTTATTTTGCAACTAGCTGACCCGGCAGACTTCGTACTGCCTCAATCGATACATAAAAGACCTAAACATTTGTATAAAATAAACTGGGCCGTAGAGACTTCGTTTATGCGGTACTCCTACCCCTACACTACCCCTACCCTACACCTACCCCTAATCTACCCCTACCCTACCCTACACCTACCCTAAAAAATCTTGGCAAAAAAATTCAAGTTTTTAATTAACAAAATAAAGCTCAAATTGACTCTACATTTTAGTTAGAAAACGTTTGTATGGGAAAAAGAAAAAGGCTGTTTTAAGGGGTTTTCAGGCAATTATTCGAATTTTTCTCGCCGTAAAAACCATCCTTGAACTTCCACGAACATTAAAAAAAAAGAATTGGCCAAATTGGTCCAGGCTTTGTAGAGTTATGCGCTTAGCAACACATTTTGCGATTCATTTTTATATTATAGATTAAGCTTAGATAAAGGATTGATGTCTAGAATTTTATTAATCTTATTATATAAGTAAGGCCCCAGATAGTAGAAGAAGTTACTTGATAAGCTCGAGTGGGTTATATTACACACACGGTACCCTTTCGTCGCTTTTCCATCAAGAGGCAGGGGTTGTAAGGTAAAGCAGAATGTTGCTTTAGAACTGTGTGTAGTATAAAAGTCTTTCTTACGGTGAGGACATTCCATTTTGCGTATAAGTCAACTGTTGGAAACCGGTAAGGGTGACCAGCAGCAACTTTAAGAATTGTTCTCTGTGCTCTTTCTAATTCGATGATGTGACTTTTAGCGGCACCACCCCATGAAGTAATGCAGTAGTCGATTATAGACTGACACAGGGCAAAATAGACCATTCTGATTGTTTTGAGATCGGCTGTAGATTTTAGCGTTTTGAATATATATATTAATTTTCTTAGTCTAGAAACAAATATATCAATGTGGGGTTTAAAGCTCAGAGTCTGGTCTATGTAGATACCAAGATAATTGACACTAATCGTTCTATCTAGACAAGGGCATGTGCAGGAGAAGTTGTTTGGATAGCCTTAAGCCAGTGTTAAGATTTTATTTAAATAATAAACTAACACAACAAATTGCTGGTCCATTCCTAGGAAAAATGATGCTTTAAAATTAACTGTTAGTTAGTTTCATTGTATATGAGAAATTAAGTGTAAACTTAAGATGAGAAATGAACTAGTAAAGATAAGAATGTCCAAAATCAAAAGGCTTAATCACTGGTACTTGTGTATAATTTACTAAAGGCTAATAATTAATACTATACTTACTAATAAATGCAAATTAACTTCATCATTTCTACTCAAGTATGGGAAATTGCCGCCACTTTTGAGGTGTGCTAATTTCGCGTGAGGATACGTCTTGTAAAGATCTTCACGAACTCTTGAACTCAATGCACTTTCATCCCACACATCCATTACTGTGATTGGTAGACTGCTCAGTGCTTGAGGTTTGATGATGCAAGGAGTACAGTTGAGCGTCAGTCTAGATGCCAGCTCTGTTTGTGTGAGGGATTCCAACTGAAATAAGGCAGGATAATAAGACAATCTTAACTTAAATATTTCTTGTAAAATTTGAAACAACCATGATGGCAGTTCCCTTTTTAGATGAGTCTGTGATTCATTTAGATGGTTAGACGGTTAGTTTTGAGATCGAGTCAATGTGAACAATATATATACTAGGGAAACATACATACTCATTTAATTATATATTACGAAAATCATACTGTGGTTATCAATCATGTATTTAAAAAAAAGAAGTAACTTAACTAAACCATTTATTATAAGTGTATAGTTCCAACAACATTTTCTACTGTATTCAATTGTAATAATGTTCAAAATCAAATAAATCTAATCATGTCTCTTTAAGGGATAAATTCACATTCATTGTTTGTATTAACAAAGAGAATGTACTTACTCTTTCAACCATGAAATCAATAGATTCAGCCATCCGTTTGTCAACTTTGTCAGTGGTAAAGTTACCCATTAACATTCTTTTTAACACCAATGAGGGTAGAAGCCAAAAGAGTGCTGCAGAGTCATTGTATTCAAAAACAGATGTATCTGTGAAGGTGTTGCACAGAATAAGAGATGCAACTCTGGGACAATTGCTTGTTAACTCAGTAAATTTCTGTGCTAAAAATCCACCTGAAAATAAAACAATTTTATGAGGTCAAATTTGGTGGATAAGTATTGGAAACAGAATATTATTTTAGTAGTATTAACACATTGCTGGACAGTACTATTATACTCTCATCCCTGCTAGTCAGTTACGGACAAAAACCAACAACACATTGTTCTAAAATTAAATTATGTAAATTTCATTCCAACTTTTTAACCTTAACTAAAGGAGGTTTAAAAAGTATTTATATCTTTAAGACATAAAACTTTATTATGATAAAAGAAATGACCTCACGGAAACATATGACTGATAATATGAGTGATGTATACTGATTTATTTACTGGCACATTTGTGCTTACTAATAGCAATATTATAATATTGCTATTTAAAACTAGCAGTTTCACCTGCATATCTGCCATTATTGTGAAAACTTCATCATTAATAATATTATAAAGAGGAAACGTTTGTATTTTTGTATGTTTCTTAATATACTCAAAAACTACTGAACGGATTTTGATAATTCTTTCACCATTAGAAACATAGGCTATGAAAATCTACCCGTGCGAAGCCAGGGCGGGCCGCTAGTTTTATATATAGCTGAAGAGTTTATTTGTTTGTTTACTTGCACTAATCTCAGTAACTACTGGTCCAAAATAAAAATCTTTTAGTGTTAGATATGCCCACTTATCAAGGAAGGCTATATTTCATTATGTTAGTCATTAAATATAGCCTAAGTTACTCAGAGCTAATGTACCATTCTAATGGTAGGAGACTAATCAAATCCATTCAGTAGTTTTGTGTTGATTTTAACAAACATACAAACAATACTAAAAATCTTTCCTCTTCATAATAATGATATAGATTTCACATAAGATTTCTTGCAACTAGGGTTGCCACCCATACTATATTATATAGTATTGTACTATATTTCAGTCAAATGTACTATATATACCTATTATACAAAAATAGCACAAAGAGTAATATATTTTTTTGCTAAACTTAAATTCACCCCATTCAAAAATTTAGACAGCACCCTCAGCATGTCATATGAAAACAATGAAAATGCTACTTTACAATAGGTGGAGGTTTAAAAAAAAGCTTGCTGAGCGACTTTGAATCATTAAGAGGGGCCTTCGGACAGAATCTCAATCAGGCACTGTATGGATCATACATGTGGAAAAATTATTTAAAATATAGGTATGTGTACTATTTTTTTTCCTGAATTTCCCAAATGTACTATATTTAGCTTCTTTTTGTAAAAAGTACTATACAAAACTAAAGAAAAGATGGCAACTCTAATTGCAACCCTTTAAAACCTTGAAGATAATAGTGAAAGTCCATTCCAAGAACATGCAATCTAAATTAAGCATAATTACTATTTGGCTAATGATGCTTACTTACCCAATGAAGCTCCAAATATATGTACTTTATCGAGTTCTAGATAATCTAGCAACCTTTTGAAACCATCACACCATTCTTTTATATTCCAGTATGGGGGAGGCTCAGCTGCTATAACCCGGACACCTCGAGAAGCAAGCCCCATCACTTGTTTAAAGAATATGTCTGCAGTCCCCGATACAGGCGGTAGACATATTAAAGGACAGCTTACAGACTTAGGGCCACTATCGAAAACTCTCCAAGCCTGTAAAAAATTAAGGCGAAAAAACATTATTTTAGTCTACCAAATATGGATTACTAAAATAGGTCAGGGAAATTTCGTTATCATAAGCCGTAATTGTATCCAAACTCTAATGTAGATAAAAGTTTGTAAGTTTGTTTACCTTAGAGCCATCTGAGTCAACGACTATTTTGCGCAAAGGAATGCTACTTCTAAAACTTAGGTATTCATTTGACTGGGATAACTCGCTTACATAACTCATATTTTATTTGAAAAATATACTTTTATAGAAAGAGAAATTATTGCGTCAGGGTCAGAAAACTAAATGTTGTAATCTTTTATTATCGAAACAAATTGAATAGTTGGATATTAGAAATGGACTGACGTAAAATAAGTTTTTTTGACACTTTAAAACGTTTTTTTTTTTTTTAGATTTTAATGACCTGGTCACTTGGACCTTTAAGTCAAGTCTTATTTTATTTTCCAAAACACTGCACTATGCATCACTTCACTTTTTATATCGATTTAATCGTGTTTTTAATATATTTATATAGCGGTTTGAAAGTGTTTTTATCTTTTAATAATTGTTCAAGCGGCGGCGGGCGGGATGAAGAATCGCACTTAATGTTCACATCACTGAGTTCATTAGCCAACACTAAACTGTCAAGTAGGAAGTTTTGACAGTCAAAAATAAGTTCCATGGTTCCAGTGTTGCCAGACCGTACCAAAAAGTATGGTTTTCCGTACTATTCATCACACAACCGTACCATAACCGTACCTCAGTGTAGACCGTACCTTTTTCGTACCTTTTCTATATTAGTGATTTATTTTTCACTACAAACTACAAAGAGTAAAAACCAAAAAAAAAATCGCCTTCTCCTGTTATAGAATATGAGTAGACTATAGAATTTTTCAACATTGTAGCAAACCGTACGGGTCGGAATACTTCTGCAAGAACTTGATCAGTTTTTCTTCGAATTGGCTGTCTGCGACCATAGGTTGAAAAAAAAGCGATAGGGAATCGAATATTCAAAAGGATATGGTAAAGTAGAACATTATTACCGACTGCCAATATCGAACAAATTCATTTGTAAATCAATTATAGAAATTAGGTTATAAATCAATACAGAGTTACGGAATGGAGTCAATAAAAAGACATTAAATTCGTTAATGATGCAGTGAATTAATATTTTTTTTGATACTTAATACCTAATTTATCATAGGAATAATGTGATGAGGAAGTTCAGATATTATGCGATACTATTCTCTATATTTAAAGGAACAGAAAGTATTATTTTATTTTATTGTTTTTAAACAAGAGTGCATAATTCTGTTGTTTACATACCTGTCAGAAACTTGAAAAGAAATTACAATAATTTTGTTTAATTGTATTATAATACCGGTAAAAAAATTTGGATGTAATTTGATTTTTTTAGATGAAATTTGATATTTTTAGATGGAAATTGATATTTTTAGATCTAAAAAGACTTTGTACTTAAGTCAAATAATTTTTTTTTAGAAACATCTACATTTGTTGATATCAATCTCAATCTATTCAGATAAACTTAAATCTACAATTGACTACAATGTACTTAGATCTGAGTAGATTTAGCAAAATTTAAAAATATCTAATTAAATTAAATTAAATTAAGTAAATAATTTGAGGTCACCAACCCGCCCACCAAGCGTGGTGACTATGGCAAAAACCCTTCCTCGGGAGGAGGCCCATGTTCAGCAGTGGACGTTATACGGGCCGATGATGATGATGATGAAATAATTTAAGTAAATTCATACGATTTTCGTTGCTAATTTATATATTTACTTGAGTTACATGAAATTCCCACTTAATGAATAATAACGATTTTTACCTTCTTCAAACAATTACAATTTCTCTGTTTATGTAAAAAATGTTTAAATACTCCTCTGATATTAAAAATATTTTCAAATTCAAAATGATTCCAAAAGACAACTCCAGCGCGCCCTGTCGAGAACTTTGAATACCTACTGAAATGAGGTTTCTTTTTGTTCGATTTCCTAATCTCCCTATCGTTTTTTTTTCCAACCAATGGTCGCAAGGCAGCCAACTCGAAGAAAAAAAAAACATATCTAGTTCTTGCAGAAGTATCCCGACCCAACCGTACCTCCCCCCTCGTCCTCCTGACCCTTAGTTTGCAAAGAACCATCTGATGCACTCGTAGACCCGAAGTCCGAGAGGCCCGCGAACTGTAAAGTAGAGCGACAGTTGCACAAAACTCCCCTAAAATACTAAAAGTCATAATCCCTCAATATCATCGCCAGCGACCGCCCTGAGCCCAGGTCCAAGCCCCACAGGGGGCGCCCTCTTGCGCAGGTTGCTTAGTTTGTAGTTTTTAAACCATTTATTAAGGCTGGAGCTCTGCTCGCCTTTATGCCCGGTGAAGTAGCAAATGCCTCGGGGCTACTTAACGTAACTTAACATAACGTAACGTATTTAATGTAAGTAAAACCGAAAAATAAAACCAACCGTACCTTGAAGTTAAAAACCGTACCTTTTCAGAAAGCCAACCGTGATCAACCGTCCTTTTTTGGGAAATCATACTGGCAACACTGCATGGTTCCTTCTTGGGATCCCCACAATGTGGGCATGTATTACTTTTTATTATAATACCATGTCTAGCAAGATGTGACGGTGCATTATTATGGCCAAAGCGCAATTTATTTATTGTAGTAATAAAGTCTCGGCTGGCTTCCTTCAATTTATTGTACCAGGGTTTAACAGGTAACAATGGAAGAAATACTTAAAAAATTCAAAAGTAATAAAAACATATTGATCTGTGGCGACTTTAATATAAATATATTAGTAGATTCACCAGAAAAAAATAGTTTTTTGGCTCTTTTTATGTCTTTTAATCTTAACTGTTTATTTTCTGAGCCCACTAGAGTCACACCAACAACGGCCACCTGCATTGATAATATTATCACAAACTTTGAGGTGGCAGGTAAAAGTTTGGTAACTGGTGTTCCTTCTGACCACAAGTGCCAAATTGTTAAAGTTAGTAACGCATTGATCATAGAAAAATCTATTATTAGTTTCAGACCCCTCACAAAGAAAAATCTAGATAAGTTCGGTCATAATTTAAAAACGAGATTGTGTCAACTAACTTTAGATTCAGACAGTAGTTCTAATGCTATGTACAATACATTAGCACAATCAATTCATGAGGAGTTTGAGAGAGTGTGTAAAACTAAACGTTTAGAAATCGACCCTAATAAACTAAAATTTAGTACTTGGGCTACCAAAGGTATAAGACGGAGCCGAGATGTTTTGTATGAATTATATAATATAAGGTCCTACACAACTGATGACAATTTTATAAATACTGTAAGGAAATATTCTAAAATTTTTAAAGTAGTTTGTATTCAGGCAAAGTCACTATATATGAGTGAATTAATAAAAAAGTCGGATAACAAAATAAAGTCTACGTGGAAAATAATAAATATTGAAACTGGTAAAAACAAAATTCAGGATAAAACTATAAACTTAAATATCAGTGATAAGTTAGTCTCAGATAAAAATATTATTGCAGATTTCTTTGCTAACTTTTTTACTAATATACCAGTTGATACCACTAAACACCTGCCTTCTTCCCCTCAGGAAGCTGAAAGACTATTAAAAACGAATATTAAATCAAACGGGTCTAAATTCGGCTTCCAGCCTGTAAATGATGTTGATATAGTAAAGGCATTCCGAACAATTAAAATGAAAGGTACAGAAGACTTGTGGGGACTTTCTGTTAAAGCTATTGACACAGTAATACAAAATATCGCTCCTACTCTAGCAGCCATCTTTAATAAATCTCTGACTGATGGAGTATTTCCTGACTTAATGAAGATTAGTAAAATAGTGCCGATATTTAAATCGGGTTGCTCAAATAACGCGACTAACTATAGACCTATCTCGATATTACCAACATTAAGTAAAGTATTCGAAAAGATTATGCTCAATCAAATGTTGACACATTTTAATCTAAATGGGATATTGCACGACAAGCAGTTTGGATTCACTAAAGGCCGGTCTACTCAGGACGCAGGATGCACTCTGATCAAATCCATACTGGAGGCTTGGGAGGGGTCGCAGGATGCTCTTGGAGTCTTCTGTGACCTTTCCAAGGCTTTCGACTGTGTAAATCATGAGACGCTCGTTCTGAAGTTAAAATATTACGGAATGACTGAAAAATCGCTTGATCTTGTTGTATCCTATTTATCTGATAGGAAACAAATAGTATACGTAGACGGCGTTGCTTCGAAAGAGCATTTGATAAAAATGGGCGTGCCCCAAGGATCTATTCTGGGTCCTTTTCTGTTCTTAGTCTACATAAATGATTTGCCATACATTTTAAATAAACTGTCAGATATAGTTCTTTTTGCTGACGATACCTCATTGATATTTAAAGTCAGTAGAAAAGATACTAACCTTATTGAACAGAATAAAACACTTAGTATACTTTCACATTGGTTTTCTTCAAATAATCTTTTATTAAACGCGGGTAAAACTAAATGCGTCAGATTTGTGCTCCCAAACGTAACTAACGCTAAACCAATTGTTTCATTAAACGGAGAACCGTTAGACCTAGTTCAATCAACAGTTTTTCTAGGTATAACATTAGATTCAAAACTGCAATGGGGCCCTCATATTGAAAAATTAACCGGTAGACTTAGCTCCGCATCTTATGCTGTCTGGAAAATTAGGCAATTGTCAGACGAAGCAACTGCTAGACTAGTGTATTTCGCGTACTTTCATAGCATTATGTCCTATGGAATACTGCTTTGGGGGTCAGCCGCTGATGTTAATAGTATTTTTATATTACAAAAAAGAGCAGTTAGGGCTATTTACGGTTTAGGTAGTCGCGACTCCTTGCGTACCAGGTTTAAAGAGATTAATATTCTTACCGTTCCCTCTGAATACATATACCAAAATATCATTTTTGTTAAAAAAAATATAGATCAATATAGCAAAAAAAGTGATATTCATAATGTTAACACGAGAAATAAACATAAAATTGCCATACCCGGTTTTAGAGTTAGTAGAACCAATAAATCATTTAAGGGAAATTGCATTAGGTTTTATAACAAACTCCCTAGTCATGTAACTGATTTGCCTGATCCAACTTTTAAAGTATATATTAAACGGGTCCTCATATCTAAAGGCTATTATAGCATTAAGGACTATATTGAGGATAAAGACGTTTGGCTTCATAAACCTACTTGCGTAACACTTCCTAGAGACCCTGTACCCAAATAAAATAGTAGTACGCATAATAGTGTGATGTTCTGTGAACTATCTGTAATTGACCTACTTACATAATAATATATTATATTCATAGACCGCTAGTTCTGTCTCAAATTCTTTTATTTTTCTATTAGTATAAAAACACAATAAACAAATATTTCAAAGACAACCGTTTGGGCAAAAAATGTGTATGCCAATAAATAGTTAAAGTAACTGGACCAAAACCTACGTTCTGCCCATTAGAGTATGTTTCGCCGGACCGTCTCATGTGGGTCGTGTTAAAACCGGCAGTAGAATAACCCACTGAGTTTGTTTCGCCGGATCTTCTCAGTTGGGGCGTATTGGATCCGGTGGTAGCATTAAAGCGCGTCCGTCGTTATATACTCATGGTCCACCTAAATAATGACAATTGTTCTAACCTACTATAGACAGAACAAGCTATTTGACACAATATAGTTAAATAATAAACTAAGACGTTAAGATTAAAATAATAACTTAAATACTTGTTTAATTTGAAAATATATAAAATATGATAATTAATAATAATAATATTATAAAATATGATATTACCTAAATAATACTTAATACTAAATTATTGTTTTGACTATTTGCAAGTGCCTGTAATAGGTTTACGTAAATAAAAATGATTTTTATTATTTTTATTTTTAATCTTTCTTGAATACTTCCATACTACTTTCCTTTGATTTCTTGGTCTTTCTTCCACATTTCTAACCATAACTTACATATATTTTCATTAATACATTGCAGGAAGTCAGTCATAGGAATGTCCATTACATTTCTAACATCAACAGCATTATTACCTTCATATGCGGTTTTATCAACTGCTTCATTGCCAGAGATACCCCGGTGAGAAGGAACCCACAGGAAAGCAATTTGGATGTGCTTAAGGTAATACTGATGAATTATTTCCTTGATAAAATACAGAATATAATTTGACTTAAATGAAACTGTAAGGTTAGTTAAGGCTTTTATCAAACTCAGTGAATCAGAAACTATCAAAAAGTATTTACAGTTATTATTTTGGCGAATATATAACAATGCCTGATAAACCGCATATGCCTCTGCAGTGAATATGGTACATGTATTGTGCAGAACAAAGCTTTGAGAGAATTTTCCATGTGGAACATAATTATATAGCAGCGTGCACATGATCACTCCCCTTACTGCCATCAGTGTAAATAACATAATAATTTTTATTGTCTGCCAAAAACTGTAACATATCTAAATTATTATTGATGGGATTTTGCAATTCTTTTACAGGATGTGAAATACACTGATAAGAGAACGAGTAACATGGCCATGGGCACTGTTTTCTAATACCAGTAAAACTATTTTCTATTTCTAGCAATATTTTGGACAATGTTGGGGATTTGCCATTCAAGAGGTCCTCTCCTGTTGTTAGAGGCCCAGGAATTCTACATACAGAAGGTACAATTTTGTTAAATATTTTTCTGTTATTTGCAGCAATTAATTTAAGACAGAATCTCTCTGCAAGTAATATTTGTCTCAAAATTAAAGGCATAATTTTAGTCTCCACTTCCATGGCCCTTATGGGAGTAGAGCACATTGCACCTGAAATTGTTCTCAAAGCCCTGATCTGCAATATATCTAGTTTATTTACATGAGTACTATTTATATACACTAGTGAACTGTAATCAAAATGACTTCTTACTATACTTTTATACAGAATTGACAATATTTTCGGGTCTGCTCCCCATGAGACACCTGCAAGACATTTGATTATGTTTAAACCTTTTAGAGCATTCTTTGATATGTATTTAATATGTTCCTCAAAAGTTAATTTCCTATCTATAATTACTCCTAAAAATTTCTTTGAATTTACTGGATTTATAAGTTCTCCATTATAAACAACTTTAGAGTTAGTGTTTTCTTTTCCAAATATCACAGCACTGCTTTTGGAGGGATTGATTTTTAAATGTAGCACATCATTATAATAGTGAAATAGTTGGGACAAGGCTCTATTAATATTTTGAATTGCAATTTCTACATTATGATTACTACTGTACAAAACAATATCATCAGCAAACTGCAAAATATCTACATTGCTATTTACAAATCTCACTTGTGTATATATTATATAGCAAAGGAGATAGTGTAGCACCCTGCATTGTACCCTTAGATGCACATTTTGGACCATGTAATGTATTATTATGTCTTACATAGAGTGTTCTTTTATTCAAAAAATTATATATCCATTTACATAGTTGACCAGGCACACCTAACCTAGACATAACTTGTACAAGTATAGCCGGATCTAGACTGTCGAAAGCACCTTGAACATCTAAGAATACACAAACAGTGTGTAACTTTCTCTCTTTTGCATGTTTCAGATCCGAAATTAAGGAAGTGAAGCTGTCTGCGCAACTTCGCCCTCGACGAAATCCATATTGTACATGTGGAATGAAGCTGTTAGATTCCATAAACCAATCCAAACGTTTTTAATCATGTTTTCAAATAATTTACCTAGACATGAAGACAGTGATATTGGTCTATAAGACCAATATCACTGAGCACTGAATATCAAAGCTGGCAAGCTCAGAAGGTTTATCTGGTTTGAGTATCGGAATGACACATTGTGTTTTCCATTATTGTGGAATACATTTGCAATGCCAAAGTATATTAAGAATATTAAGAAATATTTTTTGTGCAGATTCATCTAAATTTTTTATTATACAATAGGGGAAATCATCTAAACCAGGTGTTGTGTCTTTCCGAGATAACAAGCTCATTTTAAATTCAGACCATGTAAAAGGATCTAGCAAAAATTTTGAATTTCGATTATCATTATTTAAATCGAAAATATTGCCTAAACTTTTAACATCAATTAAATTGCTATTATCTGATAATTTATCTATAAATTGAGAAATAAACTCATCTTTATATGATTTATTGCCAACTCTTATACCTTTGAACATTTTAAGAAGATTCCAAATCTTACTTATAGGAGTAGTTCTATTAAAAGTGTTAGATAAGTTATTCCAACCTATTCTTTTTTGTTCGGATATGGTTCTTTTTTTAATTCCTTTTTTTCTTTTATAATCTAAATAGTTCTCCATAGTAGGTTCACTTCTATAAAGTTTCAATGCATTGTAAGAGATAATTACACTTTTTTCACAAATGTCATTCCACCAAGGAGCTAGAGGTCTGCTTTTAAAATTATTTGGTTTATTAAGTTTAGGAATTGTCATATCTTTTAAAGTATCCAATCGAGAACAAAAATCGTTATAGGTTGATATAGGATCATACAATTTTAGGACTAAATCATTAAATATTGTTTTGGAAATAGTTTTATACTTTTCCCAATCTGCTTTTTTATATATTAACTTATCAATAGGGGGATAAATATGATATTTATCTATATGTAGTGAAATCTCGGTTATTGTTGGGTAGTGATAGCTTCCCATGGCGTCATCATGTACAGACCACTCGCATATTGATGCGAGGTTAGCACTAATAAAGCTAACATCAATTGCAGAGGGATTTCGTCTCGGGTTGTTAACAGTTGTATAACTACCATCATTTAAGATACATAAATCCAAGTCATCAATGATATTAAATAAATCCTGACCTCTGCTCTTAGTGGATATGTTATCGGATATGTATGAAATCTAGGAATTGTACACAATTCCTAGGAAATATATACCCTTCCGAGCCTACTTAGGAAATGTGTAAAATAATGTTTCAAAGATTCCTTAATACACACATTTCCTGTGAAATGTATGTATTTCCTAGGAATTGTATATAATTCCAATATCGTATCAGGAAATGTATAAAAAGAATGCTTTCTGTAATAAAACATGTTGCTTCAACGAGAATAATATTTTTTATTAATACAAATAGGTAACAATCATACCGTAAAATATGATTAATGTTATCTTACCAATTAAAGCTTCAAAAATCAACTAGGTATCTATTAACTTTTAAGGTGCATTTATCGGAAAATCACTGTTACCAGAAATTAATAAGAATCATATGTTGATCAACCTAGTTAGTTGATAAAAGAGGTTTCGGGTGGTTATAAAAAAAAATAACCTAAACCTACCCATTGATATTTCCGATTGCTATTTAGGAAATGTATAGATTTCCTAGGATAGGATATGCCTAATATAATTTATTTCACACATTTCCAGGCGATTTTAGGAATTACATACATTTCCTAGGAATTGTATACAATGACGGATTACATACATTTCCGTTAACAGATATACAACCAAATGCAATGTGGTGCGCATTAAAGTCACCACTGACAAATATAGGCTTTGGAAGATCATTAATTATATTACGTAGCCTATTAATCCGTATATGCCCACTAGAAGGAGGACAGTATACACAAAGAATAGTCAAGCTACCATGCACAGTAGATAAGGACAAAGCGACAGTTTGAATGTCTTCATAAAATCTAGTGTTTAAAACTTTGTACTTTAAATATGGTTTAATCAATAATGCTACACCATTATGAGTATTATTGGAATTTTTACTATAAATATTATATTCAGGTATTCTAAAACTATTGTCTTTAAACCATGTTTAGTTAAGTAAGCAAATGTCAATATTTTGTTTTTGTAAGAATTGAATCAATAAGGGTTTTTTACTATTAGCACTTTGAATGTTATACTGAGCAATACGTAGCTTAGACAGTGTGTGACTTGGATCCATTACTTTAGGTTTTTAAGAAGTGTTTCTTTAATACTATTTACGGTGGTAGGCGTATCATCTCTCTTATTACTCAGTTCCACCAACGTCTGTACCAGGGCCATAAGTACGTCGTTGTTGGCAACTATTTGGGCTTTGATGTATACCTTAGGAGGGACATCTTTAGTTTTATTTACACTTTGTACAGGAATATTTACAGATACAGGCTTATTTACAGATGTACGTACAGGTTTATTTACAGATGTATGTACAGGTTTATTTACAGTGTCGATTGGTTTCATTTTTGGAGGTGGCAGAGGTGGGAATTGTTTATTATCATCATTCATGTTTTGTTTCGTCAATGTAGCACTTGCATAAGTAATCTTATTTTTCTTTTCTAAAAATTTATTTAACTTAATTGGACATAGTCTAGATATTGCAAGATGAGGCCCGCTGCAATTGCAACAGCAGAACTCTGTTGGTCTATCACATTCTTTATATAAATGCTCACCTCCACAAATGGAACATCCTTGTTTGCCATTACATATCCTAGCAGAGTGGTTAAATTTAAAGCAACGGAAACATTGCTGTAATGGGGGTACATATTCAAAAACTCAATACGAAAACAAATCATATTGTACATTGTCTGGAAGAACATTCGACAGAAAAGTAATGCTAACTGTTTGTAGTGGTACCCGTCCTTGTCCTACCTTCTTTGTGAATCTTCGTATAGCTATTATTTCATAAATTGATGATAGTTTAGTGTAAAGTTCTTTGTTAGAAATGTTTGCTGGTACAAATCTGATTATACCTGTTTTTTCTATTTGCGCAGCCGGAATAAATGCTTTCAAGCCATGTTTGTTAAGAAAAGCGCTATTGTTAATAAAGTTATTGGCCGTATTATACTGTTTAAATATTACTGCTATTTTATTTGCATTTATCCTTTGTATAGCCGTCACCCCTTTTATTTCGCTGGAAAATATATGGTTCAGATAGATAGGACTCTTATTGCCTATTCTATCCTTGATATTGGAAGCTTCAATAAATACTTTGAAATCTAAATAGTTGGCATTTTCTGGGTAAAGTCTTTTATAATCAGGTTTAATATACGGAGAGTAGTCATGCTCACCGCCGCCACCATCCATGTCCATATTAGTCCCTCCGCCTTCGGCCTCAGGCCGAGGACGTTTAGGTGCGGAGGGCGGGTTATCCCCACCCCCCTCGTTTCCTACCATTTCCACGGATTTGTACACCAAACACTGCTATTTTACTCAACTTTTGAGCAAAAAACTAGCAATTATTTAATTAAAAAGGAATTTGAAACTTTTTCTGATGCGCTCTTTTTTAAAGCTCCCTCCAGAATCGCCACTTTAGAACGTAATTTCTTTGCTATTTTTATAGGTACTGCCTTTTTAGGCTTTTGAGCCTATTTTCATGACACAATACTTAACTATTTCATGATAAGATTAAAGTTTTGTACGGTTTTGGGAACTGTGAGAAAAAATCTAAGCACCGTAATAGTCAATGTGATTACCAAACAATTACTATATCCAAAAAAATATGTTGTATACTGTATCTCCCCTCTAATTTGCAAAGGGATGCCAAGTCTTTGTAATTTTTTACCAGCTAAATTATTGAAATCAGTATTGTACGGGGGAAACACTTTAATTTAATTCTGCTGTTCCTAAAACTAATTGATTCTTGGAGAGCATTTAAAGCTGATAGTGTTATTGTGCTTTCTCTCCCCGCTCATTTATCAGCCGTATTTTTTACGTAAGAGATTAGAACAGAAGTCACCATTATTTTAATCATTGGGTGCACTTACGTAAATAAATATTTTATGAACTGACATCAAACGATTATAGCAAATTTGTATCCAGAATTTTAGTTCGAAATGAGCCTATAGGGCTCATTTCAAACTAACGGACTGCTTTCTTATGGGTGGGGTTTCTAATTCACAGGTTAAAACAATAATTTCATTAATTCTCCTGCCCTTATCCCAATTTATTTGGGGTATTTATAGTGTCTTTCACAATAATTGTTAGTAAAGTATTTTTTGGCATTATCAAAAAACCACTATGGCGTAACGTTAAAAAACTAGCTCTAAGTTTCCAAGGACGTAGGTTCTATCCCGAGATGTTCGTGTAAAATCTGACATTTCTCCTTGTATCGGAAAGCACGTTCAGCCCTTGGTCCCGATTGTTACCTATATCATCAAATCATCATCTAGACCAGGGGTCTCCAAACTTTGAAGGCTTAGGGCCATATTGATTTTTCAATATGTTCGAAGGGCCAAAACAGTTTTAATTTTTCTATCATTAAATACAGGGCCAGATTTAAGGGAGGGCATCCAGGGCAGCTGCCCGGGGCCTCCACAATAGAGGGCCCCCCACAATAGAGATTTAAAATCTTTCAAATTCTAACGAATAAACTCTACAGCTTTACTTTTATTTATTGTTTCGGCGGTTTAGAATCATGAGTAATGTAATAGTCCTTTAATATTGTAATAACGGTTATTCATCTATTTCACTTAAATTAGACAATCAGTAAAATATCAGAATTCGAATCGTTCTGAAAAGTATGTATATATTCCAAATTTCTACACATTTAGAGGGAAACTAATTTGTGGACCAAGAGGGCTCTTGTTCCTTGTTGCCCCGGGGCCTCCGGACTTCTAAATCCGGCCCTGATTAACTATACTCTTATTTCTAGACTAGTCGCTAAGTGGGCGACCGATTAGTTATCAATTTGTGTTTTCTTTTTCAACTTATCACAGCAATAGCAACAACAATAAGATATTGAGTGTCAGGGGCCAGATTGATGACACTATAACATACTATACTATATGTCATCATTATAGTCTTAAGCTGTCGCGGGCCGGATTTGGCCCGCGGGCCGTAGATTGGAGACCTCTGATCTAGACCAATCGTATACCAGGCAATGGGCAGGAGCGTTTCCTAGTGTGTTACAATGTCTTCACAACTGCGGTCACCAACCAACCCACCAAGCAGAGGCATCGTGATCTATAGTGCAGGGTACGCATTGTACACAGACGCATCGGTCCTAGGGGCGCAGAGCGACTCTGGCTACGGAGCCCCACACTTTGTACCCATTGCATTTTAACCGCGCACTTGTTAGGAGGCCCTAGGGTAATGTTTGCACACGGGCGCTACATGGGCTAGAGACACCTCTGCTGCCAAGCGTTGTTATTACGGCAAAACACCCTTCAGGGGAGGATTTAATTATGTAATATATTTTATGTTGGAGGTTTATTTTTAAGAGTCATATATTGACGACCGCTGGATTTATTTACGTACGAACGTCTATATTTTAGTCAAGCTTTTTGTATCTACTATACTAATACATTTGGAAGAGAAGTACTTCACCTAACAGCTTCCTTTTTTTAGATTAAAAAGACAAACGTCTAAAATTTCTATATTATATGAAAATTACTACAAAAAAATAATAATTTTGATGATTTAGCAATGACAATAATTCACGGGGTATATAGACCATATATTTAGTTTAGTTTAATATTTTATAGACCATGACAAGAAAAAAAAATGCTCATATCTGGATGAATATAAATAAGAGAGTGAAAAAAAATAATAAGAAAGAGAAAGAAGATTTGCTGCTAATTTTTAACTTTGTACAAAAATATTAAAGTAAGGTTTTAATAAGAGATACATACAGACAGACAAAGAAAACAAAATAATTCTCATCCAAACACATTCTGTTTATTATTTAATACGTAATTAACATTCTCGTCGTGAAATTCCTACTACAATTATTTTCCAAACCACTTAATCTAACTTAAAATCTACCTATTGAATAACTTTTGGACGATTTTAGCAGGATTTTCAAAGGTATTAAGTTCTGATAAAATAATATTAGGTATCTATTAGATAATTATATTATTAAGTATGATCGCGATTGTTGTTGTCGTTAAATATAGTTTAATAGGAAATTTAGAAGCCGAAGTTGTAGGTATTCTAACACTTACAAGTACAAATCATACAAGTATTACATTACAAATCTATATAAATTTATTTAACTTAGTGCACACTAACCGTTAAAGTTCCACTTTGCTTAATATACTTTACAAATAATTTCGTTCAGCAATCACTAAATGTTCTTATATGTACCGATATTGTATCATCTTTAGTAATCATAAATATGTATGTCTTGAGCATATCCCTGAATAATTGAATTCTAAAGGTTATAGAATCTCTGTACACTTATTTGTAAGTAATGCATTATATATTTATTACTTTTAATATCGCAAGTATAATTGTGATTCTTCTAATGTATAGGTTTATTCTTAAATTCAGTTGTTATAACAAAGGCAAAACCATTACTATTGTATCATTTATAAGTTGATTATTTATTTTTTATTATTTTATTAATTATTATGAAAAAATATTAGAACTAATTACAAACACAAAATAATAATCAGGCAATCATGTTTTAATCACAGAAGTATTGTTACACATACTATAAACAAAACTATTTATATTTAAAATTGTCTATTCCAAAAAGATTCTAACATTTACACTATGGCTATTCATGCCATACAGATTATATTATAATTATAAACAAGAATGACTCGTTCACTGATATTATAATTAAAATTAATATTAACCATCCATTGCGGGCAAGCGGTACAGACACAAGATTAAAACTAAAAATGGTCTGAAATAATTATTTTTTTGTCTATGTAACAAAATAATATCCTAGTTTTAGCGGTAGACCATTTTTAGGTTATTACAAAGTATTCACAATTAATTCTTTCTGACATATTTTATGTAAATAGAAGACTAAGACCTCTGGTGTTCTACAATCTTAAGCAATCCTATTTTAATGTCACTTCATGTTTTGTCTTTGTCAACAGCCAGGAACTAAAGTTGAATTAAATACGTATGATTTTAATATTGTAGTATCAGATGGAGAAGTTTTCCGCCATCAGAAAACAACTCCAACTCTTTCCAAGTAGAATATTGTTTGTTTACAATTCAGATTGCAATGAAGCGACGGCCTGATATATTGTTTCTTTAAATGTAGTGTCGTATTTATTTAAAGGCCATGTGCTTATTTACGACGACAAGACGTCAAACTTTTAAAAAAGAAATCGTCAAACTGCCAGATATTTTTGCGCGCAATTCTACACACGATCAATGCAATACTATAATATACACAAAGAAGGATCATCATTATTTTAATACGAGATTACATTATTATTATTTTTTAAATTTATTTATATACATGTGTAGTTTCGTAACAATTGCATTAATATACATACACGAAATTGTGTCATGGCCCTCATTAAACTAATTAACATGTTAATTATAATTGCAAATGAGTGTAAAGAACTATTTGTTTTTTTTTTGTATACAAACTTTGGTCTACTTAGTTTTAAATTACAGATTTTTTGAATAATGTTTAATAACAATAAGCAATCCCAAACACATGCATTAAAATTGACGCACAGCATTTTTTACAATATACAGTAAGCAAATAATTTAAATTGAACATATTAAAAAAGTTCAGACAAACAGTATTCTTGTACATGCAGGTTCAAGTAAACTTTATACCGTAGACTGTAAAAAAAAATCAAACAAACCTTTTGTTAATTGTTTAACGGCACTTTATATTTTGTTGTCTATAATAATATGTCCATGCTTTGAGAATCTACGAAAGTATATTTTTATGCGCAATAGAACTTATATCAGCTGCTTCAATTATAAAACGAAGTATAATTTTATATCATAGACAACCAATGAAGATGTTCAGTAAGTTTTTAAGAATATAACATTGATCATTGGCTCCGACATTTAATTCGATTTATGTAGAATTTGATACACTCGTTAGTACGGATTTAAAACGTTCATCAGTCATCACGGATGATGATGAATATGTTATTATTTTCGCTTTATATAAGCAAACCTTTCCATCGCATTTTAGTATTTTTCAATCAATGAACGGACGATACAAATTATAATCCACTTAAGTAAAGAAAACCAATTACATTAAACCATACACAGCATTCTATCCATAACATAAAAACCCACAAGTCACATCGAGCAAGGATCGTAAAATGTAATACATTTCTTATAACAAGTAATCAAATTAAACGAATATGCATTTATTGTTAGTTTTTAACACTCGCATGCAATCTAGTTAGGTAATACCAACGGAAGTAGGTTTGTGTCACGCATGGCCAGTCAGTCGTAAAATTAAGTCACTGCAGCCTGGCTCCATACGTAATGTAAGGAAATAAAAATGTATTTACTAAAAATAAGCGTTTAAACTATTATATATGTACTAGCTTATGCGCGTGGTTCTGCCCGCGTATCTCTCGTCCCCGATGCAACTTTATCTATCTATCTATAAATATAGTAAAACTGTAGTAGTTGAATGTCTGTACATAGAAAAAAACGCAATAAACCGAGTCAGGGGGATGTTAGAAGTAAAATATAACATAACCATTTTTTTTTAAGTTTTTGTTACTTTGTCTGTTTTTCTGTTTGTACGGGCTAATTTCCGAAACTGTTGGAGCAATTTAAATGAAATTTTGCATGGTGGTACCTTACATCCCCAGAATAATCACAGAATTTATGTTTATACCTACACGTCAAAAATATTTATCGAAGGAATAACACCGCGCGAAGATGCGGGCATTAACTAGTAATTAAATATTCGATAAATGGGCTATCTAACATTGAAATATTTTTTCAAATCAGACCAGTAGTTCCTGGGATTAGCGCGTTCGGACAAACAAACTCTTCAGCATTATATAAAAATACAGATTAAAAAAATATACGGACCATGCAGAAATCAGAATGTAAAATCAAATGTATCATATGAAACAATAATTTGTTATGAGTTATAAAGAAATCGGAAGAGGAATTTAATAGTAAGGAAATAAGAAACTGGTTGTTGTGTTAGATAGCATACAAGCTTATATTTCATTTCCTGAAGATATAAATTTGCATATCGCAATTTGTTTAGTTGAACATTGTAGACTATTTATTTTTAATAGTATTTTACCAAGGGCATTAAGTAAAACATTTCATTGGATTTAAATTGAAAGGCTAAATGAATTATTGATTGTCCTTGCATGAGATCTTCGGTCCGTTTATTGTATTGTAAAGACAATTTATTCTATAAATGCGATGGCGGTATGCTTTAGCGTACTGTAACAAGATTTGAAAGTGACACCTTTAGGAACGTCTGATGGTGAAAAATGAATAGAAATATTGCTACGTCATTTTCATTGGTAGATATCTAGAGTTTAGAAGCACAAGGTCGGATGTGCCATTATACCTCAGAAATATACGTTCGTCTGTGCCTTTGTTCTAAACTGGTACTTACGACCAAATTCTTTTGAAATATTTAGTACAAACGTCCTAGGTCTAGGTCTAGAAATATATAGCAGTCGTACTATCCAAGGTCAAAAAACAACTAGAAGAAAATATACCAAAAAGTAGAAATTAATACAAAAATAATATTTTCTTATTCCCATTCCTCATAGCAATATGTGTGTGGGTAATTTTTTTTTTTAACTTATTGTTCTGAGTAGGCATGAATACTTAGCGAAGATGCCATGAGAGTAGAAAAAAATGTATACATGACTATTATTATCATAATACCCTTAAAAATAGGCAAGATTCTCTGAATGTCAGATAGTCAGCAACTTTGGTTGCACCATTGCCTTTATATTATGTTATTTCATTCTATCCTCACATCATCACGCTAAGCATTAACAAGTTTCATATATGTGTTTCAAATAAAATGAGTACTGACAAGGATACCATCATATTTCTCTCTCTACGCATCCTATCTGCATTACTCAAGTGAAAACAATTACACTTTGAACAATGTAAACAAGATGGAGATAGAGCCAGTACTAATATAACAAGTAACAAGTTATACGTAAGTCTGTCTCATATACAATATACATGTGAGAGCCGCCCGCCCGCCCGCGCTCGGGTGGCGCGGTCTCACGACTCGCCGTTGCCGCTGTCGTCGCCGTCGCCGTCCCCCCCGTCCCCCCCGTCGACCTCGTCGTCGGTGTCGGTGTCGAGATCATCGTAATCATCGTCGTAGAAGTCTGTCATGTCCAACTGGAATACCAAAAATATGATATTAGTTTCGACTAATCAAGATGATGACTCTTGAGTCATCTATACCATACTAATATTATAGAGAGGAAAGATCTGATAGTTTCTTTCTTTGCATTAAATAATGGAATCGACTTGTTACATTTAATTTGTTCCATAATGGAACAAATAAAATTTAACAAGAATTTCAAGTTAACTTTTTATATTTATTTTTCATATTATTTCAATTAGAAAGACTTTACTGTATGCAAAAACAGTTTAAACGGTCAGGGAAATTGTATCAATATTTAAATTTAAACCCAAATGAAAAAGGAGTTTAATAACAGTTTGTAAAAAAGTAGAGATGTCTAACCTGTGGTTCTTGCGTTGTTGACTTGACTTGTGTTTTGATGCAATAATCCTCTAATGTTAGCGGTACAACTATTCCTTCTTTCTCAGCGTCGATTCTCGCTACTTGAGCTTGCTTTCTGTAATGATAAACAATATTTATATGAAATGTAAGTTTGTACAGGTACAAAATTGTTTGTAATGCTGTTTAATGCGTCGCTGCTTCGATAGTGACTTAAAACCAATTGTGTAACTTTATGATAATGAGTTTTAGTCCCATGATCATCATCTTCAGCCCGTATAACGTCCACTGCTGAACATGGACCTCCTACCGAGGAATGGTATTTGCCATAGTCACCACGCTTGGCAGGTGGGTTGGTGACCGCAGTAATATGTTGTACAACACAAGCAAACGCTGCCGCCCGTTCCTTGATATACGATTATTATAGATGATGTTATAACAATTGGGACCAACAGCTTAAGGTGCATTCCGAGGCACGGAGGGTAGTCCCTCAACCAACCAGACCCGGAAATAAATTTTAGAATTTACACAAAGATTTCTTGTTCGGTGTGAAGATCCTCCGAGATTTAAAGCGAGCCAAATACCGTTACGCCACGGAGGTTGTCCAGTCCCATGATATTACAGATCAATTCGCGTAGGATGATAATAACCTTATTTCATGTCACTATCAAATTAAAATAATGATGTCTTGCAATACAATGCAGTCTGTATGCTACTTAGCTTTTCTCTAGATCAGGGGTCTTCAAACTTTGAAGAACTAGGGCCTTAACCCTTTAACAGGTAGTAGGTATGATTAGAATTCATTGGTTTTGATCTTTATTACAAGTACATAAAGTTTAAAATATGATGGCAACTATATTGCCACTGCCTATTAAAGGGTTAATGCTTTTTTCAGAATGTTGTAAGGGCCAAAACTTATTTTTTTCTGCCATTAACTTACTCGTATTTCTAGACTAGTCGCTAAGAGCTCGATCGAGCAATAATTATTTTGTGTTTCCTTCTCAACTTAACTCAACAATAGGACATTGGCAGTCGCGGACCAGATTGAGACACTAGTCTTAAGGTGTCGCGGGCCGAATTGATGGCACTGGCGCATTTGGCCCGCGGGCCGTAGTTTGGGAGACCCCTGCTCTAGATACAAAGCTGTAGCTAATTTTCCAATCCCAACAAATGTAAATTGCTGATAACTTATATTCGTATAGATACGTCAAGACTCAAGAATATTTGTTTTATACTAACAACTTTGTACCAACTTTAAATTTCGAATAAAGTTCTATACTTTTAATATTTTATTATCAGGATCGAACACCTTACAATTAGTTCATTCGCAATGATAACCACAAAATGGATATTAATAATGACTACCAATGTGGGGACAAAATGTATCTATTTATTAGTTACTAGCGACCCGCCCCGGCTCCGCACGGGTGCAGTGCTGATTAGGGCTTTCAGTCTCGATGCATTACTGAGTCCCAGGAAAAAAAAACGAGATGAGGTGTGGTTTCGAAATTCCCGGGGAAAACGAGACTATTTCAAAACTAGGTTTTCTTACTTAAAGGCTATGCAGTTAGAAAATCAAAACATGATATTTTAATCAAGTACTTAATTAAACAAACGCAAATAAAAAGAAAAATCGTTTGTTACAGTTTTTTTAGTTTTTGTAGTGGGCACGTAAACAACAAGGAGCGTTTAATGTCGTTTCAGACGGAGAGGACCTAATTTTGTTACAAAAGTAACCCGCGTTAGAAAAAGCTCTTTCTGCTTCTACACTAGTGGGGGGAATAGATATTAAATAGTTGTAGCAATAATTTAGGTATTTTCCTCTGTCGCCCCCATTTTCAAAGAGAGCTTTTTCTACGTGCAAGGTTGTTTGCAAGTCATGGATAGACATGGAAGTTGTATTCTGTCCTTTGTCTTCTTGGGGGTTCAACATATTATTTAGCTCACATTCCAGCTGTTCTTCTGTAGTTAAATTTGTGACCTTCGCAATTGTTGCATGATTTAAATAACTGGTATTTGCGGTATACTTATCAGATTTATCAGTTGTGGATGTGGATCTTTTTAACCTTTCATACAATTCTTTTAAAGACACTGTAATTTCGTCGCTGCTTAATGTGTGAAAAGCTGTTGCATCAAGCTTCTTTTCAAAAAACTGAGAAGGACCGTGCAAGTATTGTAAGATACTTTTGCCTCAATCAGTCTATTTTCCGTAATACGGATGCGCAGTGAATTAGCGAGCTTTACGCTCAAAAAACTTTGTTGTAAATCTAATTTCTTTAGGCAGAAATTTTGTGCAGTATCTGCTGTTAAAAAGTCTACACTCGACAGTGTTGCCATATCCATGTAACCATAAAAAAAAATACTGTTGGTTTAGTAGATTATTCAATACTTTTTATGTGACTCAAGTCAAGTCTCAAAAGTCTCGTTATTCCCGTGACCGTAAATGTTAGTCTCGAGTCTCGAAAATACCAAAAAATCGTCGAGACTCTCGAAATTTTCAAGACCGAGATTCCCGGGATGAAAGCCCTAGTGCTGATGTATTATACATATAAACCTTCCTCTTGAATTACTCTATCTATTAAAAAAAACCGCATCAAAATCCGTTGTTAGTTTTAAAGATTTAATCATACATAGGGATATAGGGACAGAGAAAGCGACTTCCTAAGATTATTAGAGTCCCGATTCTACAGTGGCCACTAACGTAGATAATTAAATCTAAAGAACTAAGATTATTATACTTCTATTTCTACCTATTATTGCCGTTTATAAACATCTCGGCAAAAATATGGATTTTTAATATAATATTATGTTCGTGTTTTGCCAGACATTTCTAGGACGCAGCCATACAGATTATTTTATTAGGCAATGATTCACTCATAATTGTTTTTGTTCTTGTAAATATTATGAGTTTAAATATTAAAGTATTTGATCTACTATTTAGATTCAGTGTGTTGTTTAGTAAACTAAGGACGAAAATAAGTCTGATTTTGTCCATATTTCACAACTAAATGCTGTTTTTTAATCTATATTATCTTTTTTATATTTGCTCAAAACTTGTTTCTTTTAAAAGTTTAACGTATCTTTGTTTTAGCTTCTGAATTCTATTAAAAAGAATTATTTTGTAATCCTCCTTGACAGGATCCTGCGAATTTTCCATTTATATTTAAATCAATTTGGAACAAATACCTTTCAAATTAATTGTAGCAATTATGGGCTGATAAATATCACATGTACATTAAAGGTGATTGAGGGCAATATCATACTTTACATCGAATGGATATAATTTTAGTACCATAACTACAAGACATAAGACCTATAAATAACCCAAACTTTTAGTACCGAACAGCTGTCATAGTGAAATAAAGAAAAGAATTGAACATTTTAATTGCCACGTTCCAATTACAAAACAAATCTAATCTCGTTTACCCAGTAGAACGTTACAAAGAGTCATTAGCTCACCTTATAATATTTTCATACTCCTTATCTTTGCCTTTGGAATCGCGCCAACGGCGGTACATGACGCTGGCGTCGACGTTGGCCGGGCTGAAGGTGTTGGGCTCGTTGAGCAGGGAGATGACCGACAGTAGCACGGTGCGAACGGACTGCGTGGGGTTCCAGCGCTCGCATGGCAGCTCTCCCGACTGCGGGTCGTCTACCGGTGGATGCAGGATCGATATGCATAGGTCACCGTTCTGAAAATATTAAAACAATAATTATGTTGCTGTTGTATCTCTTTTTAAACAAAGAACAAATATTTGTTTTGGCATTACGTGTTTGGAAAAGGTATGAGCAAATTACCTAATTATTAACTTGGCCCATTCTTTTATGATATCCATTTAAATGGCATAAACATATATTCGTCAGGCAAATCATAGTTAAGAAAGACACTTTAAATATCTAAGAAATAACATTTATACGTTGATACCATAAAATTTTCTTAAATAATATTTATTCTCGAATCTAAAAGACTTCAGATTAAATAATAAACATCAACAATCTAATTGCAATTTTAAAATAAACGTATTATTTCAGCTATTTAAAGTTAAAATCGTTCTGTGCAAGTCCATTAAAAACAGTTTCAATGAACTTGAACGTAGTCACAGTGAGAAACATTTGAAGGGCAAGCCCTTGAAATTTCACTGCAGAGACCAACTCAATATAACATTTGAAAATATTTAAACCTAATTGAGTAAGGTCTAACACATACATTCACTGTGAAGTGTTCATGAGATTACAATTACCACATCTGGCAATATATAGTTACTTAACAGTATTTCGTTAATAGACTCTGGCAATTAACCCGTGTTGTGGGATGACATTTCATATATCTATAAGATTAAAGATGATTTAAGATTTAAAGTCATACAGGAATGAATCGTCGAAACAAAAACAAGTCGAAAATGTAAGGTACATATTCCATTTTAAAACGCACTACAAAAAAAAAAACGCTGCCAAAATTAGATTATAGCAGTCTTTTTTGTAATAAGTGTTTCTAAAATCAATGCCTTATGTTGCTAAATGTCTAAGTCTGTACCGTGTATTTATTTACTATATAATTAGAAAAAATACTAGTATTGCATTGCATAGCATTGTTTTAAAGAACTTATATAATGCAGTCACTTGTCTTCCCCAACTATAGTGAGCGAAATGTGATTGTCATTGCCAATAATAATTATAAGCAAGATCAATCGACGTTCAGATTAATTAGGGTTGCGATTATCTGAATTGGCGAAGCCGAACAAACATTTCTTACTACTTATTCAGAGAAATTAAGTTTAAACTAAACTTTATTGCCTGTTCCCCTGATACTAAAAGCGTCTTCGTTTCGTCCAATCAATTTAAACCTTTATATCGGACGGCCCCCAGACGGCCTCTAAACTAGGACAAATACAGGGCCTAGAAGACGGAAGGCAACCCTAAGACTAATGAGCGAATGTAGACCAAGAGCCTGCGGCTTCTATCAGATTCAATCGCTAACTGAAGTTTGCACAACTAGCTGCGAAGGCCAGAATTATTAAATCTTGAAACGATTTAAATGCTTCACGGTTAGGAAGACAGATTTCGTTTTCGTTGCGTTGCAGCACGCGTAACATTCGTGTTACATAAAATCCATTGTTGCCTTTCTTCTACTTCTAGATAACCAAGCTTCGTAACAATGTTTACGTATATGGAAAAAATAACTGGTAACAGCGGTTTATTGAAGCGTATAACATAGACTTTTAGTACTTATGTTTACCTTTGTTCTTTTTACATACCAAGATGTGATCGTCCAAAAGTCTGACTCAGCCGCAGCGGTTAGCCTTATTATTCATGTTACATATTATTATCTTCAATCCTGGTTATAACGAACTCAATATTTTAAGTAAATAAACTTAAAATTTATGGCAATAATAGAAGAATAAAGTTAAACGTTTTATGTATTTGAGAAACAAGAAAAATATTGCAAATATTTCAAATATTATCCAAATTGATAATAATAGAAATAGTAAATCTTTTATAAAGACACAAGGATAAATTTGCATAAAAAGTTACAAAAAGTGTAACTAATTTTAAGTAACATTATAAACAGAAGAGGCAGTTCAAAATCTTAAATGAGTAGGATGGTGTGTACGGTGTGTACATTCGTCCTTAGTATTTGAAATTTACAAAAAAAATAAACTTCTACGCAGGAGTATAGTTGCTGCTATATCAGAATTATCAAATATATGTTACTACTGCTACTAAGTCTGCAAATCAAAACATGCACAAAAGTCAAACCATGTATGGGTATTTGGGTACAATAGCAAATATCGACGCATCGTCTTTATTATTCTTTAATGTAGCAAAAGTGGCGACTTGTGCCTACTACTTCAAAAATCATAATGGATATAAAATTAATGATATATATGAATCATTTACTATTAGGTAGTCCGGTGCTCCATATATATATATGCGGAACCGTAATAAAGCGAGGCCAGACTCGTGCTATACCGGTTTTTGTAATAATTTTATTTCCTAAGCTAGTTGTAACAATAAAGACTGGATTTAGAAAAGTAAAATAGTGAAGGTAACAATAATTGCATTAATATTAATTATAACAATCGTAAGTCGAAACTTAGTAAAAATCTTCGAATTTTTTATAGAAACAAGAGCTTGTCAGGCACATCTTAACACTTGCTTTTATATTTTTAAATAAAACGGTTCCGCCGAATAACTCAAAAATACAACCGATCGTGTAATGTATAATTCGAATTATTAATTTAACTGGAACTAAACTTAATATCAAATTAATCATAATATAAATTTCTTAACAGCTTCAAGTAGAAGAAAAATTAATTTTTAATCTAATACTATAACTAAAGACATTATATAAAACAATATTAATGTTAATTTGAACGAAGACGCACTCAAATATGTTACAACTTATGTGTGGTTTAGGTGAATAAAACGTTTTTTATTTCTTTATAGTATAGTATAAATTACACTAGTAAAGAAATTTCTATAAAACATATTTTTTATTGAATTTTTTACAAAAAAATTAATTAAATTCCAATATAATAATACAAGCGCCCGGCCCCTTGTACTCTACGATTCACCGGAAGGGTGCGACTAGCATATTATTATATAATATCTAAAATCGAGGGATGACTACATAAAAAAAAATAACATATACCTATTTCGTTAAAAAAATGAAATGTAAAAACATTTGTAATGAAATAAAAAAATATTCACTAATGTAATCATCCGTGTGGTTTCCGGCTTAGAATAGACCACCCCATCAGACCCCATGTCCTCCCATGGGTGTGGTAAAGGGCGACTAAGGGACATATGGCTGATAGATGGGCAGCAGCATCTATTAGCTCAAGTTTTACATCTTACTGCGATCACTAATCCGTCTGCCAAGCGTGGTGATTATGGCAATATCCCTTAACGACCCTGACCTGCCAAGGTCTGTTAAGAGGAGGCCCATGTTCAGCAGAGGACGTAAACGGACTGTTGATGATGATGAATGTAATCAGTATACGTGCAACTCACACACATATTTTGTAAGCACGTTATATATTAATAGTATCCATATAATGAAGTAAGTAATGTAACTGTCAATTTACGTATACATACTTATCAATTTGCAGCAAGGTTATTACGGTGTCATACTATGCCTGTCTAAGGAGATAGCGGAAGGAGGCGAGCGCAACGGAACGGGGAAGAGAGTTTATATTTGCAATTTGCCCTTGATGGGCTCGGTTGGGCGTATTGCAGACATACCCTATTTACATTTTAGAAGTTCGACCATTCATGGAGGTTATTTGAAGCGATTTATTAACTTCGAAACCTACTACTTTAATGTGAAAGTTTGGGTGGAATGTATAGACATTCGTTACTCTTGCGCACGTTACTTTATGAATGGTTATAAGCTGAATTTTCTTGCCTTGTGACGCGAGCTTGTGCATGACTTTATGATCTGTATTACCACCTTCCTTTAAATACATTTATGCGAATAGCGATACGACCCACTGGGGTAGTGGAAAGTAGCAGGCCAATACGAGTACCATCACGAGTTGCTTCTATATATTATGTAACTACGACCTGCTGCGGCATAGCAAAGTTTAAGGGTAGTTTGAGTAAGTTTAATTAACACAAAATCATGAAAAATTATATACATTAACCTTCCTCCATAATAACTCTTATCTATCGGTGAAAACCGCATGAAAATCTGTGCAATCGTTTTCGAGTTTATCGCAAACGGACAGAACTTTGTTTAATATGTTAAAGATACGCATTTGAAAACTAATACGGGCTTGATGATATTGTAATGACAATATACGAATACCTACTCCATTCAAAGCAATAGTGGCCCGCTCTAGTATACGTGTGACCTACATTCGAATGAATACAACGATAACCGCATTTAATAATATGATATATTTTTTTTATATTACTTGTATTCGAAAACTAATACAGATTAAACAAATGGAATAACGTTCGTTGAGTAAAACTGAATTTGTGTTAAACGGTTGAGCAATCAGCTGGAAAGGGTCATCTAGAGGGTCGTATGATTGCCTGTTGCATCCAAATACAAAACAACTATAGTATACAATATACTTCAGTAAATAATATCGTAAATGTTTTGAATGTAAATACTTAGCGAAACTTAGTCCAAAAGCGCTGATCAAAAATGAAACATGTTTGCAACAGTTGCAGTATAAACAGTTTAATATCAAACGTTACATAAATATATCTTCCTCGGCATCGCCGTTGTAACTTTGGGTACCCATGGGTTTAGAAAAAAAAAATAGTCCTGATAAGAAGAAAATCCGTATGGTTTCCTTCTTAGAATAGATCACCCTTTGTCTACCCATGGATGTCTTAAGAGGGGACTAAGGGATATACAACTGATGGATGGGGAGCACCATCTATTGGCTCAAGGTTATTTATCAGCTTACTGCGATTATCAGATTGGGGATCGCAGTAAGCTGGTAAGTAACCTAAAGTTACCTTTCAAGCAGTGTTATGGCAATATCTGATATGTAGGGGTCTGTTAAGAGGAGGCCCACGTTCAGCAGTGGATGTAAACGGGCTGTAGATGTTGATTGATATGAAGGAGAAATGAGGGTAATCGTTTGTGGCACTCTCAAGTATACTCCTTCCGTAAATCATACACGATTTTTATTTAAATACATATTTATGTATAAATAATGTTATAAACAGTTGACCTGCTAATAGCTATCAACGCTTAGTAGCACAAGGGGATAGTGAAAGTGTTTCTAATAACGGTCCTTTCTGACGCACTCACAACGGGTTTTCTTTATCTGGGCTTCTACGCAGATAACATAAAATAAATTCTGATAAATAGGTGTCCACTTACTAGTCAAACTTCGTTTTATTTGTGAGTCTAGAAACGAACTTTTCACGACGCAATAGGTAAATAATATAGTTTCATGGTCATCCAACCATCATTTTGCATTATAATATCCTACAGGATATCGGAATTGTAAAATGAGCGTAAGAATGTTTATGTATTGTGTTTTTGCTTGATATAGGAGAATATTTTTTCAAAAACGTATAAAACAGATTTTGGTTCAAATTTCATTCTTGGTTTACAGACGCGTTAGTGTTTCGTGGTATCAAAGTTTTTTTTTCATTACCACATTTCCGTGAGGATCTTGCCTATTGCCTTTACTGGCACAGACTTAAATAATTTACAGAGCCGGCGGCTCTCCTTTCATTTATAGGTACGCCATCAAGATATTTTGTTGTTTTGATATCAATTTAAAGTGTGCAATGGAACAAATAGCATTTGAATGAGATAAGAGTATCTAGTATAGTCATGATGATAGAGCATAAAATACGGCCATTTGGTTGGTGGTAAGGAGCGACGCCCTCGGCTAAAAATATTACACCAGTTCATTGCGCGCTTCCTCACAAAGAAAATGCGTGTATCCTGACCTCTAAATCGGGAAACGTTTCAAAACATACACAATGTTTATTTACAACGCCATTCGCCGCTATATCTAGAACAAATTTTCTACGAACTTCATTCTTTATGAACCAAGTCAAGGTGACCAGACCAAGCAATTAGCGGAGCGGAAAACTAATCTGATGTTGTTAGCCGAATTCGATGATAAGTTGCATCTTTAAAAAGATTAACGGACAGAATTTTTGACTAAAACAAATAAGATCATATTGTCTATGCTTCCTTTTTAAGTGTATAAGTTCACATTACTTACAATAGAACTCTGCTCCAAATATTAGTAGAGTAATATAGCCTTAAATGTGTTAATTGAAATATTTTTTCTTTTTATTTTATTCGGCTTTTGCGAACTAGAATAACTGCATGTATAAAATCATACATTATATCCTTGCTGAAAGTTTGGCATTGGATGAGACTTCTTGTATTTGTCTGAACCAATACCAACGACCAGGATGACTAGATATAATATAGTAATTATTCCACATAGCATCCTCGAAATGTCTATAAGAAGGTTACAAATGCAGATTTTTACTAACATTTCCTAAAACTAACATCTACATTTTTCCTCAGACATTGCGTGACAACCTTCTAGAAATCCGGACATTTTTATTTACATACATACATTAGTCGATATCATCAAAGACATTACTTACAAATGACGAAAACGCAGAAATTACATCAATTTTATGCATGAGTGTTGTTTATATAAATTCTGTTTAATAACGCTTAGGCTAAGTAATCAAAACATGTGGATAGAAATATGAAAACATGACTAGGTCAAATTAGATTTTAATGTTAGGCAAAGACATAACTATTCGGGATTGATTTCCTGGCGACAAGGTTGAATAATGTAAGATTATGGCAAGCCTGGCTTGTCAGAAACCTTGGCGAGACGGTCGCGGGTGGGTTGAAGGCCCAGTGACGCACGAGGCTGTCCGCGGAAGCGCCCCCGCTTTATTATAATTTAACCTCTTCTTGTATCTTACACGTAACATTTTTCGCTGACATTGAATGCGTCTGATGATCCCTGCAGAAGGTGTAGTTATAACTGATACTATCTGTTACGTCGTTTAATGCAGCTCTGCATTTGAAGGGTTAAAATTGACAGATTTAACGGCGCGTGTGGCGGTGCGGTGCAGGCGACCACGTGGCTAGTATAAAAAGAATTTTATTGAACCGTTGGCACTAGCGTCCACGGTTGGGACGAGATTATATCTCTGGGGGCGTTATTTAAAGATTCGCGTGTGAATGTAGCACAAGTTCAAAGCGACCACCACGACGCAGGTCGACGGGATCGGGAATAAGGTTAATTACCCCAAGGCCGGGGAGTGCCAACATCGACAGAGATGATCCTCGAGGGACACTCATTTTCTTAGACGATAGAAGAAATATTTATTGTTCCTTGACATTGTGCCAAATAAATAGACAGTTGATTTTGTAATTGTGAATATTTTTTTATAGATCAAGAAGATCTGACATCGTTATTTCGATGAATATCTTTAACCGTCATCACCAGATATTAGATTGTGATATCATACCTAGATATATCTACATAAGTGACAAGATTTCTTCTAGAGTATAAATATGTAAGGCATAATCTTCTGCCCACCACTGATTTTAATTATTGTTAATATGCCCCGTTGTTACTACGATAGGTAAAGATTGGTCTGAATGTGCATATAGGTATGTACTCTATTACAACACCTCAACGGATATACGGATAGCAGTTCCAAAAATTTTCGTTTTATGTACCTAGGTAGTTACACACAGACCAAATTGACTAGGTAGTAGAGTTGTCAGAATAAATACAATATTAAAAGGTTGAATGCTTTTTAAGGTTTTAAATCCAAGTGATGTGCTGATAAAATGGCTCGGGATCACGAAGCACACACGATTTTCGTGCAGCATAAAAGATGTAAGTATGTACAAAATGAACGAAGCTGCCGGCTAAAACTAGCCGACTACAAAATGATTCACAGGCGGCGTTTAAATTAAAATGTTGGTTACCATCGCCGGTGGCTTCATACAAAAGGTCGTTCAACTTGAAATACGTCCTGTTTGTATAGCATAATCTGTTTTTAACGTTATACCTATAGCATTTTTATAGTTTTGGGGAGGTACATTTGGCACTCGGTTAGTCAAGTGTTTTAGTTTACTTGCACCCTAAGGTTTATATCCTGAAATCACGTGACATTCATTACAAATACAGCAGACATGTCTCCAGAGTTATTTTAGTTTATAATGGCGGAGAATGAAAATAGAATACGAAACTGGTTTACAAAAAGTTTAGTAGCACACTATTGTGTTTCTTTGTTACAGTTGGTAGGTAACAACTTAGGTAATTGTAGGTACAAGTACCTACACTACTTACATGAGTAATCTATTGTTAAGGGGCGAACATGGTTTCAGAACTATGTTCGTCCATAATAACCCTTGAACTATAACAAGACGTAGCGGACTTACGAGGGATCTAAAATAGTGTCTTCTTACTTCTCATACAAGTTATTTGGGCGTTAGAATGCGAACACGTCACGAATGATTCAGGCGACCGGACTGATGACCCCGCGTCTACGAGCGCCTCAAGCTACATTATTTTATACCAACGACTCAGTAGTTGAGTATTCTAAAAGCTAACGGTAACGCTCAGGCGACGCTAAAACTGTACAACCGGCTGTGAGCTGAGTTTTAAGAAATGGTAAACACAATTGTATGTACAGTGTACCATGCACCTTTGCAATATCAGATTTCTTTGTATAAATATCAAGTGTGTAGATAGGTACTCGTTATCAAGCGTGTTATTTATTACTATATGTATGAGGTAAAATCAGAAAGTATCTGAATATGTGTAAGTAGCCAAAGTTTTATAGAAAGCACAGGATAATCAGAATTTATCTCCAGCTGTGACCTCGTTATACCACTATTGTATCACCGCAATTCCTATAATATTGAAACACGGTTATCGATATATGAATGGTAATGGTAAAGGTACCTATAAGAATCTGTAATAATATTTTATTTTCCACAAAAAAACTCTTCTCAGATAAGATTTCGCACAATCTATTTACATAATTTAATTTTCCAATAAATGTCGTTATTTGTAAATAGATAGGTTAGACTGATTTTATATCAAACTAGTTGCGCCACGCGGTTTTTGTTGCGTCACACTGCTCCAATGGGTCGGAGCGTGATATTTTCTAGCCCATATGTTAATCTAGCTTATGAACTATCCGCGTGCAAACTTTCAGCCGAATCCATTTAGTAGTTTTTGCGTAAAGGGTAACAAACATACATACATCCACACATACAAACTTTCGCATTTATAATATTGGTGGATGTAAAAAACGCTTTCAATTCGGTGGACAGGGGAGCCCTTTTGACTCAAGTAAGAGATAAAATACCTGACTTTTATCATTTTATTTGGCAGTGTTATAGTTCAAATTCGAAATTAACTTATCTCGGCAAAGAAATTTCCTCCGCGGTTGGATGTCAGCAAGGAGACCCTGTCGGGCCAGCTATTTTTAGCCTTGCTATTCATCCTATTATCCATCGCCTTCAATCAAAACTTAATATTGGTACTTGGATGATGGGACAATTGCTGGCAATGTAGATACTGTTTGCGATGACCTTCGCTTAATTATAAAGGAGTTTCACCAAATAGGGTTGGAACTCAATTTTTCCAAATGCGAACTATACATTGCAGACAAGTGTCCTTCCAAAGATTTGGCTAAAGAAAAAATTAATAGTTTGGCCCCAAATATCAAAATTATTGATAAATCTTTACTGTGTCTGCTGGGCTCTCCTGTCTTTGACGAATCAATACCTGCTTTTGTTGACAACCAAATTCAAAATTTCTTAAATAACTCTGATCGACTATCTAAAATTAGCCCTCACATTGCTTTTACTATTCTAAAATTTTGCCTTTTTGTCCCTAAATTCACCTACACTTTGCGATGTTGTCAGTTGTGGAAACATATTAATATTCTAAAAAATATAGACAACATCGTCAAAACCAGTTTAGAATCAATTTTGAACATACGTTTTGAAGAAAGGACTTGGTCACAGGCTTCACTTCCAGTTCGATTAGGGGGTCTGGGCGTTAGAGCCATTTTCAAACGTTGCTCTCCCCGCTTTTTTGTCTTCTGTCCATAGTACCCAAAATTTATCAAATAAAATTCTCTCGGCTAGTCTAAATAGTTATAATATTTCTTATATGAAGGAAGCTGAGTCTGAATGGCTTTTGGCTTGCCCCAACTCTGCCTTGCCATGTAATACATCTGTTCAGCGGCAATGGGATGGGCCGCTCTGTGAGCTGACGCGGAATAATTTGTTACAAACGTGTTCCAGCTCTGCAGATCGTGCCCGTCTCTTAGCCGTTGCGGAATGGGAGTCAGGCTTGTGGCTGCATGCGCTTCCGTCACCAAATACAGGCACCTTAATGGATGCAAATACGTTTTGTGTGGCAGTTTCGTTGTGCCTGGGTGCGCCGTGCTGTGCTCCCCACCGCTGCGAGTGTGGCGCCAATGTGACCCAACTCGGTCACCACGGCCTGTGTTGTCGCAAAAGTGCTGGACGTCTGTCCCGTCATGCCACTATTAATGATATAATCCGTCGGGCCTTCAGCTCGGCAAATATGCCAGCCGTTTTAGAGCCTAATGGCCTTATGCGCGACGATGGTAAAAGGCCCGACGGAATGACTTTGGTGCCTTGGAGGATGGGACGGCCTTTGGAGTGGGACGCTACGTGCGTCGACACCCTCGCGCCGTCTCATCTTTCCGGGACTCAGGGTAGGGCTGGCATGGCGGCTGAATCCGCGGAGAATCTCAAGAGGCGCAAATATAGTACCCTTGATAGTGGTTATGTATTTGTGCCTTTTGGTGTCGAAACATTGGGGCCGTGGGGACCGGGAGCCAAATTAATTTATAAATACCTCGCAGCGGCCCTCTTAAGTGCGGCACGTTCTCCGAGTGCTGGTTTCTACTTTGCACAGCAGGTAAGCATTGCCATTCAACGTGGTAATGCTGCCAGCATTCTGGGAACCTTGCCAAGTAGAATAGATTTAGAATAGTTGTATATAAGTTAGTTTTATTTTTAATTAGTTAGTTTTAGTTTGTATTTTATTCATGTTTGTTAATTACATGGAATATATATTAAAGCATTTTTATTTATAATATTAGTATAATAATAGGATTTTCTGATATTAGTTCCAACTTAATTCGCACTTAAGATGTTTAACTGAAACGTAGACCGAATATGGTTTATCTTATCTCTTAAAATAATAGATTACATAGGTACTTATTTTGCGAATGGAAAAGTCAATAATAGACCTCCCAACAAACATTTTAGAGCTTACGGCAGCCTTTTTTAGAGCTCTTAGTATTATATATGGTATATAAGGGCTCCGATAGTAACATTCGACTCTACAGTAGGGTTAGTTATAAATAATTAAAACTTCCAGAGGAATAACAGTAATAAATTAAAAAAATATAAATCAAGACGGTAGTATGGAGTTTATCGAAACCATTGTATAACTTATTCTTATAGCTTTAAGATGTACAAATCTATAAAAGCAATTGTAAGGTGTCTATTAACACTTACTAACGGCTAATATTCTACTACTGAGGTAGTAAAAGGTCTTGTAACACCTTAAGGCTTACCCTAATAGCTTCAAGAATTATTAAGCGCTGTGAGTGATGCTCAGGTGTGTAGTAACACTTACTATCGACTAGTATTCTTAAAAAGAGTTAGACAAATACTTTGTACCACCTAACAAGTTTAGTCGAGCCTTAAGAGTTAGTAAAAAAGCTATAAGGATCTAAGAAGTGTTCATTATAAGTCCTATAGAGCTAATTTCTGCAAGAGTTAGAATCCACCTTTAAATCATTGCAGGCTACATAATGCAGTTTATAGGTCAACCATAAGTTATATTGAGGTTTTTATAGAAACTTTTATATAGCAGCAAACACTATGTGCAAATTTTATAACTCTTCATTATCACTTTAAGTTGAGAAATAGGATTTAATTCACTTAACCTAACCTAACCTCAAAAACTATAGTTAGCTACGTTTGCAATGCGGCGTTTATTTTGAAATATTTAATTGTTTCACGGGTCTTCACCCGTTTCACATTCTTTCAAAAGAAAGGCTTTGAGAGAAAATGAAAATATAATTAGATTATCGCAAGTCCAATGCGACGAGCCTATATCAGATGTGGAAAAAAATTATGACACTGTGACTAGAGAAGCGTTGCATATAATGGAGAAACAGTGTATCCTAAATCAGAATCCAGAAAAAGACTTTTATGTTATCCCAGGCTTATTTCTGATATCAATAGAAGTACAAAATACAAATCCAGTGAACTCGATAACTATTCATATCAAGAGCAATCAACTAAAATACAACAGGGTTCCGTACAACAGCAAATTATCTTCTTTTTTTTTTTTAATTTTGTAAACCTTTATTATAATTAACAAACATGAATAAAATACAAACTAAAAGTAACTAATAAAAAATACAACTAACTTATATACTACTATTCAAATTATCTCCGATGTAGAATATCCTATAATCTGTGACGATCTATTCCTCAGTAGTTCAAACAACTCGGATGACGAACAAGAAAGTAAATATATAAAAAATATAAATTTTAAAAATGATTTTTGAACATGGGCTCTTCAAAAAAATATAAGGCAAGCCTATTTAAAAGATTTGCTTTTAATTTTAAATAAGAGATTCACGGATATTTTACCGTCCGATCCTCGAACGATTTTACAAACGCCAACAGCAATTTGTCTTAAAACAATCGAAGGTGGTGAATATTGGCATCATGGGATTATTATGCCTTAATTAAATATAGGTACTTAGAAATTTTGTACCACTGCCAAACAACATTCTTCTGAATATAAATCTTGATGGCTTACCTATATTTAAAAGCTCTTAATATGAATTCTGGCATAAATTGACTAACATTTATCAAGGTGACACTAGTGATCCTTTCATTATTGGCATTTATTATGGGAAAGGTAAACCAAAAACCTAACTTAATTCCTAGAAGATTTTGGAGCAAGGAGGTTCGTGTTAAGGGTTTCAATGTGAAATTATATTATATCCTAAAGATGTAAAAAGTAAGAATAGTTTTTATTAAAAAAGTAGATTTCTGTACTTCTTACCTCTTTTACAAACACGGTTACACACAGTTTGAAAATAAAAGATTGTTATTTCAAGCAATCGTGTTTTATTTAAGATATGTTTCACATTAGGCTCAAAAGAATTGTTTGATTCTATGACACAATATTCATTACCTTTATGATCGTATTTGATGTTTTTATCTGTTTTTAAATATTTTTAATTCATGTCGCTTTCTTCATCATTGGAAGAATTGTTTGAGTAAGCTTTATTCTCTTCGTCAATGTCTCTTTCTTTCTCCGCTACTTGATATTTTTCTTCAGGGTTATTTTCGGTAATTGTCAAGTAAGTATCAACTACTTACAACATTGCCTTTGTTATGCGACTTATTTACTGAAATAACAGGGATCGTTTTGTTAATAATGAAAAAATACTCACTCTAAGTTCGTGAAATTAATTAACTTAATAAATAAAAAGAAACTTAGTAGGTATTAGTGCAAAGTATAAGAACGATATTCATATAAATAGGTAACAATACGTACTATTATTTCAACATTATAAAGAATTCTTTGTACGTGCCATTTTTTTTTTTCATCATTTTTGTATTTAGAAAATATGTTGATAGCTAATATTATTATTATAAAATTATAGTCAGTCAGTCAGTAAGGCGTGTGATATATAAAGAGTTTTCTTCAAACGATAACAGAACCCTAAAAAATATCAGCTTACAGCTCCGCGTAGAACTATTCAACAAGTTAAACCTATAAACTCTATGTTTTTTCACTTTTATAAACATGTTTTAGAACTTCAAGTGCCATGGAAGTGCTTAGTTTCAGTATTTAATGACTACGGGAAGAATAACAAAGTTATCAGGATCCTTAAGTAATCAGAACTAAGACGCCATTTAATAAAGATAATCTATAAAAAAATGTAAAAGAAAAAACTAATTGAAATGTTCCTAGTCCAATTATTTACTTACATTGTTCATAATTTTTAATTAAAATGTCTTAAGGAGCAACCAGGAATTGATAAATAAGAAAAATAAAGAAAAAAAAATTCTGGCAGTATTTTTCACATCATTTTATCATCAAAAGTAGTTATATTTTAAGGCGCTTCAAAAATGAGATGAAAACTAGTATATATTGTTACCGTAAACTTACCTCCGCATGAGATTTAATACCTATAACACCCAGTAATTTTAAACACTAGACTTACCTTAATTATTTTATTAAAATACAACACCACCATGAAATGAATGCGTACTTAAAATATTATCACTATTGGCTTTAACAAGAACGTAAATCTGTACGTAAACAGTTTAAATATTTAGCGCTTTCGGTGATATTTATTGCTACTAAATAAGTCCGGTATATTCTTAAGTTATATATTGGTTAAAAGAAGTAACCATGTATAACCAAAAAAGTCATTAAAGTTGTTTCTATAACTTGCTTACTACTTTAGCTTGCAGTTATACCCTGTGTATAGCTTATTAAACACTTGAAGTCGTAATCACTGCTACAATAGCACTGTTCTAACTCTTAATAATCACTCATTTATCACTACTGTATAACCATTAAGTCGCTTCAAGCTCTAACACGAACAGGCCCAAACCAGGGTTATAAGAGAGATACAGAACGCTGTATCACCTAATGGTTAGTGCCTTTACAGAACCTTGGGTTCTAAAATTCTCTTAAGCGGCGCATGTAGCACTTATTTTTATAACCAAAATGTTAGTTGGGCTTTGTTTAGTCATAGTTAGGTTATAAACTTTCGAATGTCCCGTCTAAATTTTATATGTATTGTTAGCATTGTATTAAAATTGTTTGATCTACTACTACAATTCACGTTTAGTAATTATTGAATTTAGATCCGTTACAACTATACGTTAGAACTATTAATATAGACAGATAATAAATCCAATTTTCCGTCAAATTCTACGTTAAATATTATACCGAACGATACACCTAAAATTATGCCATAATCACAATTACCTACTAGAAACTGTAGACCTATTTAAACGTTTCAAAATCCACAAATTCAAAAAAGTTGTTACAGTATGAAAAGATAGACATCTAAGACATAATTCAAATAAAACAAAGTAAGTAGGTCAAAATATGATTCAGTAGCATGAAACATTTCGCAGCTTCGGGGTCAAAGACGTGAAGAGTATGTTGCAACTTACAACCAGATATCTTGCAGTCCGTTGCCTGCACACAGTTGTTGAATTTCTAATGTCGTTTCACTTGGAGAACTAGAGTAACCAGTAGGGGTTACCCCTACTGGTTACTCTAGTCCAAGTAAGGTACAAGTAATTATGATCAGGAGTTATAAAAAATACTTTTTTTCTTTACTAGATTACTAGCAGCAGAGTTTTGCAGTCTACTAGTATTCGTGTTAACCGTTCATGCTAAGCTAAAATGCTTGTGTTACGAGTGGGTTCACGTCGGTAATGCAATGGGTTGTGATCGAACCGGCGCGTCCACAAGGTCACAAGTCCGACGCCCTAGCCATTGGGCTACGGCCGCTTGTAAATAAGAAAGAAAGAAAGAAAACTTTTATTGAATACACGAAGCAAATACAAAATAGTAATTAAAATCTTTAAAAAAAGTACTTAAATATTCAATGGAGATTATAGTATTGAAGATATCATCATCAACATCAGCCCATATGACGTCCACTGTTGAACATTGGATTTACGCGAAGGGTAGACGCTAAAGTAATAAAAATATAGTTATTTATATTTATTTATGATAAACCGAAGCTAAGCAGTTTAAGGGTGACTAAGGCCGAATAAATACGAATAAAGCCGACGACACCTATTACTAATAAACGATGCGTCACTGGATGTTACGGAACTCACTATAAGCACTACCTAAAACATTCAGTTGAATCTTTGATCAGAGACTTACATCCTAGAAAGGTCGAGACCTTTCTAGGATGTATGTCTCTGATCAATCAGTCCTGACAGCATTACCAGCCAAGTGCTTAAGCAATGCTCGATTCATCTGCTTTGTCTCTTGACCGCAATTTTCGACGTGGATCTAGCCAACAAACAACAAACAAATTTACAACCCACCGGAAGGAAGCCACTGACGTACAATATAATCGAATTGAATGGATAGAAGTAAATGACAAATAAAAAAGTGAACATAAAAACATGATTTAAAGGCATTGAGAGCGTTTATTAAGGAAGATATAAACGTAAAAACGTGTAAAATGAAGGCAATTAAGCAGGAAGACGCATACTGGCATACGCGGCGAATAATGACGACAACTTGAAGCCGTGCAACGTGAAGTTTATTCGATATCTGTTAAATTATAACCAACTCTTACTACCGTTGGAAGATAGGGAAAGACTCGTAGGAAGCTAGGACAGGGTCTGGTCGTCCTCGCCAGGCGTTTTATGCCTTAGACCCGATGATCGCAGCCTGCGCTGGTTGATTTTAATTATAGCTATAATAGGTACGTGACTATCACGTGCCATAACAGCATTGGTAAATTTTATTTAATTACATTATCGTCGAAATGTAACCTAATTTATTATTCAAGTTTTTTTTTGGCATTATCATTGTATTTGACTTATAATAATTATGATCGATTCGTCTACATTATCAATAAACATTTTCATTTCACGACTCAACCTATGAGAACACGTAATGCAACTAAGGGACATACAATAAAGGATGGGCAGCAGCATCTATCATTTAAAATTTAATTACCATCTTACTGCAATCGCCAATCCGACTGCAAAGCGTGGTGATAATGGCAATATCTCTCATATAATAAAAACTACACTGACGCATCACGTCCCTGGCTTGCCAAGGTCAGTAAATTAAGCCCTATGTTCAGCAGTTTAAGTAAATGAACTGTTGAAGACCAATAACTGGTTTCTATAGAATTATGTGATTGGAAACATTCGTCATTTCGATCGATTTCTAAAGTAGGTAAACTGATCTGATAGCTTAAGGTGGAAATTCTCGAATTACGTAAAAACAAAGAATAATTCCGTATTAACAAAACAATCAATAGATTAATTATATATTTACGTCACAAACGTAAATAAATCCAAAAGAAGTGGGACGGTCACTCGAAAGTTAGGTTAAGGGACTTAACACAGATTCAGATTAATGTAAGTAACTAGGTTAACATTACAATAAATTTGTAAAATGGTTTTTATTGTAATATGTCTCTGTTGGACTAGAGAAGGAAGACTCCTGAGAATACCCAGGCAACCATGAAATATACAAAATATTACATAATATACAAAATAGCGATAATAAATGTGAAGGCTTGGTTTTATTTTTGTTTACACATGTAACTGAAATCTAATCGAATTAAAAATAATTTCTGAGTTTTACTAAGGAAATAAGGATATTGCTACTGTGTTGAAGAAGCTGACACAGTAGGAATACAACGTATGAACATGTTTTTCGGGTTCTGCTAAAGTTGATTCAGTATTGATAAATGGAGACAAAAGTTTACGATATCTGCATATCACTCGATTCCGGTCGATTGAAGTCGACATCTGGGGCAATTAGTATATATAAAAAACAAATAGGAGTCTTAATATGGCAAAGATGTAAATTCATACAATGTTAAATCTCTTTTTTGTATTATAAACCTATGGCGCAGTAATCCCAACGATAGCTAAAGCATGCGCATATAGTGCGTAGTATGTATTTATTTATATAGCACGTAGGTATTCTACACAATAATAATTACTTTTCAGTAAAGTATAGATAGACACTTGTGTAAACGTGGTATGTATTTAAAAATATACCTAAGTCATGTAACATACTTCAACATACTTTAAGACTGAGTGTGCAAGTAAAAACCTTTAGTAGACAATATAATTAATTAAATACTATTTATTATTTTATTACAAGGTACTTCATTTCTAATTGATGAAATGAAGAAGCACGAGGAAACTAATATTCTAGATTATAGGCTATATATTATGGCTATCTCTTCTAGCAATTTTTGTAAGAATAAAAGTATTTCAATAGGTTTAATTTTTTTTTTTCATTATTTAATGAGTACAGTAATTGAACAATACTTCACGTACAGTAAGGTTCTTTAAACATGCCGTAACATTTTATAATATGTATGCAGCCAATTTTATTGCTGAGTAGTATCTCTTATTTGCAATAAAAACCTATATATGTTGCTATATGTATCATAGATATATTCTTTACTTCCACTTATATTCAAAACTAATTAAATTTTGAGAAACCTGCTTCAAATCAAATGTGGCACCTCAAGTCAAAACTTTCGCCCATTGTAACGTCTTAGAAGAATAAATTTAATAAAAAAAAAGTTGTGGCCTGAATTTACTTTTATGGTTTTTGGAAATATAAGCGTATTCTTAGTCTATTGCTTGAAGACCTAAGTTTGAGTCAGGCCCATAACATTCTACCTCTACCTATAGTCCAAGCGTGGATACTTATAGATGTTGCACACTAATTGAAACTACCTAAGATTGGGAGAAGCCATGCTTGTTTCTCTTGCAGAAAAAAATTTACTCAAATTATCCGGCAGAGTTCTTAAGTTCCAGACATAGCCTAAGCCTACGCAATTTAACCTGGCAATGAACAAACGTATAGTAGGACCCGCCGACCCGATTATCTGAAAAGGTTAGCTGGAATAAATTGTATGCGGAATGCGAAGACGAATGAGAGAAAGACAGCAGTGCACTGAGACATATTCATAAAAGTTGCAAAAGATAACATGGCTTATTTAAAGACAATTCGTACTGCGTTTCATATTAGTCTTAGGGTATTTAAGGGGACTCTTTCATCAACAATTGTTCAGAGTTTCCCGTAAGTAGGTATGTTCGTTTATTCGTTATTCGAGACTATTTAAATATGTATGAAGCTGATTGTTACTGTGGCAACATAAACTAATTATATGATGTATTAGGTCTTATTGGTTGTTTTGTATTGACGACTTCAGATTGTTTTGTGTCTTTCCTATAAACTTTTTGATAGTAGTTAGGTATACATTTTCAGCTGCCTTGAAAATAATTATATAACTTATAAGCTTCTTGGCCTAGAACTAAACTAGAAGTCTTAGAACGTAGCAACTCCGTTGAAAATCAAAACTTTGAAGGACTATTTGAGGTGTAAACTCTCTTGCAATTAATATTTTACCGTGTAATTGGATTTATCACTGTAGTACGTCTATTTTTTCTTTATAGTATATACTAGCGGCCCGCCCCGGCTTCGCACGGGTGGACTTTTATACCCTACCCCTGCCCTACCCTACCCTACCCCTACCATACCCCTACCCTACCCTACCCAAAAGTATCCTATGTTATTCTCCCAGTTCTCAGCTACCTCCCTACTAATTTTCAGCCAAATCGGGTCAGCCGTTCTTGAGTTATAAATAGTGTAACTAACACGACTTTCTATTGTCTTTAAAATGTATTCTGCTATTCGGGACGGAAACAAATCCAACAAATCAAAAACCATGGCAATCGGTCCAGCCGTTCTCGAGTTATAAGTGTTGTAACAAACACGGCTTTCTTTTATATATATAGACTAGCGGCCCGCCCCGGCTTCGCACGGGTGGAATTTTATACCCTACCCCTGCGCTACCCTACCCCTGCGCTACCCTACCCCTACCCCTACCCTACCCCTACTCTACCCTACCCTACTCCTACCCATAAGTATCCTATGTCCTTCTCCCAGTTCTTAGCTACCTCCCTACCAATTTTCAGCCAAATCGGTTCAGCCGTTCTTGAGTTATAAAAAGTGTAACTAACACGACTTTCTTTTGTTTTTAAATGTATTCTGCTATTCGGGACGGAAACAAATCCAACAAATCAAAAACCATGGCAATCGGTGCAGCCGTTCTCGAGTTATAAGTGTTGTAACAAACACGACTTTCTTTTATATATATAGATAGAGATAGATTTCTAAATAGCTTCGTCTGTCTGATACCTTCTCACAATTAAACTATTGAACCAATTTTGATGAGATAACAGAGAGACGTAGATTTACATTAGTACATTATTAAATACAGGATACCTAAAAATGGTACATAACTCTTTAGTTTAGCGATTCCAGTATTTGGTACATAATAGGTCCGTCTGCCTGTAACTTTAACAAAATTAAATGACCTTCCAGGAGGCACGTACAAGTTCCACCTCTCCTGTTCTCGCTTTAGAAAAGCGACATCCCGTAGCCCAAGAAAACCTATCTGGCACTCTTTACGGACGTCACCGTTTTACCAACTAGCAGTACAGAGACTGTAAGAAACTAACATTACATACAGATACACTTTATCTGACCCGCCACAAATGAGTGCCGCGAGCTATAAAGCAGAGCGCGATGCATAAAATTCCTCTATAATTCTAAAACTAATAATTCCTTAATCTCCACACCAGCGACCGCGCGAGCCATTGTAAGTCCCTCAAGAGACGCCCTATCCAAAAAAGGAGTATAACAATTTGAGAAGACTTATAATGTTAGGATCCTCAGCGAGCGAGAGTTCACCTACAAGACTTGAATGTAAATATGTTTAGCTCAGGCAGTTATCGATACTGCTTGTACATTTTGCGCAATGTTAGCATTTAAATTGTATGCAGACGCAGGAAATACCCTTGAATATCTAGTAAATAAATTATACTAAGAAGTACATAAACTTCTAACAAAATATTACGATCTTGCTTGCGCCATACTGGCTTGTAAGTATTTTATTTAATAACAATCACTTGTTTTTTATTTGTTCTGGCTGTTTGTTTGCTCTAGCGGTTAGTATGGAGCATAGCGGTTAGTATAGCATGGCATCTTCTTTCCCCAGGGATCGCCTTTGCACTTATCGAAGTGTATGGCATTCACTACCAATCAGCATATTACACTGTTGATTGATTTTAGGATTCTTAGGGTTTCGTAGCCTAAGAGTCAAAACGGAACCCTATTACTAAGAATCTACTGTCCGTCTTTTTTGCTGTTACTTTTTTTTGCTTACGACAATAGGTATACGCTTGAAATATTATCAGAATATTTAGTCGTATAAAAATAATTAATAAAATAATATTTAAAACAAATATTTGAGTGGGGCAAATAGTTGCGGGAATCAACAAACGTGATATTTGCCATTTTTTGCATGTAATAGTTCCTTATTTCAAACCTTAAAATAACATAGTGTCCACTGTTGTATAAATAATGGTACGGGACCCTTCGTGTCAGAGTCCGACTGGCACTTGGCTGGTTTTCCATAGTAATTGCAATGGGCTTGGCAGACGGGTTGGCGATCACAGTATTATGTTGTAATACACAAGTAACGCTGCCCGCTCCCTTGTATATGTAGGTACGATTGTAATAGATGACTTTATGATAGGACGAACGCTTAATGTACTTCCTAAGGCACGCATGATACTCAACCAACCAGACCTGGAAATATGTGTACATACATCTTTCCGTCATGGTGGTCGATTCAATGATTGCATACCGCAAGGTTATAAATGTTGTCAATATGAGATAGTTGACAGATGATGTATAATATTTTAAACTAAAACTTACCTCATAAACATTTGGATGCCATACTTTTGTTAAAAATCTAATGGAAGGTGGTGAGTATGGATAATCTGGTGGAAATTTCATATGTGCCTGAAACAAAAATATTTTATTTAAATACAGTCATACTCAAATAAGTACAGCTTCAAGAATACTATGGATACTATACTAAGTTACTACCTAATACGTTTATGGATTGTGTAACTAACAATTCTGGATGATTAACTTTTTATTGATTTTAGATAATTGTTTAGCTTGAAAACTTAACGAAAAGAAATTCAGTCTTTATGTAAATAATGTTGATTCATATACCTATTAGTTTCGACCCGTGATTCGCAAAGTGGTATAGGGCCCCTAGGGGTCCACGGGAGACTTAGTACTGCCGATACAAAATATTATTGATATGGTGTACAGTCAGCATCAAAAGTTGATGACCACTTTTAGATTTCCAAAACCGCTGAACACCGTATTATACCTAAATCGCTCAACATGACAAGCGCCAGAAATGAATGATTATCATAAAAGGCCATAAGTAGGTGACCATCACTTTTCAAAAGTCGCTAAACAAAATTATAGTAAAAATAGCATAATATTCTTCGTCTCTAAAGTCTCTGAACAACTTTTTGACAAAAATAGCATACCATCGTTTAGCTCATGAGTCCCTGAACAAACTGAAAAAAAAAATGGGTTTAATATATGTGTGTATTTTACAAGCTTTTATTTAACTTGCAATGTATGTATGTAATTTGTTCGGGTGGAATCTTGCAAGCATATTATTATGTATATTGCGTGACAATGCAACATTACCACTGGTACGCCCTTAATGCAAGCGCTAAGATGTTCGAGTTTGGGCTCGTTTGTTTTGAGTTAGTGAGTATTTTCCATTGCACATGATGACGGGGGTTTGATGAGGAGCAGGAACATCACCACTGGTACGCCCTTAATGCAAGCGCTAAGATTGTCAAGTTTGGGCTCGTTTGTTTTGTGTTTAGGAGTACTTTCCATTGCACATGATGACGAGGGTCTGATGAGGAGCAGGAACATTACCACTGGTACACCCTTAATGCAAGCGCTAAGATAGTCGAGTTCAGGATCGTTTGTTTTGTGTTAGTGAGTATATGTGAGTACTGTAACGCCTACGGGTCGTAGCTCAGCAGGGCTCGCTGCTGCTGGTCCTCGAAGAGGGTGTGTGAGGGGTACGAACACTATACACTAACACTTTTATAAATGAAAGAAGGAAGACTTTATAACTTTATATTAGAATTAACACATAAACACACAACACATTTTACAATCACAATAAATTAGTAACGGGCTCACGTCCTAACTTCTTGACAGCTCAAATCTCTCTGTCAAATATAATGTTATTGACATTTGACATTTTAAAGTTTAAATTCAATTTTGGATTAGACTAAATCGAATAATAAATATTTTAGTAGCCAGAACGCCATACCGGTCAATCAATGTAGTGAGCGATTAAAACCTTAATCTCACTACATTACTCCCCCCCTAAGAAAAATTTTGGACAACCTGCGAAGGCTTGTTCCAAAATCCTTCCATACCTATCTAACTTAATGACTACCTGCCTCGTGTGGAAAAATTATCAAATACATTGTATTTATATAAAATAATAGCATTGGACCAAGGACCTAGCTAAGGTCTAGCAGGTGGGACAGAGTCCGACATGCTCCAGAAGCAAAAAACCACACAAAAAGTACTTCCACAGGGCCTCAACACTACCGTTCCTAATACTAGCTAAGATCCTGCCTAACTATTTTAATCCTAGCTAACGAATACAACAATCTTTCATCACACTCGAGCATTATCTTTCAAAATATTAAATTTTCAAATAAAATAATCAAATCTCAATTAAATCTCTCTTAATCTTTTAATCAAAACAAAAAAAAAATATGTTTAAAAAAAAATTTAGAATCAGAATAAGAGGCCTAAATGAATTGAAAATTTGCATTAGATGTGTGAAAATCGAACCTAAAACAAATAAAGCAACGCCCCTTATATTAAAATAAAAAGATATTAATAACATCAAACAAATTCACAATTCCACAAATGAACATATCCACTAAGATCCAAAACTATCTCTCAAGGTCTTAAAAGATACTAATGCATCGGTAGAGAGTGGTGTTCCAATTTTATTTAATGGAAATTGTCTTGAAGAATCAAAAATATCTCTTTCCTTAAAATTACCTAGATTCCCAGACAAGAAAACAAAAATGACTGCTAGAAAATAGACTCTTTACGCCATGGAAATCATAAGGATATTCCTACATCAAGAGCTACTATGTGCTAGATGTATGACGAAAGCAAACTATGATCCAAAAACCATTTTGTCCTACCTCGACGAAAACCAAACTTCTATGCTCCCCCGTTACTTAAAATTAAATAAATTTAAACCTTAAATTAATCCATGGCATTTCTTAATTTATGGGGATCGTCTTCTTTTTTCTATATTGAAACACCAATCTCCGGCCAAGCTCCACTCGTACATCGCAGCATTTCATGAAAAATATAATAAAAAACATTAGTTTATCACCAAATAAAAATTATTACAACTACTTATACATTTTTTTTAAATTAATTCGTGCTAATTTATAACTAAATAAATAATAATTATAATTTTTTTATTAATTATTTTTTTCGCCTGTTTAAAGTTCATCATCCGGCTGGACCGATTTGCATAAATTCAAAGAAAAGTCAAATTTATAATCTAACTCATTAATTAAAATTAAGGGAATAATATAGGACAATTAATATAAATATAGAATATTTAAATCTAAATCATTAATCTAAATACAAGACAAATATAAATTAAAAAAATTCTAATTCTACTATTTAACATTAAAATATATTTTAACCTCCCATCGACACAGGTAATAATGTAGTTTTATTTTTACCAGTCGTATAAAAATAATCGTATTTTTTACGACTTGGTCGATTGTCCCACAACTTAGAAACTTTTATTATATTATCCGTTATTGCACCTGATTCCCTTAAAACATGGAATGTTTTACCTGGTTCAGGTCCAAGTTTTTGAGGTAATTTTGTCACCTCCGCTTGGAACCCTCGTCTCGTGGTTCTCCTCGTGTGCAGCCTTGAATGTAGTGAAGACTGCTTATTAATCATAACAAGCTTTATTTGTTTTGTATCCTTCTTAATTCTGAAACTTTTTTGTAAATTATCTTTCTGCAATTTTTGACGAGATTTAATAATAACACTTCCATTCAATGATTCATTAGTATCGTTAATATTTTTATTATAAACATAATCAAATTTGGCCAAATTAGAAAAAATGTCTGACAATTTGTCATTAGTGACAATTTCAGAATTTTTATTTTTCTTTGACTCTGATACGTCTTTATTTATGGAACAGAAATATGGTTTGGAAAGCTTTTTATCATTACAAAAATAAACTTCAAAATCATTCAAAACTATTTTAAGATTATTAAAATCAATGATGGCCTTATTGTTAATTAAAAAATCTTGTCCTAAAATAAAATTTCCGTCTAAGCCTGCAATGACATGGACATCGACAGTAAATAAATGTTTAGCTATAAAAAAATTTAAGTGACCTATGCCTTTCACACAAACTCGTTCGCCTTCCACACTCTTCAAAATTCTCTTAGTAGGAGAATAATTCAAATTAATACGACGCGCTACTGTCTCTGAAATGCAAGAGACAGATGCACCTGTGTCAATGAGCGCTGGAAAACAATAATTATTAATATTAATAAAAATATTTGGTCCTTCATTAACACTATTGATACTCCCCTCCGATTTCTCTGTTTTTCTGTAGGATTTCTTAGGGGTCACGATATCAGCTACCATAATGTTGCAAAGCCGCTTGCCCTCTCCATGTGCCATTTCGTTTGAACCGATAGCTTGTTGCTGTGGTAATACGTCAATTTTTCTATCACCACTAAGATCATCTTGTTGAGAATCGGATACTGACATTTGAACAGCATTTTTCTGACGTTCCGATACCTCATATATGTCGATCAATTGATATAATATTTTCTTCAATTGGACCTTGTTTTCAATTAAACACAATGCTAACTTGAACTTAAAAAAAGGTACCACCGACTTTATGAACTTCCTTATAAATATGTCGTCCGGTTTGTTGGCTTTGGCAGCAAGTTCATATAGTCTATAATAGTAATTTAATATATATTCATTTTCTTCCTGTCTCGCCCTGTAAAATCTTTCCGCATAGTCCGTATTGAAAGGAAACTCTTCTCGAAATAAAGATTCGATCGCAGTGAAATCCAATGTTTCACTTTCAAGGCTTCTATAAAATATCAGAGCGGATCCTTCTAAATAATATGGCAAAACGAATACCTTTTCTGCTGCCGTGTATCGCTTCAATATGCAAAATCTATTAAAATCTTTAAAAAATTCTTTGACGTCTTGTCGTAACCCATTGAACTTATAAAGTTTAAACATTTCCATTTTGATGCGTTTGTAGTTAAAATAACAACACTCTTTCCTTCTCCTTCGGTATATTCAATTACCGTTTGCGCCAGTTTTGGCGCCTCCACCATGTAACGCCTACGGGTCGTAGCTCAGCAGGGCTCGCTGCTGCTGGTCCTCGAAGAGGGTGTGTGAGGGGTACGAACACTATACACTAACACTTTTATAAATGAAAGAAGGAAGACTTTATAACTTTATATTAGAATTAACACATAAACACACAACACATTTTACAATCACAATAAATTAGTAACGGGCTCACGTCCTAACTTCTTGACAGCTCAAATCTCTCTGTCAAATATAATGTTATTGACATTTGACATTTTAAAGTTTAAATTCAATTTTGGATTAGACTAAATCGAATAATAAATATTTTAGTAGCCAGAACGCCATACCGGTCAATCAATGTAGTGAGCGATTAAAACCTTAATCTCACTACAGTACCTTGAGCTTATCTGATGATGGAGTCGGAAGATGGTCATAGGAACTCACTTCTGTACTGAATAAAATAGTCCAGTTTGAGCTCGTTTGTTTTGTGTTTATGAGTACCTACTTTCCATTGCATATGATGACCGGATGGCATCGACCGTGCGTGACCCGCTGTAAATAGGGTTACAAGTCTTAGTCTAAAAAGTCAAAAATTAAATAAAAATTAAAAAAAGTATTTTTTAAAACAGGCTTTTATTAAAAAATAATGTGTACTCATAGTACAATTTCAAATATCAAAATATATAAATTGTAATAGCTTGAGGCACTGAAATATAGTAATGAACGCCTCAAGCTTTTATAATTTATATATATCTATACATATAATAAAACAGTACAAAACTGTGTCTATACATTGAATATATTAAAAAAAAAAAAAATTGAGGGGGGTTTAGAAAAAGTAATTGAGCACGAATCCAAAAAAAAAAAAATGTCTATTTGTCTGTTTGTTTGTACACGCTAATCTTCGGAACTACTCGACGGATTTGAATGATTTTTTTGTTGTATAGGTATTAATTCTGGGTAACATATAGGCTATAATTTATCTTGGAAACTTGAACACCTGATGCAGAACCGCAACTGACCAGCCAAACTATAAGAGATACAAAAATGGTACATAGCAAAAATTGTTCCACGTGATGAGCATTCTCTGCTAAGACAATAAATTTGAAGATCTGGAACACCTGATGTGGAACTACCTGCTACACTATAACATATATAGGAATGACGTCTTTGCAAGAGTTGTTCAGACTGATGAGCACTCTCTGTTGACGTATTAAAATTAAAGATCTGGAACACTTGCTGTGGAACTCCAAGAGCCCAGCTACACTATAACATATATAGGAATGACGTCTTAGCAAGTTGTTCAGCTTTTTTTTTGTTATCCGTTGGAAGTGCATTTATGCATATACATATACACATACATTATAAAACATATAGGAATGACGTCTTAGCGAAAGTTTTTCGGTCTGATGGGCATTTCCTGTTGACTTATAAAAATCGAAGATCAAAAACATCTGATTTGGAAATCAAAGCTATCACTAATTTCACTATATAATTATAAAATAACATAAGCTGGGTGAACGTCCACGCGGTGACAGTTTAGAACTAATTTTCGATGAAAATGAATCAATGAAAACTATACTGGCCAAAACTCCCATTTTTTTTTATTCGAATAAATATGCCTTCGGACTTATGTGTTTAATTTCCTTTTCCATTTATCTTAGTGACACGCACATCTTAGTAAAGCACTTAAGCTCAGTCAACTACATTGTCTTCTAAATTCACGCAGCAAACTTTCACATGATAACAAGGTTAAGATTTACACCACGTGTGTACGACCGATTACGACGTACGCAAGCACCAGTGGTAAAGTGCCTGCTCCTCATTAGACCCCCCTCATCATGTGCAATGGACAATACTCACTAACACAAAACAAATGATCCTGAACTCGACTATCTTAGCGCTTGCATTAAGGGTGTACCAGTGGTAATGTTCCTGCTCCTCATCAGACCCTCGTCATCATGTGCAATGGTAAGTACTCCTAAACACAAAACAAACGAGCCCAAACTTGACAATCTTAGCGCTTGCATTAAGGGCGTACCAGTGGTGATGTTCCTGCTCCTCATCAAACCCCCGTCATCATGTGCAATGGAAAATACTCACTAACTCAAAACAAACGAGCCCAAACTCGAACATCTTAGCGCTTGCATTAAGGGCGTACCAGTGGTAATGTTCCTGCTCCTCATCAGTCCCTCGTCATCATGTGCAATGGAAAGTGCTCATAAACCCAAAACAAACGAGCCCAAACTCGACTATCTTATTCAGTAGGTACAGGAGTTCCTATGGCCACCTTCCGACTCCATCATCAGATCAGCTCCATGGTACTATTGCATTGTCACGCGATATACATATGCTTGCAAAATTTCAGCTCAATCGGTTGAGGGTATGTGCTTCAAAATTTAGTTGCAAGATTCCACCCGAACAAATTACATACAAAGCAAGTTAAATAAAAAAGTTCAGTAACTTTTGTTATTTTATTATGTTAAGTTATTTTTGGACATTGCCGTGATTATACTTGATAACTAAAACAAGCATTTTATATTGTTCAGTGACTTTTGTAAAACTGAATGTTATGATATTTTCGGGTATTATAACGATCAGCGATTTTTGACAAAATGGTGTTCAGTGACCTTTGACGAGTAGTGTTCAGTTAATTTTGAACTTTAATGATGTTCATTCTATACTGGCGCCTATTTCGTTCAGCGATTTATGGGTGTAAAGTGTTCAGCGGTTTTGGAAATCTAAATGTGGTCATCAACTTTTGATGCTGACTGTACCTACTGTCGATATAGCATATTACTATCGATTGGTTGTAAAATCGATGTAATATACCATCGATTTGGTGTACTTTCGATGTAGAGTACCATCAATTTGGGGTACATTCACTAACTTGTCAATGGAAGGTTTTCGATAGAGCGACGATCGATGTGGTAACTATCGATATTATGAACCACTCGATTTAAGACATGTGCTTGTAGCTATGACGATAAACTTAAGAAGCATTTAGTCGTATGTGCCAGTTCACAGTAGTAAAGGCACCTAAGTACGACTAATGTTTCTGATAGAATGGCACATCCGACCTAAGCTTTTGAGCTCTAGATTTATATCGGTGCCCACTTACTTATTATCGTATTTTTTAGTTAACTAAAATATGCCTAAGTATCAAACTCTCATTATAATATGCGCATGAGAAATCTTTAGTTGTGCTTATCATGGTGGACGTTATCAATTTATTTCTGTTACATTTACATATATACATACACACAATTGATAATAACTATGTCATCAACATTACTTCTCAAGTCGAATATGGAATCAAATTAATAATAATTTTAAAATTAGCATAACAATATTTAACATTTTAATTTAAAACACTTTCAAATAGATTAAAAGTTGTGGTTATATTTGTAGGTGGTAAAGGTAATTTGATTGTAGCTATGTAGGTATTATGAAAACAAATTATACCTATAAGTTATTGTAGCCTGTTGAGCATTCAAAGTTTAGACTTTCAAAATAAATATATCATCATCAGCCCGTATAAAGTCCACTGCTGAACATGAGCCTCCCCCCGGGAGAGGGAATTTGCCATAGTCACCACGCTTGGGAGGCGGGTTGGTGACCGCAGCATTATGTTGTACGACACAGGGAAACGCTGCCGCCCGTTTCTTGATATACGATTATCATAGATGATATTATAACAATCGGGACCAACGGCTTAACGTGCTTTCCGAGGCACGGCCTCAACAAGAGTCCCTCAACCAAACAGACCGAGAAAGAAATCTTAGAATTTACATCAATATTTCCTGTCGAGCGTGGGGATCGAACCCACGACCTCCAAGACTTTAAAGCAAGGCAATTACCGCTACGCTACGGAGATTTAAATAAATATATATAGGTATATAATAATATGTAATGAAGCCCATAACTTCATTATTTGTTAAATACTTTTTTTACTACCATAGAGTGTTATTATTTGATTTAAATTATTTTAAAAACCTAATCGTCATTATAATAGATATTTTCTATTATCTTAATAAATATAAAATAGACTGATAAAATATTGTAAATAGTAGCTTTAAATGTTGTTTTATAAATGTTCTTATTATAATCTTCAAAAAATAACTTAAATGTGTTGCTGAAATAATGAACATTTTATTTAAACATAAACATTTTAAAACATACAATATTATATACAAAACAAGAATAATAAAAATATCTTACCTGAAATAATGACAATTTACAATACTTTATCAAAGTCTATAGCCGACATTACACGCTCAATCTGGATCGAGATCCGTAATCGCGGTAGATTGACATAAACTGATTTGGATTGTGGTCACATTACACAGTCAATCCAGATCACGTCAGTCCACTGTTCGCAATGATCACATGAAGACGTGTGCTCAGTGAATTCTGATTACCAAATAATAAGAAAATATGAAGATTGTGTGTTCACAATCGCGAAAGCCTCCGTAGCGTAGCGGTATTTGACTCACTTTAAATCTAGGAGGTCGTGGATTCGATTTCCACGCCGGGCAGTAAATATTTGTGTAAATTCTAAGATATCCTTCCGGGTCTGGTTGATTGAGGGACTACCCTCCGTGCCTCGGAAAGCACGTTAAGCCGTTGGTCGATTTTTATAAAATCATCTATAATAATCGTATATCAAGGAACGGGCAGCAGCCTTTCCTTGTGTGGTACAACATAATACTGCGGTCATCAACCCGCCTGCCAAGCGTGGTGACTATGGCGAATACCCTCCCCGGGAGGAGGCCCATGTTCAGCAGTGAACGTTATACGGGCTGATGATGACGAATTGCAAAATGGATCTGAACAAAAAAAGCATGTGTAGTAATTAATTTTAATATATTTTTTTTATTCTCTTATTACTACTAGTAATTTTAATAGTATCTTTCGAATTATATGTTGCACATTAGATGCTCAATCTGGATTGCGATAAACGGATCGAGATCATGGATTTCAAAATATTTGATAATTTGCGATCCGATGTCGCGATCCGTCAATCACGCACATTAAACAGCGTGTAATGTCGGCCTATTTTATATTTATTAGGTTATTTGAAAAGATCTATTATAATGACAATTAGGTTTATAAAATAATTTAAATCAATTAATAACTCTCTATGGTAGTATAAAAAGGATTTAACAAAATAATGAAGTTATGGGCTTCATTACATATCGCACCCTTAGAACATAAATGGCACTAAACGAAAATGTTAATTTTACAGTATGGCCGTTTTAAGATTTTTAAAGAATTGAACTAAAAAAATAGAAATAAAGCTTTGCGATCGGCTTAAAATAACAGTTTAACTAACGCTGTTTCAGTATCCAGTGGGATACAATAAAATCATTGATTATTTATCAATGGAGAAGCATTTCAAAAAAAAGTTTAGCATTGTGTCGGTTATAGTTTTCTAGTTATTCAAAACTTTTTGCTTAATGACCTCTAAATTGTTATTTTACCTACATTGTAATGATAAAAAAGAGAGAAATAAAACAATGTAACTACTAGAATAACACAGAATTATATTTATTTGGCACATGCTCACAGTTTTCGGTCAAAATTACCACACATATTCATAATTAACAAATCTGTTTAAATCTAGATAAAAGTATTATCAAAATAACAGAATTTGGCGCATTAGAACTACCGGGGTCTTTGCATTAGGCGCGTTTCGTTTTATGCGTTTTGACTGTATACTTAACTAAAAAATGTAATTTTTTGTATAGTGCCACTTATGTTTTAAGAGTGCGATATATATTCACAAAATAGTTATTAAATGTAGTGATATATACAAAATAAATGTATATTTTCTTCTAGCTATAACTCTTATAGGCTTTTTTTATATTTACAAATAATATACCTATATTATACTTATGACCTTTTTTCCTGGGATAAGCGAATAGCTGACTTAAGGTATTCTTTTTTCTTCCTATTACAACCACCTCATTATTGTTAAGCCTCTTTAAACAATAATACACTGTGATAAGATTTGTGCTGCAAGGCCAATCTCAAGATTAATTAAAGTATACAATATTTTATACTTTGTAATGTAATTAAAAAGGTGTCTAATAAGTTCTCTGTTCATTTAATTACACATTATAGGGATACATTTTTATATGTATTTTATACAGAACTTTCAATTTTAAAATGCAGAACCTTTTTAAGTTCTCCATATTTGAATAATAAAACACATGCAAACTTTGCAGAAAAGTTTAGAATTATTACAGAAAATAAATCCTGAAGTAGTAAATAAACTTTAAAATTATTTTATTGTTTCTACCACTTTCTATTGGCTAGAGGTGATTGTTATAATATATCTATTTTTAAATTGATTCATCATTAGTACAAATCTTCTGGGATTTTCTTTCTGCGATTATTATACTGTTGCTAATTAAGTATTGTTATATGATTGTCATTGTAGAAACTGGCTTACAGCTAGGGGGTGACAAATATACTGTTAAAAACAGTATTATACTGTTTTTCACTACATTATACTTTTTACTGTTGAACAAAAATAAAGTATACAAAATACTGTCTGTGAGAATCAAAATGTTTTATGTCAAATTTTCAAAACATCAAGCATGACATGCACCTACTGTTCATTAAAAAAAAAATACTGTTTAATATTCTTCTCAGACCTAAATATACTTTTTTTTTGTAAAAAAAAAGTTTGCAACCCTACTTACAGCTGTTACAGTAATCATTTCTTTACACAAGATTAAGACTAGTAATATCCAATAATCTACATGGTGACTTTTTAGAAGCTGTAATTTTTTTTTTTAATATTTTTCTGTTTTGCAATTTCCTAGTATCTATAGCTATTGGCTAGCAAGCTAGCTAAAATGCTTGTGTTGTTAGTGGGTTCATGTCAGTAGTGCAATGGGTGGGGATCAAACCGGCGACCAAAAGATCACAAGTCTCTAGCGATTGGGCTACAGCTGTTTTCAATTTAAAATTTAGATGTTTTTTTACAAAAAACCTCGCCTTCATAGACAATGCAATGTTAAATGTACATGGTAAAATGAGCTCTAGTGTCTTGCAACACAAGATAATTTAAATAGTTTGAAGATGCAACACAAGTAGCACGGGCTTGAAGTTGTTTTAATCTGTAATGTTAAAGATTATTGAAAAAATTTATGCCTATACTACCAAATCAATCATTCCCCTGAGTGAAATCAACAACTAAAATAAAAACACAGTGTAAACAATATACAGCATTACAGATTAACCGATCTTTTTATAGATTTATAACATTTTTTAATAGGTACTTTTATCATTAACAATTTAGATCATCAAAGAAGCAATAAACTATGTGCTTTAAGGAAATAAACACTGTTTCCCAAGAAACTTCTCTTGCTTGATGATGATGATGTAGCCTTTTGTTTCAAGCTAGTTCCTCTTTGTATGGTCTTGTGGTTAACTAACTAACTAACTATAGGCCTCCTCCAACTGCTTCCATTGCTCTCTGTCTGCCAGGACTCTTGTCCAGTACGGTCCCAGGGCCAGGTGAAGATGATCTTCCTATATTCTTAGTGGATGTTTCCGTTCTCTTGCACCATCCCTTGGATACCATAACGTGACCTGTTGGCTCCACTTGTGTGCTCTGCACATTAACATGTGTCCTGTCCAGCCCAATTTTAGATGGTTGATTTTGGATGAGTATGTCAGGAAGTTTGGATTTCTGTTGTATCTCTGTTGAGGGGATCTTGTTGCTGAGCTTTATTCCCAACATGCTCCTGTCCATTGAACGTTGGCACTTGGCAAGTTTTTCATATTAGCTTTGGGTAAGCGACCAAGTTTTGCATTCATATGTCAAACATGGGAGGATGCATGTGCTGAAAGATTTTCGTTTTGTGGATATACTCAAGTCTTTGATTTTCATTATTTCTTTGAGAGACCAGTACTTCTTCCAACCGCAAGCAATTCTTTTGTTAACTTCCTTTTCCATCTGATTCCTGAGTGATATTATTTGTCCTAAATATACATACTCATTGACATATTTGAGCTTTTCCCTTCCAGTTCAATGTCCATTTCTGTGGAGATAGTCATCAATTTAGTTTTATTTGTGTTAATTACCAGACCAGCTTCCTTTGCTTTTGTATGCCAAGGTCACTACCATTTCTTGTAGTACTTTCAGATCACTTTTTAGGATAATGAGATCATCTGCAAATCTTAGATGGTTTAATTGGTTCCATTGCTGTTAAGGCCGTCACTGTCCCAATTTAGTCTTCTGAAGATATTTCTCTTGCTTAAAATGCATTATTATTGGATACTTTAGTATTTCATCCAGAGGTGGATTAAAAATTGAGAGTGCGTAGACCAGCATTTCATTGGTTGCCCTATTTTATAAATAACTAATACTAGTAAAAATTTAATGGTTATAGTTGGCTTTACTACATGTGTGGTAGATGTTACTTTAATTTGGAGCTAGCATTTCTTTATTCCAACTCATTGTAGCCTCAACTACAGTTATTATGCCAGTGTCTATTCCGCCTGCTCGCCCCTTTGTATTTTCACACCCCGAGACACATGCCTAGTTTGCCTTAAGGATAATCCGCCTCTGATTTCATCTAGGTACTCATATAATAAAAAATGTGCAGTGACTAAAGTATGTAAATATAGCATTAATTATGCCCATTGCTTGATGTCATTGATGTCCCAGGTATTCTTAACATTGACTAGGTAATGTGTAAAATACCAGAATCATATTGATACAGATTGATAAAATTGCTTACATATAGATAAAGAAACAGTTAATTACACAGCACTATTTGATGAAATCTTATAGGTGTAATGATAATCCTATAAATAAATCTATTTACACATAATATGATCATCAACAGCTGGTTTTATCATCTACTGTTGCATATGGGCTTCCCCCAGTGGGTTTTACCATAGTCCTACACTACTTGAGTAAGTTCTTAAAGTAGACCGGTAGGTCTCAGTTGATAAATTCAATTATAATTATATTATTTTCTGAACACCTACCTACATACTGTTTTCTGAATGTTGGGTATAAAAACTCAGATAATACCTGCATTTCATAGATTAAGAAGTTTAACATTTTAACCTGTTTGCTAGAGAATCAGAAGACACAATGTTTCAACCAATTAGTTAATAGTAACATGGTATTTATATGTTCAATATTATGTTATGCTGAAGGTAATTCCATACTACATGATGAAAGCAATTATAACATTTTCTGAATACTTACACATTGCACAACATTATTAGCTACAATTATTAACCTAAAATGATTTAATTAAAACATTGGATATCTATGATCTATGCTTAGAAAACTTTTACTTTTTTAATCATGTTTACAAAGTATTAATGACTAGGTAATTGAGTGTGTAGAAACTATCACAAAGTAATGTGGATTAAAGATAGAAAATTAAGATTCTATAATAAATCTTATTTTACAAATGCTTGGTAATTATATCTGTACACACTTCTCAGATTAAATAATGAAATAAATGAAGGTAATATCAGTTAATTACTAATTGATTCTGACGCATCATGATTTAACGTACCTTGAAATATCCTCCTTGGTATAATGTGTCCGGCGGCCCGAAAATTGCTACTTCCCACTCAAACAAATTGTCTTCACCTAATAATTTCACTCGGAATCCTTCCACAGGTTCCTCCTGCAGACTTTTATATTCTAAGGCCAAAGCCCTCAGTGCAGAACTGGTCGGTACTGTGTTAGACATTGTCAAAAAATATTTTTTAAAAGTCACTATCTAAAAGAGATTCTATCAACATAACACTGCGGAACTCTCCTCGCGGTCCACGTATTCACGAGGCATTTCAACTTGAGTCACAATAACAACGAATAAGGAATTTTGGTAAACATAACACCAGTGAAGCTAACGGATTTATGATTCACACACTTCGAACGCCAATACTTTTGTACGCGAAAGTAATAAACGTTGCAATAAAGGTGAAAGATTAGTCCTAACTACACCGTGAATTGTACAACAATGAGAAAGCAACGTCCAAACAATCGCGATCCCAAGGAAAACGGCTGCGTGGTACAGCTGCTGCCTGAGTTGCCCGAGCGAATATTCTAAAACAGCTGTTATTTTATTTCCGTGCTTGATTGCGCAGTGGTGTGACGCACGCATCCATTTATCGACTTTGCTACTAGTAGTGCCCTCTATTTTATTTGCTTTGATTAAATGAACTTTATGTGGTGGTATTATCAAAAATAAAATGTAGATGGCGGTATTAAATGAATTTCTTTTTACCGTGCTGCTCTCTAGCGGGCATCACTTAAAACTTTCAGTAACCAAAGACAACTTCACTTCTCTCACAAACTGTTAGTTCCGTATAATAATTCTAGATGGTGTTGCTTTGCTTATTGACATTCAATTTATTTTTAGCGCGAAAATACAAAAACTTTGTGGTCTAACTTTTAGTTTTTGGTGTATGCATCTAAATAATAAAAAAACAAGTATTCATAAAATAACAGTTAAAAATTCAATTACAATTACTATGGAAACTTGTTGCGTAAGTACGTCGTTTCTTTTTCATGGTAATGTGAGGTTTATACTGATGTTTTATGTTTAATTGCCACATTAATAATAAACATCGATGGACATTTTAGTGTATGATACAATACTCCATTACTATTTCTGTGACACATATTGCTCGCTTATTGGAGAGTACCACCCTATCGTTATATAATAACACAGCCACGTAATACTAATGAACCCACTCGTAGGAAAGATTTGTCGCTGTATGTAAGTGAGGCCTCTATAATTGATTTGATAGATATGGCGATCTCATTTGATCTGCTTTGCTCCATATTAGGGAGTTAAGAGGCGCTAGTAATCTTCGTGCACTACTAATATACCTAATATTAGCAAAACAAAGATTCTCTTCGATCGTCGGTACAATAATTCAGTAATGAAATTGAATAATTTATTTTTTGATTCTACAAGATTCTGTGCTGTATAGTTATAGGTTTCGTAAAGTGAAATCAAAGAGTACGAATATTTCTTTTATCTTACGTATTAACGTCGGAGAAGATCAATATCATTATTCTGTCCTTTACGACATTAATGAGTAATTTATCTATTTAGATAAATACTAATTATGATTTTAGTTGTTATTTATAAAGCAAATGTATAATTACATAATTATTGTTTGCTGATAGGGTGATTATTGATTATCATTATCATCATCAGTCCGTATAACATCCATTGCTAAACATGGGCCTCCTCCCGGGGAAGGGCATATTCATCACGCTTGGCAGGCGGGTTGGTAACCGCAGTATTATGTTGTACCACACAAGGAAACGCTGCTGCTCATTCCTTAATATACGATTATTATAGAGGATGTTATAACAATCGGGACCAAAGGTTTAACGTTCTTTCCGAGGCACGGAGGGTAGTCCCTCTACCAACTAGACCCGGAAATAAATATTAGAATTTACACAAAGATTTCCTGTCCGGCGTTGGGAATCGAACCCACGGCCTCCGAGATTTAAAGCAAGCCAAATACCGCTACGCTACGGAGGTTGTCCGAAAGAAAGTAAAGCACTATTGATTAAATAATGTTTAATTGACTGCTAGGAGCATTTCTAATCGATATGTTCTAATACTAATAATGATATTATTAGCTACATGTAAAGTCTCTGATGTAGATGATACAATTATGAATAAGATACTCCTTGTTTACAATAACAGAACTTCAAGACCGATTTAAAAAATATTGTATCATACGTTAACCCATTAACCATAGGCTAAACATATAAAGTTGTAGGTACCTATAGGCCTGGATCCTCGTGGAAACGTTAGGTATGTGTCTCTATAAATCTTTAACTTTACCTAAGTATCCAATAGGAATTCATGTGTCTAAACTTAATATTTAATAGTGCTTTATTTTCTTTCGGTGAAAACTGAAAAGATCTGCATCAGCGCAGAAACTTATTTAAGCTTATAATAGATTCATTAAACACTATCATAAAGTAACGGTGTCAAATAGTATTAAGTGCTTAATTCTGTACCAGTTGCATTCAGACAAGACAATTGTTCCGTGGGCGCGTAATTCAAGACAAATCGCCCACCCACTCTCCATACATGGGTAAAGGCAACGGGGCCTTGCGCAACCCACGGCGGCTGTGCTTACTATATCTACTTATATTGTTTGGTTATCGATAATTTGGTAATCATTTTGGCGGAACTGCGGAATCATTTTTTCTGAGGTCTGTGGGTAGCTTTGGGGAAGTTATGCGTAACGTTGGAAGTTGACTATTTGTAGGAAAAAGGATATAAATATTAATCATTACAATATCGTATTTGCTTATTTATTATTTTCATTGATGACAGAATTATAGTGTGACGTAGGTACACAAAGTGTCCCCAATTCCATGATCTATGACCAGGAATATAACAATAAATAATATTATTAAGTTATGGTAGTCTGTAAGAACATTAATTAAGGTCGATAGAAGAGTAGCTCATTGCGCGTTCTAACTCTTTACTCTCCATATAACTCTTACCTCTCTTAGTTAATGTATTGTAGATAAAATGTGAATACCTACTTTCTTTAAAAAATGCAATTCCCACGACGATAGTAATACTTTAAATGAAAGTCCATTAAACTCACTATAGCATCTTATATTATTATACATAGGTACTATAACACTATTTTAATCAGATAGAGCTTAATTAATCTGCACCTTTAACCAATGCAAGAAATAAAGCATTCTCCCCACCAGAATGTATCATGTTGATACCTACAGCGGTTTACTTCGACTGGAAGTTGTTTGAAGAAAAAACCAGGTCATAGGAACCTACTTTATGCTGTAGTTCGATCGGTGCATCGAAGCACTGCATTCGCGACAAGACCGGCCTTCTGAAATTGGAAGTTGTACTTACCAAATTATTATGTAAATTATGTGGCACAGAATCGCATAGGTATCCTAAGGTTGGCTTGACTCATTTTATGATGTTTGCTTTGCGTAGGATTCGTGAAACTGATGTCATTCTGAGATTATTGGGCAAAATTGGATACAATTATTTTCTAGAAAATGGTTATTTAGAATGTATAAGAATGTAGAGTAGAATGTTAGAATGTTTGATATCTCCTGAGTTCGTTCTCTTCTAATTATATCTAATATTTGAAGTCTCAGTAAGCTCTTGAAATTAATTTATAAATTTCCTTAAATTTCCACGTAGAACATTTAATTTTATCTATTATAGGTATAATATTATTACATATATAAATTCTAACGCCTTATCTATCGGTATAAGTATGACATGAGGATTTAAAATATCACTATAATATACACACTTGTTAAACGATATACCTACAATCAGATCCTACATTTCCTCCTAAAATTTCAGCTCATATTGAAAATAATAATCGGCGGAATAAATTTTATTCAGTGTAAGGAACAAAGAAAAGCAATAAACGTAGCTCTATTTATGAAATTGTCCATCGGTAGTCGATGTCATTAGACAGTCGTTAAGTCAAGTCGAAGGCCTTCGGTTGGCTTGTATAACTTTTTAACGATGGTACTATATAGTTTTTCACATAACCTTTACGAACAACAGTCGACCGTATAGGCACGGGTCAATAATGAAACTAATTTATGCCAATTCGTGATTGCAGTGATTAACTAGTGTCACTTTAAAAATATAATAAGTATATGACTATTTCATTTCGTTCGTTCATTTTATTGAACGTGACGCTGTTTCAGAATTAGGTCATTGTCGTAGGCAGACTTAGTATTTTATGTTGGTGAAGTTTTCGTGAGTCAACACGATTTCCTTTGAATTAAAGAAAAATATTTACACTTAAGTTTTGTAAAAATAAATCTCAGAATACTTTTAATAGAATAATGTAATGTAAAGATAGGTAATATAATAAATAAATATTTATAAGCACTGATTTCATGATGTTATCATAGTCTAAGTAGGTACATTATGACTGTAGTTAGGCCTTCTCGCCTACACTTAGCTATTCATAGGATTACTTGCTTGCATTCATAGTGAGCCTGAAGCCGTGTAAGTTAGTGGATTCGAATGTCGCTACACAATCACGAGTGTTAGTGCTGAAGCGGGGTAGTTTGTGGTTTGAATTCATAGGTATCTTACATATTTACTAATAAATAAACCACTGTAAATATAGTTTAGGAACACCTGTCTTAAATTATTAATACTAGTTTGAATACTTTATTGTGGTGACAAGTATTGATTTGTTTGTAGAATAATGTAGTTTGTATGTTTACAAATCACGTAGAGAAATTGTAGAGCTGGAATGGTTAAGTTAACGTTGTGTCGGTGACTAAGTTCATGATTAAGTAAGCGGCAGTACGATTGTGCAGCTTTTACACCATTTTTGGTATGAGTCCAACAGCGAGATGTAAGCGCTTACGTGTCGCAAAGGTCTGGTGGGCGCGATGCGAAGTGTGTGAGGGGCGACGCCGGCGCAGACACAATCCGCGAGCCAGTTGCGAGGAGCGCGCGCGCACTCCGCGACACACGACACGAACGACTCTCGCGACCAATATTTACTCAGTACATGGCAATTGTTTGACGATATTTATTATTATGTGAATAGTTTTTATTTAAATTTATTTTGATCGTGCTTATATAAGAATCTCCTATTTAAATATTAAATAAGTTTGTATGTAAATAAATTATTTGTGTGACCAAAATGACGATTAAAAATAAAAAGACTAAACAATCAAAGTCGTCAGAAGTGACGTCATCTAGTAGTGCTTCGACAAGTGTTCAGAAGACCAGTTCCACCACATCGGTTCAAAGCAGTAACACATTGCAAAAAGTTAGCTCATCCGGTAAGAAGGTTCGGTATATAGATGTAAAGGTTGAAGAAGATGACCCGCTCATGATAACTGACGTAACTGAACATGACCGTTCCTCGATCGCCGGTTCTACTGTATCGGAACATTACAACAGCCATCCTCATTATATCATAACTGAGGCACCATCCATAACTGATTTGTCGCAGATAAGATCACAAGAACACCACGTAAGTGACATGGCACAAGTGAATACCGGTGAATTTGTATCTAGTTCGGTACTACAAGAGTCATCTTCGACACACCAAGAAAGTTCCAAAACTGAAACATTCCAGAGTTCGTCTACTTCTCTTCAACATTCTGGTTCTAGTCATAGTCAAACATTTGATAAGACTACTGATTCTTTGGCTGCTAATCAAACACTCAACACGGCATTCATTGACAATTCTATGGCTAATGTTACTAACTCAAACACCTCCTCGAGGCAATCTCAAACTGTAAATGCTACGAATTCTTTTCTTGAATCAGAACGTCAGAGTTTGGTTGATCAATCTGTTAATCGTTCGAATGTGTCACAAGCTGAACAAATGAACGTTTTATCGAAGTCTTCGGAGCTTCAAGATAAAGGTAAAAAAATATTGGTCGGAGGTAAACTAGTATATAGAAACTCTCCAGAGCCAACACTTAAAAATCAACCAATGCGATTGGACTCTCCGAATGTTAGTGGAGGTAAGGACACTCTGGATAAGAAAAGCAATATAAAAGAAGTTAGTAGCACGACCCAGACTAGTGAAACAAAAAGTAGCAATGTAACAAAATCATCATCATCGTCATATGTTGTTGAAATTGTTGACGGGAAAGAACGCGTCATTGATAGCTCGAAGAGAGAGTGGGGTGACGTTCAAGAAAATTCTTCAAAAGAAGCATTTTCCTCGATGAGTGGAACTGACATGGAACCACAATCAGCTTATAGTGTTCAAAATTATGATGTAAAAGCAAATTATGATACGGGCAAAGATGGTCAAAAACCATCAAGTGAAATGATTGTAAAGGAAGAATCAAAATTTATAAAAGATGGTAATCAGGTAACATCACATTCCAATGTTATTTCTGAGAAAGATAATGTTCCTAAACATCAGCAGTATATAGCCAGTCATGATCAAGACCATGAATATTCATCTACAAGTAATGTAATGTCTGACCATAAAGCAACGTCATCTATGAAACATTTGACTACCGAAGAAAGTATTTTGTCAAAAAAACATACGGTATCTGATCACCAATCATCGTCGACAAAATATTTGACTTCCGATGATAAAATAACAAAAAATAAACAATTAAAATCAGATAATCAACCGAGTGATGGTTCGAATTCTACTCGAACAAATAAAGTTAAAACTACACCGAAATCATCAGATCCTCAAAATAAAGGTAAAAAAATATTGATTGGAGGTAAACTGGTCTACCGTAATACTCCCGAATCTCCACAGCAGAAGCAAACAGTTCTAACTGACTCTTCAAACATAAAAGGAAGCAATAATACTACTGACATTAAAAGTAAAACAAAAGAGTTTAGTAGCACATCTCAAATTAACGATACGAAAAGCAGTAATGTAACAAAATCATCCTCATCGTCTTATGTTGTTGAAATTGTTGATGGAAAAGAACGCATAATAGACAGCTCAAAAAGAGAATGGGGCGATGTTCAAGAACATGCCACGAAAGAGGCATATGATTCAGTAAGCGGGACAGACATAAAACCAACGTCAGCATATAGTGTTAAAAATTATGATATGAAAGCAAATTATGACACAGGAAAAGATGGAAAAAATCCATCAAGTGAAATGACACTAAAGGAAGATTCTAAATTAATAAAAGATGGAAGTCAGATAACCTCACACTCTAATGTAATTTCGGAGAGAGATAATATTGATAAGCATCAGAAATATGTAACAAGTCTTGATCAAAATACATCAGATAATACAAAACATTTGACAACTAATCAACAAACGTCATCGATAAAGGAAGATTACCATGAATCAAGAGTAACATCTGATGATTACCAGTCGAATGAAATGCATAAACAGACTGACAAGAATATCATAAACCCCAGAAATATTGATAATAACCGACGCAACCCTAACCAGACTGACTCCTCAAATTTTTATGGTTACGACTCTACCATTCAAAACGAACTTAGAAAAGTTGGTGATATATTACAAGTACCGAATACAGAAAATCTAAATTTCTCAACAAAAATTCTTAAAAGCAATACCAGCAGCGCTCAACAAGCCTCTACCTCATCCTATGTGGTTGAAATTATTGATGGCGTAGAAAGAGTAGTGGATACTTCACACAGAGAGTGGGGAGATAATAAGGAGCATTCTACTTATGAAAAAAGTCATAATGTTAGTGGAACTGGAATAAAACCAGAACATGAATACTCTCGGCATGTACTTGACAAGGCATCTCATTATGATACAGGCAAAGATGGTGTACCCAAAAGTTCTATGCAGGTTGCTGAAGAATCTGCTTTGTACAAGAATGGTAAAGAAGTCGCGTCAACTAGCAACAAGTATGGAGGAGACTTTACAAAAAAGAAAGCGATTACCGAATACGTTGACGAGAGTAATAATGTGCATAACAAACGAATTCATGATACATCTGATCAAACAAGTATTTCTTATGGAACTACTACCTCCGATACTCGTGATTTAACAGACGTGAATCAAAGTACTAAAAATATCAAAGATGTAAAAGAAACAAATGACTTTGTTACTACAGAAAAACAAAATTTGACAAAGGAATCTACATCTACTACGTCCCAGACTAAAGATACGTTGACCAGTTATGAAAGAAGCACCGGGACTTGGAACGGCAAGTTTGTGTATGAAAAAGATGATGATAGGCCAAAGAAACCAAAACAAGTATCTCCCTTTGGTAGGCCAGAACAACCGAGACATCATTTAAAGCGTCAAGACACAGAAGAAAATATTATACTATCATCAAGAGATATCAAAGATTTCACATCCATCAGCGATTTAAGAAAAATCATTGAGACTTCTCAGTATAAAAAAGATGTAAGAGTGAGTAACAAAAATATTGTGATTAATAGAAACATTGATGATCGCATTCTGAAAGAAATAATCGATACTGTTAAAAAATATCCCTTCAAAAGGATAGAGAAAGTTACTTTTGGAACGAAAATAAACGAAGATGTTAAAGATCTCTACGAAGGGATAGACACAGAGGAAAAAACGGTGTTGACTACTACAACAGGCGAAACGACAAGAAAAGCTTTTGAAGTAGAAAAGAATAAGAGTCAAATTGAAATCACTCGCTACATCACAGAAAATGGTTTAACGAGGAAAATAACAACTTATGAAGATGCAAAAGAAGATGATAAGATCAGAACGGACGTCTTCGTCGACAAGAGCGCGTTAGACTTCAAAAACTTGGTAAGTAATTAATAGCCAATTTTTTTATCAGGGATCCTTAATTAACAAATAATTGCAATTTTCAAAATAGTATCAAGCAATAGTCTAAAACAGAGCTATAACAAATGTATTGAAATTATATAATTATATCGCAATGCACAAATTTGATAAAATAATTAATGTGCGATATATTTTATCTAATTACCTATATTATTCGTTTGTAGCGCGATGTCCAAACGACCGAAGACGTTATTCGAGAATACGACGTGGTGGACCGTGCTATCACGGACACCACAAGGGAGGATACTACCGTCAGCACCGTCTACGATGAGAAGATCATCGACGACAGGAGAACAATGCGAGACGATAGGACAACCACAGAAACTGTGATCATCGATGAACGAGAGACCAGGCCAAGAGGTGGCCCTAAGAAACCTGAGAAGACAGTCGTTAAGGAACAATGCATTTGTGAAATCTGCACTTGTGGGTGAGTTGATTTTTTTTATTATTGACAACACTTTTTTTGTACAGGAGGTTATCTATATATATAAAACAAAGACGGGTTTGTTACAACACTTATAACTCGAGATCGGCTGGATCAATTTTCATGGTTTTTGTTTCGTTGGATTTGTCTACGCCCTGAATAGCAGAATTCATTTTAAAAACAAAAGAAAGTCGTGTTAGTTACACTATTTATAACTCAAGAACGGCTGAACCGATTTGGCTGAAACTTGGTAGGGAGGTAGCTAAGAACTGGGAGAAGGACATAGGATACTTTTGGGTAGGGGTAGGGTAGGGTAGGGTAGGGGTAGGGGTAGTTTAGGGGTAGGGTAGGGGTAGGGTAGGGTATGGTAGGGGTAGGGTAGGGGTAGGGTAGGGTAGGGGTAGGGTAGGGGTAGGGGTAGGGTAGGGGTAGGGTAGGGGTAGGGTAGGGGTAGGGTAGGGGTAGGGTAGGGTTAGGGTAGGGGTAGGGTAGGGCGGGGGTAGGGTATAAAAGTCCACCCGTGCGAAGCCGGGGCGGGCCGCTAGTTTAACATACACAGCTGACATAGTTAGCCTAATCGGCTCTATAGCTTGACAGGCTCAGGGACTGTAACTGAATGAAAATTAATGAATATGAATAGGTATTGGCTACACCTACAATTTACATGCAATAACGGTATGCACTGCAGCGTTTTAAACAAAAGTAAACAATCTCAAAATTCTGTTACTATTTATCTAATTTATTATTATTTGTACCATGCCTTATTGTTACTGTAAAATTACCTAGCACGCAGTTTTTTTCAGTAAATCTATATTTTCACTTATTATTAATGTATCACCTTATGCATTTTTTAATCGGATTATCGTTCAGTTGCTTATCGTGAAAAATATTTGCAGCAATAGTCTTCAAAATTCGTTAATTTGACAAAGATAAAAACATAATATTATTGCTCGTAAGATAATAGTTTCAGGTGCGGTACTGATAAAATAGCGATATATTTGAGGTTAAGTTTTCCGTCTGATAAAGTTTTATAGACATAATTTGGGTCATAGCAAAGAAGAATATCCAACTGACATATTTGATAACAAGATGATAAACTTACGTAAAAAAAATATATCTCACAGCATCATGCTTTCAATAATGATTACAATTTCCATTTGCCTTATAATTTTGTTTAGGATTGAATCTCATTTAGTTCGAATTCAACATCAATAGGTATTTTGGTTCCAACAAGTAGAAATATTTTCGGTATTAAGTACCTACAAAAAGTTTAGATGAACGTGACGCTACATTACGTATTGTAGAGTATGACGTAATTTTTTATTTCGGTACCTAATCATTCTATTACGTGCTTTGACGCCGCTTAAATTGTTATATATGTGTGAGTGATACACAATGACCATGACAAACATATGTGTCTGGTTACTTTTATATTTTGTATATCGATTGGAATTCGTGTAACAATAAGCTGATTACAATGTCTGATTTCTGTTCACGAAATCTTCGGGCACTCTATACATAAATATTCCTGATGATTGCAGTTTTATAATCCTTTACTATTTGTAGGAGTAGTTTCTCTTAAACTTTTTACTTTATGGTACATGTGTTGTAATTTTAGATTCAGTTGACTCAAACATTCTTGAATACTAAGAACAGTAAAGTTTCTTATGTTATTTCTGAATGACGAGTAAATGTATCATAACGCTATTTTAATGAACAGCACACTAGAAATCAAATATTTAGTCAAAGAAAATCATGACAATACTTTCATATCTATTTTTAATATCATTCGGGTTTAACTGTTCTGATTCAGATGTAAGTGTTTGGAATATCTTTAAATGTTCGACATAGAGAACGATTGTTTGGTGGGTAGGTATATAATCTCATGCTGTCAATCATGCTAACTTGCTTACGTAACATAGTCTAACGACTTCTAAATATCTTAGGAGTGTCACCTACGTATTATTTGTTACTGCTTTACAGCATTGCAGACTATTTAAATTGTAGAAGTATAGGTAATAAGCGCAGCGAAAATTTTAAATATAATAGATAGATACCTACTTAAGTTGACGCTTGCTTTTCAGTGTTCAATTTTAAAGTAACCATTTTTTTTACTAGTAATATTTTATACCAACCTTTATTAATTGAGCAAAAAACGATAAAATATATTTTCTAATATCATTAGATACCTACACAGGAAAATACATTATCAAATAAAATTGATATAATGTTGTGAAACATTGTTAGGTACCTCCTACCGAAATTAGTCCATCTAAAGATAATTAACGTAGGTGGGTCACCATCTGTTGTGTTGATTATGATAGGTATGTTGTTTATAAGATAACTCCATATTTAATGTGTCTATTATGACATGACTACAAAATTATTGTATTATCTAGTACCTAATTCATTTTAAGTTGATTCAGCAATACCGCGTTAGTGACAGTTGTTAATAAGGTGCAATTTTATCTATCAAGAAATATTTTCTTTATGTGTTGATAAGGGCAAACAATCAAATAGCTACATTTGATTTTCAACCTTATTAGCTATTGTGACTACGCGGTACTATTGCATCGATTATATGGCAAAGAAAAAGCAAAGCAAAACATAATATAATTTAGGTTCCTACATCAGGAATCAAATTGAATTATAAATATTCAATTTGATTCCAATTAGTCACAAAATTAGGTCATAAATCATAATAACACCATGATCTTTCATAGTTTCCTTATAAAAGTAGCATTATCAGTTCGCATTCGCATCTGGCATTGTGCCTACTCGATGTAAACACGTCTTTTTGTTATTGGCTCCGTAGTTTGTCTTCAATGTCATGGTCGTACTGAGCAATATTTCTCGAGTTAGCTAGAAAAAATATTACAAATACAACCTATAGAGTGACTGCCTTTTCGTCGTGAGTCACAGCCGGTTGATTTAGCAACAGCCTTTTATTGCTTGCTTCACAGATTTGTGTGGGTTGTAAACTATTAGTTTACGTACCGTCAATCCAAATCTTGATTAGGTATTTTAAAGTTTTCGTTGTAGATGCCCATTCTTTTTTTAATAAATCTTAAATTATTTTACTTATACTAGCGACCCGCCCCGGCTCGGCACGGACGCAATGCTGATGTATTATACATATAAACCTTCCTCTTGAATCACTCTATCTATTAAAAAAGCTACATCAAAATCCGTTGCGTAGTTTTAAAGATTTAAGCATACATAGGGATATAGGGACAGACAAAGCGACTTTGTTCTATACTATGTAGTGATTATAAAGAGGTAAAGTTTGTAAATATTTTGTCAGGTTGTATGGGGATAGTCTCTGAATCTACTGAACCGACTTCGGATTTTTTCTTACCAATAGAAAGCCACATTATTTATAGGCTATATAGTCAACGTTTCTACGGGAATGACATCTGCGCGGGTGAAACCGCACGGGTCAGATAGTAAATTATATAAGTACCATCTTCTTTCCATCTAAGTATATTACTGTGGAGCTATGTGCTCGACAGGGCTCATAATTGGTACTACCACATATAATCTATACTAATATTATAAGGAGGAAAGATTTGTATGTAAGTATATTTGTAACGAATTGGCTCAAAAAGTACAGGACCGATTTTAAAAATTCTTTCACCATTTGAATGCTACATTATCACATATTAATATAGGCTATATTTAATTATGAAGTTCCCACGGGAACGGGAGTTACGCGGATGAAACCGCGCCGGACATCTAGTAAATTTTATAAGTACCTACTATCTTCTTGCCAACTAGGTATTAGTATATTACTGTGTAGCTTTGTGCTCGACAGGCCAAGCTCATAATTGGTACTACATACTAATAATAATAACACCTGTAATCGTGTTTTGAGTATTCATATGTTATGCAGTTATCTAAGTTTTGACGGAAATCATTAACAAATCGTTACAAAGCTACTAAAATTCTTAGGCTATATTAGTAATTTGGTTTCTACGTATGTTAATATTAACTGTTATTAAGATAAAAAGCTTTGTTGGGTGCTAAGAATTTTTTACTTATCTTATTAGTCATGTTGCCTGTTTTAGTTGCTTGCCAGACTTATTTTACTATTTTCTTTTACCAACAACAAAATACAAAATACTTTTCTACTATTTCCCCACGATCGGTTTGATTTTTTTTTATATGATAATCATAAACGTAGATAGATAGTTAATAGATAGAAAATACATAATGAAGGCTTCTATTAATATAATAACTTTAAAAGTATGGCATAAGTTCAATTATTTCCACATAGGTACATCATTTGTTATTTGTTATCAATTCAGGCAAGCACTAAATTGTAACGTTAGCACTCATTTAGTGTCAATTACTTTTAATTAAACGTCCGGAATTGCGCTACCAAAATAACAAGTCTATCGAAATAGATCAACGGATCACTATATATATATAACTTTAAATGTACCTGTAGGTAAATTAAAATTATGACTATGTTATCAAAAATGTTTAATATCAATTTTATAATATGACTTATACGTATCTTCCATCAACGAATTTGATTAGGTAATTATTATCAGTATAATGCCGCGGCTTCTTATTTAGATAATGATTATACAATAACATTAAATAACCTTCACAAGTAATTCCAAAGATTCTTGTACTACAGGCAAGTGAAATGTAAAAGGAAAATACAGCAAAAGTCGACACGAGGTCGCATCTGTGACCTTAAAGTGACATCATCGAAAATTGCTGATGATGAATTAAAACACGTCAATATGAGTAACACAGTACTATTTAGTCACACAAATAAAGTGATAAATACCTGCTGGGGTATTATTGGACGAAGCAAGTGCATGTATTCGTAGGTCACGACTACTCGAGCGCATCAACTTTCTTGTTATACCCTGTTAACATTCTTACGAACAACTAATCAAATAGTAGCATCATACAATAGTCGACTGTGGACGCCCAACCTAACTAGTCATTTTGAACAATATTTTTTTATTTAAAATTTATTCTAATGTTTACAACTCTACAACAATAATTTTTGTATATTTTCGTTCTATTTTTACGAGAAAGTTGGACGTTGAATGTTTGTGTTCTTATTGTTTAAATACATAAAGATATTTTACATTATTCAGTTTCTAGAATTATAGATTTTCCTGACAATTTTTTTATTATCGAACTATTTTGTATTGATTTTATTCATCAAATTAATTTGTCTGTGTCACATTTACGTGAAGAAATTTTCACTGGGCAAAAAATTGCAACTAACGTTTAAAATTGCATTAAAATTCTTTAGCCTACTTTTACACAAAACGTTTGAAATCGACCTATTAAACTGAACAGCAATAAATATCATATAAACAACATATCTCTTTGCTACACTATGGCTTAACAACACGCTATGGCGTGTGTTCAGTTCAGAATGAACGAGCACGAAGGACACTTTTTAAATAACAGCCGAACGTAATGCACAGACATTACTATTTAACAGATTCTGGCTAAACGATTTTCATCTTAAATTGGCGTAATATAAGACTCTTTTTCCTGTATCAAAAGTTAAAGGTATGTTATATTAGCTGCAAAATGTTTTCCTATTCGCGTTAACGAACTTTGGCGTGCCTAAGCCGTACCAGGTACCTGTATCTATCCATCTATCCTTTCTGTAAGATAGATGACCCGGTTAATTAACATCCATTTATTTCAATCAAACTTATCATTAATGTTAATGGCACTTAAAGTCGTGTCTTCTCTTGGATTTGCAATTCTGCATCATGGCACGCTATCATACAGATTGGATTTCGTTGAATAAGTTATTGCAACAATATATAACGATACGATCAAAATAGGAAAGGCACAATCATGTTATTGATGGTCTCATCTAGTAGTCATATTTTCTATTAAATAATTTAGATATATTTATTGCTATAAAAGAGGCACCAAGTGTGTTGGCGTCTATTTCATCTCGTACAATTTATTCTTGCAGATCATATCTAAAATGTAAGACTGATGTCTTTGATAATAATAAATATGTCACCATTTCCTGACATGGCTCATTATCTCTTTAATTCATAATTTTCTTTATATAACTACATAGGTACGCTATAATTATCTAATTAACTATGTCCTCATATCTTCATGCAAAATCCGTCTGCATTTTATAAATAGCATAATCTTGACTTGATTGATGACATAATATTCTTGTATCAACATGTAGGTAATAGAAAAGCTAGCTTAGTGTCTACTTAGTTTTTATTGAAAAGTTTGCAACAGGATCGTTGAATGAATTTCGAACAAGTTACCGATAAGACTCTTGAGAAAGCGGCTCGCAGTTTCTACTCTCCTACTTTATCGGCAGTTACGATTAACCAATATGAATATATTATTGCAAACACGAATTACTAACCTAAGTTAGTAGTAATTAATTGGAAAAAACGTTTCATAATCTAGTGTGAAATATCTTTATAAAATTGATTGTGAAAGGTAAATTACAGAGTGAACGTCCATAAATTTCACACACTCTTGTTTAGTTTAAATGGGAAAATGCTTTTTTATGTGATTTAATATTATGTGATTAATTTATATTTTATTAAAATGTTTTAATATATTTATGAGTTATCCTACGTCATTTCCCGTTTGGGGTTTTCTTATAATTTGTAAGGTTCTTAATTAGAAAATTCTCGGGAAAATCCGAGTTATGTCAGATATTTGGAAGTATGATATTTGTGAGTTATCTTGTATGGAGCACGGGACATATAAGATAACAGGCTAGTTTTATATAAAAACAAAATTGGATATTTTTATACCTAAAGATTTAAATGACATCTTATGTATTTATATAGTATGAATAATAAGAAGATGAGTACTGAATAATTACGTAGGCCTCTATTTTTAGTGCAGCTCTGGCCTTCTGCTGACCTTTGAGTCTGATAAAGAAGTGCATTGTTTACAACATTTATCTGAAGGCATTTTAGTAAGTAAAAGGTTAATTCGCAAATCAAGTATAATAAAATGTACTGAAGTACCTTGCTAAATGTGAAGGATACCATGATTGATAGGTATTGTAGATTTATTACCAAACACAAACCAAGGTATCGTTATTACCAATCTAGATAGAACAGTTAAATCCCACATTCTTAATAAGTTAAGTATCTAATAGAAACTATAACAAAAAAGTAAAAATCAAAAGATTTGTTTTACCTACTTAGTTAATTAATTTACTTAAGTTAGTACCTAGGTACATTTTATAGTTTTAATTATATCTTCAATAAATTTTAGTCAATCGCAAATTCCACAAGTTGGTGAAAATGTGGGTATATACTTATTACACTGATTTGGGTATAAACCCAACTTGTGAAATGTGTACCGTGATGTCCTATTGTTGTGGCTTTATAACTTTATTTTTAACAACATCATAGTAGGTGTAGGTTGTGCATTTGGAGTACAGAATATATATATTTTTTGGTCACTTAACAAATAATTAACTTCCGTGGCAGTATTTGGCTCACTTTATATCTCGGAGGTCGTGGGTTCGATCCCCACGCCGCGCCGGACAGCAAATCTTTGTGTAAATTCTAAGATTTCTGGTTGGTTGAGGGACTACTCTCCGTGCCTCGGAAAGCACGTTAAGCCGTTGGTCCCGATTATTATAACATCGTCTATAATAATCGTATAACAAGGAACGGGCAGTTCCTTGTGTGGTACAACATAATACTGCGGTCACCTTACCGCCTGCCAAGCGTGGTGACTATGGCAATAGCCCCCCCTTGGGAGGAGGGCCATGTTCAGCAGTGGACGTTATACGGGCTGATGATGATGATAATGCAACAAATAATAATGTAAGTCTTCATATATTTTTAGAATCATAAAACTCAATATCGACAATTAGTCAGATCGATGCTTACGTTACCATAATTTGGCCTTGTCGGAATGCACGACTAATGTCAGTTAATGCTGCGATAAGCCTGAAAATATAGATATTATAATATGTTCTAGCATTCCATTGTAAAGTAATATATTTCAATAACTAAGATAAGTCGCTACTAGATTATACTAAGAGAGAATATTTAGCTAACTACCTACCCAAATCATTATAGTTTCTGCACAATGATTCATTTTGTATGGTGAAACATATGTTTGTAAACTTTAAATAGAGCATAACATACCTATACCACGTTATTTTGTTATTCTTTGTAAAAAAAGTTATGGATAAAGTAAACTAAGTAATTTGGTTTATAAAATATGGGACACTATAATAACTTAAGCACGGCTCGTCAGATTCCATTGGAAGCCACTTCGAAAAATATTATTTAGAAGTACGACGCAAGTACATAGGTATATTCAAAATTATCTCTAGATATGCATTAATTGACATATTTTAATTTTTTTAAAGGAAATAGTATTCTAGAAATTCAAATGCAATGCAGATATGTATACCTACACATTCATGGAAATATTGCAAAGAGCATACATTGAAACTGTCGCCAATTATTTGCTTTTAGAAACTTTAGACATACTAATTCACAATTGGAAAATAGGAGGTACCAACCAGAAATGATATCACGCTGTAAATCAGTCTGTTAATACCTACTCACAATGATCACATTCAATTTATAAAGCGTCATTTTCTTAGAAATACGCAGCGTGACAATTTCGTGATCTCTACGGAGACACTTTGAACATTTTAACCTTCAGAATGTAATACAAAATGTATGCTGTGACTTATTGATTTTACTAGAAGATTTTGAATAATAAACACGATGTAGGTGGTAAGACAACATACACACTAAAAGAATCGCGTGTTAAATGGGTCGATCAATTCCATTGATATATAGATACATTATATCTATGTATTCCTTGGGTAGACTCGTTTGACCCATACATTGATTGCTGTAGGTTTGTTTTAGTATCGTGGCTCTATTTTAACCTTGTACTGTTGCCTCGTTTAAATCGAACTAGTTTTCCAACACATAGGTACCTATAAGTAATAACACAATACTTAATAGGTAGCGTAGTGGATCGAATAATGATTATGTAGTCCAATTATGTAAAATCGCTGTCGGTGTATTTCTTAAAAAAATGTATCTTGTAGAGAGAAACCGAATAAGAACAGACAGATATTAAAAAATAAATTCGTACGATATTTGACTTAGAAACTAAACTGCTATATTAATTACCACGTAGAGACGGATAATCCAACTAGGTATAATTATTATTTATTGTAATTAAGTCCTCAAGCTATATAATATAATAAATAGCAAAATAAATAATGAACGACAGCGTTATAGTAGTAAATATAACGAGAGAATAAAAATTAATGTATACTTCTTGTCTAACATAAATGCATACATAATGCATAATACGAAGTATAAAATAAATGAATGAACGTAGTATTAATGAACTTGGCGTAACAGTTACTGTTAGATGGATCTTTTAAAATCATTATCTCTATAATATATTTTCGTAAGTTAAACAAAATATTGGCAAATCAAAAATCATGCCAAATAAAATACCTATTACGAATACGCAAGTTACAGTTCATAAACCGATCCGCGTCGATGTAGTCCTATATAAAGTGTTGACTAAGGCCTCTTTCACTACATAATAATACATCGGGCAGTGTAGCCACCACAGCTAGTATTAGAAGATAGTATTTTAATATAATTTTTTTTTGCATAAAATATAAAATTTATTATTTCATAGTAAATAAATTTACGTTTTTTTTTTACTTATGCATGCATGTAACTATTATATCTACCATACGACTCTATTTCCTATTAAACGACATATATTTTGGAATCATCTCATATTCCTTTTACAATATGGTACCCAGTACGAATGCGCACGTCCTTCAGCCTATTTCATATGAAAGCAAGCCGACAAAGGTTGTGATTCGGAGGCGCGGGCGCCGGTACTCGAGTGTGACACGTGAGGCTTACGCACGCAGCCACCGTGACCGAGAGAGTTTTGTTATGGTTTGCAACACATTGTTATTACTACAGCCAACCAGTAAGGGCTTTATATTTGCGTGTGAATCAATAGTGGTTGCACAAAGTCAACTATTTTACTAGGTATTAAGTACAAAACTGATGGCTTCTATTGATCAAGAGTAGAGTTCGTACACTTGCGTATGTACCGTGATATTCTCTAATTACTTTATCGATTTTTATTAATATTATGGAGATGTCTCTACCTATAGTTATTCTTAAAGGAAATTAAAAGTCAGTAGCTATGTAATGTAGTTTGAAACTCTAACAAATTAAGATACTTTATGAACGAACCTCGATCATTTTCACAGCTCTATAATTGTAGAGTCATTAAGAATTAAGATTATACATTTAAATTTAAATTTTGTTTTGAGTTTATAATATGTATCATGTAGGTAGTTACTAACGCGATTATAATATTATGTTTGCTATCAATGGCTCCCAGAATCCATAGAGCTATATTAGGTAAGGACTGCATCCTTACCTAATATAGCTCTATGGATTCTGGTAGTACCCGAATTTACTTACTGTAAAACGTAAGGTTTGCATTTATTATGACTTCTAGTATGATATTCATAATGTAATACATTATTTATTTCTAGCATAGTTTTTTCTAATTTAACTATTCTTATTTTATCGTATAATCCTTTATTTCCGTGCATTAGTAGAATAGTTAGATACAGACTAATGTCCTGTTGGTTTGTCACGTTATTCGATCACGTTTCTAACGATCGTTCTGATGTCATTGTGGTTATAGTTCTTCTTATAGTTGGATGCGTAAGTGATGGATTCATCTACTAATAAAAATAATTTAGAGAACTTATGATTTTGGTCTATTTGGTCTTAAACATAATTTTATGGTAGGATTCGGACTATTTTTAATAAGGAAAATAAATAAGTTTTTTTTAAATTTCATAGCTGGTCCACTCTTACTGTCCGTTTAACCATTGAGAAACGTACTGTTTACTTAAATTCTCATTATAATATATCTCACTACTATAACTACAAATTATCAATTACATTAGTAATAATAATTAGCGAAACAAAGCTATTACAAGCCTATCAGCGAGCGTGACTTGGTTGGCGCCGAACAAATGTTGCTGTTTAGTAGTCATACCCCGTCGGTCGCAAGATGGATTGACATGTAGCATAGCCTTATTGGGTTTTCACTATGTAGGTTGTAAATCGGTAAAGGAAACTGTGATTGCGGGACAATTAGCACTCCTACATGGAAGGGTGAAAAGCTAATTAACTTAGGCGCGATTATGGGCAATATTGAATATTACATTTTATTAAGGCACTAGCTTCCCGCTCGAGGCTTCACCCGCGTAAATCCTGTTTCAGTGGGAACTTCACAATCAAACATAAATAGTGTCCGACCGAAGCTTCGGCTTCGGCTTCGGCTTCGGCCACCTTCGGCCAAAAAAGCACCTTCGGCCAAATCTTCGGCTTCGGCCAAAAATTTGCCGAAGGTTTGGCCGAAGCCGAAGGTTTTCTAGTTGTCAAAATTTGAAATTTACTGAACGATGCTAGAGCGAGACGGAGAGTGTGCAGAACAGCAGAGTTTCGCCGCGCCGCCGCACCGGCCCAAACGAATCGCAGTTAGTAAACTAAACGAGTCAAAACAAGGTTGAGAGCGCGTCTTAAATTCTAATAAGTGTTTTGTTTTAAAATATTTCATATTCGTTATTACAAATTATTTTATTTATTACTGTGAGTAGTACCTGTGGTGATACGTTCATTATTGTGAGGCACTCTAAGAACCAAAAAACCGTAAGTATTGTCTGGTTTAAAATATTTTATGTTATCTAACGTTAGGTAGGAAACTAAATGGAAACAATGTTGGTATGTTTTTTTATGCAATTTTTAGATAAAAAGACATGTGAAGATTGTTTACTTTTAGTTAACTACCTAAACCGATAGGATATAGGCGCATCCGCGTTGCAGAGTCCTACTGCGAATACGGGGCGGTCGGCTCGGCTCGGTAGGTACTTGTGCATTTATATAGAATATTTTCTTTCAGGTACACAATGACTGAATGAATGTTTTATTTTATTTTAGAGAATCTTAAGAATTAGCTGATTAAAGTGCATTTATAACTTTAAGTCTAGTCTCTTCTACTAACTAAGGTTTTTTCCAAATAGTGATCAAAAATGTTCATATTTTCTTTTAATTGTAAGTTTTTATTATAGTTTAGTTTTCCCAAATAGGTATATTATTGATAATTTTGATAAATGACTGCTTCGCCATATAATTAAGTATAAAGAGCTATTTTTAATTAAGACTAGTCGAAAAAAGTGAGTTTATTTTTTATTAATAAGGTGCCTCAAATTGTTACCAAAACTTGTTAAGTTTTTATTTTCTCCAATTGTTACCAAAAATGTTTAACTTAATTATCCTAAGAAATTACTTATAAGTATTTAATTTTCTCAACAATTCCAAAAAATTATATGTAAAAAATAGATATTGAAAAAGCGTTAAACTTTGCTCAATTATTTTATAGAAATATTTAGTGTTCGTCTGATAATTAAAAAAATGTGACTGATTATTTGATTATTTTTGTTAAAATTACTTTAAGTAAATAAATATTTAATTAACATTGTATATTTGAAACTTTTATTTTAGACAATATTTTATTACCTACTTGTATATGTTGGTCACTCGGCTCGTTATTGGGCTAAATCTCTAAAGCTCTCACAATATGTATCTAGTATATTCTGAGATCAAAGTAACTATCGTATTTCTCAAGGTCAATGACACCTTCGGCTGCGGCTTCGGCTTCGGCCGAAGGTTTTGGTGAATACCGATTAATCGGCTTCGGCTTCGGCTTCGGCCAGAATTGCACCTTCGGTCGGACACTAAACATAAATGGGCTATCTAAAACTGAAAAAATTATTCAAATCGCTTCAGTAGTTCCTCTGATTAGCGCGTTCACGCAAACAAACAAACTCTTCAGCTTTAAGTATATAAATCAACATCACCCATGATATAGTTTAAGTCAATTATTTGTGACCCCTCAATGGAATTCGGGAATTATAAGGCCTGATTTAAGGAGATGCGAGTCGTCGCGCGTGGCGTTGGGCGAGCCGCACTGCATTCAAACACATAGCGCTGTATAAGTGCGTTTACGGAGAAGCGATTTTACTTGCATTTCTTTACTTTTTACTTGAATAGTAATTCACCGCTACTCACAGTAGCACCGTCTCGCATCTTTAATAAAGGACTCCGCGCCGCGTGTCCGTAAATAAGGTCCGAAGAAGGCAAACGCTTTTTTCCAAAATAATATAAAATCTCGAAGTTAAAATTGAAAATTACGAGGCAATAGTTTTGAAACAACCACAAATAATAATTAATAAATCCATATAGTTACGTCTACTCAATTTAGGACGGATTATGATACATAACCTTTACAATGAATGGGATTGAGTTATGAAAATGGTTTCAAACCCCGTGTGGAGTGCATACATTTAGAATAAATATTCTGCTACCATAACCAGTTTCTTTCATACGTCCATATAGGATTACAAAATTTGCTACAAACTTTTAGGCTCTGTTATTTGTCTCATAAATGTTTTCAAGAAGGATTCGTTTCGCATAGAAACTACTTCATTCGTATAATCATCAATATCATTTCAACAACTATTGTTTGCAAATATACCTACATAAAATCTGACCATTTTAATATACTTAATAAAGTAATAGATATTCAATTATTTCGAAGTTAAATTATCAGCCAACCTTACGCCAAGTTCATATTTCTTGCCCAATCACCTCTACATAAATACACTTTAGTAAATGTATTTTATAAATATTTCGAAAAATACTTGTAATTGTGGTGGTTAAATTTTGCAAAGTAATTGGATTTGATAACGAATTTCCTTCGTCTTAAAGACACAATTGCTGTATGCAACTTTATGTTTAATGTCTACCTGTCATCAAAGAAATGGTGATTGACTGCAAGTCTTAGTGTCATACCCATCTAACTAGAGCAACGAGTTTAGTGTCCAGGAGCACATTAACTGCCCACGTTATTACATCTTCAATTGGACAATATTCCTCTATCCGATGTCGACCTTACGTCCTACATCTCTTGACAACGAAGATCTTGTCATCTTCACAACAACGATCAAACCATATTAGGTATCTAAATTTTGTTACATTTAGCAGCCGGTACTCATAATTCTAAGAAATGGCAATTCCATACAAACGTTCAGCGTTTATTTACTTTTATATCACGTGCATATTAAGCAATGGTTTGGCAGTGACGTTATTTAGTTACATTAAGATACGAAAGTTAACGCAGATACTTTCTTCGTATTAACTTCTCATGTATTTTGTTTTGCCGTGAGATTAAAAGCCGGGGTATTGTGTACAAAATCGGCACGCCGCCGCGCCGCCGATTAGAAAGATATGTGACGTGTAAAGTGGTGCAGGCTGCGACCTCAGTGGCTCTATTCGTGGCGATGATCTCACCGGGCCCACGTCCTCGCCTCGCTCAAACTCGTTTGTTGTTTACTCGTGTCGATGTAAGAACTTAACGTTTTCGAACACAGGACGTTTGTATCAACTAAGACTAGGTTTACGTCATCAAGACTTCGTGTCCTTATTTAAATTGGGGTTTGAAATAACCTACTAATTAGAAGTAGGTACCCTCTAACCTGAAGAAACAGATATTGTTATTTTACCTTTATCGAATCTATTTTTGGCAAAACTTTGTTTACCTGATATGGTGTTCCAAATGTGTTGAAACAATTTTTATTTGCTGTTTCGGTGTTGGCGAATTCAATTTCCAAGTTCATTTATGCATATACCTTCAGTTGCATTGATGACCAGAACTGATATGATACTGCTTTTAAAAGGATGTTCACCAGACTGTAGTAAATTAACCGATCTTACCCCTTGAGTTATGTAGTTATTAATCGTTATGTTTTTCTTACATTAATGATCTCATGTGGTATGAGATCATTAATTGAATTTCGGTGGAGTGGCTACATTTTTTTCAATACCTAGGAAGTTAGCAAGGTAACCGAATAATGGCAGGTCTCAAGATCAAAACGATTTAGTAAATTACTAAAGGAAACAAATCAGTATTAAAAAAGAATAAAATATAGTAGCTACGGTTTGTGAATGTAATAATCGGATAGATGATGATAATCGGATAGATGATGTGATACAATATACATTAGATCGATGGATAAATGCTCGTATTCCAGTTTACAATTGTATTCGGTTGCATAATTTTGACAATTACAGTGATTGCGTGACACTGTGGTTATTGTGAACAGGTAGGCCATATGGTCGACGACCTTGCCTAACAGTCGGTAGTGACTGGCAAACTGTTCCTGTCTACCTACACGTTTATTTCAGATATTTTATACTAAAAAATTATCTTATTTAAAACTGTCGAGGTGGATAACAATGAGCAACATTTCGTACGCTTTATTAGTTATCTTATCTGTTAAGAGTTTGAAGATATCAATGACCTTTTGTTTGGACTAAAGCAAAGTAAGGTCAAGAAACCATTCATTAACAACACATTTGAATAATTAATTTATGCATTAAAACATCTAATCATTTATACGATTATTTAGCAAAGAATTTTCTCCAAGTGCATAAGGATTACGGAACACGAAAATTTATGTTTCTTCCGTATGATGTTTTTATAAGTTCAACTGTTCATACAAAGGCTTTGGTTCATTTTACTTAAATCAGAACGCCATGCAAGCCGTTTATGGGCACAATGTAAATTAAAATGCTTACAAGTTTGGCATCGAACCGTTTTTGGTAGGCTTCTCGAAGCAACTTTCCAACTCCTGCATTCGGGATCGAGTTTTTTGTGCCATCACCATAACAATATGCTGAGAGTTACACAAACCTTCATATGATACGAAGAATTAAACAGTATAACGGAGAAGAATTATAAAACAATATCATAATAAGTTAAGGAAATATCTTTTGAATTGAATTATTTTGACTAGCAAACAGTCATATTCAAAAAAATATGCAAATTTCAAAGTCAGCTTCCATAAAATAACCATCTCTTTTTCTGGTTCGACGAGTTTTTCTTTACAACCGTAGAATTTTTTGTTTATTATTAACTGCAATAATTACGCAGTAACTCGGTCCAGCTTTACGCACGCTTGTAATTATGAAGTAAAATGTCGCTCTATGGCTTCTTCTGAAATTAAATGATTTGTTTTCTAGGAAAAACTATTTCTGTTTGCTATTGCGTGTTATTGCAAATAAACGTATAAAACCGCAACGGTTGCCATCTTTTTTTGATGATAAAATAGTATTTTTTCAAAACATTAGAAAAGATATAGTAACTACTATTGGGAAATGCAAGAAAAAAAAATAGTACACATTTATTTTTTGTAGTCTGGCTAACTTAGTCTGAAATAATATCTGTAGGAGAGTTAATGACGCCTCTACATATTCTACATTCACGCTTTTGGTAAAGGAAACTAAGTTCAATACTGCCAAGAAGTTGACGTTTACCTGTCGTCGCGCGAAAACTTAATTACCAATGAAAATATAGCATTATTCGTACTTATTATTTTTCTATAATATATAGTACAATGGACTGAAATATAGTACGATACTATATAATACAGTACGGGTGGCAGCCCTATGTAAATATGAAACCGAGTTGAGTAATCATCTCGATTTAGAAGGCGCCATCCCAGCCATAGCCCTTATGAGTCAGAATTACTCAGGATTGAAACATATGAGCATCTGCAGCTTTATAGAAAATAACGATGCAATGAATAATGTAATGGAGCTAAGTGTTAGTTGACATTTTACTTTATTTGTACAGCTGTCATGAAAGTATTCTTAACTCTGTGTCATTTGTTTTCCTAGTAACTATACACATACCAAAATGTTAATGTTGTTTAAAATTGTATGACTGTTTTTTACCGAAAGTTGTCATGTTTAAATCCCTCCTGCAATTGACCACCCTGAGCCGAGGTCCAAGTCCCACACAGCTTCCTCGTGTGCAGGTTGCTTGTTGTTGTTTGTTTGTAGTTTTATGTCTAAGTTGTGCAGCTATATTTGGTGCCCTACTAACAGTTTTAGAAACGCCTAAATAGAAAAAAAAATGTTTTTATACGTGCGTTTACTTCTTTGTTTTTCGAGTATGAAGCAATTTAATCATAATAAGATTTATGATAATAGCTAATATTATCATCAATCTTCTCTCCAATCACCTTACATACAAGTTACCTATATATATTTATATAATATATATATGTATATAATCTTTAAGTTATATTATATACTTACATGACTGCTTATAATATAATTGAACTACCTTACATAAACTTGTAATATCCGTGTTAGGAATATCAACTAGCAGATTAATAGCTAGGCTAAATAATAAGCAGTGCCTATTTCATAATACGAACGCTTCGAGCTTTCACTTCAGTCTCAGTCCTCTTTGCTGGAATACAAACTTACCCAATTGTGAAGACTGTCTTATCGTTAAGTAAGTTTGCATTGGGTCATGCAATCTCAGGAAGTTAGGTTACGACATAAGGCACACCTAAACTTTGTAGGTTCGTAGAGTAGACTTTTGCAGGAAAACCTTAAATATTTATTGTTGCATTTATTTTGAAACCAAGATTTGAATTATTCGACTAGGTCACATTCGAGTGCCTATAGTGAGCCTCTATCTTCTTTTGGCTTACGAGAATTATTTCGTAATATATCCTAGGTAGGTAGGAATGTTGTATCTGCTCCTAGTATTTGCTTAAAAAACATGACTCCTTAATCATCATCATTAGCCTGCAGAACACGATCACTGCTGAATATTGGCCTCTTCTCCAGGGAGAGTATTGTCATCTTAATCATCAACATATCTAAGCTAGTTTTTTAAAAAATATGTCGAAATGATCCTTACAGAGATTTATTATCATTCGTAATCACGTTGTCACAAAAGTCTTCTTCTCTGTTATCAATGTGATGTACCGATGAAAAAAACAGATATACCTAGGTGTGATGTAAGTGAATTTTCGCTCTCGTTACCGGATCGATATTTAAAGTATTTCGGATAAATCAATTTTATTGCTATAAGATGTATATATTATACATAATCATTATTTTTAATTGACAAAACTTTGTAATTCAAAACTATCTCATAAAATTGTATAAGGTATTACTTAATCCTTTACGTTGTAAGTAATACCCAAATACATATAAAACGGCCGTTAATGAAGTGCATTCAATGGAATACGAAACACATATTTACATTGGAGTTTATTCATCGAATTACCATAAATAGCTTCGACCAAGGTGGTGAAGTCAGATATATTTTTATGCACTTGTGTCAGGGCCTATTTCTTCGTACCCTCATTGCCACTGGTCTCTGATTCATGAAATGTTGTTGCGGTTATATGACCCCAATCATTATTAATACAAAAATAAGTTGTTTATTAGCTCACGTATCGCTTACTTACCCTTGTACTTTAAGATTTGCGTAGGCGTCATACCTACGTTAAGATTAATAATTCTGAGCGTTTTTAATGAATGGACGCTGTGCATGTATGACGGAATCTTGTAGGTCACCGATGATGAATTTTACAAAGTCATGAAAGGTGTAATTCATTTCCAAACTTTTTCTAATTTTAGCTATTAAACTACTACTCTACTCATAAGAAAGCTTTTCTCCATGGTAAAATCTATTGAGAGAATTTGATTTGATATTACATACGTATTATGCAAAACAGTAAAACAAGAGCGGCTGTGAAATATTTTTTTAATTTTTTGTTTACATATTTATTAACAAAGATCGAAATTAGGATAAATGCATTCTCACCTTAATTAGCAGTGTTTGCCTGCTCTACGTAATTTGAAACACTTGTCAAAGAAGGATGGTCACCTCTCCAAAGAACGATCGTGGATTAGCACGGTCATTAATCAATCGATTCAACATAGTCACGAAGTTCTGCAATAATAAAACAACAAATTGTCGTGTAATTAATTACCTGTATTAGTTGTCGTTACCAGTACTTGCGATAATCTATTCGAGGTGAAAGTGTGAAAACTAAGCTAGGTGATAAGCGACCGGCACGCTTGGTAGCCTAGCGATCACATATCAACGCAAAACAAGTGTTATCGACAATAACGGATTCGCAGATATGAATTTTATTGGACACCTAATCGCTCTTTTGTATTCAGTAGTCACTCCCTTTTTTGTGATATCAACATGTAATGAAAGGCTTTGCGAAAATTAGTGGTTTATTTTAGAATAAGTATCTCAGACATGGTGTGGTTTTCAAGGTAAATTAGGATATTATTCATACATATCAATCACTTTTACTTTTATATTTTGAATGAGATAACAAGTGAATAAGTACTGGTTAGTAAGCAAATTAAAAAAGTGTTTATGACATACCTATATTTCGGTGAATCCTTGTATTATTTTATGCAACTTAGTGAGGATAAAAGTCCAGGACCTGTAAACCTAAAATTCTTTTTTAAAAGCAGCCTAGATTAAATCAATATTCAATAGACCACTTAAATATAGATATCAACCAAGTAGAAGCAATATTGTAGGAAGACAGTTCCAAATTGTCGTCAATTTTCGCCCACATCCGGCATCTTATTTTGGTTCGAGGCATGAATAGTTAGAATAAAAAAATAAATAAGTAGTTAAAATTTATTCTAGGGAGAGATTTATATCTTAAGTAGGTACTAGAAGCTTGTGGTTTCTGTAATGTGGGTGGTTGTTTGATAAATCTAAAAATTGGCAGATAATTGGTTATACGGCTAGCTTCCATACATTGAATAACTTTACTTTAGTCTCATTTGAAACAGAATTATTCAGTTGTGAAGATAAATGGTGACGATATCTTATTCACCTATCACACAGTGGGATTGTGCAAGCTATCTACAGGATTGATCAAGTGGATATACTTGTTTTGCCTACGCAATGAAATCAGCAATAGGTCGTTGAAATTACAGATAGGTAATGTAGTTTGTGAATGTGTAGACATTCACAAACTACTAATATAATAGAAAATATAATACACTGTTATGTATAGTCAGACAAGTCGTAGGACTTATCTGACTACATAACAGTGTATTATATAACGCACCTAATCCTACTTAAATGTCTAAGAATGAGTTAGTAATTTAATTAATATAGTAAGATTTTTTACATCATAAGTGCCATGTAATACAAAGAAAACTATTACAGAAGGAACGCATTATTTATGGAATTGATTTTACATGTCTAAGTACGAAAGTTTGTTGAGTGGTACGGTGACCTTTTTAAGACAGTATATTGATCGTAGAGGAAGGGATTAGCATATAATGTTTGTTTTCTATCGCTAGGCGACTGTAATCCGAATCAAAGCAATTGATATACATAAAAGGATTTTTGACTGCTGAGATTTTCTTATATAAGGATTTTTTGGTAAAGCATGTCATTTTTAAGTAAAGAAGACGTCGATTTATGTTTAAGTTTTTATGTCAGTATGTTGTAAGGATGTATGTATGAGGGTATTTTAATGAAGGACATGTCATATCCAAAATTGTAGCAGTTGGCCAAAGTTATACTTAATGATAATATTTTTTTATTTATATTTTTTTTTGTATTACGTATACCTCCTCTATTTTTACTTATGTGATGATCTTTTCGTTGTTGGTAGAAAGGAGCAAGTCACTAAGAAGGTGACTCATTCGCTCATTTCTATATCTGGATAGCCTCTCTCGAATTGCATTTACAGCCGCCTACACTTAAGACGGCGTCCTAAGTAACGTCTTCTTGTACATTTGTATTACACATACTAAAATTCATTATTTACGGTCACTATGTAGATACCTAAGAACATGAAATGTACAGTTTTAGTATAGGTACCTACGCTGAGCTGACCCTACTTCTAGATTCTTCTTGGAGCGTCATAGGTTATGTGGGTTTACCTGATCTAAGATGAGCAATGACAGTTCAAACATTTAAAAGATGCTTGCATAAAATATGGGATTAATGACCATATTTTAACAAGTTCCATGCGTATATTAAAATCGTGACGACATCGCATCTTAAAATCCTGCGAGTAATCCATTTAGAACGACGACTAAGAATGCACAGTAGTCTGCAACGTCTGTTTAAGTTTAATATCTTCCACTTGATTTATTCGTTAAAAAGCTGCCTCAAGACAAAGAGCCGCATAATTGGCTACACAAGTATTAAGTTGTCGATGACGTTATCTCTCGAAATATACCGGGAAAAAGAACGCTGAAACATTAACTGTTATTGAAATAATGATTCAAGAAGTTTCCAGTGTTAACTGCTATTGGTTTTAAAATAATTTAAAGAAGAAGGTATTGTTTAGATTTGTATCTTAAGCCACGGTTAATTGGTATTAACCTTTGCTTCTTAAATACCAGAAGTTACTATAATACTTCACTTACACTATCCTGGCTATTGACTTGAATTAATTAGCCACGAAAGAAATACTTAGCAATCTTTAGGTACTAGCCAGCACTAGGTATATAATGTGAATAAGCTTATAAAACATTGACCTGTTATTCTGAACTGAGAGTAGTAGCGATTTAGTAGTAGGTACTCTACGCCTAGATTTCAGTTTATGAAAGGTTCGGTCGTTGTTGCTGTGGCAACGACAGGTGCTTGCGTGAAAGAACGGTACCTAACGCCTTCTTTTGTTTATCATAGGAATGCAAAAAATTATCCTTAACTACCTAGTTACTTACATTTCAAACTATGGTTCTACTATAGTAAGATATATTATTACTTACATTAATATGTCAATTATTATTATTTTCGAAAGTATGTCACGAGGTTGAATCGATTCCTTGTTTAGATATTTCAGTAATGCCGGCATATTATTATTATATAGTATGTTTTAGTAGATACAATATACCTTAACGTTACGTTATTGAACTAAAAACGACTATGTATAAATAAATTAATCGATATAGATATCGACTATATCTAGTTACCTACTATTATATTCTGGCTCAGACGTCTAATTGTTCCATATCAATAACTATGTACACATTACTTGTTGATACAAGAAGTCATTTGAGTTTCATAGACTGGTACGGCAGTATGCGGTGCGAGCTTGCCGGCAAACGGCGAATAGAGCCTTCCCAAACCTACTTTAATAAATCCCGTTGATTTGTAAGATAAAAAGACTTACTTTTTCAGGCTTCTAGAAAAAGGAAATTTCTTGAAAAGCGTAAAATATTATTAAGTGTAAATTGCTTTGGTTTTTGAATATTTAAAATTCATGAATCTAAGCGACCTTTGTTTACGTTCGGGATAGAAATGTATCAATCGTGGTACGGTAAAGGTGTAAATGGTGTACTAGGTGAAGCGCTGTGTAGTGCATACAACAATTATTATTTAGTACCGGTAACTCGTATGTAAGGGAAGGGAAGCGCCATGGAAGCGTGTGATGGCCAAATCACTGACGCTGCCACCTCTGCCTTTACCTCGAAGATTTCCATTGTCTCTTCATCCATATCGTCTAAAAAGGTGTGTTCATTGTGGTAACGATCTTAAAATAAGTAATACATTTTACAGTATTTGTTGAAGCGTATTCCGTGTCGGTATTTTACATAAAAGACATACAAGAATAAAATATACACGTTAAAAAACTGATTAGAACAAGCTTCAAGCACGGTCTCACCCACATAACTCTCTTTCCCTTAGGAGCTTCATTAAATTTAGCCTATAGCTTTCTCGATAAATAGGCTATCTAACACTGAAAAACTATTCTAAATGTATCTGTAGTTCCTAGAGATAAGCGCTTTCATGCAAACAAACTTTTCAGCTTTATATATTAAGTAATTACAAAAGCCAAAAAAAAAAATTGTTGGGAAAAACTTTTTAAACCATCATCATCACCAACAGCCCATTTACATCCACTGCTGAACATGGGCCTTCTCTTAACAGACCTTGGCAAGGCAGGATCGTAGAGGGATATTGCCATAATCATCAAAGATTGGTGATCGCAGTAAGATTAAAACGTTCGAGCTAATAGATGCTGCTGCCCATCCATCAGCCATATGTCCCTTAGTCGCCTATTACGACACCCATGGGAAGACATGGGGTGGTCTATTCTAAGGCGGGAACCACACGGCCTAAATGTTATGTATTTTTAGATACTGAAACCGTATTTGTTATTAGTTTTTTTTTATCACCCACAATTCTCATACAAAACGAAATTCATTGTTATTTGAAAATTCATGTGCCTGGTTTTCGAGTGTGTTTTAAAGACCTAAAAAATTAACATAATTTTAAAAAAGGATTTGTAAAATCTAAGAAATACTTGTTCTGTTTCAGGCATCACCGTTGCCCACACAACGATGTCCCGGAGCCATTGTTCGATGTGGAGCACACGACGAGCGTGGTCTCTGCATACAAGCGCGACTACGACGAAAAGCACGTGACACGCACCACCGCCGTTCACCACGAGGATCACCTCCGTCTTGAAGGAGACTTCCAAGAGCCGGAACGTCCTCAGTGGCAACCGGCGGAGCGACCTAAACAAAAGAAACCTGAAGATAACCTTAAACCAGAAGGTGATTTTGAGAGAAGGCGACCTGAAGAATGGCGACCGGGTGAAAGGGCTCCCGTGAGAAAACCAGAGGACAATTTACGTCCTGAAGGTGATTTTGAAAGACGAAAGCCAGAGGAATGGCGCCCAGGTGACAGGGCGCCCGTCCGCCGCCCTGAAGATAATTTAAGACCAGAAGGTGAGTTTGAAAAACGACGCCCTGAAGAATGGCAGCCGGGTGATAGAGCACCCGTAAAACGACCAGAGGATAATTTAAAACCGGAAGGAGACTTTGAAAGGAGACGTCCAGAAGAATGGCTTCCTGGAGACAGAGCTCCAGTTCGTCGGCCAGCCGATAATTTGAGACCCGAAGGCGATTTTACTACTCCAGACAAGGAAACCTGGCGACCTGCAGAAAGGCAGAAACCTAAAAAGCCGGAGGACAATTTACGGCCTGAAGGAGACTTCGAGCAACGAAAGCCTACTGAATGGCTACCCGGTGATAGAGCCCCTGTTCGTCGTCCTCAAGACAATTTGAAACCAGAAGGTACTTTTGAAAGTCCAGAAAAAGAACCATGGAGACCCGCAGAAAGACAAAAACCTAAAAAACCCGAGGATAATTTACATCCTGAAGGTGATTTTGAAAGACCCAGGCCCGAAGAATGGCAACCTGGTGAAAGGGCAAATGTACGACGACCTGAGGACAATCTGAAACCTGAAGGTGATTTTGAAAGGCATACGCCTGAAGAATGGCGTCCAGGCGACAGAGCCGCTGTACGTAGGCCCCATGATAATCTGAAGCCTGAAGGCGAATTTACAACTCCTGAAAAAGAGCGTTGGCAGCCAGCTGAACGTCCGAAACAGAAGAAACCACAAGATAATCTGAAACCAGAAGGTGACTTTGAATCTAGAAAGCCTGAGAAATGGCAACCGGGAGAACGAGAACCAGTACGTCGACCCGAAGATAATTTAAGACCGGAGGGTGAATTCACAACACCTGAAAAAGAACGTTGGCAGCCAGCTGAACGCCGCAAACAGCATAAACCTGAAGATAATCTTAAACCGGAGGGTGAATTTGAAAGTAGAAAGCCAGAAAAATGGCAACCGGGCGAAAGGGAACCAGTTCGTCGTCCTGAGGATAACCTAAGGCCAGAAGGTGAATTTACAACTCCCAAAAAAGATGAATGGAAGCCAGCCGAGCGGCCAAAGCAGAAGAAACCTACGGATAACCTGAAGCCAGAGGGTGATTTTGTTAAAAGACAACCTGATGAATTCGTTCCTGCGGAGAAGGTAGTTGTGAAGAAGCCAGAGGATAATTTGCGCCCAGAAGGAGAATTTACTTCAAGAAGAACAGTAGATTATAAAGTTGTAACTGGCGAGAGGGCCGAAATAATTCGTCGAACTGATAATATCATCACAGAAGGTGAATTTACTGGTAAGTAAAGTTTTCGGTTTCAACGTTTATTTTTATTAATTTATTGGTCCAATGATATAATTCTTATTTGAAGTTCTTCAGTTAAACGCGACATAGATAAAATGAACATTTCATTGTCAGTTACATTGACATATTCGAATTTGAAAATGTTTGCAACCGAAATTACTTGAAACAACCGAGAGCTTTCGACCAAGAAATTATTCTTTGGGACATTATCATAATCTTAGAAACTTTCATATGACATCCACCATGGGCATTTATATATTTTACTAGCTGACCCGGCAAATAGATATTTGCCGATTCTCAGACCTACTCAATATGCTCACAAAATTTCATGAGAATCGGTCAAGCCGTTTCGGAGGAGTACGGGAACGAACATTGTGACACGAGAATTTTATATATAAGATTATCTACCCGCGTGCGGTTTCACCCGCGTAGCTCCTATTCCCGTGGGAATTTCATATTAAAATGTAGATTTCCTATATAAATGGGCTATCACGTATAACATTGAAAGATTTTTTCAAATCGGTCCAGAAGTTTCTGAGATTAGCGCCTTCAAGCAAACAAACTCTTTATAGGTATATTAAGTATTGATATACAATTTTCGTTTTAGCAGTAGTTCTGACTCCTAGTCAGTACTAAGCCAAGCATAAATTAGCCATATTTTTGTTTTCAGATTCTACGACTTCCCGTACTGAGTATACCATTAAACCAGTGGAGAGACCCAAACCAGTGCGTCGTAATACCTGGACAAAAATAGAAGGAGACATGTTCACTGATACAACATCCAAATCGGAATATATTGATTACACTGATACCGTAGAAAGGACCACTATGGTCGCGAGAAGAACTGATAATCTAATCCAAGAAGGTGAAATTGAATTTGTAACTTCCAATCAGAAAGATTACGAAGAAAAGGTTGGGCCAGTCGAACGTCCAAAAAGGCGCCGTACATGGACTAAAGAAGATTATGAGAAGTTTTATTCAACAGAGCAGCTTGAAAAAATAACAACATCACAAGAAGAGTACAGAACTTATGAGGAAACTGACACACGGCAACAAAGAATTATAAGAAAGGATAATCTGCATATGGAAGGTACATTTGATAGGCCTAAACCAGAAGAATGGCGGCCAGCTGAAAGACAGATCCCTAAAAAACCCCAAGATAACTTAAAACCAGAGGGTGAATTTGAAAGTCCAAAGCAAGATGAGTGGCGTCCGGCTGAACGATCGGTCGCTAAAAAACCCAAGGATAATTTGAAACCAGAAGGAGATTTCGAGAAACCAAAACAAGATGAGTGGCAACCAGCTGAAAGAGTCACTCAAAAGAAGCCTAAAGACAACTTGAAGCCGGAAGGTGATTTCGAACAACCAAAACATGATGAATGGCGCCCAGCTGAGAGACAAACGCTAAAGAAACCTCAGGATAATCTTCGGCCAGAAGGTGACTTCGAGACACCTAAGCACGATGAGTGGCGACCGGCTGAAAAAGTCACTCAAAAGAAACCTAAAGATAATCTCAAGCCAGAGGGAGAATTCGAACAACCCAAACACGATGAGTGGCGTCCAGCCGAAAGGCAGACTCCTAAGAAACCTCAAGATAATCTTAGGCCAGAAGGTGACTTTGAGACACCTAAGCACGATGAGTGGCGACCGGCTGAAAGAGTTACTCAAAAGAAACCCAAAGACAATCTCAAGCCAGAAGGAGATTTCGAACAACCCAAACACGATGAGTGGCGTCCAGCCGAAAGGCAGACTCCTAAGAAACCTCAAGATAATCTTAGGCCAGAAGGTGATTTCGAGACACCTAAGCACGATGAGTGGCGACCGGCTGAAAGAGTCACTCAAAAGAGACCCAAAGACAATCTCAAGCCAGAGGGAGAATTCGAACAACCCAAACACGATGAATGGCGTCCAGCCGAAAGGCAGACTCCTAAGAAACCTCAAGATAATCTTAGGCCAGAAGGTGACTTCGAGACACCTAAGCACGATGAGTGGCGACCGGCTGAAAGAGTCACTCAAAAGAAACCCAAAGATAATCTCAAGCCAGAGGGAGAGTTTGAACAACCCAAACACGATGAGTGGCGTCCAGCCGAAAGACAGACTCCTAAGAAACCTCAAGATAATCTTCGGCCAGAAGGTGAGTTTGAGACGCCCAAACAAGATGTATGGCGACCGGCTGAAAAAGTCACTCAAAAGAAACCCAAAGACAATCTCAAACCAGAGGGAGAATTTGAACAACCCAAACACGAAGAGTGGCGGCCAGCCGAGAGGCCAGTTCAAAAACGACCTCAGGATAATTTGAAACCAGAAGGAGATTTTGAACAACCTAAGCACGAAAAATGGCAACCGGCTGAACGCCAAACTCCCAAAAAGCCACAAGACAACTTAAAACCTGAAGGTGACTTTGAAAAGCCCAAACAAGACCAATGGCGTCCAGCGGAAAGACGCGATGTTCAAAAGCCGCAAGATAATTTAAGACCAGAAGGTGAATTCGAGAAGCCTAAGCATGATGAATGGCGTCCAGCTGAGAGACAAACACCAAAACGACCTCAGGACAATTTGCGACCTGAAGGTGAGTTCGAAACACCTAAGCTAGACGAGTGGCGTCCAGCGGAGCGAGTAACACAAAGAAAACCCAAAGACAACCTTAGGCCTGAAGGCGAATTTGAACAACCCAAACAGGATGAGTGGCGTCCAGCTGAGCGACCCGAACAAAAGAAACCCAAGGACAACCTTAAGCCTGAAGGGGAATTTGAAAAACCAAAACATGATGAATGGCGTCCAGCTGAACGAGTCACACAAAAGAAACCTAAAGACAATCTTAAGCCTGAAGGAGAATTCGAACACCCGAAACACGACGAATGGCGTCCAGCTGAAAGACAAACTCCAAAGAAACCACAAGATAATCTTAAACCAGAGGGTGATTTCGAACAACCAAAACAGGATGAGTGGCGTCCAGCTGAACGAGTAACTCAAAAGAAACCAAAAGACAATCTTAAACCTGAAGGAGAATTCGAACAACCGAAACATGATGAATGGCGTCCTGCTGAACGAGTTATACAAAAGAAACCTAAAGACAATCTTAAACCTGAAGGAGAATTCGAACAACCGAAACATGACGAATGGCGTCCAGCTGAAAGACAAACTCCAAAGAAACCACAAGATAATCTTAAACCAGAGGGTGATTTCGAACAACCAAAACAGGATGAGTGGCGTCCAGCTGAACGTGTAACTCAGAAGAAACCAAAAGACAATCTCAAACCTGAAGGAGAATTCGAACAACCGAAACAAGATGAGTGGCGTCCAGCTGAGCGACCCGAACAAAAGAAACCCAAGGACAACCTTAAGCCTGAAGGGGAATTTGAAAAACCAAAACACGATGAGTGGCGTCCAGCTGAACGAGTCACACAAAAGAAACCTAAAGACAATCTTAAGCCTGAAGGAGAATTCGAACAACCGAAACATGACGAATGGCGTCCAGCTGAAAGACAAACTCCAAAGAAACCACAAGATAATCTTAAACCAGAGGGTGATTTCGAACAACCAAAACAGGATGAGTGGCGTCCAGCTGAACGTGTTACTCAAAAGAAACCAAAAGACAATCTTAAACCTGAAGGAGAATTCGAACAACCGAAACAAGATGAGTGGCGTCCAGCTGAACGACCTGTACAAAAGAAACCCAAAGACAACCTTATGCCCGAAGGTGAATTCGAAAAGCCAAAACATGATGAATGGCGTCCAGCCGAAAGGCAAACACCGAGGAAACCAAAGGATAATCTTAAGCCCGAAGGAGATTTTGAACAACCAAAACATGATGAATGGCGTCCCGCTGAGAGACAAACACCAAAGAAGCCTCAGGACAATCTTCGCCCAGAAGGTGAATTCGAAACTCCCAAGAAAGATGACTGGCGACCAGCTGAACGAGTAACTCAAAAGAAACCAAAAGACAATCTCAAACCTGAGGGAGAATTTGAACAACCGAAACAAGATGAGTGGCGTCCGGCTGAGCGACCCATTCAAAAGAAACCCAAGGACAACCTTATGCCTGAAGGTGATTTTGAACAGCCAAAACACGATGAATGGCGTCCAGCTGAGAGACAAACACCGAAAAAGCCTCAAGACAATCTACGTCCAGAAGGTGAATTCGAAACTCCCAAGCAAGACCAGTGGCGGCCGGCTGAACGAGTAACTCAAAAGAAACCTAAAGACAACCTTAAACCTGAAGGAGAATTTGAACAACCAAAACACGATGAGTGGCGTCCAGCTGAACGAGTCACACAAAAGAAACCTAAAGACAATCTTAAGCCTGAAGGAGAATTCGAACAACCGAAACATGACGAATGGCGTCCAGCTGAACGGCAAACTCCAAAAAGACCTCAAGATAATTTACGTCCTGAAGGTGACTTTGAAACTCCTAAACCCGAAAAGTGGCGTCCAGCTGAAAGACCATCACAAAAGAGACCGAAAGATAACCTTAAACCTGAGGGTGAATTTGAAAAACCAAAACATGATGAATGGCGTCCTGCGGAAAGACAAACTCCAAAGAAACCGCAAGACAATCTGCACCCAGAAGGCGAATTCGAAAGTCCTAAACATGAAGAATGGCGCCCAGCGGAAAGACCAATTCAGAAGAAACCTAAAGATAATCTTAAGCCCGAAGGTGAATTCGAGCAACCCAAGCATGATGAATGGCGTCCTGCTGAAAGACAAACACCTAAGAAACCGAAAGACAACCTTCGACCGGAGGGTGAATTCGAACAGCCAAAACAAGATAAGTGGCGCCCAGCAGAAAGAGTTACTCAGAAAAAGCCTAAGGATAATCTTAAACCTGAAGGCGACTTCGAGCAACCTAAACATGATGAGTGGCGTCCAGCTGAGCGGCAGACTCCTAAAAGGCCTCAAGATAATTTACATCCCGAAGGTGAATTTGAAACTCCTAAGCCCGAAAAGTGGCGTCCAGCTGAACGACCCACACAAAGTAGACCACAAGATAACCTTAAACCTGAGGGAGAGTTTGAAAAGCCTAAGCATGATGAGTGGCGCCCAGCCGAGAGACAAATACCTAAAAAACCACAAGACAATCTGCACCCTGAAGGTGAATTCGAAAAGCCGAAGCATGATGAATGGCGACCTGCAGAGCGACCAATTCAAAAGAAACCCAAAGACAATCTAAAGCCTGAGGGAGAGTTTGAGCAGCCTAAGCATGATGAATGGAGGCCTGCAGACAGGCAAACACCGAAGAAACCCCAAGATAATCTTAGACCAGAAGGTGAGTTCGAAAAACCGAAACATGACGAATGGCGACCTGCAGAACGCCCAACTCAGAAAAGACCAAAGGATAACCTTAAGCCTGAGGGTGAGTTTGAACAACCAAAAGTAGATGAATGGAAACCAGCTGAGCGACAAATACCTAAAAGGCCTCAAGATAATTTAAAACCAGAAGGTCAGTTCGAAAGTCCTAAGCCTCAACAATGGCAACCAGCTGAACGGCCAACTCAAAAGAAACCACAAGATAACTTAAAACCAGAAGGGGCGTTTGAGAAACCAAAACAAGATGATTGGCGCCCAGCTGAGAGACCTGAAGTCAAGAAACCAAAAGACAATCTTAAACCCGAAGGAGAATTTGAGAAACCTAAACAAGATAAATGGCAACCAGCAGAACGCCAAACACCCAAGAAACCGCAAGATAATCTTAAGCCAGAAGGGCAATTTGATCGTCCTGAAAAACCTAAGCCTTTTAGTGCTGGTGAAAGACCAGTGCAAAAGAAGCCTCAAGATAATTTGAAACCCGAAGGTGACATGGAAGTAGTCAGACGTACTGATTACACTGCAACCCGAGGAGATCGAGTTGATGTTGTTCGGCATGAAGATCATCTTAAAATGGAGGGTGTTATAGATACACGCCGCACTAGAGATGACTTTAAACGCATTGAAACAACAGAAAAGGTTGTTATACAGAGACACGAAGACAATTTACGGACGGAAGGTGAATTTATAGATCTAGAAGTTCGCAATGATTACGGTGCAACTAGAGGTGAAAGAGCTCCTGTTGTTAAACCGCAGGATAATCTTAAACCAGACGGTAAATTCTATAAACCAGAAGTTGTACCATCTCAGCCTGCCGAGAAAAGAAAACCGTTCAAACAAGTTGATAATATTACTATTGAGAAGGACATCGATATACGACAAAGGCAGAAGGTAGAAAGACTTGATATTATTAGGCGTGAAGATAACCTGAAGATTGAAGGTGAATTTGTTGATATGAAACAAAGAAATGATTATAATACAGTGACTGGCGAACGGAGAGCTATTGTTAAACATGAAGACAATTTGAAAATGGAAGGTAAAATGGAAAATATAAGATCATCTGATACTTATCGTCTTGTGAAAGGCCAAAGAGTGAAATTAACACGTAGGGAAGATAATCTCAAGATTGAGGGTGTATTTGAAGATCACACTCGTAGAGACGACTATAGAGTTACTAAAGGTGAGAGATCAGCTATAGTGTACCATCAAGATAATTTAAGATTGGAAGGAGATTTTGAAAAAAGACCGATAACTGAGCCTGAAACTAGTGAAAAACGTACTCCTCTTAAACATCCGGATAGTTTGAAACCAGAAGGAGATTTTGAAAGACCTACAAGACCAAAATGGCAAACTGGAGATCGACCCGATTTAATAAAGCATCAAGACAATTTGTATCCAGAGGGAGATTTTCCTAGCCGTTCTGTAACAAAATGGCAACCAGGGGAAACACCTGAACAAGTTCGACCTAAAGACAATTTGAGACCTGAAGGAGATTTTGATAGACCGACTAAGACAAAGTGGACTACATCTGAAAGACCTGAACAAGTAAAGCCAAAGGATAACTTACGTCCAGAAGGTGAGTTTACCGATAGGCCTAAGACCCAATGGCAGCCCGGTGAAACACCTGAACAAGTTCGTCCTAAAGACAATTTGAGACCTGAAGGAGATTTTGATAGACCGACTAAGACAAAGTGGACTACATCTGAAAGACCTGAACAAGTAAAACCAAAGGATAACTTACGTCCAGAAGGTGAGTTTACCGATAGGCCTAAGACCCAATGGCAGCCCGGTGATACACCAAAACAAATTCGGCCTCAAGATAACCTTCATCCTGAAGGGGATATGGTATCTCGCCCCACTACGAAATGGGCACCCGGAGAAACTCCATCTCAGGTTCGTCCTAAAGACAACTTAAAACCAGAAGGTGATTTCGAAAGACAACAAAGGCCTAAATGGGCGCCAGCAGAACGACCTGATCAAGTAAAACCCAAAGATAATTTACGAACTGAAGGCGAGTTTATGGATAGACCTAAATCTCAATGGAAACCTGGAGAAACCCCGGCTCAAGTTCGGCCAAAAGACAACTTACGCCCTGAAGGGGACTTTGAGCGACCAGAACCAAAAACATGGAGTCCTGCCGAAAAATCAGGCCCTGTTAAACCAAGGGACAATTTGTATACGAATGGAGACGTTACAAAACATGATAATTCTAGAACACAATCTAGTGAAACTGTACACAAAACAAAAGAATCCAAGTCATTCATAGGACAAGACGAACGAAATGTTAAATCTACTACCGTAATTAGACACGGTAGTCATATCCATCATGATGATCGTGATATCAACTCTAGAACTACTCGACATGGCACCCATAGCCAACATGATGATCATGATATTAGGTCACAAACTATCACTCGTCATGGAACTCACACTCATCATGATGACCGTGACGATAAATCTCAAACTACAATACGTCATGGAACCCATGTTCATCACGATGATCGTGATGTCAATACTCGTACATTTACTCGTCATGGTACGCATACTGAATCACACGTGAAACATCAAACTTCCGATCAGTCTGTTACTAAACATATCCATTCTGGAACACAAGTGAAACATGTAACAGCTCAAGATGTCGACCGCAGTGGACCGCAACCACAAAAAACTATTGAAAGAGTTGTAACAAAGGATAGTTTTAACGATAAAAATAAAATCGTGGGTAGCACGGGTCAGAATATATCACGTAGTAGCACAGATAGCACAATAGTAAACAAAAGCGATATGAAAAATATAAGGACTGTTACTTCTACAACTAAAACAATTAAACAAGTAACTGAGAAGAAACTTAGAGGAGGCAAATGGGTGACCGTTACTAGAAACGTTGAAGTCGATGTGGGCGATAACACTGACCGATCTACCTCTCAGCAACCTGTTTCAAGAAAAGAGCCGAATGACCGAACGGAACAACCGCGGCTCGTTGGCAACGATACCTCTCAGAGAATATTGTCAACGGATAAGGTATCTTCAACAAATCAAATTATCAATTCAACGCAAGGAACAAAAGGTGCTTCTTTTGATAAGCAAAATATAAGTTCTACTCAACAAATTATTGATAATACTCAACGCGCGCATTCAGCTCAATCAATTACATCTTCAACTTCAAGTCAGAATTTGAATTCCAACCAACGGCAAACTATGACAACGGAAAGTCGTACACAGCAATTAAGTTCTGATAACCATGTATTTAGTCACGGTGGTGACTCTACTCAAAGAATAGGTACTTCTCATCAATCAGATAGAAGATTTAATCAAGGCAATGCAAATGAGAGCCAGAGAAACGTAAGCTCTTTGACACAAATTCACAAGGGAAGTCATACGGAACAACATGTTTCTAAATCATCGCATCATGCTGTGAATAGAAGCCAGTTGAGTGACAGTGTAACAAAAACGAGTGTTGAATTCCAAAGAGCTATGCACGGCGGGGACAATACTTCTTCTTCTATTATTGATCACTCGTCTCGTAGTGGACATCATAAGCGTACTTCTGATCTCGTTTCTGACTCCTCTTCTACAAATTCTATTTTACATCGAAAAGGTGTTCAGTCCACAACAGAAGCTCAACACTCTATAAGCTCCACAGCAGCTGCACAGAAGAAAAGCATTGGGAATCTTTCAGAGCGGGGTGAATATATTAGCAATTCTACACACAGCACTGACAGAAAAAGTATAAGTTCTATGCATCGTTCTACTCATGGTTCGAACAGAGAAAATATCGGGGTGATTTCCCAGCATGACAATCGCAATCAAACCAAACGTGACGGACAGTCTACTATGGCCACTGATCGTCAGTCGCGGGTAGTGAGAGATAATCTCAGAGTTGGTGGTGAATTTTATGGGCAATCTGAAGCTCGTTATGGAAGTTTTTCTCGCTCAGAGCATGCCCAGAGAGCCGAACGTAGCGAACGAGTTGAACGTGTAGAGCGGGTGACGCGCCACGGGAACACTTCGCACTTCGTTCTAGGTGACAGCGGCGGTACAAGTTATAAGCGGGAGTTCACTTCTCATGTTCACGGAACCTGTCCGGCCACTTTGATTGACTCTGGACGTACTCCATTCAAGCACACTCGTGATTCACGTGAACATAAGTTTTACGCAACGAAAATAACACAAAAACAATAAACGATGCGAGAAAAATATAATTCTAAGATTTGATCTGAGAAAAGGCTTATTACAACTTCATTCCATTTGATGGAGCTTTTACTTTTTAATCCCGTATATGTACGCAAGCTAACTACTAGTCTTAATAATTTAAATAACAAACATGCTACTTATATCAAAATATTGCATAAATTTATAATTACTTATTAACAAATTTTTATTTTACTTTGTCAAACATTGCCATGCAATAAACATTTATATCATTAAGCTGTTGTTTACTTGTTACCTTATATGTATATCTTATTTCTCATAAGATCTCAATCACGAAACCTCCAAGTTCCGAAATCTAAATCAATTTGTGAGATATGAATCCATTTGTCAATTTGACCCTTATTTACTTATTGATAGGGCTTTAATTCAGTACCCGTTCAAATCTGGGGTGGGTCGATAGTGAAATAATAAATCAATATCTTGATTACCGTGATTTTTTTCGATACTAATAATGGTATAATAATTAGTATTACTATAGTATAGATAGGTACGAGTAACATTAACATTTTAAAGTTGAACTAATTAGAATACAATAAACATCGCGGTAATGAAGATACGTTTACATAAACTAATTGAAACATATTACACTTATAAATCCACTTATACAAAAACCAATATTGTGGAGAAACGAATGTTTTAAGAATTTAACGTTTAATGTTTTTTTTTAACTTGGAGTTATGAGTATGAACTCAACCATATGTTTGCTAAGCAACTCGACTGTTTTAACACAACCTTATGTAGATAGTACACTACATAGGTTGTCTGTGAAGTGTGACAACCTCCGTACGAGCCGTATAATATACCTCGCTTTAAATCTTGTAGGTCGTGGATTCGATAACCACGCCGGACAGGAAATATTTGTGTAAATTCTAATTCCGGATCTGGTTAGTTGAGGCACTACCCTCCGTGCCTCGGAAAGCACGGTAAGCCGTTAGTCCCGATTGTTATAACACCATGTATAATAATCGAATATCAAGGAGCGGGCAGCAGCGTTTCCTCGTGTGTTACAACATAATTCTGCGGTCACCAGCCCGCCTGCCAAGCGAGGTGACTATGGCAAATACCCTCCCCCGGGAGGAGGCCCATGTTCAGCAGTGGACGTTTTACGGGCTGATGGTGATGATTGTGATTAGATAGTTTCCAAACATAAAATATCGCACTTGGTCCACATTGCCAACGTGGGTCAAAATGGCAATGTTATGATTTGATGATATGTTAAGTAGAGTTACTAAAAGTTATAACAACATGACTGTTCATTGTTTAATATACGCTAAAAAAGATTAATTATTTTTTCATTCATTAATAACAATAACAATGTATATTACAATTATTCTAAATTTCTAACTATTAAAATTATTCTTTATAATAGATTGTATTTATTTAAATTCCACAATGTAAATATATATTTCAAACTACATAATATAAATATGATCATCAGCCTGTACAGTGTACACAGTTGGACGTAGGCCTCCCCCAAAACTCACCAACGAACCCCACCCTGAGTCAGCTTCATCCTGTTCTACCAGTATTATATTACGTATGCTGCAAATAAATTTAGTTCCTATAAAATTTGAAAAACCTCTGTAAAAAAAATTCTAGAACGATTCAAATTTTGTGAAAGAAGTATGTAAAGGAATTAAAATGGTACTATATATTTACAAAGAAATAAATAAGTTATACTGTATCTATTTTAAAGAAATTTAAAAAAATGTGGTTCAAACATCCTGACGTCAGAATGGCTCAGGCGCAAAACGTCTCTTTCGCAAAATGTCCCCTGGTCGTAAAACGTCTCTTTCGTAAAATGTCTCTTTCGCAGAATGTCTCTTTCGTAAAATGTCTTTTTCGCAGAATGTCTCTTTCGCAGAATGTCTCTTTCGCAAAAAGTCGCGCCAGGGACTTAAGAATAAAATTTTGATTTTCAATTCATAAAATCATTTATTAAAATTATAGTGCAATTGTGATGTTAAAATTTTAGTACCTACTTAAATTTACTTAAGAATGTATTCCAAATAAAAAGTATATATTTTGATACAGTTAAAAATAATATTTTGGTACAATTTAAAGTTCAGTAATGGCAACATTTATAATAATATGTGAAGGTAGTTAGAAAAAAACTTATAAATGTATGTGTCATTCATTATTGCCGAGCTGTGTTTTGTCTGTTACTTTTGATTGAAAAACAGTAGTGAATTATATTATCTGTGGATATGTTTACTAACAGTATTGATTCTTTTGATCTAAATTTTGAATGTGTGTAAAATGTTTGATACCTATTGAGATTGTTTTTATTTTGAATACATTCTTAAGTAAATTTAAGTACCAACATTTTAACATCATAATTGCACTATAATTTTAATAAATGATTTTTTGTTTTGAAAATCAAAATTTTATTCTTAAGTCCCTGGCGCGACATTTTGCGAAAGAGACATTCTGCGAAAGAGACATTTTACGAAAGAGACGTTCTGCGAAAGAGACGTTTTACGACCAGGGGACATTTTGCGAAAGAGACGTTTTGCGCCTGAGCCGTCAGAATGTCTGGCGACTTTCTTTTCATGTTTTTTGGCTATTCATAGAGATACTAGATAATTGATTAAGGGCACGGGCTATTTTAATCAATATCTTATTAGAATAATTTTCTCTGATAATACTTATTAGAAGAAGCAAATAGGAAATATTTGAGGAAATATCTAAGTATACAACCGAATTGATAGTACCCAAGTCCTATAGTGACATCTCAATGGTGCAGATGAGACCATACCCAGTCTCATTTGCACAATGGTGCATACGGAACAACGGGAATTGGTGGTAGACACCGAGAATATACCAATGTCACACATGGCCCAGGGGTTCTGACGATTACTTCTTGCTTGGTCCGGTTTGCCGAGCTACCTCCGTGCATCAGAAAGCCAACCCGGAAACGTTAAGCTGCTAACTACTAAGTATTGTTTCAAGTTAAAATAAAAACGCGATCCATTTTTATTGTGATTTAATATCAGTTTATATCTAAAAAAATACATTCTGGAAACAATACAACTCTATTAGCAATGCAAATCCACATCTAGATTAAAAATATTCATTTTAGTTATTAAGGCATATTGTTTCAAATGATTATGTACCTATTTAATTTGTAAATAAGCTTAAATAGTTTAATAATTACATAAATGTTTTTAAAATACCATTATATTGAAACTTAAAAGAAAATTCTAAATAAAATATACTAAATACAAACTATTACATTTCCATAATAATTATCATAAATAAAAATACTTAAAAATAAATTAAGTCATAGTCATTTTTTTCAACCGTCAGAAGCAAGTTCTTGAGAGTTATGTAGCTCCTTAACACGCCTTATTTGCTTGTATCGTGCTAAATCACCATCGTAGTTTCGAGGTAGCGGACCAAATGAGTCATTTTCTTGATAATGAGGGATATTTATATCATTATCAGAATATGTCTTCTTTTTATCATCTGTCAATGATGGCGATTTCGAGATAGTAAAAGACAAGTCACTTGAATTATCTTCTGCGATACGTCTATTTCTGGTATTACCGCTATACATCAAGTTGTCATCCACACCTTCCACGCCAGATATAACGCTGTCTGTGTCTGAGCCAAGACTCACAGTGTCAGTAGCTATGTATTCGTTTGGTGCTTTTGAACTGTCGTTGTCTAAGTTTTTCGTTTGGGCGGAATTATCGGGTCTAGAGTCGGTATCTTCGTCGAGGGCTTTATTACTATTTTCGAAGTTTGAAGTACGGTCATAAAAACCTTCGTCATCAAATTCATTTCCTTCGTCGTTATCTTCGTCTTCATTTTCCGCTCTATATGGGGCATACGCTACTTTTGCATAAGGTAGAAGGCCAGCTGATCGTTTTTGTAAATGGTTATTTAAGTTTCTACGTTTTACTCTTACAAGAGGAACAGAAGATTGGGCGGACTCATCATAAGCATATGATTTTGGAAAAGATTCTTCTAAAAATTTGATATTATCCGATTTCCTATCTTTGTAAGTTTCTCGTTTGCAAGCTTTATTTCTACTGTCACTATTCATAAATTTTGATAAATTCTCATCTTGCGAAGATAAATACGCCTGGTCATTTTGATAATCTGAATAGCTTTTTTGAATAGAATCTTCGACAGATATTGAATCGGCATCTTCCAAATCATCAAAATTGGCTTCTCTTTTGTTTTCTACTTTTGATATAACTTCTACATTGGTAACTTTTTCATCTTGAGATTTTCCGTCCGTAATTAAACTTCTTACAGATTGTTTTTGCATAGATTCTTCATTATGATCTAGAAGCTCGGGATTATTTAAAGGACTAATACCAGCAACTTTTGTAGTTAATACTTCATTGCTATCTGTAGAACTTTCAGAAATGTTGTTGTATTCAGAATTACTTTTTTGAGAAGCAGACTCCGTACTTAATTCCACGGACGGACTGCCACCCTGGACTTTATTAAGATCTGATTGAGAATTTTCGACAAGACTATTATCATCTAAAGCTCCAGCTTTCTTCGTAATTTCTCTTTTATTTATAAAATTGTTGTCTTCAGTATCACCATCGTTAATAAATTTTTTTAACAGTTCTCGTTTATCTTCCGATAGTGCATTAAGAAGACCATTTAATTCGTCTCCTGTTAATTTTTGAATATGTCTTTTTATGGCAGTTTCTTCATCTTCCCTGTCATACTTTTGGTCGTTCTTGCTCTTCTTATTGCCATTCATATCTGTTTCCACTTGATTGTTATCTTTAATATCTCGTCTGTCTCTTGTATTATAATGCGCGCTGACTTGACTTTGATCAACTGCCATGTCCCTATTGTCTGCCTGCATTGTATTGTAGTACTGATTATAATAACGGGATTGTTCACTAGCATCAGGAGCATCATTCTCTGCGCGACTGATTTGACTTTTTTCAAAAGTATCTTCATTGTCATTGTAAGTATCTAATTTTGCGGTTCGTTTGTTAGTTTGGGTTTCATATTGAGTAATTCCACGATTGCCTTTGTTAATATTACCATCGGGCAATTCCTTCCGAACACTTTGTTCGTCAGTGTTTGCTATATTGTATCTGTCTGATTGAAGTCGTTTAGGAAGTGACAGAACCTCGTCGTCACGCGACGCTATTTCTTGAGACTCATCTCTTATACTTAGGCCTTTATTGAAATTGGAAGCTGAAAGCTGAAATGTTTTATCGTTATGATATTGTCGTTGTATACTTTAATAGCAAATTAAATTTAAAATATAGGGACATGTTCTGGTACATACTTTATCAGATTTCTTTTGTTGCAGGCCATCTTCAGCTATGATTCTTTGTAAGTATCTCGGTACATCTTGGATTAAAGGTTCCTTAAAGCAAAATAGAGGTTTAATCCTAGCATATTTTACTACGTGAAAAATATGGCAAAATTATTACGTTTGAAGTTCTAAAGGGACGAGGCCCGCATAGATCACCATTTTAGGGTGGTTATCAAAAACATCAGCCAAGGCATGAAGAACATTTAGCCTGATTACTTACTTTTTGGTGGTAATATGCGTTAGTAATAGCTCGTGTTTTATAGTTCTTAAATTACATTAGCTCAGTACCTGATCGTTTAGACGAGAGTCTTGATCGTCAGACATAGAATCATCAGCTGCTTGTTCACTTTCATATTCCTCGGTATCTTCAGCGTCACTAAAGTGAATAATTCGTAATGAAAAAAAAAACAAGTTTAAGAATATTTTATTCATGTACGGGAAAGTATTAGTAATATATTATTTATTTTTGCAGACATAGTGAATCTTTCAATTGGAGTATTAAAATAAATAATTTCTTTTTCAGTTGGAATTGAAGAATTCCTCGTCTTCTTGTCTAAAAAAACATTGTTTTTGACCTGGTTATATCAAATATTACCAATAAATAAATGCTACATAAAATAAAAATGTACTTACTTATCATTACTATACTCAGCTTGATACGGTTTACTAAACGATGATACAACAATACTTCCAAATAACAATAAAACAAACCAAGAATTCATGTTAACAGACTTATAAATTGCTTGTATATTCTGTTGTATGACAATTTAGAGAAAATTCGAATATTTCTACTTTTTATTGCTATTAGATTTCAAAATCGCCAGTACCAATGTCAAAGGCGAAGTTTTTATTCTTTTATTTTAGATAATGAGTTCGCCAAACAGTATTTTATTTAAAGAAAAAGTATATAACGTATTCCTGCCATGGCTATAGATTTGTAGTTCTTTCATCACATTTGCACTTAAGAAATATTGATTTTATTTGGTGAATCGCGCTATAACGCTACATCCCTCTGGAGTTGAGTAACGATCCCACACATGTAAAACCGCGGTGCGCACGTATAGGTAAGCAGTTTTAAAGTAGCGCAATAAAGAAATATATTTTACTAGCTGACCCGGCAGACTTTGTACTGCCTCAATCGATAAAAAAAGACCTAAACATTTATATAAAATAAACTGGCCCGGAGAGACTTCGTTTATGCGGTGTCCTACATCTACCCTACAGATATCGCCATCTGTTATAATCCTTTGGAGCTAACAGATAATTATGACTGTCAAGTAATAGACAAATAATTTGCAATAAAATAATATTGCGACTATAAATTGAAATGAAAGCTATCCTTTCTTTCAAGTTGGGTCGATTTGCACACGGTGTACAAATCAAATTTAAAATCGGTTCAGTAGTTTAGGAGTCCATCGCGGACAAACAACTTGACACGTAATTTTTATATACTATAAAGATGGACATTATATAGTTCCAGTCCTTTTCGCTACATAGTATAAAACAAAGTCGCTTGCCACTGTCTGTCCCTATGTAGGTATGCTTAGATCTTTAAAACTACGCAACATATTTTGATGCGGTTTTTTTTAATAGATAGAGTGATTCAAGAGGAAGGTTTATATGTATGATACATCAATATTGCACCCGTGCAAAGCTGGGCGGGTCGCTAGTTTAATATAAGTTGCATTCAAAATATATATCCTCTTTAAAATCGTATAGTAAATGGCAATAGTGAAAATATATCGAGTCCCATATTACAATAAAATACTAATTTGAGAAATTAAGCCGCTGGTGGCACTCGGCGTTCACAGGCTCAAGGAATGCGCCCCCTATACCTATAGGGTCAGCCTAATCAACTATTCCCGATAACGTTATCGCTCGCTATAAGTTTTGAGAGGTCGTGGATTCCATTCCCGCTTTGAACAAAATGGTCAAAGATTTATTTCCGGGTATGGTAGATTTAGGGAAGGTCGTGCCTTGCAGAGCATTTAAAGCAGTGGATGTTTTGTGGTGGCTTTATTTTGTTAAATATGTCCTACATTGACGTTCTTTTAACTTTATTCAAAGAGTTTTTTTTTAACATTAATAGGGGATCTGATCTAGCTCATCAGTTAAATATAATATGGCTATCGTGAAACGTAAGTGGTGTATGTAACATTTCCGACTAAATCCGTCTAAGAGCAAAAATTGTATGAATGTTTGACCTTAGACGCACTAATTATGATTGATTGTGTCATTTTTGGTGATAAAAATGACACAATCATACATAGTCTAATCTTTACTTCCATGCTAGGTATATATGATACTAGCTGCGCCCCGCGGGTTTACCCGCGTCATTCTACTCCAGTGGGTCGGAGCGTGATGTTTTGTAGCCTATAATTCGAGCGTATAACCTATCCCGGTGTAAAATTTCAGCCTTCCGTTCAGTAGTTTTGGCGTGAAAGAGTAACAAACATCCGGATGGATGTTTGTTACTCTATCCATCCATCCATACTTACAAACTTTCGCGTTTATAATATTAGTAGGATAACGAGTTTGAATATAATATTTCTGACGCTATTGTAACCATCTTTTTAGTGTAAGCAATCTGTAATGTGCGCCGTAGCTACTTTCCCGCTGGGGTAACATACACTTGTTTTGTCTTTGTAACAGATGAACAGGGGAAACGGGGTATATTTTACAAATGAAATATATGTGTATAAAGTGGGTTACAATGAAGACTCGTATGACAAGGATTAATAATACGCCACATACTTACAACAACTTTATTTTAAATGAGACCGTTTCATCTCTATCACACTTATGTACATTTGGTTTAAATAAAACAAACCTTTGAAACATTTTACCGCAAAATCTTCATTAAGTTTGTGCATATTTGAGAAAAAACATATATACCCTATAATTAAATATTTTATAAATCCATGGATTTAAGAATTGTAGAAATACTCGATCACACTAATTGGTGTCTCGTTGCTTTCGAGTGATCGAAAGCTTTTCCATAACTGCACATACATATTATCCTATCAACTATTCATAACTTAAATCCAAAATGCAAAAGGTAAAAAAATCCAACAGGTTTTAAAACTATGAGTACTTTTCAAATGCAATGTGACAATGGGCCGACAGGGGCTAGGGTGGGTGGCGCGATAGTAGAAAAACTATACTGCTACTGCTAACGATAGACTTAACATCTGTGAAAATGCACTGTGTGTATTTAAACACAGGTCGCGTATGTGTTACGATGCCTGCAATAGTACGGGAGGTGATGAGGCTAGTCTAAATTTATTCGAGCGCGTAATATTAAGATAAAGGTGGTTAATTACATGTAGATAAGTGTACATTTCAATAATCTAACGATTTGAGCGTGACGGAAGATCGACTTATTCAGAATATCGATTTTCTTTTATTTTTTATAAAAGCCGCCAAGAACTTGCATCACATTCGAATCGTCAAGCTTTGCAATAGGTACTTCTTTCGTAAATAGTCGGAAAACCTGACGTTTATTTGGAGTTTCTTTTTAATTCTAGCGAGTTAAAAAATATATTTCAACCCTCAAATAGTCATATTATTATAACGTACACTTTTGCATTTAATCGACCTATCTTACCTTAGTATTACGCGCTCGTGTAAATCAACATTAGCCCCGTCACTTCCCTTACTATAATGTCTAATTTCAGTCCGCAAATGTTAAAGTCGCGCCGCACCGCCATCTGTCGGCCACTGCGCACACGACACTCACCACACACAGTCGCAAGGAATCATTCACAATTTAGACTTTGTACTTTTCGAATGTAATTAATAAAAAAAATCATGAACAAAACAATAAATATAACGCTGACACAAACCGATCACATCATAAGACATGGTCGCGAGAATCCAAAACAACACCATATTGCACCTGACTCAGACTCAAGATCAAACCCGACCGATATTCGTAAACTTCTGCATTTGGCAGACACTAGCTTATATAACATGTACATAATGTATCTAAATTTAGAAAACACTATTTAAACTTTATCAAGAAAAGAAACTTACTTTAACGTCAGATTAGGCTTCACAATGTATTATGTTGTGCATTTTTCCTTTATCACAATATCATACAATTATCTATACAAGTATATCATCTGTCATACAGTACATACTTTTATGGCGGAATTTTAAATAAACCTTTAAAACAACACGAACAGTCATATATTGTATACACTGTACACAACATAGAGATTTACAACACATAAGTATGGCGCAAGAGATATGACTTTTGTTAACGACCAGATATCAAAGAGCCATAGGACAACCATTCTCAAACAGAAAATATTGCATCCAAAGAATGGGCTTAGTCCAAAAATAAAATATCTCAATGATTAAAACAAAATACGGAAAAAATAATATTCGAATGTATATCACGTACTGATATATCATCTATAGAACTCATTCTTACATAGAAAAATCTTGCATTAAAAATGTTATCTAGTAAATTACATATGCCAACATAGAAAGAAATCAATTTTCTCTTCATTATATCTGCATTACTTTAAAGAAAAAAATCACAAAAAAAAATAATTGTCAAAATCTAAAATTCTACCATTTAAGGCTTGCTCATGTCACGGTCCATAACATTAAACCAAAATTATTAATAACAAACAATTACTTCAAAAAAGCACATCAAGCTATAGAAAAGAGTAAATTTAAAATGTGGTGCCACGGCGGTGAGGCAAAGCTATATTTGGTGCTAAGTTATTTTAATGATGGCACTTTATTGTGACAAAATAAATGAAGCAGTGGTATACTTTTTATTATTTTATAATAATTGCATAATTGTTATAAACTTGAATTCTATTACAAAATTTAAATTGACAACGTTAATGTAAATACTAATAATGATGATTTAATTCTATTCACCGCAACATATATAAATGTAATAAATTAATCGTTTAAATTCTTTATAACATCTCAACATAGATAACATTACATTCTCTCTTGATATTCGTAATTACACGAGTTCTTCAGAAACTTGTAGATTCTTTCAATGGATATTTTATGAAGATCGAAATCCATCAATTATGTACTTTGATAGCCGAAATAAATATTATTTATTCAATTGTTTCTTCAAAGTCACACAATAGTCGCATAACATTATTCGTAGGCCAAACACAAGACATAAAACAAATCACACTTTACTGGGACATTTAAAAATAAAAATAAGTAACTATTGTTAAAAAACTGTATCAAGTACCAACCACCATACCAAATTTTGCACCAAGCCCATCGCCTAATAATTGTAATGGAATGACATCTGTACAAATTCATCAGTTGAATTATGTGAACTGTATTAACATCCTGAACATAATTTGATGACTAGACTCTTAAAACATAATATAATGAGCATTTACAAAACAGAAAAAAAAACACAAAATGTCTACTCGTATAGCAGTGCACTCGTAACATTAACAGCATATTGTATTAAAAATAACTTCTATGTCATACATCTATAAGAAACAACTAAACAATTACAAATTCACATAACATTATAAAGAGAGAACACAACATTAATTTTACGAGTGCAATGTGATTCTACAACTAAATATATCGAAACTTAACTATATAAAGTTTAACTTCAGATAGTTACTGGCATACGACTTTGATTGAACTTTGTTGTAGATTTATAAAAGCATAAACTAGATCTAAAAGAATACCTGTATTGATTGATAATGAAGAGACATTATCAACTACAAAATCGCTGATTTGCAACGCTCCTACATGCGCATGTCTCAACGAAGTCAACAAACCTTCGCAAACCTTCGTCGTATGTGACATTATGTCACGGAGCATCATCAATCATGACATAGAGACATTATCAATCAATTCAGGTATACTTAAATAGTAGTGTAGAAGTACTGTCACTAGTTTATAAACATAAGTGAACTTCGTTGTTACAATAGGACTACTGAAATACAAATATTGGATTTCAAAAGCGTAGATCAAGTTTATGTTTAAAGAATGCTTATTACAACAAAACTTTTCAATTATGCCGCACAACCCAGAAAAATGTATGATCTAGCATCGAGTATCTGACGGAAACATTCTAGGTATCGCAAACTAATTAAATATCGACTCACATACCGGAGTCTTAATTACTATAACATAAATTCTTTCTTTACCTAAGTGACTGCCAGTAAAACGTGTATTTAAAATATAAAAACTCAACTTATACAATCGATGTATACAAGTCGGCGAGCCGTACAACCACACACGGACATACATAGATATGTTTGCGACAAAAGCTTATGTAAAACCTCGGTAACAGCTCTTCATATGTACAATGGCTTAGACAGTTACACTAAACGACTATCAGAAAGGAATCAGAATATCGGGACACAATGTAAACATGCTAAAGAACGTAGAGAAGCTCTCGCGATACGAACATTATCAAACGGGTGAAGAACCGTAAATATTAACAATTCAAGCAAATCTTTTGCTATTTCAATCCCAATTAACCATCCTGTATTCTTACGTGTTGTAAGGAATTGACATATTTGATTCGTTTTAATAGACTAATTGCAGAGATGGAATATCAGAAAGAAATAGCTTCTCAAGTGTGCCACGAAGTATCAATTTTTTACTTTTTATGCCTCACATATATCAAAATTGTAACTAATTGTTTAGGTAAATTTATAAAATCGATTCAATTGGCTCCGTGCATTAAAACAGAAAATTGATAAACGAAACGACATCTGTAACCGATCTGTTCATTCATAATTGCCAACCCATATTTTTTAGATACAATAAAAAATTGAATCTTTGTCATCTAAATGTATTGTTTTATTTTGATTTACAAAACGTTCACGTAGAAAACCTTTTACTTTAAAGATACAGTATCCAATATTTTTTTTCTGTATTTGTTCAGTTACGTTGTGGTCGAATTTTATTAAATATGTAACAATAGTCAAACAAGTTAACGTGCCCATTCAACTTTTTAAATAAATAAAATTAGTATTTACTTCAATTGTTAATTCCGGTCTTTTATTTTTGGCGAGGCTCTTAAGGATCGGTCACTCGCGATGCAGTTCAATATTCAGTCAACGCTTGAGCAATCGCTTATTGACATCGCGTCCAAGAAAACCAGCGCGTTCCAGTTAAGAAATGTTCAATTTGCAGTCATTCTAGCATGCAACATCAGCGTTTAAATGCAATCTCGTCAAAGTGAACACTTTTAATTTTATATACAAAGAGTCACCGTCAAGAATTTGACATAGAGCAGTAGTAATAATAAAAAAAACTCCGCAGATTCGTACAGATCGTCGATGCGATAATATTCGAAGGTCTATAATAGCCTTTTCACCTTATTTACTATATTTTCAAGTCGATTTGTAAGGCATCCTAATTAAGAGACTAGCTTAGCTAGGTAGATATGCGCGTCATATTATACTAGAATTTACCATAGTTTTTTCAAATTCTGGTAATTTCTAATTCTTTCACTCTCATACGATGGGACGGTATAACGACTCATAAAAATTAAGTTGAAAAGGCTCATAAAACGGATAAACTGCAATTTTGACACACCTTCCCACATAATTACAAAGCATATCTCCTAGTTACCTTGACGTCGCACCAGAAAACATACTTCGTTATGAACAAGAACGGTCGTCAATAAACACAGCTCACGACCTATTCCATCGAATATATCCTCGATATGCGGACCGTTCGCGTGATACACGCACCACACCTTACTTTAACGATCGCAATTATTTATATAAAATAAAACCTCACTTTTCAATCATTTCCACCGTACACTGTCCACTTTCTTACAATAGAGCGATCGACAAGGGAAGGACAGTTTACTTTATACAAATAGTGTCGATACGAGTAGTAGTTTAAAGGCGGTCAAGTCGAAACTCGTGTTCTACGGCGGAGTCCGGCACGAGCGCCGTGGGGTCCTCCAGCAGCGACAGCTCGTCCAGGTCCAGGCCCGCGCGCAGCGACGCCTCCTCGCCGCAGAACATGCCCGCGTCCAGCGAGCCCGAGTAGTCTGCGCGACAGCAACGTTGTGTTAGTGATAGCCTAACGCCATGGTTCCACACTGTAGGTACTTGCTTATATTGTTGGTACTGATAACATTTTAAAGTCAGGGTAAAATCGGTTTTCCCAATAGGTTACAGGAGTAAAAATATTGAAAAAGTTAGGAACTACTAGCCTAACAGATTACAGGATAGATTAGAATAAAAAAAAACGTGTTGCGCCGACCCCAATTAAATTAGGATTAGGACATCCGGAGATGGCGACTAAATTCCCATGAACCTCGTTTTGTGTTTAGTGAAATTATTCTTACACAAACAAATACCTACACTTATATTAATTCAGACATAAACGCAGACACTACAAACCAAACCAAAAATAAAAACACATTCTATTTATTTATTCTTTTTATTAGTTATTTTTATTCTGTAACTAGCGTTCTCATACGCGCTTCATAATTAAATATAGCCTTCCTCAATAAATGGGCTATTTATCACTTAAAGATTTTTTTTAATTCAGACCTTTAGTTAGATTAGCGCGTTCAAACAAACAGATAAACTTTCAGCTATTTATATTAGATAGATTAATCTTTATTATCAGCATAATGAACTTGCGATGTATTCATGGTGAAACTCTGAACATACCCATAACACAATCATCAACAGCCCGTTTACGTCTACTGCTGAACATGGGCCTCCTCTTAACTGACCTTGGCAAACCAGGGTCGTAGAGGGATATTGCCATAATCACCACGCTTGGCAGACGGATTGGTGGTCGCAGTAAGATGTAAACCTTGAGCTAATAGATGCTGCTGCCCATCCATCAGCCATATGTCCCTTAGTCGCCTTTTACGACACCCATGGAAAGACATGGGGTGGTCCATTCTAAGCCGGAAACCACACGGCAATAACACAATAATAAAGTTTAATTTTAGCTTGGGTGTCTGAACCTATAACTATGTATAAATCTCAATTTTTATGATTAAATATAATGTTACTGTAACAGCAGAAGGTTAGGTACTATTTGGTAATTGCACAAAATGTGTAATTTAACTTCGGAGTTGGAAAAGTGAAGGCGGCCAGTGCCCAGTCAGTAAATTATCCAGTAAAAGTTCTGGTTTTGTTCTTCTGTGAAGTTCTGTGCCACTTAACACCCTTTAATGTCTGTCAATATGTCGTCGGGTTTTGGCTCGACACAAGTCCTGCAGCAGTACCTGTGAGCACGATGTCGGGGATGCTGGCGGGCGTGGCGGGGGTGGGCGGCGCGGAGGGGGAGGCGAGCGGCCGCAGCGTGAAGCCGCCGCCCGCCACCGGGTCCCGCGCGCGCGACCCCATGCACACACTCGACGACGACGACTGCAACCCAACGGACATCAGCGTAAGCGCATTATGTTACATACATTTTACTCCGTAATAATAAAAATATAAATATGATAATATTATTGTAATTGGCCTTAAATATACATATGTCATGTAGTTCAGCTGTAAGTTTCCTTAAGTAACAATATAGTAATCAAATAGCAAGTAACTATTGCGTTTCGTTGGTACACTCTTAGATGAATGACGTAACCTATCTTTTAAGCGCATAGCTCAAAGCTCTTTTTGTTTAGCATCGACCCATTCTATTCGTATCTTCTCAAATTCGACCATCTTGGTGTGTATAGATTGCCTATAACTTGGTCTGTCCGGCGCCATGTGTAGTTAGTCGAGAGACTTTTGCTACTTCGCCTGTACATTATTACCGGAATAAAGGCGAGCAGGGTCAAAATATTATTGATAGGCCGTGTTAATAAAAATAGATCGTAACTGAAACAAAAACAGTATAAATAGTACCTACTATTATAAATTCGAAAGTAAACTCTAACCACTAAGGTAACAGGACTTTGGTACTATATCTGGGTAAAGAACTTTAAACTGCTAGAACAAGGCTTGAAGGAGTTGCAATAGGGGACGAAACTGTATGGTAGTTCACTGTATGACTATTCCACACGATCGAAATCTCATGCAAAAAATTTTACTTATCTATTATTTACCTGGGGATATGTTAATGGGGAATTATTCGTCGCTTGCGGTGAGTGCGGCGATCCGTGATTGAGATACGTCGTGTTATAACTTGAAACGGGGTTGTCCAGCTGAAAAAATAAAGGAAAAAATTAATATCAAATCACATAAAATATATAAAACCAGCAAGCGAGAGAAAAAAACAACGAGATAATTCTGAAAATTTTAAAAAGAAAACACATGACGTAACTAATACTACCGCATGTTTATAAAATTAATATTTAATTATACTAATGATATTGTAAAAACTGAAGCATTACAGCCACTGAAAACGTTATAAAAATAAAACACAGATTGTATCACAAAAGGGCTCAGTCAAAATAATGACAATGTAAATTATAATTGATACTTACTAATACAAAACATAAGCATAACATTCGTAAAAGTTAAGTAAGCAAATTTACGCCAAATTTTTATAATACGTCATAATTTATAGAATTTCGGCGGACACTTTATATATGACAATAATAGAATTGATTGTATGATAAACTTATGAGCTCAAATTCAGAGCTAATTTATATATCGTATATACAACTGCATAGTTAATTATTTAATAATAACGTTGTTATTCTCTTTGTAGTGTCTGTAATTACAAACACTATGCTTATGTCAGAACCGGTTAAACTAAGTGCGATAATCATGCCCATGACAATAATAATATAGTAATAAAACCTAGCATACTTCAGTTAAATACGCACTGAGACGTTTAATACAGTACCAACTTAGAAGACAACAACCATATGGCTTTTCATTTCATAATAAGTGACTTTCGTATATCTGTAACTAAATATTACATTACATATTACATACATTTCGTTTTCATATTCAGTTAATGTTTGTTATATGTTTTTAATTGATGAGTTAGTTGAAACTTACTCTTCGATTACTACTAAAGAAATTAAGTGATTCTATACTTCAAATAACAACGTTACTTAGTTTATAAAACGTTTTAAGCTCTTGACTTGTAACTTAATTCTAAACCATAGTAAAACATTCATAAGTTACGTATGTTTAACAAATCGTTCAATACGTTTTTTTTAATAAAAGGATATAAACAAAGTCGGTTGCGACTTTTTTATCTCTCCCTCTCTTTCTATCAATGACTCTCATTGTTTGGAATATTCTAGAAGCAATTTGGCAGCCTGGGCGCCTTGCACGCGTTTCCTGTCTGCACGGGTCACTCACGTGTCACGTGACGTGTGACAAATCAAGTGACTATCCACATCACATCAAGTCTAGTCGTATTAATATACATGTTAAATTGTTTTCAGTATCTCCTCGCCATCAAAGACAGACATAGCTGACCCCGAAACGTTATAACAATTATAATTCTTGTAAGCGTCTCAGTACACAGTCAACTTAACGGTATTTTTACTTTGTATGGAAGGTTATATTAATACAAATTATTCGCTAAACTCTGAACACTAGTTCTACAGATCAACTTGCAAGTGATGCAGATATATGAATTTGCTGAGCATGCCTATTTCAGTTTATACAATAGTATTTACTTAAAAATAACGCAAATAAAGAATAATGCTTCGACGGTACCATTTTTTAGTTAGAAATTAATGTATTGTTATATTTCAAACTTTAATAAAATAATACCGTTTCAAAGATATAAAAGATAATGAATATTAAACTTAATGTAACAATTGACTCTTTAACGAGAACTTCCGTTTAATTCCATTATCTTTTAAAATAATTTTCACCATAATAAAATCAAATGTGGAAAATAAGTCCAGCGCTTATAATAAGGCTAAAAATCTGGTAAAAGTCGTGCGCTAAGTAACTTGTGGAATGTGTTACGACACTGTACTGATAACTGAATACTGACTCAGCCGGGACGGACTATTTGACAGGCCTCAAAATTATTATAAAATTAAATATTTTAAAGAGAGTAAAGAGTTTTTAATATAATCTGTCTAACCGAAACTATACTAAAGTGAATATTAATATTAAAAGACATTTATTGTACATATATTTGGATAAAGGTCATAATTAGATTATCTAATAATTACTCTGCAATTTTTATGATTAACTAGATGTTAAAAACATTCTATTGCTACAAATAACATACAGTGTTGGTTAGACAGGCTTATGACGAAACTCTAAATATCGAATTAAAAGAATCAAACATTTGAATGCGCCAATCAAACAGTCCACAGCTATAAAAACAATAGGGGGTCACTAAAATGCGTGTGAGGGGGTGTGTCGTACATTCTCCGCGACTTGGACGTGCGCGGTCCAGCCCGACTCGACGAGGCTCTGCACCAACTGCGCCCAGTCCTTGGCCAATGTTACAACCAATGTTACACATACACACTATCACACTTAGCATATTATGTTGGTATTGGTTATCGTCTGTCACAAATGTTCGTCAAGTTTATGGTATAAGACTAACAATACTATATCTTGCAATTTATATGTTAAATTAGCAAAAAAAAAGGGCATTACAAAAAAAAATAACACTATTTTTGGGCTATAATCGACATATTTATATAGTTTTTTATTTATTAATATTTATTATCCTGCTATTTTGATTGCGATATTTATATACACTAGGTATACTGCAAAGTATAGTTAGGAACATTCATGGTATTAAAAATGACAACATAGGTCAATAAACTCGTTTGGTCAACCTCCACAGAAAAAACCAATTCATCTTCAATTTTTTAGGCCTAATTTGAGAACTGCCTTCCCTAAGCTCACTATAACATTATACGCAAATGGCACATTTGTGTTAAATATTAAAATAATCAAATAAAACTGACATAATTATATATTATATTTAGAACTAGCACTAACCTTATATCAAAGGCAATATAATTACATAATTACCCATTGTGAAACTACAACGAATTAATACAATTTATGACAGACGATAAATTAACTATTAAAATGATGACACCGGCTTTTGTAATTGACGGTGGTACAAAAACCTGTATCAGATATATATATTTTACAGTATATAAATATTCGATTCGTATTTGTGCTGGCTTAGAGCCACTTAATGATAATGGTGTGCAACTTTAACTCAAAGTGTATAAACTTCAAGTACTCAATTTCTTTCCAAACTGTGCCAATATAGAATCTAGTTTCATTAAACTTATACTGAACATTTTCCACTACATTCAATTAAACAGATAATATAAAACATAATTATACCAGCGTTACATGGAATTCATATATATCTGTTACTTACTATTCCTTGCTGTTCCGTTGAAGCATAAGTGTAAATAAATTATGTTAATCCAACGTATTGTTAGGTAGATCAAATAAAAAAGTTATATGAACTCTTTATATTATTTCGACTATGTACCTATGTACATTTGTGAATGACGCAAATACTGAGTTTGTGTTTAAAATTACAATTATTATCTGTAATAATTTATATGCTACATAAATATAAAATGTACTAGCTAAAAGCTCACTTTAAAAATTTTGTTTTAATTATGTCTTGTTCTTAGTTGTTTAGTCTGTGAAATTCCTGGATCTATGTTTCCCGACAACCTGATGTTGTTATCACTAATATAAATAATTTATTATTCTGTTTTAATAATAATATATACTGCTCAAATGACCAATTTGTCCCATCCAAAAACAGAACAGCGTATATTAAATAGATACTGAAAATCAGAATGACATCCTTTTCCCAGTAATTGTATTTATCAAACTATATTCTAGACAAACATACAAACTAGTTCTAACAATACGGAACCGTAATAAATATCGCATAGTCGAGAATCAACGTTTACATTCCATTGATATTATTAGTTGTATAACTAGGTTCCACGGCCAAGGCCGACAGTTTATCGATATGTCAGCCGTGCGTGCAATGAATTATATTGTCGGATTAGCGGCGCTGCGATCCATACGATTCGTTTAAATACGAGCCGAGATGCCCTTGACAATTAAAATTTTAAATATCGAATACACAATTATGTATACATATTGTAATGATTAGCAACAGATTGAAAATATCGATTATTTTTTTTATATTTGTGTAAGGTCTGTAAACTGTACATGAAGTCTTGCTAAGTCGATATCGGAGAGGAACTACCAAAAATGTTATAATTTTAGTGATTGACAGTGTTAAAAGAAACTAAACATAATATCGACGAGTAATTGAGCTAAGCGACATTGAATTATAAACCTTATGAAGAGATTACATAAAATATATATTTCAGTATTTAATGATGTCGCTTAGTTAATGCTAGTTAGTTAATTTTTTTTTGCCTAGAGCAGATGAATTAATCCATCATTCAAGACCTTTTGGTTTTGATGGATTGTTTAAATCATTCGCTGTAATGTTTTTCTGTATACAAACATTATTTTACTTCTATTTTTATGATTTATTTTGATATAGCGATTATATTATGACTAGCGATGTTAACATATATTTAATGCCTCAATGAGTACTTAGAGATGTAAATAAAAACATGACATGTTCTCACCATGGTTATTTGCTCGAAGGGTTGTAATAACGCTTGATGTAGGTTATTGTAGTCTGTCTGAGGTGACTCCACGGGGCTGCCTGGACTGTGCACCATCTGTAATTATATACATAGTAATTATTAACTAGATTCTATAACAATATGGAGAAATGAAGGCCAAGCCAAAGTCAAGAACTCTCTAAGAGTATGGTAAGAAACAAATGAAATCTAAATTGGTTCCAAGCTCTTTCGAAATTGATTTATGGACTAGCTTTCCGCACGCGGTTTCGCCTGCGTAGCTCCCGTCCCCGTGAGAACTTCATAATTAAATACAGCCTATAGGCTTCCTCGATAAATGGACATTGAAAGATTTTTTCATATCGGACCAGTAGTTCCCCCAAGAAAATCTTCAGCTTTATCACACGACCGGTGATAGATCAAGCGCAGGACCATTGCTTAACGTGCTTTCCGAGGCACGGGTGAATCACATCACTATCCTCCTGACACCCTTTTTTTTTGGTTGACGCATGAATCGGCACCGAGACCTCGCTAGCTATGGTCGAGCATATTGCCGCTAGACCAACAAGGCAGTCAATTAAATTATACTAGTGTTCGCCCAATGGCCGAAATTTGATCACAATAAAAACAATATATTAGTTAAAAATATAGTATTCTGCACTCCTTCTTATAAATAATTGTGCGAAATTTTAGTAAAAAAGGGGGGTTAAAGTTTATGCTTCTCGTTTTAATATATAGATTACAACATTCTGTCATTATTGCTACAATAACAAATGCTATTTAGAACTTCTTGAATTTGAATAGTCAAAAATTATTTACATAAAGAAATTATTACATAATAAAATTATGGTCATGACTAGACTTTTTTAACTATTATAGTAAAAAAAAACATAAATTCAATAAATAAAACAATCACAAGAAGACATTATACAAATACTTTAGTCACGTAATTATTTTGTAATATTAATTTACTACACATACCAGATAGATAAGTTTTAGTAAAACGATGCCGAGTGTCAATGTAATTAGAATTTAAATTGCGTGTATTCATCTAGTATATATTTATTCAACTTACGAATGTATGGTCAGGAAAAATCTAGCAACAGATTAAACCAGTTATCTTCAACAGACATTTGCATACATGTTCGGTTAAGATGACAATGCTTGGGTTAGTAAAGGGACTAATAGAATCGTCATAAGATTCTGTAATTTTCCTTGGATTTTCCGTATTTTTCTTTAATAAAAAATAAACACAATAAAAAGAATCAGTTAAATTGATCAAGTTATTCCCAAGACATGCGCTTACATTATAAATCAGTATAAAATTGTACAAAGACTCATACCGTAGGAGAAGGTATATTAATATTCGAAGTTGATGAATATTGTGAGGGCGGACTACAGTGCGTCTGGTACCCTGAAGGTATCCACTGATGGTCCAACGGTGACATGTTCTGTAACCATAGAAATATTATAATTAATGTCGTATTACATAAATATAATAAATAATAAATACGTCACGCTAAAGGAGTTATTACACATTTTTTTTACTGAAATCATAAAACATGCAGGACGAAGATTCAAATCACTTAAGTTGAATATACTTTAGGTATTTATTAGAGCATTTGACTTAAGATTGGTGTTCTTATACACAGCATTCATAAACAATTGTTAAGTTAACAATTTACTTTAGTGTCACTTTTGATATCTTTATTGCTAAAGCATAAAATAAAGCATTTATCGAAGTGACATATATGACGGTCTCAAGTAAATTTTTAAACTAAGAACTGTTTCTAAATATAACAGTTGTTCATGTTAGTCTAAATATGTCAGTTTAGACTATTAGTCTAAACTGACATTGTGTTATGTTCATTTTCAGAACAATATTCCAATAAAATGCAAAGCAATAAAAAAAATGGTGCAACACACTAGCCTTGATAATTCACGTCGTTATGTCGAATTAAGATTTTATGTTCGATATAACTTAGCACATGTTTAACTATTGATATGTCAACAATTCCTCATTTAGACGTTAGTTTTTTTTCAAGTTGGTTAAATACTTTAATAAATACCAAAGGTCAAATTTTTACATTAATAGGGTAGCCGAATTAATGCAGTGATTTTATATGCGGCGCTGCAATACATCTTAACATTAGGTATGACTGTTATTTTGGCTGTATTAAGCAGTTAGTAGTGTAGTAGTCCTTTTAGACAAACGTATGTATTTCAATGAAATAAAACAGAGTGACAGTTCAATTCAATAGTAAATAAAGCATCATATAATAAGTTATTGGTTAAACGTTAAAAGCCAGCAAGAATCACATTGTTTTATTTCAGAAGCTAGTGAACCATGCAGTTAAAAGTTAATAAATAATGTAACTATAAAATAGTTATTATACAAAAGTTAAAAGATCCTATTTAGCATCAGAATTTAGTTGTCTGATGCTAAATTGCACGATCATATATAGCGAGCTGCAAAAAGGCATATTATTTAACGTGGTTGATTATTTATTAAATAACATTCAATTCTCATAAATTTAATTAATGATTACTTCCCTATGCAAAGTAAAATCATGCGGAAATTAATTTTTCAATTAGAATTATATAACTTTCAAATACAAATACATAAACGTTATTTGAGAAATTATTTGGTAAATACTGTAAATATTGAAAGTAATCAATAAATAAATACATATATTTATAAGTAACTTCAGTAAAATATAATCAAAACCACTATGAAATAATAAACCAAGTCCGATCATATGAAATTTGAAACAATTTATAGCAAAATATTTACAAATCATGCCAATGAGATCAGATAATAAATTTTCAATATATGCAAGCTCTGGCGTAATATTATTATGGCTATGTTAATAATTATATAACAATAATAAGGTGGCCAATACGGATATATTTGTTCTAGCGGAATATTAACAGATGTTAGACAACATTATTCCGTTTGGATTCGGCAAGTTAAACTCGCAGGCTCAATAGTTAAAAAAATTAAGGTTTCTTGCTAGAAAACATAGTGTATATTTTTTTAATATTTTAATCACAACAACTTTTTTGATTTTAAGCGGAAATGTTACTCCCGTTTTACTTAAAAATGTATTCAAGTTTTCTATATGTATATTTTTATTTGCCAATGATTAGCCTTTTAATCAGCTTTATTAGCCACCCTGTTTAAACAATATGTTTAGTATTAGGTATTTAACTTGTTAGTTCAAGACATGTCACAACTCAATCATAATTGTATTCATATTCCAATGCATTTAAATCACACAATATGAGTAACACAGTCCTTTATGATTGATTTGCGACAAGCATATAATCAATATTGGATGCGGCCTTGCAAGCGGGACGCGTCAACAACCTAACATACAGTGCAACCGACAGTAAGTAGGAAATATATAAGTAATTAAAAATATGTTACGTGCGTCATAAAATCTGTACAAACAATTAACGCACAACGGGTCGCACTTCAAGGCCAACATTTTTATTCTAACAAAAGTATTTATTAAGCACATAGATAAAAGTGATGTTTGCAGTTCGTTTACATTGTTATTTGTATTAACCGTTAATGTTTGACATATATATTAGAATTTTGAGTTTGTTTCTATAATAAGAAAGAATGAAAGAAATATAGATTCAGAACGTTTATTCTATAAATAAATTTTAAATCATTGATAAATTATGGTTTTATTCTATAACCATTCGGAATACGCACTGTAACACTAAATGTTAAAAAAAATATTAAAATGTATGGATTTTATTATTTTAAATAATAGAGCCTCCAACATAAATAAAACTAAAATAGATAGATTCTTCAGATATATTGTATTATTAGGTGCTCATAAACTCAAAAACAAAGGGCAATTACTCTTTACATAAATATAATTTTATAGTTTGAGGTGTCAATAGAACGAATCGTCTGTTTTCTATCGTTGTTCTTAATTTTATCAATAATAAAAACAATAAAATATTGACACAACTAGATAATTTGTAAAATGTGATAAAAGAATATTACTTGAGATGGTTATATTTAATAAGGCGGTGCTTATATATAAAAATTGTATCAAAATTATTGTTAGTAAAGCTGGAATAAAACATCATGCATGATCAAAGCACCCATGTGATCAATGAAAAAGATGACAAATGGAATGATGTCAATGACCATAAACATTGTGGGATATAGCTCGAGAATGAACTCTCATATATGTTAAGATATTGCCACCAACAACAGACAGCGTTTCAAAGCATTCAAGCGACCGCCTGAAAAAGGTATGAGCGTTTAAAGAGGAGGTTAAAAAAGAAAACGAACCTTATTATGATGAAGATAATTATTTGTGTTTGGTACAGATAAGTGATTCTGAAATAAACAAAAAATGATTTGTGTTGAAAGCAAATAAACACAAACATAACAAAAAAAAAACAACAAAAATGTTAAGTTAACCTATCTGAAAGAAAGTGCTTACTGATAACAGACATGTTATAGTACTGTTAAGCCGGTTAGGTATCATGTACAGTTTACATCTAGCAGCTAAACAATATTATAGTATGTTATCATTCAGCAACATTAAGTATTATGATCCAACAGCTACGTATCTACACGATGCAACACTACGTACATTTCGGCGGAACTACATTCCATATTTGATACACAATACTAGTTTGTTACACCGGCTTATAAATTCTTGCATTATAATACTACATTTGCATATTGTGTGTCATAATAATATTGATTTTAAATATAAGACATAAGAATCGGTAAGCCGGCATTTAGTTTTTTACTATGAAAGTACAGTCTAAATTCTCGTAAACTTATACATAATATTTTAAGAGATTTCGAAGTTTCGATTTAATTGCAATAGTACTATTCTATTTTTTCTTACTAGTTTTTAGACGACTATATTCATATTGTTCGCTTAAATTTATATGCGAAATATCTATAAACGGTTTTACGACAAGCGACTACAAATATTATTTTTATCATGCGAGTTTATTATTGCTTTTGAATTTTTCACATATCACTAACTTTTAAAATAGACTAGTAGACACAAATCAAATTATATTACAATGATTTTTAATTCTGTAAATATAAGTCATAATAAATAATCTTTTAACATAATAATTTCAGTTTATGAAGTAAGAAGGCTGTATAGATTAAAATTGAAAATTATTTTATTAGTCTTTATCTGTAATTGCCGTAAACACCATCAGCCATTTTGAGCCGTCATAGGTCTAGGTAAAGTCAATTCCTATTTTCCAGAGGTCTTCGTTTATTTATATGTGTAATCTTGCAGCCTTGTGGGATAATATAGTGATAATTACTGTATTCCTTGTTTAATTTAATAAAGTTCATGCTTATAATAACTCAGTAGGTATAAGAATATAAATTTGTACGCGATACTACGTACCGTTAGATTATCTGTGCCATTACGTCATTGCAGGGATGATGTCACAACACAGATAATTTATAGACCAAGATGGCTGACACAGTTTTCGTCTCAACATTTCATGTCAATTTTAAAATATTTATTTTTGAGGTTAATAATAAATAAATTAATATTTTTTTCTTGGTCTATTAAAACCATTCTTTAGTTAAAACTGGTTTTATAAAAACAATTTCAAAAGAGTGTCAACTAACCTATTAACTTAACATTACTTCTAGAACGTTGGCATTAGATTAACTAAACGATTTCATTATTTTTTTTAACGTATCTTTACAAATAAGATTAAGTGTTATTTGTAATATCATGATTATAAGACCGTATGTAGAAATAAAAAGTTTTTGTATGTACAAATTTACTGCATGCAACGTTCCTGGGTTTAATTTAAGTAATAAACATCGAATGGATTTTTTAAAAATGTTCTTTAAAAGTTTTAATTGTTTTTTATCAGTGATCATTGAATTGTTAGTGATTGGATACTTAACACCCCATTCAAGAAGAAAATGTAATCAAAAGTTGCATGTAGCATATTTGCAATGTTCTAAATTTTATTTATAACATATATGCAACATTTTAAATTTTGTACGTACTAAATATGCAACATTTAAATCCTCTATGTCTATTCCCGAATCGTGAAACGGATTCAAATTTCGACAGTTTGAACCTGTTCGCCGATTACTAAAATTAAGCGAACCTAAAAGATTTAAAATTTTTAGATTTATGATTTAACTGGAGGTTTGTAGGGGGAGGGCGACCGACCTGTGCGTCGTAGAGCGGCGCTTGGTGGTCGTGCTGGTGCGGGTGGTGGAGGGGCACGGTGGCGCCCACGGGCGAGCCCGACGCCGGCGACAGCCCGCCCGTCGCCGGCGACACCGAGCCGCCGCCCGGGGACACCGCGCCCGGAGACGTCGGCGACTGCGGACACCCACGCAATCCCACTGAATACTACCTCTACGTCTAATATATTTGGTGATCCCACTGTATATTTGCTGATCCTACTGTACTGTTATATTCCCGAAATAAGTATTTCCTTACAGTAAAATAGCAATTATTGCCTTTGAGAGTACCGTAACAGTTAATCCGTAGGAGTTTAAATCTATATATTTTCTAATTGCCGTTAAAATGAGTCCTGAACTAGAGATATTCTACGAATTGTCAGCAGTTTTACACAGTTTTGTTTATTATAATTACTAATTAACACTTCATACTAGAGGTCTACCCATCGCTTTTTGTTCTGTCAGTGATTTTACAATCATACACAACGAAAATTTTAATAACGCAATTATAAAATATAATCCTCCTAAAATTATTAGATATAGTTAATATGACTATAAACTTTTTTTGCGACTAGTGCAGCGAGAAAAATGGTTTATTAGCTCTTGATAGCTTGACACAAACGCTTAGTGGTGACGCCACATCAAAGCAACTCGGACAAGACATTACGGAACATATTACAAAATGTTTTTGCTCATCACATCACACTTAATAAAAATCATTGAAAATAGACCTAATGTTAAGATACACATAGAACACTCACAAATTCCAATTAAAAGGTAAGAAATGTAGTTTGTTTTCACTTTTTCATTCACACTTAGTCAATTTTTCAATGATTAATTTAATGAGTCAAACGCACAACATAATGAATAGAGTGAGGTATGTATTTGTCTGTAATATATTAGTCTTTATATGTATATATAAGGAAGTATTCGCACTACCATGTTCTATAGATTAGTACAAGTGTGTAAGTAAGCCTTAAGTTCGATGTTTTTGCAATCGTGCGACCTAGCTTTAAATAAATTGCGAACCCACGTCGATACACAACGCACAGTGTTTTATAAAGCCCAATTTTCGGATATCCCCTTTTTATTGAAAAACCTGACAGAAATGATCATTTAAATGCAAGATTTCGAATCCCCATTAAGCTACCAAGTTTAGTTTCCGAGTTATAATTTTATGAAAATCGTAATTTTTCCATCCGGATATTAAGAAAATAATTAATTACGCTTAAACTAAGCATGATACGAAATAATGATGTTAGATACATTGATGGAGTATTTTATGCCAAATATTTAAGTCCATAAATGAACCTCGCACCATTGTTAGATCGAGATTTATACGAGTTTTTCGGTTTTTCTTTGTTATTTTTCTCGAAAATTCCGATGTTTCGGGAAAAGTTATATATACAGAAATAATTCTATTTACTACCCCAATACACCACATAAGTTTGACATCCCAAATCCATGGAACTTAGAAGTTATTCTAATTAAACTATTTTTGTTAGGGTTGTCATTTTTTTAATCCTTATTGTGTGGATCAAATTTTTCGTAGAAGTAAAAGAATGACAAACAGAAAGTGAACTAGTTTACTGGCAGCCTACCGAGACCTTCCAAAAATATTTATTTATTTATTATTATTTGTTAAAAACTCTATACACAAGTAAAAAACCATAATGTTAAAAGTCCCCTTCAGGTTTACTACATTTGTTTGTTTGTTAGTAGACTTCGAAATAAATCAACTTCATATAAAGTTAGGATTTCATGCTTTTTCAAATTTAGCCGTAGCCTACGATTCTGATTTCCCATTATCTATCAAATTGAACATACGTCTAAATTCACTCTCTGGTCAATCACTAAACTAATATACGCAATAGACAAAAGAAAACAACATAAGCCCGAAGGCATAAATATGCCTTTTAACGTACATTGATGAATTATATTTTATATCAAGCTGGTATCCGCCCGTCTTCACGTCAGATAATAATCCAAACCACCGAAGGTAGAAATATTTTTTGGCAAAGTTATTTAAAATCCGGATATCAATAATTATCTGAGATTTTGACAACCCTAACGACTTAAAATCCGGATAAAACTTAAAATCATTGTGGTTTCCAAGTTCCATGGAATTGGGATGTGAAATTTGTGGTGTGTTGGCGAAGTTATCGAAATCATTTCAGTATAAATAACTTTTCCCGAAATGGCGGAATTTTCGAGAAAATTAAGAAAAACTGGAAACCGAAAAACTCGTATATATCTGGATCTACCAAAGTTACGAGGTTCATTTATGCACTAAAATACTCGGCATAAGATGCGCCATCAATATATTTGACATCGTTATTTCTATCACGTTTAGTTTAAACGTAATTAATTTTTTTCTGAAAATCGAAAGAGAATTTGATCGATTTTCAAAAAATTATAACTTAAACACTAGGCTTGGTAGCTAAATGGGGATTCGAAATCTTGCATTTAAATGATCATTTCTGTCAGGTTTTTCAATAAAAAAGTGATGTCCGAAAATCGGGCTTTATAATAGTCATGGCTACTTATATGTATGTACTTTCTATAACTGTCTGTTGTTTCATTCGCGGCTCGTCCAAATTGTGGTCGAAATTATAAATACACCTTAGAACAATATTATATTAGTAGATAGTAAAGAATGTAAGGTGCTTTTTATTTTATTTTTTTAACAAACACTAAAAATAAAATCAAATAGATATTTAGGGGGGGCTCCCATAAAACATTTTTTTTTCTTTTTGCCCAGTATCAATAAAGGCAATAGCACTTGAAAATGGTACGGAGCCCTTCGTGCGCGAGTCCGACTCGCACTGGGCCGGTTTTTTTATACTACTTTTACAGATACTTTTCCTTAACATTACTTACACGGGAGTAATGTTAAGCTGCCTTGTCAGTATAAACCACCTCAAACACACTATAGAATTCTATAAATATTTTCCTCGTATCTATCAGCAACCCAAAATCTATCCAAATAATTTATTCAAACTGAAAGGCCATTGCAGACCTGAAAATCAATAACATAAACTTTGTTTTATCTTTGTTTTATAGAATTGTTTACAATGTTTTAATTACAATCCAATTATCACCATTATTTAGTTTAACGGAACCTTCGACGCGGCAAGAATACGAGACTAGCTAATAATGTTAAAGTTTCAGAGTTTTCACGGGCTTTTCCTATATAAAAGTTTCTTATGCGTTCACGCAACGCAACGCACGCCACATGGACAGTGTATATAAGCTAGCCCAATCATCTCCTAATACTGTCTACTTAAAATCCCTCGTGTCTGAATGTATCAAATTTCTTTTAAAGAACATTTTTCCCTCCCTCAACGCACGTAGGATCGCACAAAATTTGTAGCCTATAAATTGATAAGAATGTAATAAAATGTATGTGGGAACTTAATGTGTAGGTACTTATGAAATAAGTGTTTTGTATACATATGGGGGAATTTGTGTGTGTGTGTGTGCGAATGTGAGTGTGTGTGTGTGTGTGTGTGTGTGTTATACGTACATATCTGGGTTGATAGTCAGGCGAGGTCCGGTGCGGCAACGCGTAGTGCGGGGGCGGGAAGTGTACAGAGGTGAGGTCGGGGAGAGAACCCCCGGGTACGGTCATGTCGCCGCACACCAACCCGCCACCCCCTCCCCCGTCACCCCCGCTCTTGTACACGCTATACGCGTTTGCACTACGACAAATAATAATAATATAATATTATAGCTATGCTTTAAATGTAAGCGACTCGAATGAGACGGACAATATTATCATGTGAAAGACTTAAGTCTGAAAATTCTTGTCATATTAACACCCAGACCTAGAAAAATCAACTAATATTTTAATAGCGAATTTTTAATACGCTTCGCGCGCCTCAGTAGCTGCGCGGGGGTAGATACGGAAGCGTCGACTGCCACTGCTTCAGTCGTCCGTCGCCCGGTAAATGGTGTAGACGAGATTGAAGCTGTCAGCGGGTGCATGCAAACACATTTTTTGTTTTATGCATTGTTTTGCTTTATTTTCATGACTAAATCTAAAATGTCGTATGAAGACAACCAAAAATACTATTACGTTTTTTCAAACGTTTTCTTTGTATGTGATAACCACAGGCAAAAATGGCATGTTCCATACACAAGATCTCAAGATAAACAAATATTTTTATTATCAGTTTTAGGTTCCAGAAGTATTATTTTGTTTTTATGTTTAGTCTATTTGAAGAAAAAATACTTTATGTTGTTTTTATTTTCATATTTTTAACAAAACTTGATAAATATGTACGTTAACTAATAAATTTAAGTACGAGCTGTTAATTTTGTTAATTTCATAAATAATTAACAATTATGAATTGTTTATATTATTTCACCCTTTAATAAGTTTAAAATAGAATTAAATTTAAGTTCAGTATTCAAGAAAATAAGTATTAATAATAATAGTGTAACCACACAATCACTATCTGGGTGTGCCACACCCACCTTGCGCTTTGTGTTGCATATTCGAACCTTGCGCTCGCCGGGTTAAGACAAAATAATATATAATGTATTTCACATATATTGAGCTACTTTTGAACGAAACACTTTTAGTATAACAGGACAGACTCGAAGCAACCCACCTTACGTTTCAATTGTTTTTTACATTCGTATTCATTGTAATGTCGATTATACTTCTATTAATTGTTGTCTCATCAAAAGTCCGTTTACGTCTACTGTTGTACATGATCACCAAGGTTTGTATTAGAGGAGGCCTCTATACAAACCATGGTAAGCCAGTATCGTTGAGGGATATTGCCATAATATTGTTGTATATCAAACTATTTTTTCGAAAACCATTAATAAGGTAGGATATGTAAGATATGTAGGACCTAATTAATATACTTTAGACTAAAACTTCCTACACGTTCTACAGGAAATTATCCTTGCAAATTAGTTATATTTTACAAACGTCATAGTGTATTGATACACATTTTCCTTTACAACTGTGAATCATAGTTATGAATGTAGTAGGTACCAATATTGCGGCTAACTTGTGTACAGCTATTTGTAATTATTGTCCATTCAAGATGTTATTGAGAGGAAGTAATAAATATATTACGTAATTACATTATATACCGTGATTTTTATTCGTCGCTAATGCGTACTTCTACAGCGTATATACTCTTTGAATAGCATTAATAAGATTAAAATTACATCCAACCTGTGTTGGGGGCGCCCGTTCGTTCAACCTAGATTATCTTGTATGAAGTGCAAGGCATTAGAGAAGATTTTGCAAAAATTTATCATTGAGATATCTCCGTTAGGGGAAACATTTTGTTTTGTCAAAACATAAGTTACGTTTCGATAGTAACACTCATGGAAAATCACTCTGCAAATTATTAGGAACGACTAAAAATTGATGGTGTAAAATGGATAACGTTATTTATTTTTAATTAAAAAAATACAACTCATTGTGACAAATAAGTCTATGGCATATTTTTAGTTCAAGAAGAGGTAGTTATGATGCTATCTAACTGCGTAGCTGATATGATAACGCTTTAGAGGTAAAAAGCTTGCCATCCTTCTCTCATCTTATAAGAATAATCATAATCTTGTCTTGTTGTCTTGCCTACACTATTCTATCTACGCAATTTTTTTAATTATTTCTTTAATCATACTCACTTATTATTATTAGGTATTCCACACGATGATCTTGGTCGGTTTGCGGGATTCATAGGCGCTAACACATCTAGGTGAATATCACCTGAAATTAAAAATAAACAATATAAGATACTACGCTAATTAATGCAAAGCTTGAAATTAATTGGGGAACTATATACAATTAAAGCAAGCCAAAGAGATATAACATATTTTTATAGTACACTAATCAGTCGGTAAGCGAATCAAGTAAGAGCCCTTATGGGTTAGAAACATTAGAATACACACTCATAAGCAGTGTTTAATTCAATTATTGTTTTGCACAAAGCACCTAATTTTCCACCACCATTTAAACAAGCCAACGACCAATAAAAAAAAGGTTTTTTTTTTCACTTCCATAAAATAAATTTATACATTTCCCAAACATGATTAAAAAAAATATTAATATAAAATCGATTTACAATTGGCATATAAAAATTTAAGATGCAAAGTTCGCGATTACCTCGCTGATTCGATTACGGAGTGACAACCGTACTGGAACGTAAAAATTAAAAAAAAGAAAAATACGCACGTTTCTCATCTAAATCAAAGATTTCGAATAAACAATTCGTACTTCTCCGGTGGTGATTCTGATGGGGGTGTAGGTGCGGGTGCGCGTGGGAATGCAGCGGTCTATGGGGGGAGAGGGGCTGGGCTGTGGCCTGCTGTTCGCCGCAGGACTGGTGTAACGCTGAGTCTGAGTTCGTTCGCCTCCAGTTGCTGTCGGGCGGTGGACTGTGGAATAATATAAAAAGTTGTAAAAACAAAAATAATTATATACGTATATTTCTAGAGTTCAGAAGCGGCCGTAGCCCAATGGCTAGGGCGTCGGATTTGTGATCTTGAGGTCGCAGGTTCGAACCCCACCCATTGCACTACCGACGTGAACCCACTCGTAACACAAGCATTTTAGCTTAGCACGACGGGTTAACAAGAATACTAGTAGACTACAAAACTCGGCTAGAAAAATTAAAAAAAAAAAAAAAAATGTTGGATGTGCCATTATACTTCAGAAACCGGCACTTACGACCAAATGCTTCTGAAGTATTAGAACATTCGTCCTAATGCTTCTGCCGTCTAGATATATTTAATCAACTGGTTTGGCTTGAATAATCTCCCGCCTTTTAGAGTGCGACCGCATAAATCTTAGGTCATATTAGAAATGGTTCTTTGAGTCAAGGGATTTTTAGATGACAAATAAAAATAGATGTATAATCAAACCGCAAGTAGGATACTTGTTGTTGTAGGTAAAAATTACTAGGGGGAGGAAACTCTAGTCCTTTCATCGGGACGAGAGTTATAGTTGTACTCTGTCGGAGAGATAACCAAAGGCCTATACCGGTACTTGGGTCTCTCATCACCAACGACAGAAGGAGGAACACCCGGGGGCTTTTTTAGTGGGTACATACTCTCTGTGGTGCGACAGCGCACCACGTTCTATAGAGTATGAGCCCCACATGCCCCTCACTGGCGCAGGGATCACGTATATAGTGATCCCTGCGCCAGGGAGGAAGTGCGGTTGCGCATTTTTACCCCGGTAAACAAAAAAAAAAAAAAAAAAAGGTAAAAATTACTACTAGTGATATCATTGTTGTGTCGTATTATTTTTCACAAACTCCGTAGCGTAGCGGTAATTGGCTCGCTTTAAATCTCGGAGGTCGTGGGTTCGATCTCCACACTCGACAGGAAATCTTAGTGTAAATTCTAAGATTTCTTTTCCGGTCTGGTTGGTTGAGGGACTACCCTCCGTGCCTCGGAAAGCACGTTAAGCCGTTGATACCGATTGTTATAACATCATCTATAATAATCGTATATGAAGGAACGGGCAGCAGCGTTTCCTTGTGTTACAACATAATACTGCGGTCACCAACCCGCCTGCCAAGCGTGGTGACTATGGCAATACCCTCCCTCGGGAGGAGGCCCATGTTCAGCAGTGGACGTTATACGGGCTGATGATGATGATTATTATTTTTTAACAAACCTTGAATAGGGTCTTTGAGGTATATTTCGTAATCACCACGCTTGGCAGGCGGATTGGCGATCGCAGTAAGATGGTAACAGACATTAAGCTGATAGATACTGCTGTCCATTCATCAGCTGTATATCCCATAGTCGTCTCTAACGACACCTATGGGAAGATATGGGGTGGACATGTCTTTCCATCGGTGCATAGACATCTCTTACATTAGTAGTATTATTTAATAAATGGGTTTCTACATCGGCGGCATGTTCTACGCAATTAAATTGGTACTTTACGTACGCAAGTACGTAAAGTACCAATTTAATTGACGTAATTGTATTTAATTGGTAGGTATAACAATATAAGCAACATGGTAATATAGCTTTCTTAGGATGAAAAAGTATTGAGAACTGGTCCATTAGTAATTGTTTTTAAATATCTTTGAATACAAATATAGGAGACATATTTGCAAAATGAATAAATTATGTTTATACTAGTTATATAAATTATTCGATATTTAAACGCGGAAAGACAAAACCTAACAGGTTTTACGACTACGTTTGCATGATTATTGTTGTTCTACGAAATAAATCCAATAGTAAAACAACATGACCTAAAACCACGAAAACAATGTAGGTACAGTCCGCAGAATGCATGTTGATATAAACTAATATAAATAATTAGGTTTAAAATTTATTAACTGTAGTTATAGCTTAAAATGAAAAAGTAAGATTAGACACAGTCTTATTACTAACTAAACTTGATTAGTTATTTCCGAAAAGGTCACTGTCGCCGCTTAATAGTCGATGTATAAGGTGGAAGTAAAAAAAATACTTTTTTCTGTACCTATTATTATTCTGTTATTAAAATAAAGATATTATTTAAGGAGCAGGTCATTCGCAAAATTATACAAATTAACAGATTGTAATATTATATGCGCCTAGAATAAAATTAAATGTTGAGTGTTACCAATTCAGAAAGTATGACATGTTAAATAAGCGCTGATTTAAAATGCTAATTTCTTAAAATTGTTAACACGTCAAATACAATTTTGCTCTAGGCGCATATCGGACAACATATCAGTGCATCTGACTGTACTATTAGATTTTCGACAATACATATTCAATAACCTTCTTATAAGTGTGGTTTCCTGCAATACCTTGTACAACACAATTATTATTAATATGAATGAGATTGCATAGAAGGTCTCACAATAAAACTGAATTAACATTACGCCAATTCAGTGAGTCATACTAAGGGTTCACCCACACGTAGGTACCTCTACCACACCGCTTCGCAGCGACAATAATATGTGGTCAAGAAGTGGTTACTAGGATGACAGGTGCATATTTTGTATTGAAAATTAATAGTTCACACGTTCATTCACGCGTACTACATTTTGCCGTCGAAACTATTCACTTGTAATCACTGCTCTTGCGCAGGTTGCTTAGTTTTTTAGGGCATTTAATAAGGCTGGAGCTCTGTTTGACTTTATGCCCGATGAAGTACCAAAAGCCTCGGGGGTAACTAAATAAATATCCGTCCAAAAAATACCACTGCTTTATCCCACGTAGTTGCTACGGTGTCGTGTGGTTGTGGTACGTGTGACACAACCCTAATGTTACATTTTACCGATTTATAATTATCTATCAATATGTGTTAATAACATTGAAATGTATAAATAGGTACGTGTTATATTAGTTTCTTTTATTATATTGGTAGACTTCAATTTACAACAACAATGGACATTTACTGGGTATAAAGCTATGGTCCATTTTATTGTACTCAATAGGATAAAGATTTTTTCCTCAAGTTTTTTTGTTAAGTGGATACTGATTAATTACAATAAAAAATAGCAGAATAAGAGCATTAAGTAAATTAAATTAAAAATTTATTGCCTTGAATCTTAGCAATATATTAGTTCTTTAATTCTTAACTACATAAGGTATATTGTTATTTTAAGATGATTACTTAAAATATAAAAGACCTTTCCTATATTTTTTTGGATGGATATACGTAGGCCACGAGGCTTTTGCTACTTCACCGGGTATAAAGGCGAGCAGAGCGCCATAATATTACCGTGGCTCCAGCCGTAATAAATGGTTTAAAAACTTCAAACTAAGCAACCTGCACAAGACGGCGCCCCCTGTGGGGCTTGGACCTCGGCCCAGGGCGGTCGCTGGTGATGAGATTGAGTGATTATATTATGACTGATATGATAGTATTTTAGGGGAGTTTTGTGCAACTGTCGCTCTACTTTACAGTTCTCGTACTTTGGGTCTATGAGGGCATCGGATGGTTCTTTGGATCTCTGATCGTCCATCTGGACGAGGGGGGTCTTTGGAGTCATTTGACATAAATCTGTACTAATTAGCTTAAGAATTTATTTGTTTGCATGAACCACGGATCCGATTTGAAAAAATCTTTTACTCTTAAATGGCCCATTTATTGAGGAAGTCTTTATTTAATTATAAAGTTTTTATGGATGAAAACGCGTGCGGAAGCGAGTAAACCTATATAAATCTAAATTGTTTTAGTGTGATGTCTCTAGGAAAATTCTAAATTAGAATCGAATTCAAATTAAGTTTTGTCATAAAAATTATTTTATACATCAAACTACTACCTAAACTCATATGGTCTGTATTTCATAAAATATATGAATGCATAATTTTAGCTCTACAAAAAAAAAAATTGTAGAAGTATTACTTATGTATTGTAATGGAATAAATTTATTAAAAGTACTAAAACTAAATTTATCATAAATTTTTAGGGTTCCGTAGTCAAATGGCAAAAAACGGAACCCTTGTGGATTCGTCATGTCTTTCTGTCTGTCTGTCCGTCCATATGTCACAGCCACTTTTTTTCGAAACTATAAGAACTAAACTGTTGAAACTTGGTAAGTAGATGTATTCTGTGAACCGCATTAAGATTTACACACACAAAAAAGAAACTTCAAATTTTGGGGGTTCTCCATACATAGAAATGAAACTCAATTTTTCTTTTCATCTAACCCATACCTTTGGAGTTTTTATTAGAGATGGACCGACTATAGTATTTGCCGACTAACCGAATAGCCGACTAATCGGCAATGCCGATCATTCTAATACCTACTTGTCGGAGGTGTTCGGGCTTTTGCGTCATCACTCGGCTTAGTCATCGCGCGGCCGCTGAGCTTAATTATTGACTGATAAATACGTTCCTATGTTGTAAAGACTGTAACTTTGAATAACTACTCTTAAATAATGTTTAGAAATAATAAAACAAGTACAAATTAGTTGTTTTATTTCATTGGTTATGCGCCGATCATAATCGGACTACAAGCATCGGACTACAACCGACTACAAACGATGCCGAATAGTCGGCTGTCCCGACTAGTCGGCCCATCTCTAGTTTTTTATGGATAAGTCTTCAAAAATGATATTGAGGTTTCAAATATCATTTGCCATACAAACTTCCACCGAAATCTAGTAAGTAGTTTATTTTAATACGTCATAAATCGTAAACCGCAATTTACCTTTCATTCAATGAACTATTATTAAAACATCGATCAAAGTTACAACAAACAACAAGAATTTTTATATTATGTTACTTGCTGCTACGGAACCATTCAAGGGAGAGTCCGACACGCACTTGGCCGTTTTTTTAAATAAAAATGAGAGATAAATGTATCTTTCATATACATATTGTATTTCTATTGTTAAATATAATAGTATATCAATACCTCAAATATGCCGAACTGCCATATGGACTGGTGTCATGTTTGCGGTCTGCTGGACGTCTTATTGGGCCCACTGACGAGGATGTTCGTCCCCGCTGACCTGGAGCCCGTGACGGTGATGTGCCACCACTGCGGCCTCCAGCCATTGCATACTGATTTGCTAACGGTACATCTTCAGGCTACGGACAATATACCAAATTATTATACATAAAACATTTTTTGCTAGTTATTAACTACAATTTTGATTGTAATATAATACCAAATAATTTTGAAACAGAAGCTTGTTTCAACAAAATATAAATATTTTATATTGAAATAGTTGTTTAATAAGTTTAGCCAATTTGTAGTTTTGAGACTTTAAAGAGACAATTGTGATCTCTTTATTAGAAGGATTTACAGTAAATAAAAATCTTAATCATTCTACTTGGAAAACAATACAAAAGGAACCATACAACATTATTTTTTAATACAACTAGGTATCAACTATTCTCATGTTGGGGTATTACTATGGCATGGCAATAACTTCCTAATTCTACTTTTAAAATAGCTAACTAATTTATTATACTGAATGCAAGAACATGCCATTTTTCTACATTCACAAAAATTAAAAAAAACTAAAAGTAAAACAAAATAAACCTACTATCCATCTATCATACAAAAAATCCTAAACAACCTTACAATGATCATCATCAGCCCGTCTAATGTCTACTGCTGAACATGGGCCTCCTCCTGAGGGAAGGTATTTGCCATAGTCACTATGCTTGGCAGGTGGGTTGATGACTGCATTATTATGTTGTAACACACAAGGAAACACTGCTGCCTGTTCCTTGATATACGATTATTATAGATGATGTTATAACAATTGGAACCAATGGCTTCACATGCTTTCCGAGGCACAAAGGTTAATCCCTATTATATACCAACCAGACCCAGAAAGAAATCTTGGAATTTGCACAAAGATTTCCTGTCCAGTGTGGGGATTGATTTAAAGCAAACAAAATACCGTAATGCTATGTTACATTCACATTGATCAAGTAACATTTATAAAGTATAATCAAAATCCTAGACATAATAATATGATAATGTAAGTGTGCATATACATATGCTTTATTAGACCTGCTTATAAGAAACACATGTTATAATATAAATATGGATTTGACACCGTTTTTTGTTAGTTTGTTTACATTTTACATGTATGTTATGTATTATTTAGCAATAGTTAACTGATCTTTACAAGGCAATATTTTAAATAATTCAAGTAACTTTTGCATTGATTTGTTTCAGGAATATTGTTCTGGAGCTTATTACTTTTAAAATACATGCAATTGTCTAACACAAAAAAAATATATTGAAAGCAATATCAATTAAAAATAAAATAATTATTACAGCCAGCTACAACTGCACCACTACCAAAATTAAAAGGGTATAACAAACTCTACTATAAATCTCATAGACAATAAGAATCTTACAGGTAATTCACATAAAATTTTCATAGTAAAAAAGGTACAGGTTGTTTTTTTAATAAAAATTATTTAAACATTAAGGCAATTTTGAACCACCTGTAAGATTAAGAGCTGGTAGATTTATGCTACAATGGAACTTAATAATCAGATTCCAGGGTAAAGGAACCTTAATGGCTTCTGGCTCTTTGTCGGTGGTTTGTGGTGCAGCCACATTTGGCAGGGATCCACTGCGAAATGTGCCCAAAGCTTGCTGTGTGGACTGGAGCGTTGTGTCAACATTATCATCCGTCAAATCAATATTAGGCTCAGGAGGTGGTTTCACTCTCGGAACCTTACTTGAATTAACCTGCAATCACTCCTGAACATATCTTGGCTGTACTCTCACTTATTAAATGTTTAAAAAGAAGAGACTTCTTATAACTCAATATTCATTGATATATCTCTATAGAAGGAACAAAGCAAATTTTATCTACATTTACAATATTATTTCTGACTTGTAAATATCATATTTATTTACACTTTACTTATGTTAAAACCTAATAACTACTGAACAATATTAAATGACTATGTTTTATTTCCTTAGTTTCATTACCAGATGTATCATTCAAACAATATATTATTCTAACTAGCTATTGTGTAGGATCCAAATAGACTTACAATTCATTTTGACAATGACAATTGACGAACTATACATACAGAACTAAATGTTATTTTGTTGATAAATTTACAAAACAAATGTTCACTTTACAATTTAGGCGCAATTACTTGCTTGTAGTGATTATTGTTTACATCGGCGGGCACATTTGACGGCCAGGAAGCGACTGCCTGAGTAAATAGGCGACATACCTTTTGGGTTGCGTCGGAAACTTCGCGCATAATTTTTTCAAAAGCGGCCGTTTCCTCTGCCTGCTTTTGATGATGGAGGGCAATTTTTTCACTAAACTTTCTCGGATTCGCCATGATGGCCAATTTACATTTATTTTTCTCGATTTTACATCACAATTTTAGCGTTCGAAGATCCAAAACGCGCTTGTCTGTCAAGCACGGATAAATGTTACCATTGGTTAAAAATCATTAAGAGGTGCGCCAATCGTGTCATTTGTGTGTAGAAATTATTATAATAATAATGTAACGGGGCGGTAAGAAACTTGCAATAGATTAAATAGACGTAAAAGAGACAAATATTGACGCGTTATAGGATTGATAAATATTTTTAATAATTTAATCACAGTACTCTTTTGTATTTTTTTATAACAACTGCAATAAATTTATTTTTTTAAGTCCGTATCAATGATAAATTTTAAATGTTCTACATCAAGAATATTTTTGCAATTGCCTTTGTGTATCTCGTGTAAATAAAAAAAATATGCGTAATAATGTAGTAAATATTTCAAAACTCGGCCACTAGAAGTCTGCGCCAGATAAGTGTGCACTTAGTTATGGCGCGACAGTCGCTTACTACAGTGTTACCACTCAACATCTTAATATGTTGTTAAAAATTCTAGGTTTAATTATTTCACTTTGCAAGTTATGTAGAAGTATAAGACAGCGTTCTGTATATATTTTTTTTATAGATGAAGATATGGAAGTTTTAATGTGGCATTTAAAAAAATACTTCAATTAGGATTCTTGGTTTTAGCACCAGGTTCCTGTTAAATTTATATCGTTCAAAAAATGCATATTTGTGGAATATAGATCACAGTTGTGGTCAGACAAACTATTTCTGATAATATTTTTTAAGGAACACCGTGGAGCGCCATGCTTTATATTCTTAGACTTTTTATTTTTGATTTTTAATGTCTTTGTTGATCAAACCTCTTATAAGAAGATTGATTATCTGATTATATTTTTGTAAGGTTATTTTTAATAGAGAACATATATTAATACAAGCATATCAAATAAAAATGAAACAGCCGCTGTAAACAAAAAATATTTTATATTATTTTAGAATAATTGTGATCACTCAAAGGAGTAACACCACTTAATATGTCTTAATCATCACTATCTGAATCAGACTTTGTGTCACTGTCACTGTTTACAGTAATAATAAATTTGTCTAACTCATTATCTAGGAGTTGATCATTTGTGAAATACTGATCCTCTATTTTTTCTACATGTTTACAAACATTTTGCCATTCGGAGATTAATATTGACTCGAAAGCATATCTTGTTAAATCTTCGATCTCATGCGCTTTTTGACCAACGTTTTCTAAAGCAACCCTTCTTTTTACAATAGCCCATATCTTCTCAATAGGATTGAGATCGCAATGATATGGCGGTAGTCTTACCACCTCATGACCATAGCGATTTAACAAATCTTCGATTTCGTATACCGGTTTCGCTTTATTTTCTTTAATAAGCTCGTACAACTGTGGTTTGGTCCAATTTTCTTCGAAGGTGATGCCCTTTTCCATTAACCACGTTTGAAGATCAGCCTTCAAATTGCTCATGGTTGGAGCTTTGTCGATTTGCTTGCAATGATAGGGTGCATTATCCATCACTACCAAAGTATTGGGCTCCATATTAGGAATTATTTTTTCCCTCATCCAGCGTAAGAAGTTATCCGCATTCATATCATCATGGTAGTCGGATGACTTGGATTTTGATTTGAAAATCAGTAAACCATTATTAACAAAGCCGTTTTTTCCTCCTGCATGAGCTATAATCCATCTAGCACCCACACTATCCGATGCTAATATCCCATCTTGATCAGGGCCCTGCCAACATTTTTGAAAATGGTATGACGCATGTATGTATGTCTCATCCAAGTAAATTACAGGACGATTTTCTGTCGATCTGTTTTTGCGTAATCGCATGAGATATTTTGCTCGCCATGCTGATATGTCAGGACGCTCCATCAAAACTTTTCGTTTTGACTGGCACTTTTGGAATTTAAATCCTAAAGTTTTAAAGATACGTCGTAAGGACGTGCGACTATATTTGAAATTAATGTCGTTCTTTAATTCAAGCTACAACCTGTTGATTGTAGGCACTTCTTTCTTAACGACATAAAACTCATTTATTTTATGCCGAATTGCACAATTATCGAAATCATCCATATCGATTTGCTTTTTTCGATTTTTACTTTTTCCTGGAGTCACAATTTTTTGAGAAGAAGATGCTGCTTCATTAACTTCATTCGTTATATACCAAGATCTCTCAAAAGAGACACCTGCAATAAAAAACCAAAGCATTACTGTCAAGTTGATGCAATTCTTAACTAATTTATATATATATATATATATATATATATATATATATATATATATATATATATATACAAACCCAAACTAAAATAATTAAATATTAAATTTTGTAAGAAAAAAAAAGAAAATTACTTCTACTTTATTAAAAATGTTGTATGGCAACACAAAACATACCCGTTAAAAAGGCCACGCGTGCTGTAACTTGTTGAAACGGAACGATGGGTCCATCATTATCCCTCTCTTCTTCACATGAACGTTTCACCTTCAAAACCCTCTCCCTAGCTGCACTTTTCAAGACTTTTGGCATATTAAACAATCGTGATTACCAAAAAATATATTTAAAACTAACAAGTCGCTACAACCACATCGACCAGTACAAAACTACAAATGGCGGCCTGTCAAAATAGTTTCCATCTGTCACCGTGCGCACAGTTAAGTGGCGAGCACTTCTAGTTTATTTTGTTATGAATCAACTAGCGTATTGAGTTGTTGTGTTAACTCTATCCATAAAGTCTCTACGACAGAAGACATTTCAAATTTGACATTGACAATAAAATAATGAATAAATGACAGGACACTGACATTTGTGTGTTGACTGTTGACCGAATTCAAGTGTAGGTCAAATGTATTTTATTAAAAAATGAGTGCGCACCGATACAAATCGCTTTCGATAATACTGATATAAGGAATTATAAAACAAATTTTAGATTAGTTTGATAGAGCTTGAGATCCAGTCAAGAACCATGGAAGAAAAATATATATTAACTTTAGATATCGGCACTAGCACAATTCGCTCATTTATTTTTAATTCTAGAGCCGAAATAGTTGGAAAAGCGGTTGATCAGGTATAAAATAATGTTATAAATGAAAAAGTAATTATATAAATACGCAAATAATTTTATCTGTTAACTGGAAAGTGATTTAATAAGCCAGTAATTTCTGAATTATATTTATAAAAATATTAAATATTTGCGAGCTATTTGAAAATGTGTATGTGTAGTGTATTTTATTTATTCGTAGGTAATACTTCACTATCCACATCCGGGATTCGTTGAGATAGATCCTGATGAACTATGGAATTCTGTTGTGAAAGTGGTACAAAATGCATTAAAAGGTCAGTATTTATCAGTGTTTTTTAATTATTAGTAGTTGTTCACCTAAATAGATAACAAATAGAAATAGTTAATTTTTTAGGCACAGTTGTTGATAACACTATAACTCATTATTTAATGAAAAATTATAAAGGTGTAATTGGATTTTCTACGCTATAAATGATTTTTATTACAGTTATAATAATCATATTATCATGGAGTGGCTTTAAATTGTGCAGTAAACCTATACCATTAAATGGTTATCGGTTTAATTGTGGTATCAGCAGCAATTTGTCAAAACTTTTTTATATCGATGTATTTTGTTTATAATGTTTACAAATTTATGCATTTATTATTAAAACTGCATTCATTATGTCTGAATTAACTTATTGCAACGCAATTAATTGTAATTTTTTTTTACTAAGTTAATATTAATTATTATTTGAATTACATTTTTAATAGCACAGTAACAATCTAATTTGTTAACAAGCTGTTTTAAAAAACCATAAATATTTGCTTTAAAAAGTTTTTAACTCTTAATTTTTTTCTAGATGCTTGTTTATCTGCTGGTCAGATGACTGCCATGGGCATATCAACACAAAGAGGTACCTTCCTGAACTGGTCTCGGAAAACTGGAAAGCCCTTTCACAAATTTATAACATGGAAAGACTTAAGGGCTGACAAATTAGTTAAACAATGGAATGCATCATTCACTTGGAAGGTAATATCTTATCAGTATTTTTTCTTTGATTAATTAGGCACATACTTACTGATAATTAATTATTTCTAATATAAAGGTAAATTTGTTTGATGGATTGTACCTTGTAACCTTAGCAAGACAGTGTTCAAATAGAAACCATCACTGCCTGGTATATACAGCTGGAGCCCTGCTTGTTTTCGTGCCTGGTGAAGTAGCTAAAGTGTCTACCTTCATTTGTCTGTGTGAATATTGTTCTGTTTACGTACATATATCTGTGTGAATATTGTTCTGTTTGCCTACAAATATCTGTGTGAATATTGTTCTGTCTATCTACATATGTATGTCTGAAAAGTGTTCTGTCTACCTACATATGTCTGTCTGAAAAGTGTTCTGTCTAACTACATATTATGTCTATCTGAAAAGTGTTCTATCTACCTACATAGCTCTGTCTGAAAAGTGTTCTATCTACCTACATATCTCTGTCTGAAAAGTGTTCTATCTACCTACATATCTCTGTCTGAAAAGTGTTCTATCTACCTACATATCTCTGTCTGAAAAGTGTTCTATCTACCTACATATTTCTGTCTGAAAAGTGTTCTATCTACCTACATATTTCTGTCTGAAAAGTGTTCTATCTACCTACATATCTCTGTCTGAAAAGTGTTCTATCTACCTACATATCTCTGTCTGAAAAGTGTTCTATCTACCTACATATCTCTGTCTGAAAAGTGTTCTATCTACCTACATATCTCTGTCTGAAAAGTGTTCTATCTACCTACATATTTCTGTCTGAAAAGTGTTCTATCTACCTACATATCTCTGTCTGAAAAGTGTTCTATCTACCTACATATCTCTGTCTGAAAAGTGTTCTATCTACCTACATAGCTCTGTCTGAAAAGTGTTCTATATACCTACATATCTCTGTCTGAAAAGTGGTCTACCTACATATCTGTATGAAAAGTGTTCTGTCTAGCTATGTATGGCTTTCTAAAGAGTGTTTCACTATTAGAAAGCTATGTAGTCCAGGAATTCCATAGGCTATGTTTTGTGTTATATAATTCTTAATGTTTTATACATTGGTTTCGTTATGTACAAAAACATAGTAAGTTATATAGTTTAGAAATAGATATAAAGAAGAAGATACAAAAGAGTTATTCCATAAACCATATAGATACAACCATTTTATTTTCCTAAAATTCCTAAACTTAAAGACTATTTAGTACTAGGTACACTTAGGTACTACATAGGTACGTGGTAAACTTACATACATACACTCTTTGTTCTACTTGTATAAGATTAAGGCTGACCCCACAATACCCGTGTGAATTGCTTGAACGTGTGTCCCATGTGGACGACGGCGGGTGTGGCAGGTGACGGGATTGACGGACATTTGAACGAGCGTGTGAACGACGAGGTCTCGGAAAATCCAAATGTGGGGTCAGTCTTACATCTTTTTCTCATAAGGTTTGGCAGACAATGCTTGCTGTACTTTTTATTAGAAACTAGCTTCCCGGGCGCGGTTTTACCCGCATAGCCCCCCCTTCCGTGAGAACTTCATAATTAAATATAGGTAGCAAGTGTTACTCAGAGATGTTGTGGTGAAAGAATTATCGAAATCCAGTATCCATCGTCTAGCAGTTTTTGAGTTTATTCGTAACAAATCTTTATAATATTAGTAGGTATATAGATAATACATCTTATTTTATCTATATAAATAAAAATGAGTTGCCAAAATGTAGGTACGCGTATAAATGGCAATGCCGTGTATAAACCGCTAGTATATAAATTAAAATGAATAGCAAAGAAGTAGGCACGCTAGGGTTGCCATAAATGTTTAGGGCAATGGTCGGGGGGGGAGGGGGGTACAGTTTATTAATTTGATAAGAAAACTACCACCTTAACAACCTGCGCCGAAATAAGGGAAAACATTCGCTCCACATGGCCATAGGCATGTCGAAGTAGGGTTCTTCTTTTTTGCCTTGTTGTCTTGGCCCGGACACCAGAACATGACGCTTGAAACCGAGAACCGGAAAACCGCTTGAAACCATGTCCCGGCGTACGGGACGTATGGCAACCTTAATGTACGCGCATAACTGGAGAACGAACGAATTTCATAGTTTTTTTTTTATTTTGTATCCATAATTATAAGGACGAAGGTTTTTGTGAAAGAAAATTTTGGAAATCCCACGGGAAGTGTTAGAGATTTTCACGGACGATGCCGGGCACCAAATGTTAGTGAGAAATTAATGATTAACCTTTGTTTTTCTTTTGTTTCAGATATTTAAAGCCAGTGCCTATGTATTATATTTAATATTAAGGAGTAAAAGATTTAAAGCGGGAAGTGTATTCAAATTTATGAACACACAGGTAATGTCAATGTTCATTTTTATATTTATAAAGCTGTGATTCAGTTAATAATGCATGAGAGACCGGATTATATGCATGGAAAATGCTTGAAATATGCACGCAGAAAAAGCAAAATTAAATTTCATTATTTCATTAATAGCATTAAAAATTACAGATTTAATGACTTCGAAACTGTGTTAGGGATGCCCGTTTGTACGACCTATATCATCTTTTATTATAAGGCACTAAAGCTCATTTTGCCATGAACATTTATCATTGCCGTCTATTTGACGGAGATTTTTTGTTGTTTATTGAAAATTTAAAGTTACTTCATGACAGTTATACCAAAATGGTAAATGGTTGCAATTGTTATTAGCAAAGATTGAAAGATCATGGTGTTTAGGAAAGGTCAATGTTACTCATCCACCATGGTAACGTTAAAAAAGGAGACCAAAGATAACCAAATAATGACACTTTATTTGGTTACATTTTGAAGTTATTTTTGCAACAAGAAAATCTTCTTATGTAGCAATATCACGTCCCAATTCATAAATCGCTCAAGGTAGGGCACTATGTCGATTTAACATTGTTATACCAATTAAAATTGTGATTCGAGCGGAAACAGAACCGGTTGTACATGACATCAAATGTTTAAGGAAAAACCGATACATGTTTAATTTTTTTATACTTAAACTAGCTTCCCGCGCGCGGTTTCACTTGCGTAGTTCCCGTTTCCGTGGGATCTTCGCAATTACATATAACATAATAATATGTCATCCGGGGATAGTGTAGCTTCCCAACACTGAAAGAATTTTTCAAATCGGTCGATTAGTTTCGGAGCCTATTTAATACAAACAAACAATTAAATCTTTATTCTTTATTATATTATTACTAGTATTTCTCATACTTAAATAAATAAACTTCTTTTTTTTTACTTTATCAGCCCACTGCTGAAAATCGTGTTACGAGTTGAATATGAGCAAATTAATTAATTAGTTGGTTTAAAATTTAACTTTTCGTGTGAGTAAAGGTCACAGCATCAAAACTTATGAAGGACAAGCAATGTAATAAATGCGATGTAGAATATGATTACATTATCGTATCGTGGTATTGTGTCTTTTAATAATTAAGTGATCGGTCCATTTGATGAATTCTATATATATATATATATAAGTATAAAATTAATCCCTAATATTACAAATGCAATAATAAGTCTGTCTGTTACTCCTTCACGCCTTTGTATCGTACTGTAATTGTACCGATTTTGATGAAATTTGACCTTGGGAAGGACAAAGCTTTATCCCGGAAAAGAGTTTAAAGAGGTTAATTGAGGGTGTGAAAGTCTGTATGGAAGTTCGTCGTTGTCAAAGATCAATAAATAAAACTTAAAATTAAGGCATTTAATAAGAAATAAATAAATGTTTGTTCTATCGATTATGAATTTTCTGCCTCTATGGGAATGAAATAGGGGACAAAACTAAAGATATGGACAGGCAGTATAAACGCATTTCTCCCAGAAAAAAAAGAAAATGGGACAGCCAGTACATAAAAGTAATAAACATAGATTCTATTCATTCATACGTGTTGATTTGTTATGACCTGAATGTTATTTAATTAATCTACCGTACGTATAAGCAACGCAATTCATGTTGGCACTTATTATTGTTAAGAATGTTGTGTGTTTCTATATATAGAACTCACAATGTATTTAAATTGTACGAAGTAACTTCTCTCATGGTTGTTGGGCTTATAAAAGAAATAAACTTTGAACCGTTTATTACCGTTGCTAGGTGCCTTTTATTTATAAGGATAAAAGGCGTCAGCGCTTCTTTACTCACACTGGTCTTCTTAGACAATAAGACAATGTGTTTAATCTTCGGGAAAAGTAATTCGGCCAGGTTAAAATTACCCTAAACTGAAGGACATGTATAAGGAGATTAATTAATGGAGAAGAGGCGAAAGTGATATAGCAAGTGATAGGAAGTGGTCTCTGCCTACCCCTATGAAAAAGGCGTGAATGTATGTTTGTATTTCAATCTTCGCGAAAAAAATGACAGAATTCCCATACAAATTTGGTCACATACAATATTTACTCTTCTGTTATTTTTTAAGTGACGGTTATATAATTAGCCATGAGAAATAAGTAATGAATTTTAGTGTGAACACAAAAAACGGTTGGACAGTAATTTCTAAATCAGTTGCCGAAACGTAGTCGAAATATTCATAAAAAGACAGTCAAGTGTAATTTATAACTATAGATAAATCCATAGTAACGTAGAGGTTTTTTCTATAATAAATTGTGTCACATACTTAGTCTCACTAGCGAATATTGGATTCTAGGGTCAAAAGGTGTCTTTTGAGGGCCATTTATGAAATACATCTTCGCAAACAAAATATAATACGTTAATATAATAATATAATACACCCACGTGACGTGATTGAATTATATTTTAAACACAATCACCGTGGCGGTTCTCGGTCTCGGAGGTCGAGCGTTCGATTCCCACGCCGGACAAGAAATCTTTGTATATTTAAGATTTATTTACTTGTATGGTTGATAGAGAGACTGGCCTCCATTCTTCGGAAAGCTCATAAAGCCGTTAGTCTCGAATGTTCATTAGTAAACATTATCTATAACAACAGTCTACCAGAGAACGAGCAGCAGCCAAATGGCAATGGCAATTGTAACGCTTAAAAATTACAGTGTTAATAATGATGCAAAGATTCGTAATTAAACAAGTAATTTAGCAAAATTTCAAAGTAATTTGAAGAAAAAAAAATTGAATTAGCGATTTCATGTAGGTACTTTTTAACACCGACCTACATACATCGTGTTCAGAACATCAATATTCAATATGACAGTCGAATACTTGTAGTATATTTCTTTGTTTGCTTCTGTTATCGAATTACTTCCTTAGTAATAGTTAGCTAGCACGTAACAAAGCGGCGCTAGTGCCAATGTCCTTTGTTTCTTTCAATCAATGCGGTTGCTATGGTACTAATAGTAGTAAAACTTTGCAAAGTACTAAAGGTTTACAACATGAAATATACATTGGCCTAGTTCTATGTGTCCTTGAATAGATACTTATTCTTCTTTGTAAAAGTAGATTTAAGACGTAAATAGGGTTTACTTAAATATTCTGACAACAGAAAGAAGATGTAGGAATTACAAAGCCTTAGACATTTTCTCTGAGCTGTGACTTTGTTTCTTTGCACAACTGTAGCAAAAAAGTATCCTATGTCTCTATCCAAAATTTTATCAAATTGGTTAAATAGGTAATTTAAGTGTCGAAGCATAGAAGAAAACCGATATAATTTTATATGAATAATATGTATTAATGGGTACTGTATAGCAATCAATAGTTACGTACCTACATCTATAATAATCAATTGTGGTGCTATATATATTTAATACATCTTTTGTCTTGAAATATATTTTTGAAGAAAATTATGCATAACTAAACACTGATCATTGGTAGCTTGAGTACCTACGTATTGTTTGACCTCAATTGTTGTTGCCATTCACACTGCGGAAAAGTAAGTAAATACAATTGGATTGTAAATACAAAGGTTTTATCTATTCAATAAATCTATGTACAGTTTTGATAGAATATCAAGCATACAATCCTCAGCGTAGGTGCTAAACGTTATATACCGTTTCACTTTTTGTTAGAAATTTGTTTACCTTTAGAAATGCTAAGAGGAAATAAATTATCAATCCTCTTTCTTAGTTTTATCCTAATAACTCAAATGCCTTTACTAGTAGGATTTCATTATTGTGGAAATATTTAATTGAATACACAGTTATAGAAGTTTTATTTAATATGCGGTCACTGAATTGGTCCATAAGTTTCTTCAGAAAATAGAAGTTGTATGTTAATGTGTCATTGGAATTCAACTTGGTGCTTCTATAAACAAATACCCTTCCTATAACAATATTGTGGGTTACATTCTCAGAACTAATAAAAACTGCAGCAACTACTGCATTTCTTACAACTTTGAGCCTAATGAATATGTTCATGTTGCGACTATCCGGTGCATAAACACGCAAACTTATTGCTATATATAGCCGTTTAGCGTATCTATGCTACTGTAACAGGACCGATTTCACTAATGTCTGTGTCAATAACTGTTTGTTTGTGTTCCAAAAACCTAAAGTACACTTCAGAATTCAGATATCATGATCACAAGTATACACCGAGATTTTTTTAGTAATAATGGGCAGAACTATATCCATCAGTATTACCTACTATCGAAACATAACATTAACATTTTAAAATAGACATATGTTGTATTCAAAAGTTGCCCTCAAGTAGACGGTAATGATAAATGTAGGTACATGGTAAAATGAGCTCTAGTTCCTTGCAATACAGGATAACGTACGTATTACAGACGGGTGCCACTAACACCGGTTTGAAGTCATTTTAATCTATTATTTTTAATGCAATTAAAAAAGTATATAAGTACATAGATTTGTACTACCACAAAAATAAATAATTTTACTGCGTATTAGCAACGGTAAACTAAATTTCATTTTTGACCGAGTAACCTCTTTCGTTTATCTCTTGAAACTCTGACATTGGCAAAATTGTAGTAACGTCGCCAAAAACTCTGAAGAACTGAACTGAATTAATTACTTTATTTTTCAGTTTTGTTTAACTTACATAGTTGGAAAAGAGCTTATTGTATGCCCGAAAACAGTACACTATTTTCAAAATTCTCCATTAAAATACGTTTTTTTCCATCTGCCTAGTTGATAGCCCTATATATTTTCCTGTCCATGTTGATGTATTGCCTCGTTTAATAAGGTGCGAGTAATCATATTCTAACTGTATTTGTGTTTTTGCAGACATGTTTGAGATTATACTGGGCCCTCCAAAACGTTTCAGCCTTAAAGAGTGCAGTACAAAATGACGATGCGCTTTTCGGAACCTTGGATACTTGGTTATTATATAAACTAACAGGTAATTATTGCTCGATGTCGGAGATTATTCTGGTACTTAACTGTATTGTTGGATTGATAGTTTTAAGTAGATTCAGATGAACATTTAATCTGTTTGAAGTTCGTGTGGTAATCAGGCTTAAGTTTAGAACTTGCTGTAAAAGAATTACAGAGATGTAAAGACGAATGGTTAGTAGCCATTACTTAAACCCTGGCCTTTCTATCCCCTGACTACCAGGATGGTGGTGAAGATCATTATTATCAGCTTCCTCGCCTCCTTCAAATTGGGATTTGACTCAGGTAAACGCTGCTGCCGGTTTCCTCATATCGACTAAATTGTCATAGACGATGTTGTGACAAGTGGGACAACGGTGATGAAACTCAGTAATTTTCATTTAGCTGTTCCACAGTAACAATGTAGTGCAATAGTTTAATTGTTAGGTAAATAGCGTTTTACTAGAGTTAAAGCTTATGAATAATTTATATGGTTTGTAACATTTACTACCTAGCTGTTCTCGCAATTGAGTACATCGCGACGCGCGACCGGGCCTATATTGCTGATAGTTGAGCGGTCATTTAATCAAAATTTTTGTTTTTATACTAGCTTTACGGTTGCACATTAATACATTCTTCCTTAAAAAAATAAAATAAATAAATAAAATAAAACGTTTATTTCAATTACAATAGGCATTACGATACATAATTATTGGAGATCACCTTTTAAGCAAGGAATTGCTTGTATTAGGAGACTCCGCACTTCCACTTGTCATTTTTATGCAATTGAAATAAAAATAGTGATTTTAAGTTTCTGCCTTTATCCCACACTAGGAGAGCTCGTCACATGTCTTCTTCTTCCACTCATCTCTATCAGCTGTCTTCTCAGGACTCACCTCTTTCACACACCTATCCTTTTTTACGCACTCAAACCGTTCTTGGGTTATCGCCTTCCCATATATTAACAGTAGGTACTATTTCCATTAAAAATGAATTCTTCAACCAGGTGGCAAGATCCATATGACAGACGTGTCTTCAGCATCAGCGACCGGTTTCTATGATCCATTCACAATGCAATGGGCCGGTTGGGGTATCACCATGTTGAAGATACCTAGAGCGGCGCTCCCTGAGGTGGTGGATACGGCTGGTGATCACTTCACAAGCACGCTGCCTTCTATATGGGGACACCCTATACGTATTGTTAGTTGTGTGAGTATGCCATTTGTTTTATTATTTTATAAGGGAAATAACATCCTGCCACGGACTTAATAAATATGTACATAACTAGCTTACAAATATTAACATAGTACATAACAATTACAAATATACACTCAATAATACAAATCTTTCCTCTTTATAATATTAGTATAGATTATCTGAACTATTAATAATTATTTTGCCATTTCTCGGGTTCGAATCGACGCATGTTCACCAGTTCTCAGAAGAAAAGTATCTTTGCCATCCGTGCAGTCAGAATTATACTTTTCACCAAATTTTATTTTGTGAACAATCAATCAATATTTTCATAATCAGCCCATATAACGTCTACTGCTGAACTAGAGCCTCCTCAGTATGTAATAATACACATCGGGAAACATTGCCGCCTTTTCCCTGGTATACAGTTTCTGTAGATGATGTCAATAATCGGGATCAATGGTTTAACGTGCTTTCTGAGGCACGGAAAATAGTCCCTCAACTAATGATACCCGGAAAGAAATCTTAGATTTTACACATAGATTTCTTGTCCGGCGTAGGGAACAAACTCACACTGGTAACATTCTACTAATATTATAAACGCGAAAGTTTGTAAGTATGGATGGATGGATGTTTGTTACTCTTTCACACCACAGCTACTGAACGGAATTGGCTGCAATTTTGCACCGGCATAGTTTATACGCTGGATTAATATATTGGCTACAAAACATCACGCTCCGACCCACTGGAGCAGAGTAACGAGGGTAAAACCGCGGGGCGCAGCTAGTTTATTAAATAAAGTATTTGTATCACTACAAAGTATAAAACAAACTGCTTGCTTGCCGCTGCCTGTCCGTCCCTATGTATGGTTAGATCTTTAAAACTACGCAACAGATTTTGATGCGGTTTTTTAATAGATAGAGTGATTCAAGAGGAAGGTTTATATGTATGATACATCAGCATTGCACCCATGCGAAGCCGGGGCGGGTCGCTAGTCAAGAATAAAGTATTTGTATCAAGGAATCTTTGTACCGAAATAGGTACGCTTGTGAGCTAAAGCAAAAAGATTGTGCAATTCCTTGATCCGTGTTCAATTGCCTTATAAAATACTACAATGGAGCAGGAATCAAAAGAGTTCCCCGCATACAATGAGGTAATAGAGAGTAAAATAGGTCTTTGAAGATATTTCTAAGAATATTATGCGCACGTTGTGTATTGTCGTTTGCATATTGCTTTAATGTACTTTATATGTTTCTTGGTTATTTAGGGTAAAATAATTGCTTTTGAAAATGTTCTATTCGTATATTGTAAAGAAAATAAATGTAAACTATGCCTGTCACTACGTTTCTCAAACCGTAATGCTGTTATTTTAACTTTGGTGTTTAATCAAATTCAGTTCCTGAAACGAAGAAAAACTTACAGTACATCTTAAATCTGCCGTGGCGTGGCGGCATAAGTATCACCTTAAGTGTTGGAAGTTGGCTTGACGCCGGACAAAAAGTCTCTGTTTAAAATCGAAGTATTTTTTCGGGATTTGTTGTTTGAGCGAATACCCTTCCTCGGAAAGCACCTGTTGGTCCCGAAAAAATCATCTATTATATCAAGCATATACCAAGGAACGAGCGGCAGAGATTCCGCGTGTTATCAAATAATATTGCAGTTATCAACCCGCATGCCAAGAGTGGTGACTATGGCAAAACCCTCGCTAAGAAGGAGGCCTCTCTTCAGCAGTGGAATTTATACGGGCTGATAATGATGAGAGTAACGAGGAATTAAGGACATCTCGTAGTATGTCTGTAATACTAATATTAATAATTTAAGAGGAATTATATAAATTTCTTGTTTGTAACATTGTAACGAATGTACTCATAAATGGTTTATTTCCTTTTTCGGCCATAAATATGTAGTTAGATTTTTGCTATTTCACCGTGCATGTTAGCGATCAGGGCGCCGACCTTATTAAATGGTTTAAAACTACAAACTAAGCAACCTGCGCAAGAGGGCGACCCTTTGGGGCTTGGACCTCGGCTCGGGGCGGTAGTGGTACTGATGAACTAAACACGATAAAGAATGAAGCAAAAATATAATTAAGGTTGTTTTATTATCACAACACCTGTTCAAGTTTAAAGGTGTTAACCAAGAACCTGTTAACTGTTAATTAAACCTGTTAATTAAAAAAATGTTTTGTTACAAGTAGCAAGCAAGAAGCAAGAAGAGACAAGATTGGATGAGAAAAAAATAATTAAACTTCAATCTAGCAGCATAAAGTTGCCAAATATACTCCTTAAATTAGTTTTATATTTGGGAAACCATTCGTTTAAAACATACTTTACTTTATTTATATTGTTTTAGTATCCACTTTTCAATTATTTATTAAGAACCTTATTGCTGTTCTACCGCTACGCATAAGGTCAAAGTCATAAAATGAATTCTACCTTCATATTTTAGTCCTTATGTTTCCGCGTGTTATTTCTTGCGGAAAAACATCGAGTAGGAAGCGGATTAATAAAAAAAAATTTTTTTGAATGTATTTACATAGATAATATTGCCATGTACCTCTTTTAAATATCGAACGGTAAAAGGCTTAGCGATACCGTGATTGATATACCTATGCCGTTTGGCTTACGGCTTACAATAGACTACCTCATATCTTGACATGGGTGCTGTAAGACGATGAACGTTGTGCGACTTAGGGACATACAACTGACGGTTTTTTTTTTTCGGTTTTGCTTACATAGATAGCCATGAGGCTTTTGCTACTTCACCGGGCACAAAGGCGAGCAGAGCTCCAGCCTTAATAAATGGTTTAAAAACTACAAACTAAGCAACCTGCGCAAGAGGGCGCCCCCCTGTGGGGCTTGGACCTCGGCTCAGGGCGGTCGCTGGCGATGAGATTTAGGGGTTATGACTTTTAGTATTTAAGGGGAGTTTTGTGCAACTGTCGCTCTACTTTACAGTTCGCGGGCCTCTCGGACTTCGGGTCTACGAGGGCATCGGATGGTACAGCTTATGGTTACCTACCCTCTTACTGAGATCATGAATCTGTCTGCACAGCATGATGATTATGGCAATATCCCTCAACAACCCTCGCTTGCCAAGGTCTGTTAAGAAGAGGCCCATGTTCAACAGTGGCCGTAAAAGGGCTTGAAGGGAAGAAGAAGGGATTACATAAAATATATAGAAGTCAATATCGCCTATGGTGTCGCTTAGCTTAATTAGCCTATTACCTGTCGATATATATTTAAGGTATATTATTTACTTAAGATTACGAAGTCTTTTCGTTTTGATATGTTAGCTCGGGGCTAATCCCCATCGCGTATTGAATCGCAGCTGTGACCTTAGATTTAATTTAAATTTAATATTTAACCTCCACAAATCACGTACAAGTTTTGTTATTTGTTATGCTGTATAATATATTTAACTAGGTGTTAGTTCTTGCCGATATATAATTCCGTCATTTCGCTTGTATTTTCAAGATTAAGGTAATTTATTTTATATATATCACCTCAGAAGCATAAAGGCGGATGTGTAAGCTTCTACCACACTTAGGAACTTAAATAAAGATAACTCAATTAATTAATGATTTTTTAATAGGTTTTACTGTTAAACATTACACACAACTTTTTTCTGCTTTGACATTAATTCAACCGTCTTTTCTTGAACCTCGTGTTGCCACCATCAAATCAGTGTTGCCAACAGATGTATTATTAAACTTCAAAAGCATTTAGTCGTAAGTGCCAGTTTACGATAAAGGCACATACGACGAAAAGTTCTGACGTATAATTGCACATCCGATCTTATGTTTCTGAGGTCTAGATATATATAAAGGTATACATCCACTTTCTACTATCACACCTTTCGCGACCATCAGGGAGTTTATCTTCATACACTGGAACATTTACGGTTCCGTACTGTTCGGTTAATGAGCCCTTCTACGTACGCTGAAGCTGAGGAATGAACACCCTGCTTAGGTGTCCCCTCATCTCTCGAAAGACTACGGCATGGGACTCTTAAAAAAATAAGTCAAAAGGTTTTTAATGGGTCGGAATTCGTCGTGAGTTCCCTTGGTGTTACGAACGACCATAAGATATGGTAACTACTAACCATCAAGTGGACCGACATGCGACAGTGATATGGGCCGATTCCGACAGTTGCACAGGATTGATCATAACCATCACGAGAAAAATCTGAAAAAAATCTATCCCATGCAGTTTGAAAATTATGGGCATTTAAGAAAAACCTAGAAATTTGATCAAACTGTACCATTTTTCGGTTATTGTGGTTATTCTTTTTTTTTTTGTTCATTGAAACTTTGGAAACGTAATCCTAAATAACATTTCTAGAATCCCAATAAAAAATAATGACACAATTACAGGCTCAAAATACAGCCTCCGAATCAAATACAGGCTGGAGGTAGACCTGTGTTTCCTTTCGAGGAAGAAGTATTGCAAGAGGTCGCAGGTGACTGAAGTATTTCCGTACGTGGAATTGAACAAAGAACGGGAATACCCAAAAGCACTGCTCATCGTATTTTACAAAGAGCCGAAATGCATCGGTTTCACGTCCATCTCTCTCATCATTTGCCTTAAAATTACGAACCTACCTAGAGCTTGTGCGAATCAAAAACATTTTAACTGAGATAGCAAAAATCGGGTTACTTGAGGATTTAATTTTTTTACTCTTTTTTATTGTATGGAACTAAAAAGTATTGTACCATTTTAGAATTCTGATTAAATGCGCCAACTTTTAATGCCACTTGCCAAGGCACTCTAAAACATTTTTTTTAAGGAGGGCCTGTCAATGTCGACCTCTCTTGAAAATTTTAAATTCGTAGTTTAACAAATAGTCTCAATTCTCGGAAACTTGAGGCAATTGTGTCATTATTTTTTATTGGGATTCTAGAAATGTTATTTAGGATTACGTTTCCAAAGTTCAAATGAACAAAAATAAAAAAGAATAAACACAATAACCGAACATTTTTACAGTTTGATCAAATTTTAGGGTTTTCTTAAAATTCCCATAATTTTCAAACTGCATGGGATAGAATTTTTTTCAGATTTTTCTCGTGATGGTTATGATCAATCCTGTCACCCCGTTTCGGCTTGACGTTGAGTTCTGGGACATCCTGTATATTGACCTATGAGGTTAAACCATCATGGCATTGTTTGGTTTACAAAGGAATATGCGTCGTTTTTGCCAGTATTATGATAAAAACACTCAATGGCGTTTATCATTTATTTATTTACGGAAATTTGATAACACCAATAATCATGCGGATGTTTTTCTTTGTTGAATGCCGTTTTTACACCAATGACTGCGAAGATCGCGAGGCCGAGGTTGATGTATGGCCGGTCTATAAATAATCCGTGTTAAAATATGTATTCTTACCCCCACGGTTTTGTCTACTCTATATGTCGGACCGTCTGGTGATGGATACTCAGTCGTAAATTGTATGACAACATTATCATTTTACGTTATTAACCAGTCACCTCCACAATCTGGGAAGTAGTGGCCGTGATTATATTAGGCTTTGTACTACTACAGATAAATGTCTTTACTAGGCTTTGAACCGGTGGTACGTTAACCCATGGGGCCAATGTCGTCATAATTAATAATTTTTCCAACTTTCAAAGCCCGACCGTCTGGTGATGGATAGTAACAGTAGTTGCTTCTAAGGCTCTAGAGAGTTCATTTTCTCTTCTAGGTGAAGCTAATGGAGAAATTGGACCTAGAACTCTTCACGCTTCTACGAATAGAAGCTCTTAGTCGATACTCATAAAAATCAGCCTAAAAAAGAAAACCTGCAGGAATGCAAACTTTTTCCTGCAGTTTTTCTTTGTTTTGGTCCACGAGGCTTTTGCTACTTTTATATTAATTTGTTAATAAACCAGGCGACCGGCAGGTCGCCCTCTATGGCAATACAGGGGGCCGCCTGTGGGATTTGGACCTCGGCTCAGGGCGGTTGCTGACAGAGGGATTGAGGGATTATGACTTGCTTCGGAAAGTTCTATAGTCCGTGTGTGTTTGTAAAGTCTGAATTTGTTTAACTAGTATGGGAGTCAATAAAAAAATGTACTTTTATAAACTTTGAATTAACCATCAATGTTATTTATTTGACACTCCAGATGGCTGACCAAACCGCTTCAATGTGGGGTTCCTGTTGCTTCGATGTGAGTGACGTCAAACTGACTATGGGAACTGGTACCTTCTTCAACATAAACACAGGCAGGGAGCCCCATGCCAGTGTGTCGGGACTGTACCCCATAGTCGGGTGGAGATTGGGAAACGAATTAGTGTATTCAGCTGAAGGTGCTAATAATGATACGGCGTCGATCATTAAGTGGGCGCAGAATTTAGGTAAGTCACCCTATTTTTGTGTAAAAGTATCATAATTTATTACTGGCAGCGTCGCCTGTCAGAAAATTCTGACGCAACAGTTTGATTTTTTATATATTATATATGTTACCAGTAAATTTTAAGAATCGTAAGTTACTAGTTAATTGATCAACTAACAAGGAAACGGGTGGTTAAAAATTACCTAAACCTAAACTAATAGAGTTAAACAGGACTCATTGAAGTTAAAAGTATTTTTGTTTTGTTACAACAGTAGCATAGTCTCGTTTGGTTACGTTAGGTCAAGTATCACAGCGCGTTCACTGAAACTGGAAACTAAATTTAACAATATGAGTGGCACGACCTCACGATTCGTATTATTTTCCGGTGACATATACTAACTTATCGTTATGATTACGAAAAAAGCAAATAAATAAAATATCATGTAATTTTAAGTTTATGTTTGTGCGTTATAAATTCGGTAGATAATTTTTTTTCGAAGCGAGTTTTATGTAATATTGTGTTATCCCAGAACTTTGCTACAAGAATTAAATATATAAGGTATGCCATCGTGACACATTTGCACTGCAATTTAGACCTGTCAATGTAGACCTTCTGAATATTTATTTTAATCGGTAAATTATTTGGTATCAACAACATTGTTTTTCTGGTTATGTATTAAAAGGCTTCGTTTCGCAAATATTCGCAAGTGTGTCACCTATATGTTTATTCCCTTGTAACGTATACAATTTAAAATTAAATTCACAGGACTTTTTAACAATCCCGAAGATACAGCGGAAATAGCGTTATCGGTTCCCGACACAGATGGAGTGTACTTCATTCCCGCTTTCAGTGGACTGGGGGTAAGTAAATTAATTTATATGAACGTATATATAAAGTTGAAGAGTTTGTTTGAACCGGCTAATCTCAGGAACTACGCCCGATTTATAAAAATTATTTCAGTGTTATATAGCCCATTTATCTAGGAAGGCTTTAAAGGCTTTTAATACTTTATTTTGAATTTCCCGTTAGATTACTAAAAAATATAGAAACTTTTTTTTTATGAAATCCATAAAATATGACAAAGATACAGAGCAAAACAAACTATAAAGATCAGGTGAGGGGGGCTTTTGACGTCACTACTAGGGAAAATTAATGACGCCTAGAAGGACCTCATACGAAATTTCAGCGCGCTGTATCTTCGTCATTTTTTGTTTGAGGAATGAGAAAAAGATACGTGTCCAATATTTTTTGGTAATCTAACTGACAGACTAAATAGTTATTTTTAGTCTTCATGCCCACTGGCAAGACGATTTGACATCAGTACTATCGAAACTTAACATCAAAATTTTATAATAAACAAAAATTTTTAACAAAAAAAAATCCTTTAAGGAGATGGTAATGATAAATGTACATGGAAAAATGAACTCTAGTGCCTTGTACAAGGTAATTAGGTTGTACAAATGGGGCGCCCCTAACAAGTGTTCGAAAACATAATCTGTAATTTTAAAACGCATATACCTACATTGATCTATTGTACCTGCAACCGATAATAGATAATTTCGCTGAGTGAAAAAAACACTGTAAATTTTCCCAATTTAGCATCGTTCGTTTATTTATTTTTTCGGATGGACATTATGTAGTTAGCCACGAGGCTTTTGCTACTTCACCGTACATAAAGGCGAGCTCCAGCCTTAATAAATAGTTCAAACACTACAAGCTAAGCGCATCTTATTCGCACTCATAAAACGCCATAATTATGTTTGAATTCAGTGCGGGCCGCGCCGCACAACGCGCCGCGTGACGCCCCGCGTCTCTGTAAATGAGGCCTAAGGAGAGTTTTGGGCAATTGTCGCTCTAGTTTACCTCTCTGACTCCGGGTCTATGAAGGCATCGGGAATTGTTTGTTTAATTTACCTCAAATTTCTTGTAATTAACAAATGTTTTTACGATTAATTTGATGATATCATAAGTATATATGTATTTATTATTAGATAGTATATACATATGTATACGTGTATATATGTTATATATTATGTATGTTATAGCTGTATGTATATGCTTTCTTAGAATTTATCAATTAATAGTTTAATTATTCTTTTATCCTTTATAAACTACATCGCACCTACCATGTTGTTTCATCACCACCCTAAGGTCGACTGGCAGATAATGCCTACTACGGCATTAAGTCCACCTTGGTACAATAGTTTGTGCTTAGGTTTTTAATAAATAAATAAATAATTATCGATGGTTTCAAAGGCCATACAAAAATAGCATATTTTTTTATCAGAAAATTTATGGCGACATGACTAATTAAGGTCATCTGATAAATAAATATGAGTCAGTTTTACTGCTTATTTAGAATAATGTAACAATGCTTAGATTATTTTGCTTTATTTTAAAGGAAATAAGTCGTAAAATAAAGGAAGTAGGCATTTAAAATTAATTATGTATATTTTATTCAATTACAAAGCAAAACCGGTTATATTTGCACGCTAGCGTTTTTCTTGGCATTAAATCTTACATCGTTGTTCCTCTTTTATATTACGACTTTAAATAAATTGGAAATTTACTTCAAGTTTATAGGTTTTTACGTGATAGTTAGATAATTATACTGATACAGCTACCAGTGACCCCAAGTTGGCGTTTGGAGGAGTTGGGGACACTGGCCACCCGCTCCTTAGGTTTACCCACTATTAAACCTTCCCGTGGCATAAATGAATAGCATGCCAGCACAATTCAGACAATTTTGGACAAATAAAAAAAAAGATTCGACTTGTTTTTAAAAATAAATTGAGATGGTGATGTTTTTGTCGCAGTTAATTTTACATTAAAATAAACTGGTCAAGTGCGAGTCGGACTCGCGCACGAAGGTTTCCGTACTATCTTCAAGCGTCTACCTGTTGCCGTTATTGATATCGCGCAGAAAAGGGCAAAATAAAAAGTTTGTTATACAACAAACTTTTTACGGGAGCCCCCGTAAAATATTTATTTTATTTTAAGTATTTGTTGTTATAGCGGCAATAGAAATACATCATCAGTGAATTTTGACTTTCTAGCTATCGTGGTTTTTGAGATACAGCCTGGTGACACAGACAGACAGCGAAGTCTTAGTAATAGGGTCCCGGTTTTACGCTGCGGGTACGGAACCCTGAAAAACACTATATTGTTTTGACATGCTGAATTACCTTAATAATATATACCTTATTATTTTTTGTTGTATGAAGGCACCTTGAGGACAAAGTTCGTATACCCGCCGTCCTTTAAACGGATAAATTAAAATATTATTATGTATTTAGGTATTCCAAGTGTTCGAGTCAAAGTTGTATTTATATATCTTTCGTATAATGCAATTTCCATTACAGATATACATTTATGTACAAGAATGTGTTAGGTGTTTACAAACAGAAAATAGTATAATGTATAGCCATGATACGATTTTTTTTTTAAATAAATGTATATTTTTGGAACATATAAATATATATTTTTTTATCACTACGCAGAGACCCCTCTATCCGACTCGCCGGAGAAGAGTGCGCCCGCGAACGCGACGCGTCCCCACTCGCCCTCCCGACCCTTAGTTTGCTAAGAACCTTCCGATGCCCTCGTTGACCCGAGAGGCCTGTGAACTGTAAAGAAGAGCGACAGTTGCACAAAACTCCCCTCAAGAAACTTAAAGCCATAATCCCTCAATCTCCCCGTCAGCGACTGCCCTGAGCCGAGGTCCAAGTCCCACAGGGGACGCCCTCTTGCGCAGGTTGCTAAGTTTGTAGTGTTTAAACCATTTATCTAGGCTGGGCTCTGCTCGCCTTTATGCCCGGTGAAGTAGCAAAAGCCTCAGGGCTAATTACATATGTCCGTCCGAAAAAAAAGTAACTTAATTTTAATTGTACACAGAATAAAACAAAATTTTGGAATATTAAACGAAGTACAATGGGCAGTCTTATTGCATTAAGCAATTTCTACTCGACAACCTTTAGAAAACCCTCCTTCGGGAGGATGCCCTTGTTCAGCAGTGGGCGTTGTACGGGCTGATGATGATGAACCTTTAGATGGATAGGAGCTACGTACCATTATAATAGTAGTAGTTGTGCAGCAGTTATACCCAGGCCCCTCTTCCCCACTGGGCACACTGGTCAAATGCTCAGGGCCCTGCGATGGTTTAGGGCCCCCTAGTCCCTACTCCAAACGATAACTGAAAGCCACTCCAAGGACTGCGGGTTACTTAGTGTGGATAACACTATGTTATCTACTCATCACATCTAATGTAAAGAAGTAAAAATAAAGCTATAACGTTTCATATCTGCGTTCTTTGTAAAAAAATATTCTAATTTACTATGGTCCCCATTGTCATAGGGGGGCCCCTATGACAATGGGGACCATAGTAATGTGACCAGGGCCTCTAATAGGTGAAAGACAGCCCTGGATACCAATTACAATATAATATATTATAATTCACACGCTATTATTGGCAAGGTCAGTGGGTTAGCGGTATAAGTCTTAGCGGTCGTGGGTTCGACCCCCGACAATAAATCTTTTTGTAAGATATAAGATTTCTTTTCGGGTCTGGTTGGTTAAGGGGCTTCCCACCGTGCCTTGGAAAGAACTCGGAAAGTTAAACCGTTGGTACTGACCGTTATTAGATCATCTATAGTAATTGTTTACCAGGGAACGGCTGCGTTTTTCCGTGTGTTATTACATAATGCTGCGGCCACTAGCCCACCTGCCAAGTATATAACTAAAACCCTCCCTCAGGATAGGAGGCACATGTTCACTGCTAGCCATTATACGCGCTGATGATATTGGTAAAAAAATTGCCAGATGGCGTCGGTAGTCGCTGCTCAGACCTGGTTTAGGTTCCAATCCCCAATTCGGACAACTATTTGTGTCGATCATGTCTAGTTGTTCTGATTCTGGGTTTGTTTTGTGTTCGTTGACAATGTTTTTTTAAAGTTCCCAGTAATTAATTTCGAGTGGTTGTTGAATTTAAAAAAATATATATATCGTTGGTGATACTGCAATACTGCGTAGTGACAGTTGCTATTAACGTGTAGTAATTTCATCTGTCAAGAAATATCATCTTTACATACTTTTTAAAGGGAAAAAATCAATTTGCTACATTTGATATTCAACCTTATTAGCTATTGTCACTTACACCAGTATATATGATGATAGTTTTCTACAAAGCATTTTTAACATTACATTTGTCTATATTTCTAGCCTCCATACAACGACGGTACCGCGGCATCAGGGTTTGTGGGTATGAAGCCGTCGACCACTAAGGCGCATCTCGTGCGTGCAGTGCTTGAGTCCCTCGTGTTCAGGACTGTGCAACTGTATCAATGCGTCTGCAACGAGACTAGCTATACTTTTAACACTATTAGGTAACTAATAAAAACAGACTGTAATGTAATTTCGAATATTCACCGGGGGTTTGTAGTCGTTGATTATTTAAAAAAGGATTCCTCTGACGTTCATGCCAGTTCTTCTCAGAGTTGCCACGGCTGGCGGCAGGTAAAGAAATGGACGCCTCATAAGAACATGATTTAATTTTTGTTTTAATTGTGTCTATATGAATAAAGAAATTATGTTTTGACTATTAGTTAAATGCAAATAATTGGCCGGACGATTTGACATCAGTATTAATATCGAAAAGTAACATTAACAGTTTAAAATAGACATGTTTTTTACAAAATAAAAAGTCACTCAAGGAGACGGCAATTATAAATGTGTCAGCAAAACAGATAGGTTTACACTCTGTACAACTCATTTTAAAATTATGTGTACCATATCAGAAGACTTAACTAGTATATATATTTGAACACAGCTAGCAGCTCTACAATGCTCGAAAGCATTGTAATCTGTTATTTTTAATGCTATCAAAAAGTATACATACAAATAGATCGATTGTACTAGGTACCACAAATAAAATATTTCGCTGAATTTAGCAGCGACTAAAAAAGGTGTATAAAATATTTGAATATGGTTTATGTATAGTTCTAATATATTCTGAGAAACATAAAATATCAGATGTTAACCTTATTTTTACCTCTATCATTAATTTAATTATATTTAAATCTATAAAACGTTATGGCGATGAAATGAGTAATATATGTAAATAATGGTAATTATAATTCATCCTTATGTTTCCAGGTTAGACGGCGGTGTGTCCAACAACGATTTTGTAGCGCAACTAGTAGCTGATCTCACAGGTCTACGGGTCGAAAGACCTGTGCACGTGGAGATGTCGTCGCAAGGCTGTGCACATATCGTCGGCCTTAATTTAGGTACGTTAAATTTTTGTTTTGTCTCGATAAATAAATAAATGAAATTTTTTATTCAATGATTTTTTACACAAAAATATATTATACTTTGTATTTTTATCTTTTCTTGGTGTCAAACTATTACTTTAGCGATCCCAATCCGGCTTTAGCTAGAATAAGTGAAATCAATCTATTTAACAGCTGTTGGTTGTTATAATGTCTAAAATGTATCTATGAGTAAATGATGTTATAATACTTATACGGCATTAAGGCGTTGGTTTGGTCGTAATGAATTCATTCATTAATTTGTAAAAAAATATTTGACGGTTAGTCAGCAGGCCTTGAGTATAAAGTTTTACTTTATGATTTTAATTATTCGCGGTTTTTTTTTTGAGAACGAGAACCTTATATTTGACCGTTACGGTTGCTGATTATTGTTAAGTAAAATCATACAGTTTGAATTTATTTAACAAATAACCAGGAACGGAACCTATAAAATGGGTTTTAATTGGACAACAATACGGTAAAATCGAATAGTACGGAACCGTACATAGTAACCATAGATTAACCATAAATTCTATTTTCAATATTCTGAACTTTATATTTTGTACACTTTCAGGTATATGGAAATCAAAAGAAGAACTAAAAGCGTTACGCAAAGTCGATTGCGTGTTCAACCCCCGTCCACAAGTCAGGAAAGTTTACGAAATAACCTTCGCCCGATGGCAGGATGCCGTCAAACGTATGTGCGGTTGGTATGCAGGCGAAACCTCGTCGCAAGCCACTATATCCGACTCGAGTAGTAATACAGTAACACCCCAAAATAGTTTCAAAGTTACCAGCCGTAAGAAAAATGGTAGTATATCCAAATAGCGATGGCTTTTCTATATGTTGGCTTTGTTCGCCGCGTGCTTGCCTCTATATAGATGATATTTGTTCTGCCAGGACTTGACCAAAGTATTACAGTGTTGGTATTATAATAAGCTTTTGAACTGTTCGAACCAGAAGTTGAATGGTGCGATTGAATGTGCGTGTTTTAATATGGTGTACTGATTGGAGTAGCATATCTTTTAATAATAATAATTGGTAAATAATAAGACTGTATTCAATTGTCTGTGAATAAGGCTAGAGTTATTGAACTGCTGTACTTATATTTTAAACGTACAGGCAAAGAACAGGGGGCCGAGTCCGCTTTTTTTTACCTATTGTGCCACCGTAGTGCCATGATGATATCATTATGCCAAAAACGGTAATCTACTAATCTCACTATGGTGTCGGCGCTGGAATGGCAGTCGGTGTTGCTACCGCAGAAAAAGGCCGTCAACAGAAGTAGCAGGGGAGATGGTTAGGGAGATTGTAATGTTTATTTAGGCGATGTAAAAACTTATAAATGTATCATTTGTTATTATATTCTTCGACGCTAATGTCATCGTGGCATCATAGTGACACCGTCATGACTTCATTTGGATTAGTAGATTACCAAATGGGAAAAAAAACCGACCATTGGACTTTCATTGACAGTTCATGGACACGCCATTACGAAAGTAGACTCGGGGCCCAGGGTATGTCCTAATAAGTAAATAGAGATTAAAGATTAACTTCTTCGTAAAAGTCTCTTCGTTTCATCTAGAACAGAAACGTCTGCTTGGCGACAACTTTTACTTAAAATAAATTTAGAACTCAGAAGCATAAGGTCGGATGTGCCACGCATACGTCATAAACATTTGTCGTATGTGCCTTAATCGTAAACTGGCACTTACGACCAAATGCTTCTGAAGATAATAGTACAGCCGTCCTTATGTTTCTGAGGTCTAGAAATGTGATTAGGTATTTTACTAGCCCGTTTACGTCCACTGCTGAACATGGGCCTCCTCTTTAACAGACCTAGGTAAGCCCTGTCGCAAACGCACTGTCACGTGACACTTTCTGCAATGTGATTAGTCGGCCTCCGTAGAGTAGACTCGAGTCGCGCTGCCTATGCTAGCCGGGCAGGGTCGTCGACTTGCCGTAATCACATCGCTTAGCAGGCGGATTGGTGATGGCAGTACAATGGGTGTATCTTTAAGCTGATAGATGCTGCTGTCCACCCATCAGGTGTATGTCTCTTAGTCGCCATTTGAACACCCATAGAAAGATAGGGTGGTCTATTTTAAACCGGAGGTCACACGGCTGGTATTATACTTTTTCTTTCCAACGAAAAGAAAAATATAAAAATATTATCAATCTTTGTTCTTTGTCTGTTCCTTAATATGTTATTAGAAGTGATCGGAGTATGTAGACCTATTTTGGTTTATTGACTCGTGAGTACAATGCCGCGATTTATATAATTACTAGCTCCCGTTATTATACATATTAACCTTCCTCTAGAATCTTCTATAAATAAAAACCTCTCTAGACGTATGTACATAAGGAGAGACGGAGAGCCGGAAGCGACTTTGTTTTATACTATGTAGTGGAAAACGAATTTTGAGACTTATAGCAGAAAACTTGGCGGGTCTTTCATCTCTTTCCAAGTCTTTTAACAGCTCATTATAACGTATTACGTGATGTTAGAACTTAAACGACGAATAGGCTTGAAGACTAAAAAAATATATTTAGTCCGTCAGTTAAATTACTAAAAAATATTGGACACGTATTTTTTTATTTATAAAATCAATAAAAAAATACAAAGATACAGAGCAACAACAAACTATAAAGTTCAGGGGAGAGGGTCTTGTGACGACACTATTAGGTAAAATTTTACCTAAAAGTGACGTCACTTGAAATTTTAACGCGTTGTATCTTCGTCATTTTTGTGTGAGGAACGAAAAAAAAACGTGTGTTTTGGTAATCTAACTGACGGACTCGATAGAATTTTTTAGTCTTCCTGTCTATTGTTGTAATAATATGGAAATGCTTGGAATCCTATATAGATTCTAATCTGGGCTTATAATACACATCATTGTTAAAACGACGAATCCGCAAATACCAAAAATAGCCCTACCTACTCCGAATACTGTTTATTAGTTTTCGAATAAAGACAGTACCTATGTTGAATAAACTTAATATTTCAGGTAAATTGTTGCCATTTTGTCGGAAGTTTAGATAAAAAGACTTCTTGTTACTCAATGATTATCATTGCATAATTTCCTTTGGCGGGATCAAGGTTCGATAGAAACAATAGTCCATCAAATAATTATGGTTAGTATATAAATAGCCTGATTATCATAATAAATTAGACTTTAGACGAAACTGATCTATTGTATGTAAATTAGTTAATATCTTAGCAAGAGGTGTCAGCGTCAACGATTCTCAACTGATTTCCAAACGCGCGGTTACATCCGCGTATCTCCGGTTTCCGTGTGAACTTTATAATTAAATAATAGCCTATTCTACTCCTCGATAACGAAGTGTTCTAATAATGAAAGAGCTTTTAACCAACAATCAATATTTTTTATCTTTATAATATTAATATAAATTTAATTAATTCAAATAGACAATGACTCTAGCGCTTCCGCAGGTGCGGCCATTGTAGGCCAGTCTCCTGAAAATTACGTCCCTCACCACACTAGCGTGTTGTGAGGGACTTTAGGAACCATACATACACGGCACAAAAAGTGCCCACTCCCCAAGGATTCCGTGGTACTTAAGACTGAATCGTGAATTAACATCAAAATAATAAAAGTGTCATCAAAATATTATACCGTTGTTGCGCGTGATAAGTTCTATATATATATATCGCCTCTTTGCTTCAATAATGTGATATCTTGAAAGGTGGACTTAAAAAACTTATCACGTTATTGAAGCAAAGAGGCGATATATATATATATATATATCGCCTCTTTGCTTCAATAATGTGATATTTTGAAAAGTGGACTTAAAAAACTTATCACGTTATTGAAGCCAAGAGGCGATATATATATTCTTATATTATATTTCCTAATAAGATTGAAATGTAAACGCCTTTGTGAAGAGAGAAATAATTAAATATTATTATTATATATGTGATATTTGCAAGGTTTTGGGAAACAATAAATAACGTGTTATTTAATTAATAAAAAAGTACTGCAAAAATATTAATGCAATATTATTGACATTTATTTAAGACTTAATAGAAAAACTAAACGTGCTACACAGGGATATAGATAGACCTAGATAACACAAGAGCAACTACTTCGCATGCCTAGCTTACGTACAAAAATCGTAAGTGGCCACTTTCGCGCTCAGTCTGCATCGGTGTACAGCGCTAGTCGAACGTCGGTTAAAAATATTAAAATGGTTAATTGTGCTGTTATAAATTGTTAAAACTGTACAAATGCGAGGAGAAAAAATAAAGTAAAGATTTCCTTCCATCGTTAAGTCATTTTGAGATTAATATTATGCGTAATTAATTTAAAACACAATTATTTTTAATCTAATACCCTCAGTAATACCTGGTAATACTAAATCTAAGAAAAACAAAACATTCGTATTACATTGCGGCTTTTACTTGGAGCGGTTGATGAGACGTTTTGTTTTAACAAGTGATGAATATCGAAACAAGCGATACTACCGTATATCGCTTCGGTTTTGTAGTATAGACTTTTATCAATTTCTGTCAATTTAAGCGATGAGTGCTGTTCATCGTATGCAATACAAATCGCTTTTCGAGAATCGATTTCGGAAAAAGAGGAATGATTTTTTATATTAGTACTTATTATGTAGACAATTTTAATAAATAATCGTACCGTTTCGTGACTTTTTAGTTTTCCCCATGAACCCAATTTAAAACAAAAATGGATTGAGGCGACGGGAAACAAAGATTGGTTCCCAACAAAGCATAGCACTATTTGATCAATACATTTTGAGGAAGCAACCTCGGAGGTCGTGAATTCGTTCCCCACGCCAGACGCGGACAGGAAATCTTTGTGTAAATTGTAAGATTTCTTACAATTTACACAAAGATTCGGGTATGGTTGCTTGAGGGACTACTCTCGGTGCCTTGGCAAGCACGTTAAGCCGTTGGTCACGATTGTTATAACATCATTTACAATAATCGTATATCAAGGAACGGGCAGCAGCGATTCCTTGTATGGTACAACATATTACTGCGGTCACCAACCCGTCTGCCAAGCGTGGTGACTATGGCAAATACACTCCCTCGGGATGAGGCCCATGTTCAGCAGTGGACATTATACGGGCTGATGATGATGATGATGAAGCTTTGTTGACGGGAAAAGCAATGAATATTGACAAAAGCAGCATATCCGACTCTTGATGTACTGAAAATCACAACTGATGAAGTTAGTTATTTGATAAGTATATAGTACCTTCGAGCTTTTAGAAGTGTATAAATGTTAAATTTGACAAAACAAATAAAAATTTTGAGGGAACGAAACCGCCGCAATTTCCGAAAAATACACGACTTGGTAGCGTTAATAGAATGCTTAAAAAAAAGTTAATCAATAATGAACAAACTAATGTGCTTAAAACAACCAACGGTACAACTCAAGAACTTTATTTTAGACAGTTGAAGAAAAAAAACGTAGTCAGTACGTCGAAGCATACACCAGCATTACGAAATACTAACAATTTTGTAAAAAATATATATTCCTAATCTCATTACTCTGTCTTAAAATCGATACATAAATCGATTTGAATTCTTTACAAAGGCGAACTTTATTTAAAATTGAGTACGCCTTTGAATCGATTTGATTTTCCCATCACTAAATAGTGCTTGTGACGTCATAATAGGTATTCAAAAAATGGCACGCTTGGTTTTCATACAGATCGTGATACTTGTGTTATCTAGGTCTATCTATATCTGTGGTGTTACACATTGTCATTTGAGAAGCTATGCTTTTTTTTGTAGGTAAATATTGGACATACCTAAATAAAAAAGTCTTCTATCTTTTGACTTCTCCTTTTGCAGGTCTACTGGAAGAGATTTCTGTGGAAATAAGTTGTACCTTTGTACATAGTTGTCTTTTTCTTGGTTCTTTTATATCTTACGGTGCATAAATAAAAAAATGCATGTGGAATTAGGCACGCGCAACGACGCGGCGACGGTACATTTGAATGTCACTTTGTTTTTATTCAAGCAACAATTTCAAAAAGATAAATTCAAATACAGTTTTAATTATGTTCTGACTATTTGATTTGTAGCAATAAAATTAATGGTATTTATTTAGCAAATGGGTATTTACATACACTTAACAAATTCACAATAGATTTACAACTATTATATGAATTATGACCGAATTGTTATTAATTTGATGTATACATTTACATGAGATCAATGAAAATGTAGTAATAAATTTAAATAATTATAAAAATTATATATTATAAAGAACGCTGTAGATTGTTATGTATGTATTCTGTTTTAATTTAATTCTATAATCTGCAATGCGTAAGAGCTGCACATTTATAATAGGTAATGTCTTTATTATATATTTATTTTGTTGATTAAAAAATACTTAGTACAGTTGCAAAATCGTTGATAGCTGATGCTAAAAAAGTATGAATTTTAATATCAATTGTTTAAGTGTTCGTTCGTTCCTAAGACTTGTCGTGACTTGTTATCCTACGACATTAGTCCCACGCCTTAATGAAACAATTACTCATTAAACCACATGGTCTTAATTAGATTGTACAGAATTAATTTTAAAAGTCATAATCATCTTCGTCAGCCATTTTAGCTTGACTACAGTTTACGAAAAGGGTTTTTACGTGGCATGACGTTTTGCAGGCGGATTGATAACTCCAGTATACTTATATAATACCTACTAGCTTTGGAATTCGTCCGTGTACATTTCAAAAGGTTTATTCCCTTAGGCAGTAACTTTAAGCAAAACCTTTATTAGCTGATGCGTAAAACATAATAACTATGTGCGTGCTAAATTTCATATGTGATATAGTGATATTATAAGTGTGTTAATAGATCAGTTATAACGGTTGCCGTTTTTACACAGGAAAAGACAATAGTGTGCGCGCCAACCGCAAAATATTTTTATCGGAGTTGGAATGTGATCCAATACCCGTGCGACGCAAAACGACACCCGATACCGTTTAGCTTTAAATGTTGCTCATCAAATATCTCAATTGTGGATTGCACCCGACGGGGTCACAATGTCAGATGTCGCTTCTGTGGGCTGGCCCTCCGTGGGCCCGTTTACGATGCGCTCAAACTTTGTACGCAAACGCAAAATGACGATTTGGGACGTTAACTCGTTAGCCTCTCAAATCGAAATTACACCGAAATGCAGCGTCATTAGAAATCGATTATCAGATGTTTTATACGAAGACCATCGTCTCCTGAATAGCTAGTACCCAGTTGTAATTGTATAAATTTCATTTGGTGCCTGTTAAAGTTATTGCATTGTACATAGAATATCGTAATATCAAAAATATCAATAAATTGGACTACGAATTATAAACTATTAGTAGCAGATTTTTTATAAAATGGTTAGTCGTAATTTGTATGTATATAGTCATGTATATACCTGAATCGCTGTTATTAATAATAAATAATTAATATATAAATATAATGAAAGACATTAAAATATTATGAAAATACAAGGACATTAAGCTTCTCTACTCGGGAGTGTCTGTACACAATTTTGTTATGTGAACAATATTAATTTTATTTGTATTAAACTTTTTTTTAATATATTTGTATTTTATTAGTATATCTATGAGACATATTGTGCCAAATATGGTCTCGAATGTCAATAAGGGCTAATATTTCTATATTCAGATAAAAATTGTTAGAGGAATTGTTTTTATTTTTATAGAACGGTCATATTCCGTTGGCTCAGTGGATGCGGGAATTGCTTCTGAGATCTGGTGTTCTGGATTCGATTCCCACCCAGGACAATTATTTGTGTTAACCAAAGATGGTTGTTCTTAGTCTGTGTGTGCGATGTGTCCGTGAATTGTGTTTGTAAAGTCCCCCGCGACACAGGGATTTATTTCCCTAGTGCGGGGGTTGTCTTTAATTTTACTCTTCTGATATTTTTTATCTGACGATTGAAAAATAAAACCCTAAGATTAAAAACAATAACCAGTGTCGAGAAACCATCAATGGCTGATACTATAAATATTATGCAATATTGTTGCTCAAGGAAGAAATATAAATGTATAGTATTATGGAAATGTAAATGTGTGTGTACATTGAGTGATCTTGTGCGTCTGCAACTGTTGTAACATTAAAAAGGCTTTGTCTTTGTATAATTATACTTGATTCAATTAGAAGAAGCGCTTTCAAAATAATAATTTTTCGGTCTTAAAGTAATAAAGTAACATAATGGTATTTGTCTTTTGACGAGCACATTTTAATTTTTAGACTAGACAGATGTATCTTGTATGTCATATTAACAAAGTCTTTTTATGTTTTCATTACAGAGTTACTACTAGATAGCGATCAGCTTTGCTTCGTTTTTTATTTATTGTTATCAATTTCAACTAATAATTTTTAAATCAACCCGATAACGCATCTAACTTCTTTAAAGATTTAGTTCTAATTTTCGATCCTCATATAAAAATAGTGGAATAAGGAATAAATTCTAATTTTGACAGAATTTCCACATACATCTGTCAAATAAAAAAAATATTCCTTAGATAATTTTTATCTGACGATTGACAGATTTTATTATCCTCATTATAAGGGCGAACACGGTTCGTTAACGGTCCGATCTCGGTCTGGTAAAATACTATTAAATGAGATGATATTACTATCCGTAACAGTCAAGTTCCAATCGAATCCCATTCCAGTATTTAATAATATTTTACCAGACCGAAATTGGACCGCGAACGAGACGTCATCGATCTTCTAGTGAGGATCCAGCCGAAACCTTTTACATTAATGTTATACATTCAGAACGACATTTCGGATCAAAGATTCTAGTATCATTGTGATTTTTATGTCAGTTTCCAATATACCTCATTTTATAACTAGCGCCGCTTTTTTTCTCTTTCAACTTATAACACATATGAGAAATACTCTATTATTTGAATAGTTTTTTTTGTATCAAGGAATAAAATTTGAACTGTGAATTTGTTTTTCTAGTCTTCGATGTTGGTGGTGGTTGGTGAAATCATATCACTTTAAAAAAGCTCTATATAGTCGAATAATAACAATTATTGCGATTGTAAAATATTATTGTAATGGATTTGTGTTCTTTTTGTACCAATTTGAATTATATTTTATGCATTTTTATTATTGTTGTGTTTTTATTTTATTTATGGTAATACAACGTCGGTGATACTGCAAAGCTAATAAGGTTCAAGATTAAATGCAGAAAATTGATATGTTGCCCTTTACAACACAAACAAAGAAAATGTTTCTTGACAGATGAAATTGAACCTTATCAGCAACTGTTAGTTACGTGGTATTGCAGTATCACCGACGATAAGTAGGTTCGATGCCTTTAGTTTTTTTTTGAACTGACACTTGTGTAGTCAGCCACAATTAGGCTTTTGCCATTTCACCGGTTATAAATGCGAGCAGGGCTCCAGCCTTGTTAAATGATTAATAAATGATGCATTTAACTAAATGACTGAAAATAACTATTTTGTTTTTTTTTATCACGATTTTCCCCATCATCTCTGTTTATAACGAACAAGTTTATGCCATCAAAAACATACTAATTGTAAAAAAACCCAAGTCTCGTAACGCCGTTCTTTTACCGTTAAAATTTGTGGGATCTATGTAATACCAAGTCGATTAATTTATTCAGTCCCTACTTAAGCGACCTTCTGTCTTAAACTATTACGTAATTATCTCACCTAACAGAATCTTATAATGACCATATCAAAATTCTAAACTTTTATGTTTTAAATAATAGATTAACTTGGCCATCGGATAAAATTAGAATGTAACTCACAAGTGTTTATTGCGATGGCCAAGTCAATCTAATATTCATAACATAAAAGTTTTGAACTTTGATAAGGTCATAATAAGATTCTGTTAGGTGAGATAATTACGTAATAGCTTAAGACAGAAGGTCCCTTAAGTAGGGACTGAATAAATTAACCGACTTGGTATTGCATAGATCCCACAACTTTTAACGGTAAAAGAACTGCTTTACGAGACTTGGGTTTTTTTACAAGTATGTTTTTGATGGCATCTCATTTCTTTTTGTAGATAGTTGTACTTTTTTCCATTGCTTTACAATTGACATTATTTTTTTGAATACCAACAACGGATTTTCAACCACTCTGTCACTATCTTATGTGCTTTTCAATTTTTGTAGGTTGTGTTCCTCTTTTTCTTTACCGGTACAACTTACTTCTTGAACTTCAGCTACAGTTTCTCTCAAAGCCCACTCCATGTCTCTATGGGATTTTCTCGATAGCTTTGATGTAATAATATTAAGCATGCCTAGACATTAAATGCTTGGGTTCCGTACCCGAAGGGTAAAAACGGGACCCTATTACTAAGACTTAGCTTAGTCTATCTGTCTGTCACCAGGCCGTATCTCAAGAACCGCGATAGCTATATATATAGATACAGTTCAAATTTTCACAAATTATGTAGATACGAGTATTTCTGTTGCTAAAAAATAACATACTCACAACCTCCGTAGCGTAGCGGTATTTGGCTGGCTTTAAATCTCGGAAGTCGTGGGTTCGATCCCCACGCCGGACAGAAAATCTTTGTGTGAATTCTAAGATTTATTTCCGGGTCTGGTTGGTTGAGGGACTACCCTCCGTGCCTCGGAAAGCACGTTAATCCGTTGGCCCCGATTGTTATAACATCGTCTATAGTAATCGTACCTATATCAAGGAACGGGCAGCAGGGTTTCCTTGTGTAGTTCAACATAATACTGCAGTCACCAACCCGCCTGCCATGCGTGGTGACTATGGCAACTACCCTCTCTCGGGAGGAGGCCCATGTTCAGCAGTGGACGTTGAACGGGCTGATATTGATGATAAATAACATACTAAAAATAAAATATATATTTAGGGGGGGCTCCAATACAACAAAATTAATGGCCTTTTTTGCTCGATAACGTCAACAGGTAGGCACTTGAAAATGGTACCTACGGAACCCTTGGTGCGCCAGTTTTAGTCTATTGTATTCACAAATGGAGGATTCCTCGCTCTAATACTTCCAAAGTAGACTTAAATTACATGTAAACCGTTCAGACTAGTAACTCTGTGCCATTATTTACAAAATAACTTAACTTACGCACATATTAACCCACGTACCTAGCTGGCATGGCAACACTCACTATACGAAACAAGAACAGCTGCGTCGTGTACTTTTTTTTGCTTTATTGATATTCGTCGCACTCGTCAATGTAAAATTGTTTTCTCTTATTCGTTATAAATATTGTCAATACCTATACCTCATCGAAAACTACAACATCAAGCTTAACGTAGGATTAACTTTTTTTTTTTTTTTTTTTTTTTTTCGGACGGACATATGTAGTTAGCCAGGAGGCTTTTGCTACTTCACCGGACCTAAAGCTAGATAAATGGTTTAAACACTACAAACTAAGCAACCTGCGCAAGAGGGCGTCCCCTGTGGGACTTGGACCTCGGCTCAGGGCGGTCGCTGACGGGGAGGTTGAGGGATTATGGCTTTTAGTTTATTTAGGGGAGTTTTGTGCAACTGTCGCTCTACTTTACAGTTCGCGGGCCTCTCGGACTTCGGGTCTACGAGGGCATCGGAAGGTTCTTAGCAAACTAAGGGTCGGGAGGGCGAGGGGGGACGCGTCGCGTTCGCGGGCGCACTCTTCTCCGGCGGGTCGGATAGAGTGGTCTCTGTGTAGTGGTGCTAGTTTCTTGCAGTCTCTGTACTGCTAGTTGGTAAGTTGTGATCTCGTCGTCCGGGTCGTCTAGGACGCCCCGAGGCCGACGGTGTTTACGACGCTTTGTAGGCAAAGGCCTGTAGTCGGATGCTGCAACAACCAACGGGTTTGGGTGTTGAGCCGCGGCTTCAAAGAAGCGTTCCGACGCCTCTTTCATCCACTGCTTGATGGAAGGCAGTTGGAGATCAGAATGCAGGTTGCGATTACGAATGAACCACGGTGCCCCGGTGGCACGTCGAGTGAATCTACTTTGGACAGTTTGTAAGCGGTACAAACTGCTAGACGCTGTATGAGCGAATACGGTGCTCGCGTACGTCATAATCGGCCGTATACACGTGGTATAAATCCTAACCTTGTTATCAAGTGATAGTTTACTGCGTGAATTTAAGAGACAGTGTAGTCGACTAAGCGTAAGTGAAGCCCGTGCACGAACGGTTTCGATATGCGCTCTAAAGTTTAGCTTTCGGTCAAGGATTACGCCTAAGTACTTGGCTTGCCGTTCCCAAGGGATTGGTTCGCCAAACATCTTGACCGGTGGAATGACCGGTGGGCTGTTGAATCTCGAGAAGAGTACAGCGGCACTCTTTGTCGGATTGACTTCGATTCTCCACTTTCTGAACCATTTGCCTAAGGCATTTGATGCGGATTGTAGAGCGTCGTGAATTGCAGTAGGACTGCGGCCCGAGTAGTATAAAGCGGTATCGTCCGCGAAGAGTGCCAGATGGGCCTTCTTGGGTTTCGGGATGTCACTTGTGTAAAGCGAGAACAGGAGTGGCGAAAGTACTGAGCCTTGTGGCACCCCTGCTTGGATCGGGTGAGGAGAAGAGTAATCTCCTTCTACACGATACCTAAAGGTTCTCCCCGAGAGGTAGTCTCGTATGATGTGCACGAGACGGTCCGGCACTTTGAGTTGGTAGAGCTTATAAATTAAGCCATTGTGCCAGACTTTGTCGAACGCTTTAGCTACGTCAAAGAAGAGAGCTCCAGTATGACATTTGTGTTTGCCTGATTTAACAAGGATGTGTTCAACAATGCGGTGCACTTGGTGAACACAAGAGTGTTTGGCTCGAAAACCAAACTGCTCATCTGGAAGAAGGTTATTATTCATAGTGAATGTTAGTAGTTGGGCATATATTATGCGCTCGTAAAGTTTTCCCAATGATTTGAGAAGACTTATAGGGCGATAAGAAGTGGGATCCTGCTTTGGCTTGCCAGGCTTCGGAATACCAATCACGGTGGCTTCTTTCCACTGGTGTGGAAATATGTTATTTGCTAGAGCCGCATTAAAAATAGCGGTCAAGAGGCACAGCAGAGGGATCGAAAATTGCTTGAGCACTCGATTGGTAATCCCGTCGGGACCTGGGGCCTTTCTAGGATGTAAGTCCTTGATCAAAGATTTCACTTCGTCTACGGTAACTGCCGGTAGCACGTCATTGTCGTCGGCGGAACGGACGGGTATCGCGCGTAAGGGAATTGCTGATCTACGTTCAACCTCGGCGTCGACCTCTGCGAGGTGGACTGGGTCTACAGGTAGAGTACTAGGCGTACATTGGGTTTCTAGACTATTAGCTAGGCATTCGGCCTTCTCATCGTCGTCAAACGCGGGGCGTTAATTTGGGCGATTGAGAGGGGGCATGGAGGAACAGGTAATGATTTGAGCTTCTTACAAAGATCCCAAAAGGCCAAATGTGACGGTTTAAGGTCACTCAACATTGTATCCCATCTGGAGTTTCGCATTTCGTTGATACGATCTCTTACAGCGCGCTGAAGAGATCGCATGCGCAAGCGGTTTTCCTCGGTGTGATACGAGTCGTAGGCTCTGATGGCCGCATTCTTCTCGGTCATCAGCGCACGCACATCATCAGGGAGCTTCCATCGATCGAGATTATCGATTGTTGGTACCTCCCGTGAACATTCATTCACCTGACAATGTACGTGAGCTGTGAGAGAGTCGATAGCGTTAAGTGTTTGCTCGGGGGTTTGAATATGAGAGGGTATGGAGTCAAGATATTCTGAGGAAGCAGACTCGAGTCGGGACCCGAGCTTTTTTCAGTCAGTAACAGTCTTGGTCTGAGAAGGATCTGAGTGACTACTGGGAGACAGTAGATCTATGATGACGGGCCTGTGGTCCGAACTAAGCTCGTGATGCACCTGTACAGAAGATAAACGTAAGTTTACGTTCTTTACAAGTGCAAAGTCGAGTATGCCGGTCGGTGTCCAGGAGTATAAGGAAAATGAGTAGGTTCGAATGGAATGATAGGATCAAAGGGAATTAATTCCAAGCATTGTGACAGTGAGGTGCCTCTCGAGTTATTCGTGTTGCAGCTCCATGTCACATGCTTAGCATTGAGGTCGCCGGCGACGATGACCGCTCCCCCTAAATCATGAAGGATTTGGATATCGTTTCGAAGCAACTCCTTGTCCGGAGGAAGGTAAGCCGAAACGATTGTGATTGGCTGATGACCTGTCATGCCTAGCCGACAGACGGAAACTTCAATGTTTACAAGATTGACTGGTGGGTCCATCGATATGCAATGCAATGACCTTTTGAAATATATCAAAGTGCCACCTTTTGCAGAATTAGGCCTGTCATTTCTAACTACACGGTAATTCGCGATTCCAGGACTTCTCCGATTGGACGGCTTGAGGAATGTCTCTTGAACTAAAAACAGGTCTAATTGATGGTCACGGAGAAATTCTCCAATTTCATCACGCTGCTTAAGTATACCGTCTGCGTTAAAGAACCCTATCCGGAGGGATCTAGGTTTAATCCTACAAGAGACTTTACTCATTCCTACTTGTCTAACACTATCCATAGTTAGTTGCGATTAATAAACGAGCAAGGACCTTTGCTGTTTGAAGCGCGGTCTGAAGAGCGATTTCCTGGTCATTAGGGTTCTCGTTTTTCATCTCAATGAGATCAGCGAGCTCCATAATGGCGTCGATATCAATAGAGGCTATATAATTAGCAATGATATCGATTTTAGGAAAAGCGGTACCTGATTTGAGCGAAAGCTGTTTGGGTTTTGGGGCCTGGACCATCAAAGTATGGGCCTGGGGTGATTGTACGGCCTGAGGGGCCCTAGGTTTTTGGGACTGTGGGGCCTGAGAGACCTGAGGGGTCCTGGCCTTTTGAGCCTGAGGGGCCTGAGTGACCTGAAGGGTCTTGGCCTTTTGGGCCTGGGGGGCCTGCGAGGCTTGAGAGACCTGAGTTATGGAAGCGGCAGTTCTCACTGGGGCCACCACCGGCGATGTCATAGTGACTTCGTTGGTGGATTGTGACTTATGCCATATAGGGAGCGGCCACACCGGTCCTAGGCTGTTACCCCGGACTTGGGTGGAGTCGATATGAGGTATGTTAGGGTTGGGTTCGGGAACTGGGACGGAAACAGCGGGGTTCCGAGCGTCCTTGGACCTGCCTCGTGTGCTCCTGGATCCCCTTTTACTGTGACGTCCTTTGTTCGGGGCTTTAGGACACCCCCGATAGTTGGCTGGGTGACCTATTTCCTGGCAGTTTACACAGCCAGGCGGATCAGAACTATCGTTTTGGTCCTTGGGCCGACTACATTCAGACGTATGGTGACCGGGGGTGAGGCATTTCACGCACCTCGGTTCGATATGACAATATCTAGATGAGTGCCCAAATTGCTGACAATTGTGACACTGTCCTATCGTAGCGTTGCGCCTGGGAGGTTCAACGATTAGTCCATCTAAATCACAGATGGATTTGATAGCGAAGATGTTTTGACCCTCCGCAGATTTGTCGAGATGGACAAGAATCATGTCGAATGATTCCCCATTTGCTTTGCGCATACGGTGCACTTCGCGCACAGGGAATCCCTGGTTAAAGATCGATGCCTTAATATCATCAATCTCGAGGTGACGTGGTACACGGCGAATAACAACACGTAAGGGTTGCTCGCCCGGGAGTCCGTAAGTAAAGTATTTCACTTTTTCGTTGTCTAAAAGCGAAGTTATTGAGCGAAAATGACGTGATGATTTAAGCTGGAGGCGGATTACGCCCTGTCTTTGAATAGACGTCGCCCTAAAATCATCAACGGTTAACAACCCTTAGCCGGAAAGTATGATTTAATTTGCATCCATCTCGGGATGTCTTGGATCATAATCGGTGGCGGTCTTTTCTCTTTGATCAAAGACGATTCAGGGCGAACTTGCGAGTTTGTCGATGCACCTGATAGAGGGGAAGGTGATGTAGCTTCTGAGGCGAGAAGCTTTTTTGGCTGAGGAGATCTTGACTCCAAATCCGAACCGGACTCAGATTTCCTCTTTGCCTTTCCCCCTTTACCTGCCACTTGCCATGGAGCTCCCGTACCATTGTCATCCGAGTCTGAAAACTCAGACGGCCGAGAGCTTCCTCCGCAAGGGAGTTCGTCCGTTGACATAATGGACGAAGCGGAAGGTGAGGGTGACCGCGAATACGTTTTTCGCGTTTTCGGCGAGCGATCGCGGTCACTACCTGATGTCGGCCGCGATTGGACCCGTTTGGCGGATTTACGCGCGGCTTTTGTCCTCGCGGTCTCTTTGTACCTAATTAACTCGGCGGCGCTCATTCGTGAACAAAGGGATTTAGCCCAATTGTTCGTTTTACTACTTGCAGGTGCAAGTGACGAACAATGGTTGTCGGAATTAGTATTGTTCATTTCCTTATCAGGCAATGAACAAAGGGCCGTATTTACAGTGCCGAGCCTTTCATCGGAGGACAAAGTGTAGTCACTTTCCCCTGGTTTCGGCAATCCGTACTTCTCACATAGTTCCAGCCAAAGTGTTGGGTCTCGCGATCCAATAATTTGGCCTGCACGTGAGAAGTAGTCTACCGACCCTTGGGTGGAGTGCTCCAACATCTTTGACGTCCAATGTCAGGTTGACTACGACGAACTTACGAGGGTTCCTCGCGTACCGTTCCACAACAAATTTCTCGGCTGTCGCTCCTATCTTATTATGTTGCCTAGTCCCCGAGTTGGATGGGCCCGGGGATGAGTAAGAATGTGTAACCCTCCTCGCCGGGTATAAGCGAGGAGGTTTGAGTGCCTATGGGTGAGCCCTAAGCTTGTAATCCCTTCGCCAATCTTAATGTGCTAAGGGTTCCTATCAGCTTAAGTGCAGAGGGTGATATGGGCCGAAGCCGTCAGCACCCAAACGACACTTAAGGATGGGATTTATAGGGAAAGGGTAGGGTGGGAATGAGGAGATAACTAGCGTTGACTAGGGGAGCCCCCAACGCCGGTGGTTCTATTCCCTTCCAATTTACTGCGTTGTCCTGATGGGACAAAGCCGGGTGTATCGGGTCAACACCCCACTTGGCTTCGTTGGCACGGTTACGTTTCCACCAAGGACCACAAAGTGGCTTTTCCCTGAAGGGGCAAAGAGTCTAGAAACAGAATTCTCGGAGAGATGCTGTCTTTAAAAAGACGCCACCCCTCTGATGTAATGATAGTCGCAAGCGACTGGAACGCACGGCAAGCGTACGTAAGCTTGTAAATTGGCGGAGCGCACACGGAACACGTCCGCACGCGCCGAGGGCCAAAATGCAAGTCCCGTAGGATTAACATGAACATAATTATGTATGGCACTAATTGCCTCGCAGTCAAAGTTTTTTTTAAATTAAGAAATAAATTAACTGTTTTTAATAGAATTTTGGTACAACTACATAATACATGTCCGATTCTGGCTTTTTTTAAGACAGCTCCCGCACTAGGGAATGTAATCCCTATGTCGCCGGTCAAAGTAACTGTTAGTAGGTACAAAGAAACTTTTCCACGCGGACGAAGTCGCGGCCACAAAATTTAAAGCTACCTAGTTAACATGAAACTGTGTAAAAAATATTTGTTAAAATGATTGTGTAAATACAGTTTGTGTCAGATTATTAAAAAGTGGTTTGGGTGTATAACTGCGATATCACAGTAAGACTTGTTAGATGCTTAGAAGAAAGTGAGTCTTTCTGTGACGAACGGGAAGCGTGGCAGCCGTGGTGTTGGTGCGGGGGAATGCAATAATGTTACGCATCTCCTCCGCCACTGCGGCGTTCCCGCACGGGCGGTTGCTCCTCCGAGCACAATTGGTGAGGGCCCAGGTACTGTTGCCTATCTGGGATACCCTCTGGCAGCGTCCGCGACTCAAATGGTGTTGCGGGTTCTCCTGGGCCCAAATAACCAGTTTCAACGCCCAGAGTACACGGACTCTCTACTCCTCAAGGAACCGCGGCCTTCTGCTGAGACATGGCTCAAGCGGGCAAGCCACCTCCATCGGACGCTGTTATGATTGTTAGTATCCTATCGTTCATAGCACACTTTCTTTTACATTCCATTGAGTTTTTTTTTTCCTACGATTTTTTTTTACTTGTTAAATTAATCCCTGTGTCGCGAAGGTATCACCGCTCGATAGATTCACGAAAACAGAGCACTCCCTGACTCAGTACAACTGTTTTAATTTCAGACGAATAATTGTCCCGGGTGGGAATCGAACGCAGAAAACCAGGTCTCTGGAGCAACTAACGTAACTACTTAGCCACCACCTTTCAACATAATCACATCTAGGTCCCTATCTACACCTATTCTTCCATTAAATCATACATATTCAATTGTATTATGTAATTCATTCATTGTAATCCTAAACATTTATAAAAAATAACAAAGTTATAATGCAGTTGATGAAACTTAACAACTGGACCAAAATTGCAAAATGTTGGAATTTTCCCATGAGTTTTACACTAAATTCTACTAGAACTCCAAATTTGAAGCTTCTACGTCTGCTAGAAGTGCCTAAACATTGTGAGTGACAAAATTACCGAAATTACCAAACTTTGACTAGTTATAATTTTTAAAGCACTGGTTCAAATTAAATGAAATTTTAAATATGCTGTAGTTTTACAAAGCCTGCTTAGTTTCTGAAATTTCAGGCTCCTATCTTTATCCACAACGAAGTTATAGGGGGTCGAAAATCGCCTGAGTTGCTTCGAGAAAAGATAGGTACGGCCGTGCATCCTTTTTTTTTTTTTTACTCTACTTGGGTACACTATCTGGGGGCACTTCCGTGCCCCCAGATAGTGGACAAAAGCCCAACGTAAGACTGAATAACTAAAACATAGTGAGTGTACAAATATTAAATAATTGTATGTGTTGTTAATTTAGGACAATAAATAAGTATATACATATATAGTAGGTATTATCATTTTACATTTCAGAGAAGTAAAACCATCACTAAGGAAATTGAAAAATAGCTTTGGTGGTGTAATTGAATAGTAGATTTTGATATTTTCGAATTTTAGTATAATGCCCCCGGCTAATTTCAGCCACGGCGCGCGGCGGTCAAATATAGTAAAAATGTCTATAACCAGTCACGTTCAAGATTTTTTTGTAGATCATTATCTGTGTGAATTTTGGCGTGTGCCACTTCCACTGTATTATTATTTCCGTGCAAAATAACATTTTTATAATGGTGAAATAACTAATAAAATCAGTAACTATCCCGTAGTTTTATTTAATTATACCTATAGGTACATATAAAATACTAATAATTTAGCAAACTTTTTTTTCTTACTTCGTTTTTTAGGGTTCCGTAGCCAAATGGCAAAAAACGGAACCCTTATAGATTTGTCATGTCTGTCTGTCTGTCCGTCCGTATGTCACAGCCACTTTTTTCCGAAACTATAAGAACTATAATGTTGAAACTTGGCAAGTAGATGTATGTTGTGAACCGCATTAAGATTTTCACATAAAAATAGAAAAAAACAATAAATTTTGGGGTTCCCCATACATAGAACTGAAACTCAAAAAAATTTTTTTCATCGAACCCATACGTGTGGGGTATCTATGAATAGGTCTTCAAAAATGATGTTGAGGTTTCTAATGTAATTTTTTTCTAAACTGAATAGTTTGCGCGAGAGACACTTCCAAAGTGGTAAAATGTGTGTCCCCCCCCTGTAACTTCTAAAATAAGAGAATAAAAAATCTAAAAAAAATAAATGATGTACATTACCATGCAAACTTTCACCGAAAATTAGTTTGAACGAGATCTTGTAAGTATTTTTTTTTTAATACGTCAAAAATCGTAAACCGCAATTTAGCTTTCATTCAATCAACTCGAATATAAAATAACATTTCATTTCATAAACATACGCTTTTTTATTTATTCTTGATATCAAAATTAGGTACGCACTTGTAACTGAAACGGAACCCTTCGTGCGCGAGTCCGACTCGCACTTGGCCGGTTTTTTTTCTTAACTGAATAGATTTCGCGAGAGACACTTCCAAAGTGGTAAAATGTGTGTCCCCCCCCCCCTGTAACTTCTAAAATAAGAGAATGATAAAACTAAAAAAAATATAAGATGTACATAACCATGCAAACTTCCACCGAAAATTGGTTTGAACGAGATCAAGTAAGTAGTTTTTTTTAATACGTCATAAACCGTAAACCGCAGTTTACCTTTCATTCATTCAACATCGGTCAAAGTTACAACGAACCACAAGAACTTTTGTACTATGTTACTTGTTGTATTCTTGATATCAAAAATAGGTACGCACTTGTACGGAACCCTTCGTGCGAGAGTCCGACTCGCACTTGGCCGGTTTTTTTTAATAACTGGTAAAATGGCGTTTGATCTTTACACTTCCATGTATATGACAAAAAAAATCAACAAAGTTTTCGTCGTATTATTAGGCTGTACTTACTTCTATGTAAAACAATCGAATAGATATCAGCATTACCTACGCATAACAGTAATAGAAAAATCATATTAATGACCACCTATGACGATAATATTACGTAAAGGTAATTAACGGCTTACATTTCACCCGGCACATTGTCATAAAAAAAAGAAGAAGAAGAAGACATTTACCCATGTAGTCTAGCTTTTACACTTGTAAATGTGTTGAATTCTGAATAAGTTCACATATTTAAGTAAATAGCGTGCCTTACAGAGAATAAATGTAACCTCTGATATGAACAGCTTAACCTACCATATTAAGTTGGCGACCTATATTTAGAATGTTTTGTGGAAAACTGGCTGGAAAACTTTGTTCGAACCAAAATAAATGAAATGTAGACATTTTACTTTCACTATAAATGCGCCACTCCGTAAATTAGGTAAGTATCTACACCTTACTATCGATAAGGTCTACATACAACAGATACATGCAATCATCACCAGCCTGTTGTAGTCCACTGCTGAACATAGGCCTCCCCCATCGATTTCCAGCGGGAACGATCGCTAGCGGCCTGCATCCACCGACTTCCTGCGACCTTTATGAGGTCGTCGGTCCATCGTGCAGGCGGTCGTCCTACGCTGCGCTTGCCAGTACGTGGTCTCCACTCGAGAACCTTTTTGCTCCATCGGCCGTCAGTTCTTCGAGCTATGTGTCCTGCCCATTGCCACTTCAGCTTGCTTATCCGTTGAGCTATGTCAGTGACCTTCGTTCTCCTGCGGATCTCTTCATTTCTGATTCGATCACGCAGAGAAACGCCGAGCATAGCTCTTTCCATAGCTCGCTGAGCGACTTTGAGCTTTCTTATGAGGCACACAGTAAGAGACCACGTCTCAGATCCATATGTCATCACTGGTAACACACATTGATTGAAGACTTTGGTCTTCAGGCACTGAGGTATTTTGGACGAAAAGATCTCTCGAAGCTTCCCAAACGCTGCCCAGCCGAGTCGGATTCGACGATTGACCTCTTTCTCTAAGTTGGTCCTACCTAGTTGGATCGTTTGACCTAGATATATGTATTCGGTCACAACTTCGAGAATGGAGTTTCCAACGGCTATAGAGTTGGGCACTACATGGGCGTTATGCATGACTTTCGTCTTGCCCATGTTCATTCTAAGCCCAACTTGTTGAGAAACTCCATCGAGGTCATTGAGCATCTGTCCAAGGTCCTCCAGCGATTCTGCCATGATCACTATGTCGTCGGCAAATCGAAGGTGAGTGATGTACTCGCCATTTATGTTGATGCCGTGTCCTTGCCATTCCAGGAGCTTGAAGGCGTCCTCCAGAGCAGCCGTAAAAAGTTTGGGAGATATAACATCTCCCTGTCTTACGCCTCTCCGTAGCGGGATTGCCTTCGTACATTGGCCCTGTACTCGGACCGACATGGTGGCGTTTTTGTACAAGCACTTCAGCACTTCAATGTACCGATAGTCGATACGACACCGCTGAAGAGACCTTAGAACCGCCCAAATTTCGACCGAATCAAAGGCTTTTTCATAGTCCACAAACGCCAAACATAGGGGCTGATTATACTCCTCGGTCTTCTGTATAATCTGCCGCAGCGTATGTATGTGGTCTATGGTACTAAAGCCTTTTCGGAAGCCGGCTTGTTCGGGAGGCTGGAAGTCATCGAGCCTGTGTTCGAGACGATTTGTGACGACCCTCGAGAACAGCTTATAAACATGGCTCAGCAATGTGATGGGTCTGTAATTCTTCAACATGGTTTTGTCACCTTTTTTGAAGAACAGAACCACCACACCTCTGCTCCATGATTCTGGCGTTTGTCCCTCGAGTAAGACGGAGTTAAAGAGCTTCTGAAGGACTTTAAGTATCGGTGTTCCACCCGCATTCAGAAGCTCAGATGTGATTCCGTCATCACCTGGCGCCTTGTTGTTTTTAAGCTGTTTAAGGGCCATCATAATCTCGTATAGGCTGATGTCCGGGAGATCTTCGGTATTGTGTCGGGTGAGCCTTGCTCTGGGGTCTTTGGCTTGGCTGTTAGCGGGCTTGACTGTTGAGGCATACAGCTGATTATAGAACCTCTCTATCTCCCGTAAAACCTCTGGCTTACTCGACGTCACTACCCCATCTTCCTTCTTCAGCTTTGTCAACTGGCTTTGCCCAATAGAGGTGTCTCTTGCGAACACTTTGGAGCCTTGGTTTCGCTCTATCGTCTCCTTAATACATTTTGTATTATAGGAGCGAATGTCGTGACGCAATGACGTTAAGATATGTCTATTGAGCTGCCTAAATGACTCCGCATCGTCTGGAGTCTGGAGCATCATCGTACGTCGTTTAGCCATGAGGTCCCGGGTATTAGTGGATAGTTTCTGAGGTCTATTTCTAGGGTGGGGTTTAAAATATTTAAGCCCCACCGTATGCACAGTGTCTACTAGCCCGCTGCTGATATCGTCCACAGATTCGCAGCTGTCTAGACATTCGAAGCGATTACTTAGTTCGATCTGAAAGCTCTCGGGGTTTTGGATGTGTGCGTTTGAAGGTCGGAGCGTAGACTTCATCATCATAGACATGCAATACGCGATGTAGATTTGACACAAAAATATTCAATTTTCAAATTTGCTGACAAGCCTTAAAATAAGCGCCTGTATGAAAAACGTTATTAAAAAACGTTATTGTTTTGTACAGGCGCTTATATTTTTTTAATATTAGTTATACCAATTCGTTTTTTAAAAGGTAAGCTTCTAAGTTATTTTTTACTTGATTTGTTTACTTGTACATGATATATAGTGGAGTTACTGCTAAATTTAAATGTATGTATGTACGTAATTAAAATAGTAATTCCCTTTATTGATTGCTTAAGTGGGTGAAGTGCGTTTTATACCATAAGATAAGTTTGTTTTTGGGTAATATACGGTTTCTCACATGCAATGTAACTATGTAAATAATAGGTTGGGGGAAAAGTTTCAAAACATTTTTTAATTTAGTTTTTTTTAAATTTAACTAAAGTAGGTATTAGATACATTTTGTTAGATAACTTTTTGCCATCTTGTAGGTAGGGACATGATCCCATTGCTATAGAAATTTTGAGACTTCTGATCAAAATACCGCGACAATTGGTTCAGGATGATTAACACCTCCCAGCCAAACTCTCTTAATTTTTGCTGAGTGGCTAAAGATGTGTGAGGTCTAGCGTTATCATGATGAAAAACCATACCCCTTCTGTTGATTAATTCCGGCCGCTTTCTCTAAACTTCTTGCTTTAGTCTCATCAGTTGTTCGCAGTAGAGTTCGGAATCAATGGTCCTGCTTGGTGGTAACAGCTCATAATGAATAAAGCTCTTCCAATCCCACCACACACACAGCATCACCTTGTTGCGAGTTAGCTCGGGTTTCGCCACTGGCTGTGAAGCCTGACCGGCCTTTGACCACGACCTTTTTCGCACGTTCTTGTCGTACGTGATCTATTTTTCATCACCAGTTATCAGCTTCTTCAAAAATGGTTCGGTTTCATTACGTCGTAATAAAGAATCACAAATGAGTACACGGATCATTAGGTTTCTTTCGGTGAGCTCGTGAGGTACCTACCCAAATATCGAGCTTTTTTGTGTACCCAGTTTCTTTCAAATGCGTCAAAACCAGTTCTTCAGCTACGTCGTAACCACTGATATGCCGATCTTGCTCCACTTTTTAAAAAATGGCATCCATTTTATCCGTAATCCGACCAGAGTGACGTGCATCTTTAGACATCAAAATTTCCGGATTGAAAACGCTTAAATCAAATTTGTGCTACTCTCTCAGACACTGCAATAGGTGCATAAACATCGTAAATTGTTTTCGCGGCTTGCGTTGCATTTTTACCATTTGTGTAGTAAAATTTTAAAATGTATCGAATTTCTTCATTAGATTCACTCATCTTGACAGTACGAAAAACAAATGAAACTCACATATTTCGCTAATTTGAATTTGGAATTATGTCCTTTAAAATTTAAACTTTCAATGATACCAAAACCAGCCAGATACAAAGAGATTTTATTACAAGTTCATACATACTATAATGCGAAAAAACTTTTTCCCCAACCTAATATGTTTACATATTATTATTGAGTTTTGATATTCACATAATGAAGACGTGAGTGGATGAAGGTGATAAGTCACAAAATCATAATTTCGAGTAAATCGAGTTTAAAGTTTCACTTTTATTTTTTTAAATAAGTCGCTACGAAACAGATTTTTAAATTAAACTATGATGCCAAGTTGTGTAAACAACCTGAAATATTAATGGTACGAAAGCAATTAAACAAATTAATATTTTATATTATATAATTTCTAAAAAAACTACACATAACTCCTTCTTCCATAAACAAACTTTTCTGCACTTTTGGTTAGGTTTTAAAGTAAGAATGTAAGTTGTACTGTCTTAATTATAATATAAATATTATATTTTACTTTACTTATATAATATTATATTGTTTTAGACACTATTTGGTATATCCTACATATATATGTTCGAAATTTCTTTAGTGATTCCTTAAGTTTTTTACGTTATACTTATTAGCGTTACTGCGTATTTCTGAGGTGTTTTTCCGATTTGTTTTGATTTTTGCATATTAATATCTCAGAATCTTCACGTTCGTGTTGGTTACTAGTAGAAAGAATAATTAATTTTGCCTTGTACTGCTTGCTCACTTACATTACAAGAACGAAAGGCTTTCCGCAAATAAAATACCATCACTACCCAAAGGAATGTTCTAGCATGACCGAATGGTTAAGGCATTAGTGGCTATACATAAGATGGTCGGTAGTGTAAATATATTAAGCTCAATTCAAAATAATCAAAATTTTTAAAATGTAAATGCGGGCGGTGTCATCGTATAAAAATTTAATTCCAAATGCAACTTTGGACATATTTGTATTGTTAAGTATTATCGATAGATGGCATCTGATCTACGTGTTACCGTGTTAGACGTGTTATAAAGAGGTTGATAAATTTCAACGACCGGTTGGGTTCCACTGTGGCCAAATGGTCTAGGCATTAGAGGCTAAGTATACCTAAGATGCAAGTTCAAATCCTGCCGGTGTAAATTTATTAATGTTTGAACTTTTAATTTTAACTAAAAGAAACTTACACTTAACACCATGTTTTTTTAAGCTTATCCTTGTAATCATCATGGATTCTTTTCCGTTAATGGGTGACCATCAGCAGTATTTTAACAATATTTTTTTAGTTACACTATGCATTATTAAAAAAACTCGCGCACGAAATGTTCCGTATCATTTTTTTTTTTTTTTTTTTTTTTTTTTTTTTTTTTTTTTTTTTTAAATAGACAACTCCCGCACTAGGGAAATAAATCCCTGTGTCGCGGGGGACTTTACAAACATTCATTTCACGGACACAAAGAACACCCAGACTCAGAAAAACTATTTGTGGTTCACACAAATAATTGTCCCGGGTGGGAATCGAACCCAGAACACCAGGTCTCAGAGGCAACTATCGTAACCACTGAGCCACCGGTGCAGTCTATATAGTATATTTTCATGTGCCTGTCTGTTGCTTTCATTAATATCGAGCAAAAAAGAGCAAACAATTCAGGTTTGTTGTATGGGAGCCCCCCTTAAATAATTGTTATATATTTTTTAGTAAATTAAATACATCATTTCTCAAAATTTCAACTGTCTAGCTATCGCGGTTCTTGGGATACAGCCTGGTGACACACAAATAGACAGCGAAGTCTTAGAAACAGGGTCCCGTTTTTACCCTTCGGGTACGGAACCCTAAACATGCGCGATAATGTGACCGAATGAGAATCAAAATAACTAAATGTCGTGAATAAATGAATGTGATATGCATGTCACATAACACCTTAATTCATGAAAAAGTGGCATCGCGTCTTTCAACCATCGTAAGCTGAGTGGAAGAAGGTGCTATGTACGTACATATCACTTTCTTCCACGAAAGAAAAACAAAGTCTTTACATTATTTATCTGGAAAAGGGTGATATGGGCCCATATCTCTTTCATCCAGTGCCATTTTCAAAGTTAACTGTACATAACACCTTTTTCAACATATTATTTTGAAAAATAAGCCTTAAATCGACGGTTTAAGGCCATTAGTCTGTAGTCATCGACATTTCAAGCTCATCTATGCAAAAAAACACAAAACCTCAAAAATGCGACATATCACCTTCATCAACTCATGTCTTTAATTATATAAAAATATAATGTATCAATTATTATTATAAATGGCCAAACTTATTCGGACATGTTTTAAGTAAAAGGTGGTGCGAAGCGTTACATAGGTTTAAGGCTTGGGCCACACTGGTATAGCAACAGCGACGAGACCGCGATTTCGTAAAAACAAACTCATATAAACATATGTCGGCGGCCGCATTCGAGTAACGATGAGCGAAAGTGATTTGTTCGTAGCACCGCTTTCCTTTATTAATTTGTATTTGACTTCCTCGGTAAAGAAGTCAGATTATTGTGATATTAATATTATTTGTAAATTAAACATTTTTTAGACTATTCTGAACTCACTGAATATAGCTTACTATTAGTTAAGACTTATATCGGCGACTTGGTGTGGGCACCAGCGTTGCCAGACCGTACCAAAAAGTACGGTTTTTCATACTATTCAGTGTTGCCATTTCAATATTCAAAGATCTCGACGAAGAAAAAAAAAGCTCTGATCTAGTTCTTGCAGAAGTATCCCAACCCGTACGGTTTTGCTAAAATGTTGAAACATGCTGTAGTCTACTCATATTCTTTAGCGAAATAGCAGAAAGTTGAAGAAAGTATAAGTCTCATTATTTTCTATTAGTTTCTCAACAGACTGTAATCGTTAAATAATAATTTAACTTACCACGAGTTTATAAATAAATAACTTGCTAATACATGCTCGAAGCTCCAATAGTTTGGATATGTGTCATTCAGTCTTCATATGCTTTGCTACATTCCAAAATACTTAATACTTAGCCTGCACCCATGCTCAATGCAAGTTAATAGTTTTCATTTCAATCAACAAAATTAGTAATATTAGGAAATCTGTTTAAAATTGAAGTTATCATTTGTGGATCAAACGAATTTATAATTTTTGGTTCAACTATTTGGATTATGTCATATATTGGGTCTGTTATATCTTTGTTTTATTTGTTCTATAACTTTTAACATAAAATGCCAGGCAATCTAGTTTGAATATTTCCGGGTCCTCTTTTCTAACATCATTTTCAACCTCGTTGAGGCTTGAGTCCACAAGAACACCAAGGTACAAATTTTTCAAAGGCAAGTACAACCTTTGGGTTTTTATGTTCGATCTCTCGTTCGAGGAGGCGTATTTTTGACGTGATTTAAATCAATGAAGTTACTTGCAATTGTGCGGATGAGCCCTTCTAGGCAGGTTTCAGTTTATGAAGTAATGGCGATTCAGACTGAAAAGTAATATCTAATTGAAGTCATTTAGCAGGTCTATCACATATGCCATGAACTCAAGATAAAATTTTGTAAACTGGTTACGCAAACTGAACCGTACCGGGTTGTTTTAAATAATCATGCAACGTACTTTGAAGACTGGGCCCCAAAATTTGTATTACAACAGCTGTTGCTTTCGTACGTGTCATCTTCATCTTCTGAGCAATTTTCGAATCGGGGCAAATGTCCGCTATTAAGCTAACTAGAGTGTCTGATAAGAGGAATAGTAAATTATTTGTAGCCAGCATTGCAGCAATTTTAAGCTCACCTCTTTTTGCTGAGAGATCTTTATCTGATGGTTTAAATGATTCTTTAATATTAGATGTGGATTTAATGGCTTTCATTATTGATTTGTGTTTATCAGTTTCAGAGTGTCGTATCAAGTGCGGCTTGTGGTGGGGTAACGTAGTTTGACAGTATTTGCATTTTGCACTGATGGTGCCTTTAACTGTGTCTGAAACTAGCCACTCTGAGAGTTCTTTCATTTCTTACCATTCTCTCTAAATCTCATTCTCGCTAAAAACATTTAAATGTTTTTCAGTCTTATCCGATGCTCTTTTCGATTTGGTTGGAATAATATTTTTATGCTCGTCATTACTTGTTGCTATCTGGATTTCTTCATTTTCGTTACAAGTATCAAGTAAGGCTTGTGGTTTTTTTTGTTAGATGGATTTTATTTGTCTAGCAGACTGAAGTCGTTGGAAGGATTTGATTCTTGTGGCTGGGTAGGTTTGTCAGTGCATCAGTACATGAAGGGCCAGGGATACTAAGACCTAATCATTTCTTCTTAGTTGAATGACCAAGTGTAGAAGGCTGGTTACTATTTTGAGAGCTATTATTATCAGGAGGGTTACGTTTTCGCTTCGTTATGAATCTGTCCATTTCCCAACACCTGCGTTTAGACAAAAAAAACATGCCATCCATCACACACAGCTCCATGCAAAGGTATGGTAAGGTACGGATACCTAGTTTAGTTTGAAAGGGAAGGTAAGTTTGCGTAATTCACTAAATAGAAAAAATAAAAATATATAAGCTATATAAGCATGTGACGGATGGCGGCGTCTGTTCATGAAAGTTTCTAGGCCAACTAACAATTTAAATAACTAAGATTTTCAATTGTCTTAATTTTTATCTGATACATTGTGATCTGTGCATTCCACAAACTTTTACTTTGACCGTTTACGGAGTATATACGTACACAATAATACAATATTAATAATTTTCTTATAAAAATGTAGGTAAGTATAGATAGAAAACAAAGTAACGAAACAAAAAATATCAAAACAAAGTATAATTTCGTATTATTTAATATAATAAGTTCAAATATTAGAATCACATGCAGGCAAACAATTGGCTACTTGACAACCTTCAAAAATTTATAAAAACTTACGTACGTTTATAATAAACCCATTTTTCATGTTTTTTGTTTGCACTGCAAGAAGGCAAAGTTGTATGACTAAATGACAATGCTATTATCTTATTTATTTTCTTATCACCACTGCTAAGGTGTGGTTTATTGCCTTTAATTCATTCTTATTATATAGATACTGACAAACAACTTAAAATTAATTTTACAAACTATCTGTTCCAATCTGATGGTCAAAGGTAGAACTTTATTAATCGACTTGAAAGTTTGACATCTAAATAAATAATTTAAAATTACAGTCCCACCAACTTATCTGTGAAATGCCAAAAGTAGGAACTACGGCCGCCATGTTGAAATGTCATTCGATTGTCAGTATCTACTACATTCGGGTTCTCTGTGATTTCTGTTGCTAAATTGCTATATTTACAACGTTAATTATGCCGAAAGCGATTAAAAGTGATGTTCGAAGCATTATTCTAAAGGTTAAATCCTTTTTTGAAGAAGAAGCTCGGGCGGAGGCTCCGAATATACCATTTAATCAAATATACAAACGAATTTCTGCAGCTACAGGTTAGTGTTCCCAACTTTCTTTTTGTAAATTTCCCGATATTTATGAATTTGATTGATGTAAGAGTCAACTAACCCGCAACAAGAAATAGGTACATATCTACTGATATTTACTTTTAATATTGCCACTATTCATTCGTACTTACATATAGCAAACATTGTGTGTGTGACGTTAAGGGGTTGATGATGATAATGTGTTATTTATTTCAGGTGTGAGTCAAGGGCTCATATCTAAAATAGTAAAAGAAGGGCATGTAGCAGAAGAGACTGGTACAAAAATTCGGACCCCAGGCAAGGCGAGGCAGCGTAAAACGGGATTTATACATGTTGATGATTGAGACATGGGAGTTATTCGAAGAAAAGTTCATGAGTATTATTCCAATAAAAAGGAGCTACCAACTATCAAGAAGCTTCTAGAGGTCTTAAAGACAGAAATTAATTACACAGGACAAAGAGAAAGTCTTCGAAAACTGCTTCACAAGATGGGTTTTCGTTTTAAAAAGTCTCAGAGTAACCGTAAGTTACTAATGGAGCGTAATGAAGTATCAGCTTGGAGAGCAAAGTACTTGCATGCAGTGGAAAAAAATAATAAAGGTCCACAACCTCAGCCGCTAATTTATTTAGACGAGACATATATTCACTCAACGCATACATCAGGCAAATGTTGGCAAGGAGAGGTTGTAGACGGAGTATTAGAGCCTGTATCAAAAGGACAAAGGTATATTATTGTACACGCAGGAGGGGACACTGGATTTGTTAATAATGCACTTCTCGTTTTCAAGTCTAAAAGTGGTGATTATCACGATGAAATGAACAGTACTAATTTTAAAAAGTGGGTTATTGAAAAACTGGTGCCTAACTTACAGCAGCCATCAATAATTGTAATGGATAATGCTGCCCTGTCACCGTGTTTGCATAAATAAGGCTCCAAATACGAATTCTTTAAAAAGAGATATGCAACTATGGTTGACACAAAATAATGTTGACTTTGGAGAAGAGTTCACAAAACCTCAGCTGTTAGAAATAATAAAAAGAAACAAGCATGAACCTGAATATGAAATTGAAAAAATATTAGAACAAAATGGACACAAATTCTTGTACTAAGCTCCCTATCACTGTGATCTTAACCCCATTGAATTCATTTGGAGCACAATGAAAAGAAAAGTAGCTGAAGTAAATATTGACCATAAAAATGCTGAGATTCCCCGCCTGGTTCAAGAAGCCTTTGAAACCATTACAGTTAATGAGTGGGCACAGCATTGCAAACATGTTCACAAGTTAGAAGAAGAATATTTGAAACAAGATTCGTATTTGGATAAGCCTTTTATAATAGAAGTAAGAAGTGACACAGAAACAGAAAGTGATAGTGATGATGATGATGGTTGCATGGAAATAGGAGGTATATTTCCTCACAGCCTGGATGAAGTTGGGCGTGCAGGTTGTTCAAAAGACCATAATTATTGTAAACCTGGTTTCAATAAATGAATTATTCTAAAACTCATGTTTTATTATATCCAATTGCTAGGTCGGCTCCTGTATCTATCCTGTAGATATGAAACTAGCCGACCGCCAGCGACTTCGTCCACTGACAACTTTGTCTGCCCTATCCCGTCGCTCCTATTGGTCGCAGCGTGATGTTATATAGCCTAAAGCCTTCCTCTAAAAATGGACTGTCCAACAGCAGCTAACATTAATTTTAGGTTACAGTTACAGGTTATCTACCCCTAATCAATTCATCTTTGCCATTTTTTCGAATATTTTTTACACACTTAATGAATGTATTAATGTATAGACATAGATAATAAAGTACTAATTATATAGATTACCTTAATAACGTATCTAATTTATTACTACGCTAAATACTAGGCAAATATGCCCAATTCTGGGAAATCTATATTAACTTGCAACACTATGTCGATGGTGTCGCCGCCACTCAGTTCACAGATAAGTTGGTGGGACTGTAATAATCACTGGCGTCAAAACGAAACAGTTATGTTCGATGTTTAAAATGTATGTCCTGTTTTTTTAATGTTTTGTTGGGGTTGCCATCTTGTGAAATAACAACCGAATTTGGATAATTTCGGAGCCTTTACGTATATCACATAAATTCATTATAATATTAAAGAATCATTTAAACCATCAGATGAAGATCTCTCAGCAAAAAGAGGTGAGCTTAAAATTGCTGCAATGCTGGCTACAAATAATTTACCATTCCTCTTATCAGACGCTCTAGTTAGCTTAATAGCGGACATTTGCCCCGATTCGAAAATTGCACAGAAGATGAAGATGAGTCGTACGAAAGCAACAGCAGTTGTAATACAAATTTTAGGGCCCAGTCTTCAAAGTACGTTGCATGATTATTTAAAACAACCCGGTACGGTTCAGTTTGCGAAACCAGTTTACAAAATTTTATCTCGAGTTCATGGCATATGTGATAGACCTGCTAAATGACTTCAATATTACTTTTCAGTCTGAATCGCCATTACTTCATAAACTGAAACCTGCCTAGAAGGGCTCATCCGCACAATTGCAAGTAACTTCATTGATTTAAATCACGTCAAAAATACGCCTCCTCGAACGAGAGATCGAACATAAAAACCCAAAGGTTGTACTTGCCTTTGAAAAATTTGTACCTTGGTGTTCTTGTGGACTTAAGCCTCAACGAGGTTGAAAATGATGTTAGAAAAGAGGACCTGGAAATATTCAAACTAGATTGCCTGGCATTTTATGTTGAAGTTATAGAACAAATAAAACGAAGATATAACAGACCCAATATATGACATAATCCAAATAGTTGAACCAAAAATTATAAATTCGTTTGATCCACAAATGATAACTTCAATTTTAAACAGATTTCCTTATATTACTAATTTTGTTGATTGAAATGAAAACTATTAACTTGCATTGAGCATGGGTGCAGGCTAAGTATTAAGTATTTTGGAATGTAGCAAAGCATATCTACAGACTGAATGACACATATCCAAACTATTGGAGCTTCGAGCATGTACCAGGCCGCTCAGAAAGTATTGCGAAAAATAGTTTTTATATATGGGAGACTGGCCGGTTAGAATCTTTTTCGAAAATATGATTACTTGTAAGTAAAACTATGTGTGTTCCATTTTCAAAATTTCCCTCCACATTTTTTGCGAGCCAATTCAAAGTATCGTGTCTTACTGAAAAATGGATCTGCGCCGGGAACATTTTAGAGCTATGATTTTTTACGATTTCAAGTGTCGCCTGAAACCGGATAAATCGTTCGATAGACTTCAAATGGCATTTATGGATGAAAGCCCCTCCAAGGCAACCGTGTATCGTTGGTATAACGAATTTAGGCGCGGTCGACCAACCTTGGGGGATGAAGAAAGAAGCGGTCGCCCTTTGACGGCTATTACGGAAGAAAACGTGCTAGCAGTGAAAAATTTAATCCAAATAATAGGCGAATTACATATCAGGAGATTCAACACATATTAACCCATATATGCCCAGTGATTCGAAAACGAAACAAGATGTAGTACTTTCATAAACGCAAGGCATATCGTTTATTAGTGCATTAAAATGTAAAATAACTCCATCTATCGCAAGGCTACGTATACTGATTCTATTTGCAATAGAGATTTTTGACCAGGCGTGGACATTTGTTTAAAAAGTAAACAGTGCAAGTTGTGTTGAATTTTACGTCGCGCAAGAATCATGACGTCTGCCAGAAAAAAGTAAGTAACTGTTCAATTGAGTTGAGCTTTGTACTTATCAAAGGTTGTAGTAAACTTGGATAAATTATGAACTAATTCATGTATTTAGAATGAGCAAATAATAATTTATAAATACCTATACTGTCTTTGTAACTTTTATGTTTCGAAAACGATACGTCGGGCAAATATACAGGTGAGGCTTGTTCTAAATTTGTTTTTTGGTTTTAGGTGCAACACAAGGCTGACTACGAATGAAATCATTGATATCATCAATGATTTAGATTCGGATGATAAAGTGACATCAGCTGACGTATACATCGACCCTCCAGGTAATGGAATTGTCTCGGATTCTGACTCAGGGGACGAAACAAAAGTAAGTTTTGAGACTTTGTCACGTCGTCAACTATTGGCACCTGCTGAACTGATTTTAATTGGAAGAAATATCGGTGATAGCAGCGAGTCTGAAGAAGAAGTTGTACCCCCAAGCACGTCGAGCCAATCACAGTCTTCATCTACCCGCAACCGGGGCCGACCATCGCGATCTATAGCTAATCCTCCGCTTCCTTCTCCTCCACCGCCAACTCCGACACCTAAGACAGCCCGAAAATGGGTGAAGCGAGACTTACCCCAATTTCATGATGAGTGGATCGCACCATTACCAAGATCAATAACTACTTTGTCCGATGCTTCAGAACCAGTTGATTTCTTTGAATTGATTTTTAACCACGAAGTTATCATACACAGTGAATACGGCATGGAGCCTGTACGAACTGCAAGGAGATACTCAGCTACAACCCAACGTCGTATACCAGTATAATCGTTTTATGGGAGCGGTTAATCAATTGGATCCAAATATTGTATAGCGTTGAGGGGCAAACAGTGGTACATTCCCTTACTTTTCTAGTTGAGAGACGTTGCGGTCAACAATACTACCCTGTTAGCTCGCAATTTCTCTAACAATATATAGATATGATGGAGTTACGACGTAGCATTGCCAGAACCTTACTTCAAAAGTATGGCAATGATAAGCAGCGTCCGGGACCTAGCAAACGGGTATCTACGAGTGTACCTACATCATTAAGAAAGCATAACGCTGAGCACATGATCGGCAGAGCACCTAGTCGACTGCGATGTGCCTATTGCAAAAGCCTAACTGCCACTTTTTGTCAAAAATGTGAAGTCAATTAACATTCTAAATGTTTCTCGGCATTCCATTCTTAAGTTTCTACCATAAATATGTGTAAAAATAAAATAAATTATCTCACTATAACATATTTGTTTTAATTACCTATAACACATGTAGGATATTTGCCCGTTGTTTCGTTTTCGAACACTTCTAAAATACCTATAAAACAAAAATATTTTTGACTAAAACTACTCAATACTATTATAGGAGTTAATCAACATAAACATATCTGAAAATAACCAAAATCGGAATCCCAATGTAGTTCTGGGCATATATGGGTTAAAGATTGGATCGGGAAGCGTTCACGAGATTCTACACGGGCATCTTCGCGTGAGGAGGATAGTATCGCGCTGGGTGCCGCACTACCTCACCGACGCTCAGAAGCAGGCCCGGGTGGAATGGTGCCGTGATATGCTGAACAAATTTGAAGCAGGCTCGTCTCGGCGTGTTTACGACATCGTAACAGGTGATGAGTCCTGGATTTATCAATACGATCCAGAAACCAAGCGCCAGTCGACAGTTTGGGTGTTTCAAAATGAACCAACGCCTACCAAAGTGAAGCGATCTCGAAGCGGGGGGAAGATTTTGATCGCCAGCTTTTTTAATTTGACTGGCCACTTTGCCTCAATTCCCTTACGAGATCAAAGAAGCATCAACGCCGAATGGTATACTACCAAACGTTTACCAGAAGTTTTTTCTGTTGTGAGCAACAAGCGACCAAACACAGGGCTCCGCGGACTACTGCTCCACCACGACAATGCGGCTGCACACACCGCGCTCAAAACGAGGGACTTCCTAGACAGCACACCAGTCAAACTCCTGGGTCACCCTCCTTACAGCCCTGATCTAGCACCGTGTGACTTCTTTTTATTTCCAAAAATAAAAAATCAGCTCAAGGGGATACAATTTTCGTCGCCTGAAGATGCGCTGGCTGCGTTCGAGCAGGCTGTAAACGAGGTGTCTACGGCGGACTGGAAAAAGTGTTTTGAAAACTGGTTCAGACGCATGAATCTTTGTATAGAGGCTGGTGGAGAGTACTTTGAAAAGATTTAATAAAAATATATGTACCTGTAGAACAATTTTTTTTAGTGTCGCAAATCTTTCTGAGTGTCCCACGTATTAGCAAGTTATTTATTTATAAACTCGTGGTAAGTTAAATTATTATTTAACGATTACAGTCTATTGAGAAACTAATAGAAAATAATGAGACTTATACTTTCTTCAACTTTCTGTCACATTTGACACTAAAATAGGGACACAAAGTACTTAGATGGAATTTTTTTAGTTCCTTAAACATTATTTTCATAATTTTTTGACAAACTACTTGTTTTCGCTAAAGAATATGAGTAGACTACAGCATGTTTTTACATTTTAGCAAAACCGTACGGGTTGGGATACTTCTGCAAGAACTAGATCAGAGTTTTTTTTTTCTTCGTCGAGATCTTTGAATATTGATATGTTCGATTCTCTATCGCTTTTTTTAACCTATGGTCGCAGACAGCCAACTCAAAGAAAAAAAAAACTGATCTAGTTCTTGCAGAAGTATCCCGACTCAACCGTACCTTGAAGTTAAAAACCGTACCTTTTCAGAAAGCCAACCGTCCCTTTTTGGGAAATCATACAGGCAACACTGGTGGGCACGGCTAAAATTCGAATGAGTTTTTGTTGCATTAAATAAAAGAATCACATTTTTGCAAACATATTTTTTGACGTAAATACAACAAAAAAATAAATAATCCAAATATATATTTAATCCATAAAGTGTAGGTACAATTGGATTGACTTCGCTTCGGTAAACATTTGACCGATGAAGCGTGTGGCGTTTATTCGGTTTAACATATTAAATTTGGTGACAGTTTACATGCTATACCGTCATTACTTGTACCTACCTATATAATTTATCACAAATCATAATACCTGCAGGTATTATGATTTGTGATATATTCTTACGACCCACAAAACATGTTTTCTGACTTAATGGCCAGTGAATGAACCGCTAACATTTACATCGAAATGACATCAGTTATGGTGAATCACTTATTTTAAAACTTATGTTTTTAACAGAGATTTTTAATATAAATTCCTTAACATGCAGGTCGATTTTTTATTTCATATAAAGTATTTAGGTACACAAATTTTACATATACCTACAATCTAATTCTGTATTAAAACTAGCTAAATGGTTAAGGCGCGGTGAATAGACGACTTTTACGTATTAGTTTTGTCACTGTTGCTCCGCGTAGAAATGAAGGAGAAGCGAAGAGACGCCGCGATGGCGCAACGTTTCGTTCGACTCGTTCGAGTTATTAAATACATTAATCCTTGCAAATATCTTATTCCAATCGATAAATAAAAACAACAGTTCCCTTTATTATTATATTTATTTATTTAAAAACTTCTTGCACAAAATAGTACATTGGCGGACTTAATGCCAAAGGCATTCTCTACCAGTCAACCATTGGGTGGTGCAGAAACAATGTGGTAGGTGCACAGGAGAAGAGGTTAAACAGACTAGAGAAAAATAATTACCATCAAGGGTAAATACAATACATAGAACTATAAAACACTATATAATTATAAAAACTATATATATTACACACATATATATATATACATACATATAGATAAATATTAAATTACTGCTGTAGTGATTCTGCTAACTTTGTTGTTATATGTTCACGAACTTTTTTTTAAAGGATAAACTATTCTTATTATTATATATTACATCACTGTTATTAATATTATCAAGATTTGTTTATAAATAATACAGTTACAATTGCTACAATTTCAATTTAAATGGTTATTTTATGGTTTTTTTTTATCGAGAAAATTTACCGAAAACGTGTTTTGAACACAATGGTCCCCCCATAAATATGATCAAGATTAACATATATTTTTTTAGCTGCTCTAAAATGTAAACATTTGGCTAAAAAACTGTTTTGTGAAGCCTATTTTGACTAAGTACAGCGCCTTAATAAGATTACCTTAGGATAAGGTTGCACTTGCGAGAAAACTATAGCGACTGGGATGAGAAATATAAAAATCCCGGATTTTTGGTTTGTCACAAATGTAATTAGGTATGATTTAATGATTTGTGGTAGATACCACAACAACAAACCAACTATTCATCGCTTCGGCACCGTTTAACGAACACAACAATTATTCTGAAAGGACCTGATAAAAGTCAGTCCAATATTTTTAAAGTTATACGATTATATAATTAAAAATTAATTAAGTTTATTAATAATACTAGCGACCCGCTCCTGCTTGGCACGGGTGTAATGCTGATGTATTACCTATACATATAAACCTTCCTCGTGAATCACTCTATCTACTAAAAACATTTCTATCTTAAATAAGTGACTTTAGGATTAATGCGTACAACTCGTGTTCTAGCATTCTTCCGCAAATGACCTTTCGCATGACGTTCACCCTTCCATCTTTCAACCACAAAGATAGCGATAGACCCTATATAACCCAAGAAGAGTAAACAGAAAGCTACGCGTTGGTCCTCTAGTGATATTTTAGCAAAGGCACGAGGTGAATTGTGGTCTGGTGGAAAGCCGTCTGGTAAGTCGAGCATAAAGCGTGTCCAGCGGTAGTAAGCGTCAGGGAGACCAGCTTCCGTCATACGATCAAGAAAGATTTGCACGTACTCGACGAATGGAAAATCTGAAAATAATAATATGTTTGGTGAATCGAGAAGTTCTTCTGGATGGAACAATGGATTGAAAGTCAAAGATGCCAAGTTAAAATATCATGTGCTTTTCTTTCCAGTTATATTGAATGACTGGAGCTCTTTTGAGTGCTCTTCGGCAAAATATAATAATTCATTTATTTTACAGAAATAAAATGCCCGAAAGTTCTGCCCAAAACGTTGAAAATAGATGTAGAGGTGCGGTAGCTTTCTGATAATATTTTTTAATAGAAGATGAGTACAAACCTGCTCGCACCATATAGGTCAAGTAATATGTACTGAAACATTCCTCTATTATATGAATCTGTGGTTTTCCATGTGGATTCATATATAACTCTAGAATTTCCATAGTGTCGTCCGATTTTCTGCCTATGGTTACAGAGTCAGGTGTTTCCAGGAGAAAGGCTGTGGAATTACAAATTAGGTATTATATCTTCAACAATGCGTTTAGGTCCACTGTCGAACATGAGCCTAAACTTAACAGACTTTAGCAAGCCAGTTATTGAGGGATATTGCCAAGCGTAAATAACCAGTACTCAAATAACCTTGAGTTAATAAAGCTTCTAAATCTGCTAAGTCCCTTAGTCGTGTCTTATTACAATCATGGTAAGACAATCATAATGTGGTCTATTTTAAACCGAAAACCGCATTATAATTACAACGCACCTCAAAGACCATTTCTATTGCCACTAAAACAAACAAATACTAAAAACAGAGTTTAAGAGGGTCTGCTATACAAGAAACGTTATTTTTTTGCTGTTTTTAATCCAATTCCAGAAACTAAAATAATATAGGAAGAGTCTAATCTTGTATATAATCGGTACGGAACCCTGGAGTTAGGAAAATTCTACATATTATTATTGTAGACCAAATCTATGAAATTAATTTTAAGTGTATATATTAAAAAGTATAGGTATATATTTGTTATTAATGTCTAAAACTCACCTAAACGACTGACTGACTGTGAGACTGACATAAAATGCGCTCGTTCTAAGAAATCGCTTAGGAAGATATCATGTGTACTTTGTTTCTTCATTAATTCATATATAGATGGAGTAGTGTAAAGAGTTAATCTGGATTTGAAAACAGCTTCTAAACTATTAATGTTTTCCTTCCTTATTTCTGTCGTGTACGCATAGTTTATATGGCTCTGATGAAACATAATTTTAAAAGCAAAGTTTATTTATATGAAATAGGTATATTAAAAGTCGTCACAATAATATGAATGTCAATTAAATTATTAGATATCTTACCTGGTATATTGCTGAGAATAATATAGAGCTAACTAAACATGTGCCTTTGAATAATGATGATTTTCTGCTCAAAGAAACACCGAACATTGTAGATGATGCAACGTCAACTATATAATAATACACAGTCTTGAATTCTCCATCTGTTGCTATCTTTACAGTTAATTTCTGAGTGAACCAGGTAACTATACCCACTACTAATATTGTAGAAATTAACATGAACCATTGCAAATATGAATAGACATCATACACACAACTCCATATTGGTTTAAAACCCGCCGCTTTGATCAAAGCACATAACGAATCAGTTCTAACATAGTAAAGGAAAGTAACGGCATCATTAGAGTACATCGTCATAAATCTTGAATTGAAAGATATATCAACATTTCCTCGAATTACACACCCCAGGCTACCGGTCTTATTCTCACCCACTGCATATCCGTACTGGTTGCATTGAGTATCGTTGATAAAATCTATTTTGAATTCGAAATATTTAATAATATCTTGCATCACTAAAGCGTCCATGCCACAATAGCCCCCTGTAAGATTCATGTTTACTTTGTTATAGTAATGTAAGTCATCACAGTCTGTAATAGCTGTGGGATATCTAAAGAATAAATTTCCTTTTATAGGATACTGAGCTGTAAGGTCGTATGCTTTTGTTGAGACTTTGGGTGTTTCTATAAATGTTTTTATATCTTCTAATGTTATGGTTCTGTCGAATGTTTTGTAATGTTTACTTGGTCTCTTGCCACTATAATACACCAATTTGTCTTTGCAGGCAAAAGGAAATGTAGCAGCAGCATGCACAATTTTTCTTCTATGCCACAGAACGTTCATGATAGTTTCTAACAATTGAAAATCACTTTTGGTCATATTGCCGTTTTCACATGTGTATTCACTGTTATCTAATATTACAAAGAAACACAAAGACCAATGTGATCTAAGAAATATATTAAAAGGAGCGGTTTCAATTAAATATGGTCTTAATTTTTTGGACACAATTATCACATTTGGGTTATTGGTTACTTTGTCATAAATTGGAATTTCTTCTATATCAAACCCTTTTAATAATGTTATGGTTTGGTTATATTGAGTTACTTGATCTATTAAACAATTCCTTATGTCCACACTAGTATCATCAGCGTTGGTCTCCATATCTATAATTAACGTATGTGAATTGTGATTAAGATTTGGCAATAATAATGGACATTTAAATAGTTTCGATTCTAAAATAAAACTACTTGAAAGTTGGGCAAAGCAAAGAAGTACTGAAATGAAATGGATCTTCATATTTTGTATTTTATGTGATACACCACGAATACAACTATGTAGTACCTAGTTACTATGTAGTATGTCCTTAATATTCCTTGTTAATATTTCATCAACATCGTTATCAAAAGTAATCGATCTAATATGATTGAGCTGTCATTTACTTTTTGTTGCGGAAATGATCAAATATTTGATTTCAAATGTAATCATTTCGTCCAAGTTTTCCATACTTACTCTTTCACTTTGTAAGTAAATACAAATAATTATATATATACAGTATATACAGTACGTAGCTACGAGCCTTTCACTTCCAGTAAGACTCAATAGGATAAAAAATTAACTAAACATAATTTATAAGTAACTAAATAAATTATATTAATATATTCGTAACATACATAGGTCTATGTTATTATGGTCATTTGAATTTGAACACGAGCTTCGTGTTTTCATTCTTCCTCCTTATCGTATTACTTAGTATAGATATCCTATCTATACGACCCGCGTAGAGTGCCGTTACGCGTGGCGTTCGGCGGCACGGCCTGCACTAAATCAAACATATATTATGGCTTTGTATGAGTGCGTTTACTGAGTAGCGATTTTATTTTGATAGAGAATTCAGATGCGGGCCGCCCGAAGCCACATTCAACGCGCCGCCTCTCCGTGAAAGCTATGTTCATACCTATGTACTTTGTATTAAAATTTCGTATGACGTTCTCCAAAATTGAATGCGTTTACGAACGTAGTTTAGCTTGTAGTTGAAACGTTTGCGGCAGAAACACTTTATGTGCGGCGTTAGAGACAAAGGAACTGAGCAAAACTGCGCTATGATAGGTACATTCCCTTGACAAAATAGGGCACAATGTGGACATAACTTCTTTTTTTTTTTTTTTTTTTGGCATATGCGTTACAAGCGCGTTATTGTAACGCTTATCTTTTTAAATAAATAAATTCTTATTTCTAATCTCTAATTTACTAGTAATGTAACTGTAGCCGACTATTGCAGAACCTACTGAACCTACAAAACCTAAAAATTCAAATATATTTATTTTTCCTGAAATAAAAGATATTTTACGAAAAATAAGTATCATCAATCATCAATAGCCCGTTTACGTCCACTGCTGAACATGGGCCTCCTCTTAACAGACCTTGGCAAGCCAGGATCGTAGAGGGATATTGCCATAATCACCACGCTTGGCAGACGGATTGGTGATCGCAGTAAGATGTTAAGTCAAGCTTAACATCTTACTGCGATAACCAATCCGCTAATAGATGCTGCTGCGTATCCATCAGCCATATGTCCCTTAGTCGCCTTTAAAGCCGGAAACCACACGGCATAAAAAAAAAAAGAAATAAGTATAATTGTGCTGAAATATGTATTTAGTGCTTATTAGTGTACCTTTGTATTGAATAACAGTCCACTATAAAGAAGTATATGATCACCTGATATTATTGTTCTTCACACAATGCTTAAATAAATATTGAAAGTAACAATTTCTAGAGTGTGTTGACGTTGTAAGCCTATTAACACCTGGACACGTAAAGGAACTGAATTGGTATAAAAACATTTACTATATATTTTCAAATCATTATGGTTGATAAACCATCGGTGATGGATAAGCTGTGTGTTATTTTAATAATATTTGGTATATTCGCAGTATCTAATGGAAGTTTCCTTTTGCATCCTGAAATTCTCAAAGCCGGCGTAGAGATTAGATTTGGAAACGATTACATGGATTTTAACCCTGATGAAAGAGCTGCTGTTCCATTGATAATGAGTAACAGTATTCTGGAGAGCACGGGAGATATATTGGAAGATACACTGTTTATAAGTGGTCTGTGAAGATTGGCAACTTGCGATGCGAAGAAATCGTGATGCATAACTTTTCATACTAATTTGTTCTAGTATCAATGTTGTATATTAATAAATGTGTGAAATAAATGTGATAGAATTATACTTGTTTCATCTCTAACTTTCTGGGAACATTTAATTTCAAATATTTCCTTAGTCTTAAAATTACGATTATCATAAAATTTAAATAAGTGAAATCGATCAAACCGAAAGATCAGTTTCATCATCAAATCATTTTTATTCTGTACATCTATTCTAAATTAATAAAATTGAAGTAATAGAAAAATAACAGATTTTTGTTAAAAGCATATAACCTAAGAATTGAAGAAAATGTTGCCTGTCTCTTTGTTTGTTCCGGCTCATTTCAGTGATGGCCGAATCGATTTTGACGGGACTTGTAGGTATTGTTAGATAGCTATTTTTTAAATATACAGGTATATATAGGCTTTTTATTTTGTCTGTGCTTATTTGTCCGTGTATTCCGACTTATTTCCAAAATATTCATTAGATAGCTTATAAAATCCTTATTTTCCGCGAGCAAAGTCGCGCAGCAGCTTGTAGGTAATAATTATATGGATCTTTCTTGGATGGATGATGATCTTTCTTAAGTTGAATATCTAAACTGAAACATGGCGCTTACTATGTTTTATGCAGTATTTAAAGTTTTTAAAGAATGTTAATTTAGACTGCTTATGGGCATTTACATATTGGGTTACGTGCCATTGGATTAACCGCATCAGGGCAATTCAAGACAAATTTTACGTAGGTACAGCGTACCTATTGCTTTTACCAGGCGGGAGCTTAGATGAGCCTCCCCCCTAACCACTATCATCCTGTGTAGAGACGGAATCCTTTTTCAATTTTCACAGATACTCAGCATAATTTTAATATGAATATATTTGTAAAATATTAACGTTTAGGTAGGTATGTTATATATAATTGGTTCTTGGGGCGCTCGTTCATTTATAAAAAGTAGACATGCAACCTACATTATAATATTGTAAAACTCAGGAAACAAGGGGAGCTACAGATTATCTAAAATCTTTATTTTTACAAATTTAATATTTAAATAAACGAGATACACCTGAATGTTAGCCATACTTAACAAATTAATTACATGCAAATGAAATGCCGAAGACCAGGTTCTCTTTTCTCACGATAACATAAAGTTTTTTCTTCTAAATTTCTTTTTGAAAGCTAGTAGCTAGCGGCAAAAAATATGATGACTTTAAATCATTCAAGGAATATTTTTATGTAGGCATGTTTTTGTCCGCCAGTAATTCGTTTGCATAGATCCCGTTATACAAATGTTGAAATGTTGTTTCTTATTGCATTTTATCTTATTCTATAAAAAAAAATTTTTAAACAAAACAAAAAATCATTTTTATTTACGTAAACCGATTACAAGCACTTGTAAATAGTAAAACATGAATTAGAAATTTTATTAATTAAATTGGTTATTTATTTATATCTATAAAATTAATTGTTATAATTTATTTATTCTTAGCGAGGCAATATGCTGATTCTGTCTATATTATGCCAAAACAATTGTCATTATTTGGGTCGACCATGAGCATATAACGACGAAAGCGCTTTAATGCTACCACTGGATCCAATGCGCCTTAACTGATAAGTATTCTATGTAATGCCAGGTTTTTATACCAACAGTTATGGCTGTACCTAAGTTATTTGTCTGTCAGTAACTCAGTGTGGTTATATATAAATATACCGTGATTTTTAATCGGTGCTAATACGACACTTGTACTTTGTACGACAACTTGTCAATAGTATGTACAGATGTTCATACTATTCAATTTTACTGATGGCAGTAAAATTGAATAGTATGTACATTTATATAAATGTATGTGGCAAAATGATCTCTAGTGGCTTGTTATACGAGACAGTCTAGGTTGTACGAGCGGGCGTACCACAGGTTGTGTATCATTTTAATCCGTAATTTTTCTATTGAAAAATACGCAAGGAAGTAGATTTTAAGGGTCGCCGTTACCGAAATCGGTAAGGAGGACTATATATATATATATATATACTTCCAAAAATAAATTACGTCGCTAAGTATTTGAAACGATTCATAAATCATGATATGTTACGTCTAGATCTCGGTGACTTATCTCTACGAGATTTAGGCGCTTAAAACTATGTAGGTGATAGAACCTACTTATCTTTGCCAAATAGTAGATCATTGTGTGTTGTCCCAGAAAGCCATGGGTTCCTGGGCCCCTCGTGATATAACTAGCATACCACCGCTATGAGAGGACGAGTCCCACATACCTTTTCGCCGGTGCGTGAAAAGAGGTCATCATGTGAAATTAGACTACTAGTTTAAATTTTATGGGACCAGCTAAAACTACCTTCTAATCTAGTGGATGTACCCAATACCTTGACTTTAAGGTATAAAAAAATTGGGGAAATTCATTGTGTAAAATCAAAGATTATTTAGAACTCCGTTTTTCATTATGATGTCATAAATGAAAGATTTATTTTATCTTTTTATAACATTTAACATCAAACAAAACAAAACACTTAAAATATACGATTACATACATTCACAATTATAACATTTGGTGGTGGTTTCCTTAAAATTTAGATTGCATACATAGATTCATATTTCTTTCAAACTTAATTTACAAATTAACAACATCATTAAAGCTTTTTCTTTCAATTAAGAAAAAATATTCGATTGACTTAGTCTTAGGCAACATAGATAATTATAGAATCACATGGTACAAGTGATGTACCTAATTAACCAACCCAGGTGGGCAGAGTTTTGATACGACGGCCGTCTAAGCCAAAATCAGACACTCCGAACGACAAGCTGTCATAATTCGCCAAAAGATCGTTAGAAGGGTTGTCACCACGTAGTGCTGATCTCTTTGCTATCTTGTGAGCAGTAGTAGGTTTTTCAGTTTCCGCTTCTGATTGTGTGGTTAATTCAACGAGATCGACTTCCAATGGTACGTCTTCAATCACTTCAACAATTTCGTAAACAGGTCCATCTTCATCAGCGTTGGTAGTAGTTTCAACAAGTTTTTCAGTTGTAGCAGGTGCTGCGTAGGCGCATGCTACCAGAGCGAGAGCTAAGAGTACGACCAACTTTGAAGCCATTGTTCTTTTTTTCTTCACACGTGTTCTTCCTTCTATTTCAGATAACTAATAAAGAACTACGAACATGCATTTAGTTTTTATACTAACAATAAAATGGTGCTAACAAATTTTTAGCCAGAATTGGTATCATTGACGCATACCTTACCTCCGGTGTTGTTAATAGAAAGAGCCAATATTGTCAATAACATAATGACCATGAATATTGTATATGTTGTGCAGTTTAAATAAGATAGGAAAACAAATTTTAAGTAATGGTAACAACATCCTTCCGCTTATTCAAACAAATTGTTCGCTGAAGTAATATTTTCGGATGTATTACGATAATTATTGTGTTAAATATTATAAGGCCAGACGGATTGATACAATGATCTTTCAATGTTATCATTATTTACTTGTATCAGTTTATAGCTACTTATGTTAAATCCTGTTGATCGTTATAATTTACACACATTGGAAAAATTGTGACTAAGAAATATCACCTCGAAGATTATGTATCATATATTTTGTTTTGTATCACTTTTGTTGATGTTAGTTATCTAGGCGTTTGTTTACTTTTCGTATTATTATTGGAAAATGTTTTCATACTTACTTAATATACAATTTCAATGAAGGATTTAAAGTGGGAAGGAAAAGGAATACGTATAAATGACAAGTTTCTCAGCAACTTAAGATTTGCCGACGATATTATTCTCTTCTCGACGTCATCAAAACAACTTCAAGAAATGCTTACAGACTTAAGTGACTCTAGCAACACCATTGGATTACAACTAAACATCTCTAAGACCAAAGTAACCACAAACAGTAAACAAACCCCTATTATAGTAAATCAAAAGCCAATCGAATATGTAGACAATTATATATATCTTGGAAAATTAATTTCATTTAAAAAAACAAGGCACAAAGATGAACTAGACAGAAGAATTAATATGTCTTGGAAAAAAATCTGGAGCTTAAAAGAAACATTAAAATCAAAACTTCCATTAAATCTAAAGAAAAAAGTAATGGATTCGTGTATACTACCATGCCTGACATACGGAGCACAAACTTGGATCTACAATAAATACACAAAAACAAAAATACGAACATGCCAGCGTTCTATGGAGAGAAGCATTCTAGGCCTAAAGCTCAAAGATAAACAAAAAAGCAGCGATATAAGACAAAGGACTAAAGTCATCAATGCCGTAAAGCATGCACAGCGGTTGAAGTGGAAATGGGCTGGCCACATGATACGAACGACGGATAAACGATGGACGAAACTGGTCACAACGTGGAAAGGTCCACAGGGTAAGAGACTCAGGGGTAGACCTATAGACCGATGGACTGATGACCTACGAAAGGTAGCAGGAGACAATTGGATGGAGACAGCAGAAGATAGAGCACAATGGAGACAGTTGGAGGAGGCCTACACCCGAGAGGAGCCATGACTTAATATTACTATTATAATTTAGAAGCTTTTTTTACATATCTTTAAATTTTATTGTATTTTGTATTTTGTTATGTTAGGATTAAGTCAAGGAAAAATAAAGGCTTATTATCTATATATATAAAAGAAAGTCGTGTTTGTTACAACACTTATAACTCGAGAACGGCTGGACCGATTGCCATGGTTTTTGATTTGTTGGATTTGTTTCCGTCCCGAATAGCAGAATACATTTTAAAAAGAAAAGAAAGTCGTGTTAGTTACACTATTTATAACTCAAGAACGGCTGAACCGATTTGGCTGAAAATTGGTAGGGAGGTAGCTAAGAACTGGGAGAAGGACATAGGATACTTTTGGGTAGGGGTAGGGTAGGGTAGGGTAGGGTAGGGTAGGGGTAGGGTAGGGGTAGGGTAGGGGTAGGGTAGGGGTAGGGTAGGGGTAGGGTAGGGGTAGGGTAGGGGTAGGGTAGGGGTAGGGTAGGGGTAGGGTAGGGGTAGGGTAGGGTAGGGGTAGGGTAGGGGTATGGTAGGGGTAGGGTAGGGTAGGGTAGGTGTAGGGTAGGGGTAGGGTAGGGTAGGGGTAGGGGTAGGGGTAGGGTAGGGGTAGGGTAGGGGTAGGGTAGGAGTAGGGTAGGGTTAGGGTAGGGGTAGGGTAGGGCAGGGGTAGGGTATAAAAGTCCACCCGTGCGAAGCCGGGGCGGGCCGCTAGTTATCTATATATATAAAAGAAAGTCGTGTTTGTTACAACACTTATAACTCGAGAACGGCTGGACCGATTGCCATGGTTTTTGATTTGTTGGATTTGTTTCCGTCCCGAATAGCAGAATACATTTTAAAAACAAAAGAAAGTCGTGTTAGTTACACTATTTATAACTCAAGAACGGCTGAACTGATTTGGCTGAAAATCGGTAGGGAGGTAGCTAAGAACTGGGAGAAGGACATAGGATACTTTTGGGTAGGGGTAGGGTAGGGTAGGGTTAAGGGTAGGGTAGGGTTAAGGGTAGGGTAGGGGTAGGGTAGGAGTAGGGTAGGGTTAGGGTAGGGGTAGGGTAGGGCAGGGGTAGGGTAGGGCAGGGGTAGGGTATAAAAGTCCACCCGTGCGAAGCCGGGGCGGGCCGCTAGTTATAAATATACAATTTCAATCTCATGATTATGAAGCACCACACACGTCTCATCGTTTTGCTATTATTGCTACATATGTCGTAATCATAAGTGTTACTTACTTACAGTTTTATCTTTAGGGATCCAACTTATTAGTGGTCAACCCTTATAAGATCACTGTTTGTCTGACTTTTTTATTTTATTACAACCACATTACTTGCTTCTTGTTGTAACAATGTAACCCATGAATTAAAGTATAACGTTTTGCAGCTTCTACGAGTATGTTGGTAGTGGGTATAAGCTAAATGCGTGCCAAGTTTAATCTAATTTGGTTAATAGTTTCGTCTGAATTCAATGATTAGATTGCGATTTTAAGCAAAAAGTAAATGAAAACAGAAACCTTTTCAGGGCATGAAGGGGTTAAATCATTGTTAAGGTTTAAGGTTGGAAGCTTCGGTGCAACTTATAAGTCCGGTGTCTTGATCGCCTATGACGCCGGGTGACGCTTGTTTTCCACCAAGCGGAGCAGATTATTACGGTTATTAAATTATTAGGTTGAGATTTTTAATCACAATGTGAATCATAACAGAATTCTTTTCAGGAGGTTTAAGTTCGGAAACCTCGATGCAATTAATAAGACTGGTGCCCTGCTCGCCCATGTCGCCCAGTGACTCCCGCTTTCCACCAAAGCGGAGCAGAGATGATACATATACCAAAATAACATAGTTCTATTGGTTATTTATAGCTTGTAATAATCTAGTCTCGTCTTTTATTCTCTTTGGTGGAAAACGGACCTGAAGTAGCAAAATGAGTCTTTAGCTTTAACTGAATCTTTCCGTCCATGAAAAACCCTAAAAAAACAAGAGCAGCTCGCACTTCACCGTTTTTTTTAGATAAGTTAACACTATGTCACACATGTCCTTATATGGATTAAAGTTATGCGTAAGTAAAATTTGATTTATTATTCTTCTGATAATTAATTCCTGTTTGAACCAGTCAAAACCATTTTTTTCAGTAGATAAAACCAGTTTTTCTTAAAGCATAAGAACTGGTTTTGTCTGTCAATAACTACCTGCCTCGTGGCTCATAATTTGTTTGAAGGAAAAAAGAGCATGTTAGAAAAGCCTAGGGCTGCCATCCATCCGGGTTTCCCCGGATTTGTCCTAGTTTAGAGGGTGTCCGGGGAGCGTCCGGGCCGGACTTCATTAGTAGTCCGGGTTTAATAATTTAAAGTCTTAGGCCGTCCGCGACACACGCACTATGCCCGAGCCCCTATGTTTAAAAAAACCTTTTGACATGTCTGGGTTCTGGGCTCTTAGATCCGAGGTTTTCACGCGTCTTGACCTGATTGTCAAATTTTGGAGATCGCAAACCTAGACAAGCCTATATTCTAATGGTACAAATTTACAGTAAATACCTGACTTTTTTATGTTAACTAATTCACTCGCGTGGAAAAAGTACCTGCCTACTATCCCACGAGAAATTTATGTCGAGATTAAAAGTAGCATTTTCAATTTAAGAATAAGTTCTTAAATTGCTAATGCTCTATATTTTCCTCTGCCAAATTTTATCTAGATCTGTTAAACCATTCTGATATAATTTATACCTACTAATATTATAAAGCTGTAGAGTTTGTTTGTATGCCTTAACGCGCTAATCTCAGGAACGACTAGTCCAAGTCCAGTTTTATTTTATTTTTTTATTTGCCTACATGATGAAGTACTTACGGTAATGGGAGTTACGTAGGTGATACTGCGCCTGGGAAAGTTAGTCAACTAATAGGTATCTCACTTCAGAAGCGCTAATAATCCTTGATATTATGGCTTATATGTTAGCTATAAAAACACATATGGCTATGGTATACTTTCCTCTTATTTTCCTCGTGGTGTGGTGTCCTCTTTAAAAATATAAAATCATCATTCTGCAATCTCCTCACCAGCGACCGCCCTGAGCCGAGGTCCAAGTCCCACAGAAAGCGCCCTCTAGGTCAGGTTGCTTAGCTTGTCGTTTTTAAATCATTTATGGAGGCTGAAGCTCTACTCACCTTTATGCCCGGTAAAGTAGCAAAAGCCTCCTGAGTAACGACATAATGTCCGTCCAAAACAAAAGAAACCTTTCAATGTTTCACTCCGAACTCTAAGTCCATTTTTCATGCCGGTTGTAATAAGTAGCATTATCCAGAACAATTAATCGACCCAAGGTAGCCAGCGTAAAGACTATTCCGGGAACTCGAGATGGAAACCATCCGCAATCACCACCATTTCACTGATACCTCAGAAAGACCCAGAGGAAGCAACAGGTACCAAGGACGATAGTCATACATTGCGTGCAGCAGTTTGTAATCTATGTATTGTTAAGGCTACAGTAAAAGACCCCTCTTTGTGCCAATCTTTGCTTAGTAGCAGATACATGGATACGTATCTGCTACTAAGCAAAGGTATAATATTATTATATTATATTATACTAGAGGACTATTGTCCTCCCAACCGATTTTGGCGGCGGCCAATCTCTAAATATAAGCCATGTGGACAAGCCATATTGTTATAGTGCACAAATGTGGGCGCAAACATAGGTGCACTCTCTATTCCGTTATTCTCAAAATTCGGTGGGACGGTTCTACCGACACGATAGTAAAGAGATAGATAGAGAAAGATTCGTAGGAAGCTAGGATAGGGTCCGGTCGTCTTTGCAAGGCGAGGTTCGCGACGCGTTCTAAGCTTCTGGCCTAATCCCAGCCCGCGCTGGTTGATTCTAATTATATTTATAATACGTGACTATCACATGCCACATTGGTAAATGTAAAGTCTATTTAATAACATTACATACTGTTGAATTGTAAACTTATTAATTAGTTAAGATTATTTTCTTTGTATCTTATTATTTGTATTATGCATTGTATTTGACATATAATAAGTAGGTACGATTCATTAATCTACATTATCAATAAACGTCTTCATTTAATTTAATTGATGCTTACGAGTGCATTCGGTATCTCCACCCCAGCAACTGTGGGGTATTTAGAACTTCCCTCTCCATAGCGATGGTATTTGCTAATCATACCTAGAAAAAAAAGTGCCCCTCCGAAAATCAGTGTTAGGGTCCAGGGTGACGCAAAGAAAAAAAAAACTGGTCACAGTCGAAACACTATGGTCACAGTTTGTCATTCTTAACATATGGTACAGTACAGTCCCACCAACTTATCTGTAAAATGCCAAAAGTAGGAACTACGGCCGCCATGTTGAAATGTCATTCGATTGTCAGTATCTACTACATTCGGGTTCTCTGTGATTTCTGTTGCTAAATTGCTATATTTACAACGTTAATTATGCCGAAAGCGATTAAAAGTGATGCTCGAAGCATTATTCTAAAGGTTAAATCCTTTTTTGAAGAAGAAGCTCGGGCGGAGGCTCCGATTATACCATTTAATCAAATATACAAACGAATTTCGGCAGCTACAGGTTAGTGTTCCCAACTTTCTTTTTGTAAATTTCCCGATATTTATGAATTTGATTGATGTAAGAGTCAACTAACCCGCAACAAGAAATAGGTACATATCTACTGATATTTACTTTTAATATTGCCACTATTCATTCGTACTTACATATAGCAAACATTGTGTGTGTGACGTTAAGGGGTTGATGATGATAATGTGTTATTTATTTCAGGTGTGAGTCAAGGGCTCATATCTAAAATAGTAAAAGAAGGGCATGTAGCAGAAGAGACTGGTACAAAAATTCGGGCCCCAGGCAAGGAGAGGCAGCGTAAAACGGGATTTATACATGTTGATGATTTTGACATGGGAGTTATTCGAAGAAAAGTTCATGAGTTTTATTCCAATAAAAAGGAGCTACCAACTATCAAGAAGCTTCTAGAGGTCTTAAAGACAGAAATTAATTATTAATTAAACACAGGACAAAGAGAAAGTCTTCGAAAACTGCTTCACAAGATGGGTTTTCGTTTTAAAAAGTCTCAGAGTAACCGTAAGTTACTAATGGAGCGTAATGAAGTATCAGCTTGGAGAACAAAGTACTTGCATGCAGTGGAAAAAAATAATAAAGGTCCACAACCTCAGCCGCTAATTTATTTAGACGAGACATATATTCACTCATCGCATACATCAGGCAAATGTTGGCAAGGAGAGGGTGTAGACGGAGTATTAGAGCCTGTATCAAAAGGACAAAGGTATATTATTGTACACGCAGGAGGGGACACTGGATTTGTTAATAATGCACTTCTCGTTTTCAAGTCTAATACTAAAAGTGGTGATTTTCACGATGAAATGAACAGTACTAATTTTAAAAAGTGGCTTATTGAAAAACTGGTGCCTAACTTACAGCAGCCATCAATAATTGTAATGGATAATGCTCCCTATCACCGTGTTTGCATAAATAAGGCTCCAAATAGGAATTCTTTAAAAAGAGATATGCAACTATGGTTGACACAAAATAATGTTGACTTTGGAGAAGAGTTCATAAAACCTCAGCTGTTAGAAATAATAAAAAGAAACAAGCATGAACCTGAATATGAAATTGAAAAAATATTAGAACAAAATGGACACAAATGCTTGTACTTACCTCCCTATCACTGTGATCTTAACCCCATTGAATTCATTTGGAGTACAATGAAAAGAAAAGTAGCTGAAGTAAATATTGACCATAAAAATGCTGAGATTCCCCGCCTGGTTCAAGAAGCCTTTGAAACCATTACAGTTAATGAGTGGGCACAGCATTGCAAACATGTTGACAAGTTAGAAGAAGAATATTTGAAACAAGATTCGTATTTGGACAAGCCTTTTATAATAGAAGTAAGAAGCGACACAGAAACAAAAAGTGATAGTGATGATGATGATGGTTGCATGGAAATAGGAGGTATATTTCCTCACAGCCTGGATGAAGTTGGGCGTGCAGGTTGTTCAAAAGACCATAATTATTGTAAACCTGGTTTCAATAAATGAATTATTATAAAACTCATGTTTTATTATATCCAATTGCTAGCTCAGCTCCTGTATCTATCCTGTAGATATGAAACTAGCCGACCGCCAGCGACCTCGTCCACTGACAACTTTGTCTGCCCTATCCCGTCGCTCCTATTGGTCGCAGCGTGATGTTATATAGCCTAAAGCCTTCCTCTAAAAATGGACGGTCCAACAGCAGTTAACATGAATTTTAGGTTACAGTTACAGGTTATCTACCCCTAATCAATTCATCTTTGCCATTTTTTCGAATATTTTTTACACACTTAATGAATGTATTAATGTATAGACATAGATAATAAAGTACTAATTATATAGATTACCTTAATAACGTATCTAATTTAGTACTACGCTAAATACTAGGCAAATATCATTCTGGGAAATCTATATTAACTTGCAACACTATGTCGATGGTGTCGCCGCCACTCAGTTCACAGATAAGTTGGTGGGACTGTACGTACCTACGTGCTTCCGAGCTGAACCATAGATGGAAAAATAAAAATAAAAAACTTTTTTTATTGTACACCAATATATACAATGTTTGAATATTGTTTATATTGATGTACAATACAAAAGTAACAAAGTACAAAGCTACAAGTGTACTTACAACTATTCGTATTACAACAATCAAAGACCGAAATTCGCTATGTATGGATTAGGTTTATGCCTGTTAATTAATCATTTATTTTCATTAGTTTAACCGTGCTCATCATAATTTATAGGTCATATGAAAACATTTCAAACAAATGTAACTTTTAAAAAATAGGTACCTACTTATATTGTTGATCATGTATAAGTATATATTATTTAGGTAAGTATATCATTAATATTTTTTTGCGACTATATAGCCATGCGTTGGAACATAAATGTTTGCCGACTGAAGGTTCTACGTGACACTCTTAAATATATAATTATCTAAATACTAGCCTATTACATACCATATCTGTAGAAAATATTAATCTTGTTAATTAACATCTGCAGGTCTGTGTTAATGAATACATGTACAAACCATGGCATTATTATTACAATTATTACTTACAACAATATTTCTAAGCAATCGTTTTAATACTTAATGCAATATTCGTAACGAACTTTATTTTTTTCCTAAATTTCTACTTGTATAATTAAAGAGAATCAGTAGTTTACTTTTTCTTTGAAAATAGCGTTACATATGTCTTATGCATGTGCCCATTTGCAAACTTACTTATTGGTCTTTATCTTACAAGTTATCATGACCATTTTGCGTCTTATTAGCACGTTCACAACCAAGGTAATGAAGAGATCACAAATGTCTGTTTTTCAGCACTTCTCTTATACGATCGTGCGTCATTCTTATAAATAATAGTGCGCATTATTTCAGTGTGCGGAATCAATAAAATATAATAATTTATGTCAGCAATAGATTCACATATAAGAGGCTCGGAAGTGTTCAACCGCACAGTTTGCGAATTTCGAGACATAACAAGATAGGATCTATCGGGAATGCATTCAACATTATTTATCGTCGCGTCGCTGGCGCTGCTAGTAGCCTGCGCCTGCGCACCCGTCGAGGAGGATGTGATCCAGCACATCCCGTCAAAAGTAGAACAAACACCATCAGTTACCGGAAAAGAAGGTGCGGAATCTGGTGCTTCGGCAAAGGCTGCTGGAGCTCATGAAGAAACAAGGGCTCGACGATCAATTGACGGCCAAGAGAGCGATCTACTTCCTTCCAGTGATGATGTTGAAGCTTCTCCCTTCGGTGAGACCTCACAGCTAGAAGGCCGTGGCCGCATCAGGGTACTCCCCGCTTTCCTCGGTTAAAAAGTTACAACGATGTTAGCTATCACTAATGGACTACTGGACATGGATTATCCCTTATTTTAAAAATTATATCGATATAATTTTAAGATATTAATATTAAAACCATCAACTAAAATGTACATATAATATTTTGTACACGTGTATTACATGTTATTTAGGATTACGTAATAAATATAAGTAGTTAAGAAAAATGTTTTTGATTCCTCCCTGCCATAAATTTATCATGTGCTATTTATAGGATTCTTCAGTAGCACGCTAAAATTAACAGAGCCAGGTAAAATAATTAACGATGTCTATTTAATTATTACTTGTGTTTATAAAGCAGACATTAATGATAAATCCGTCATCAACATCAAACTCTACCATGTCTCTACAAGTCACCATGCTATTCGTATTTGTTACTTTATTAGTGGAAGTGGTAAATATGTCACCTTTAAGTGCTGATCCAAAAATGGGCAGTGTTAGTGTGTCGAGTACAAAAGTGATAGAAGATTATGACAAGATATCTAATGATTCAGTTGAGGAAGCCAATCGGAATATTCGAGGTGTTTTTAACGACGGCAATGAAGATATGGACACGGCAGAAGATAATAACTTAGTTTATCGCCCATTGTACACATATCGAAGAATACAACACAGTAAAAGGAGAATAACGATGTACAATTCTTTTGCAGGATAATTTGTTCAATGGTATATTCATATACTTTTGAGTAATAAGTTTAAGGAATCATAGTTTTTGATAATTAAGTAAAAATAAAAAAGTAATCTTAGATTAAGGACCTGCTCCTGTTGAAGCCGGTTGAAAAACATAGGTTTATCAATATTTCATTATATTTTTTTTGCTTATTAAGATTAATGCACAGTATGGCAACAATAGAGACTTTTTTTAAATTAAATGAGGATTATGATAATCTCTAGTGTGTCTTCAAAATAAGATGCAAAATTGTGAGTTATTTAAATGTTTTATATATTAGTATTCAAGAGATAAATTAAATGTTTTATTTATATAAGTATACATACCGTTTACAGATTAAGTAAACGAACCCTAAATATATAAAAAAGCTATTAAACTCGCCAATTTGTTATCATTTTTTTTAACGATTCATTAGGGTGTAAAGTGATAAGAACTAAAAATCATTCGTATAAACTCCTGCCTTTTCTAACTACCGATACTGTATTCAGTAAAATGAATTTATATCGAGTTTACTTTTGTGTTCTTATATTTTGCGTGAGTTCGAAATTCGAGATTCATATCAAGCCGATTAACTTGAATGTAATTGTAATGTTTCCTAATGTCTGTTACAGGTTTTTGAATCATTTTGCGGTATATCACCTATACATGATTTGAAAGCAAAAATGAATTACAATAATTTTGGTGATAGTTATATAGCAAGTTCGCCACATAATGTTTTGAAACATTTAGATAATTCTATTCAAAAGGCAACTAAAAACGTTACACAGAATCCAGAAATGGATGATAATCTTCGTCAGATTTCAAAAGATCTTGTCTCCTCTATTTTATCTAAATTGGAAATACAAGAAAAAATTACACGAATAACTAAGGAAGCATTAGATGCCTCAGGTAAAAATAAAGGCATAACGGCTATAGAGACTCGGCGTATTTTGGATTACATTTCAAGAACACTATCGGGTCATATCCTTAGTATTACAAGAGCTTCAACTGAACCTGAGTTGCATCGTCTAGTTTATGGATTGGCTCAAATCGCAGCTGAAGTTTCTATTGTAGCTGCATTAAAAGATACGACTTATTCTGTAGCCCTATCTAAAAAACAGTCTGTTGATTTATCACTCCGCAAGAAAAGGTCTATTCCGTCAGCTGCACTGAATGTTTTACCAATAACGAGTAAACCTCCAGATACTAAGTTTACTACAGTTTACAACGCGATCATGAATAAAACTTCTCTATCAAATAAGGTGTTACAAAATAAACCTTCACCATACTCAGTTATTTCCAGAAATGAAAAGAAACCTTTGCTTCTGTTCAATACCAAAAAATCACCAACCCCAATAAAAGGTTTCCTTAATCAAACTCTTTTAGATATGGAAAATCGAGCTCAAGATAATAATGATACAGATCCCATTGTTTTAGAAAAGACCATTAATGTAACTCATTATGTCAAAGCAGATCCTTCATCTACTTTAGATTTACAAGAAATTAACGCACCAGGTTTAATTGATGAATGGGCTGATCGTAAAGAAAATATTTATCAACCTTTAAATCCTGATATAGCAGCAGATATTGAAATTGATCAACCTGATTTTGAAGATGAAGCTGCTAACGAAAAAAGAACGAAACAGAAAATGGAAAGACTAGAAGTAAAGGCTAAAAAAGCTATATTATACGCAGGAGATGTAGCTTACTTGACAGCTGCTAGCGTAGTGGCAATGAGACGAGCTTTGACAGCATCTATAGAAGTACAAATGTCGGTGAAATTTGCTAAGAATGGGATGTCAAACCATCAAGATCTTATGATGAATTTGGCGAAAACGGCAGCCCAACAAGCTGGTAAAGAAGCAAAAAGTGCAACGTCTAAATCTTTAGCTTGTGAACGAGTAATCAAATTGGCTCTGAAGTATACAGCCCAGTCACAAGGTGCTAATTTAAATCACGTAGCAAATAGGATTGTAATGGATAGTTTGTCTTTAGCGACGTTGGCAAAGTCGATGGCGTTTGTTTCTTCAGATATTGCTATCAATTCTCTTTATTTAGCCACTGATGTAAAGCCGCCATCATAAATCAAAAAGTGTATGATTATAAGTAACCAAATATTTAAACAATACTTATTTGAATTGTCACTAAATAATTGAAGTAGAGCACTTAAATAAAACAGAAACTTATTTTACACATATTTTATTAATTCGAAAACATTAGGTATACTGACAAGTTAGATATATATTCTAGCGGACCCGACAGATGTTGTTCTGCATGATAATATATATGATTTGTAAATCTTAACCATCCAGAACAGTTTACAAAAAAAAAACCGTTTAGGAGGAGTTCAGTGACATACACACGTACAGTAGAATTATATATATAAAGATACCAGTTTACCCGTACGTTTATTAAAGAAGTATAAAAGTAAATTTACGACATTTCATTTACATTGCCATTAATAGTAGGTCCAATAAGTATAAGAGGGATATCGTCTGCAACAAAAGAAAAAAATAGTGAGCATTTGTCAATAAGATTTTTTAAAGGAACGAACGAATTTTGACGATCGCAGTAAGATGGTAGGTAACCTTGAGCTGATAGAAGTCCTTCTGTCAGATGTATGTCTCTTAGTAGCTTTTTACGACACCGGTGGATGGAATTTTAAGCCGGAAACCATATGACTACGGTTTCGTCCGAAGTCTTAATATTTTTATTGGGTATTTTTTTGGAACCTGTGTTAAAAGTTTAAAAGTTTCACTTTCGGTTGTTTGATACAATCAAGAAAAGGATGTTTATTAAATTAAGCTAACACATGTTAGCTTGTTTACCTATATGATACAGAACAGACGTAGCAAAAACTTCACATTATGACTCATTGAATCCGGTGGTACACAATTCAACATGGTTAAAGGTTAGGTAGCTTTTTGTGTATATGCACAAAGTTCTTATAAATCTTTTCTCTTTACAAATAAGTAGGTACTGTCGTTTTAATATAAGTAACTAAGACCTTACCTATAAGTGTGATAAGTCGGATAATAATAAGTGGGATAATGGTAGCGGTTCCATTTCTTATAAAACCAGTTAGTGGGGTTTGTTTCTAAATCTGATTCAACGGGTTCGGGGTTTGAGGTCCTTGAAATCTCTCCACTTCTGGCCCTAGTGGAACTACTTGGCGGGTAGTCTCTTCAAATGGTAAACTACAGCATAGTCCAATGAGTAGTATAATAAAAGCCGCTTTGATGAACTGCAAAGAAAAGTGATTAGATATTATTTTTATCCAGGCAAGACATGGTCGAGTTTTTTTTTTCGGATGGACATACGTATGCTGCCACGAGGCTTTTGCTACTTCACCTGGCATAAAGCCATTTGTTAAGGCTGGCCTTAACAAATGGCTTAAAAACTACAAACTAAGCAACCTGCGCAAGAGTGCGTCCCCTGTGTGTCTTGGAGATTGAGGGATTATGACTTTTAGTATTTAAGGGGAGTTTTGTGCAACTGTCACTCTACTTTACAGTTCGCGGGCCTCTCGGACTTCGGGTCTACGAGGGCATCGGGGGACATGGTCGAGTATGGTTGGTGAGGGACTAGATCGTCTTTCGTATTTTTTCTCTAAAAATCATGTGGTTGCATCCATGCTAGTATAATAATTTATCAGTACTCCCTGAGATTAGATCGTTCAAGCAAACAAATAAAGCTTTTTAGTTTTATAAAGTAGGTAAATACTTTTTATTGAATAAATTTTGTTAAGATTTTTCTTTATATAGATATTTGTTTTATCATGGATCAAACCGTGGATCGCAACTAATATTAGCGACTAGTGTATGTCAGTAATTCTGCAAATTCTATTGCTACATCTCTCCATTTTGGATAAATCTGTAACCCACACGAGAAATAAATAAAAGTATGAAGATACATTATCCTCTATTGCCTTCTAAAACTGTGTACTATTTAAAAACAATCCACATTTACCTTGGTGTATGGTGTAAACCGATGAGGAAAGTAGTTCACGGCTCGTTAATGAATTCTATTTATGTGTGCCCTTAACATGTTAGCACCTGAATGACAAATCACTCAAAGTTGTGCGATGGGCAGGTATGTCAGGGCGATAACGGGGACAAACATTGAGATTGTTATGAAAACGTGGTTCGAGTTAAGTGATTATGACTCTCCTAGTTATATATTAAACTAGCTTCCTGTTCACGGTTTCACCTCTTAGCCAATTAATTATGAGCTCCCCACAGGGACGGGTCCCATGGGGAGCTCATAATTAATAACCTCCGTGGCGTAGCGATATAAGTCTAACTTTAAGTTACGGAGGTTGTGGGCTCGATCCCCACGCCGGACAAGAAATGTTTGTGAAAATTCTAAAATTTCTTTCTGGGTCTGATTGGTTGAGGGACTACCCATCGTGATTCGAAAAGCACGTTAAGCCGCTGGTCCCGATTGTTATAACATCATCTATAACAGTAGTTTATCAGAGTTCGGGCAGCAGCGTTGCCTTGTTTGTTGGTTGCGGGTTGGACCACAGTATTATGTTGTACATGCAAAGCGTAGTGACTATGGAAAATACCCTCTCTCGGGAAAAGGCCCATGTTGAGCTGTGGACGTCAAACAGACTAATGATGTTGATATTACTTCTAAGCTTTTTAATGGTAATTTTTTTTTCCGACTTGTAGTAGATTTAACTGCGTTTTTCCCATGGTACCTTCGCGCCCCTAGGCACATGCCTAGTTTGCTTTATGGATAATCCGCCTCTGAGTTGTTGGATTAATTGTTATTTTAAATTAAAATATGAATTCCCACTTACCATATTGTCAGTAATATCTTGACTTCGTCGTTCCTTCAATAACCTTTTTAGTATGATGATTTTTAAACAAACCGAGAATTTATATCCAAAGATTTTGCCCCAAGTGATTACGTATACCTTCATAGCATTTTATTTTATTGCTTTGCTTTTGGGTTACCTTATTTTAGGTTCGCATAACGGATCGAATCACAAAATTCGTTTTTACTATATTGGATTTTCTAAATTTAATTTTATTAGTGTTGGTTTCAACTAAATATATATTTTAAACTGCTTTTCGCTTAGGTACTGTAAGGCGGTATTATTAGAATACTAACTGCGCCCCGCGGTTTTACCCGCGTTACTCTGCTCCAGAGAGCCGGAGCGTGATGTTTTGTAGCCTATATGTTAATCCAGCGTATAAACTATTCTGGTGCAAAATTTTAGCCAATTCCGTTGAGTAGTTTTGGCGTGAACGAGTAACAAACATCCAGCCATCCATAATATTAGTAGGATAGTGCCTTCTGTCGCAGTTGACAGGCTATTTTTTTTACGTTACGTGTATTATCGACGTTCTAATCATAGGTACTTAAACGTCCTAAAGCTTACTTCTATTGACTTTGAACCGATATTAAATATTAAGTCACTCAAGCATTTACTTTAAGCATACAAAGAGTAGGTACCTAGATTAACAACAACTTTTTACCATTCACAGATATAGTTCTCTTGGAATCAAATTCAAAACATCGGGTTTCAGTAACAATCTAAATTGTGATACGAACTAAGAAGTACTTTGATTTTGAATTCTACTGTTTTATTATTTTATGATATTTTCACCGTCTGGTTAACAGATTGGATATTTTTGGATAGTATTGGTCCCTTTTTAATTTTATTAAAATTCATGTAAAACTGACAAATAACGTATCTTATTTATACATCATCCTTTAAAGTTAATTAATCTTTTATGTAGGTATCGATGTATAAAATCCTGGGTCGGTTTAAAAATAACTCAGGTGTGATCTTTTTTCCTAAATTCCTATTTTTGTTACCTTGTCAAACCGGAGCTTTTTATAACTTTGGCGTTATTTCAAGTGATCTCACATTATTTTGTTAAAAAAAATTATATTTTGAAGAAAAATATTTTTACATACCTCTAGTAAATAATTTGTTTGTTATGAATATGGTAGGCTTTATATGGGCGTTGAATGTCTGCTGATGTATGATCTGCAGTTCTCGGTGCACACACTAGTGAGTTTTGAGGAGCACTCGGAGGGTTTTACTGTGGTAACTAATATGGTATGCAACTCATACCTTGTGGTATGAGTAGTATACCATCACAATGAAGAGGGGAGTCCCACATGGCTACCGCTGTGAGCTAATTAATTTCCCTCTTGAAATGAAGTACAAGATATATTTTACATAAAGTCCTACACATGAATTTGATATTGTTTCGGTTGATCCGGTACAATAATACAAACAAGTACGTGAATGTTATAATTGTAGCAGCTTATCGTGTTTGCTTCTTGTATAATATGTATAAACACATACGTAATTATCTTATTCTATTCCTTAATGAGTCTTAAAAAATCACACAGAAAATTAAAAACCTCCGACATACATTTTTTTTAAAAACAGCTTCCTCTATATATTTACGTGATTAGTTCCGTTTGAAGTTCGGCATGAACTTCATCAAGGCACCTTAATTAAGTCCATGCCAATTTGATTAAGTCCTTGAAAAACTAAAACATCAAAAATATTTCATCGGCTAGATATGATTGTTCAAATGTACGTGCCCGATTGTTATATCATTATCTAATCCAATGGTGTACAAAACTTTTTCGGTATTAAAATAATATAGGTTCTTTACCTTATTAACTCTTTTATTATTTCCTAAGATTTAAATTTTTAAATATGTTATGTGTATGCCTACTAAAAAATATATATATTTTTAGTAGGCATACACATATGATAATAATTGGACCAAAACCCCGCGTATTTGTCCAGTTGAGAATGCTTCGCCGGACTGTCTCATGTGGGCCGTGATGAAACCGGTAGTAAAGTAACCCACTGAATTTGTTTCGCCGGATCTTCTCAGTTGGGGCGCATAGGATCCGGTGGTAGCATTAAAGCGCGTCCGTCGTTATATGTTCATGGTCCACCAATTGTGTTGGCATAATATAGCCAGAACAAACATTTTGCGTCGCTAAGAACAATTGAAATAAATTATAATAATAATTTATAAATATGTAATAATATTATAGATATAAATAAATAACAAATATAATTAAAACATTTTCTAATTAATGTTTGACTTGATTTATAAGTGCCTGTAATTGGTTTACGTAAATAAAAATGATTTTTATTTTATTTTAATTGAAACATTAAAACGACGGAAGTCTACTTTATACTCACTTCCAGAAATCGGTTTTGTAGGTTCGGTTATTATTTTATATATGGGTGTACTAGAGGTATATACTGGCTTAAAGAATTATACCCGAGTTAAATATTATAAGGAGTTTTTATTTCTTCCATTATTTTTATGATGGTATTGGATATTTATCAATATCATAATTAATAAAACGCAATGGTTTTTTTTAATCACTATTACTACAAGAATGTGATGAAAATCTTCTAGGTACTAGGTATATTACTGAGCAATTTGGTAAAACTAATTTAGACTATTAATCTTGCTAAGGCGCTTCTGTGACTTCATAATTGTTGTACATCGAGTTTGAAGGAAATTATGTGTGATTTTTGTTTTTTATGCAATACCCGACAAAATAACACTTTTCAACCTGATGTACGGTAGCAAGGAGTCCAAATGTAAGGACAGCCAGAGCACTCTAGTACAGCACATGTAACTACTCACCATTCCAGACCTTAAAATAATAAAAAATGATGCAAACAAAATAGATCCATCTAAACTATGTATTTACCCTTTAAAATATTTTAAGTATTTCTTATTCTTCCAGCTTTAGACATCGCAACTTTGAGAAAGAAATTGTTTTTTTTTATATTATTACAATTACCTATTATTTAAATACAGTAGTAATTTTCAAACACCATTGACATTAACATTCAGAAATATTATAAATAGATTAACAGTTGAGAGACAATTTAAACGAAGGAATTACTTATTCAATTACACGTTGGTTTATTTTTAAGAGTTACATTATTAATATTTAAAAAGTATATACTATTATAATTATGTAAAATATGCGTAATTCAAAATAAATCATTTAGTTAAAAATCAAATGTTCTTTTGATTACGTGTGATAGGCATGGCCGATCATGAATTTTAAATTCGGAGCGTCTTCATCAAATATCATTTGGCTCGAAGCATTGTATCTGGGATTGATATCAAAAACAGTTTCCCATCCGTCTCGAACGGCAGCCTTCTGGGTACCGGGTGACGTCATCCAACCAACAGTTCTGAGTACTCCATGTTCTTTGCATAAAATTCGCCTGTCAAAGTAATACAATACTATTAAAATACAATACAAGAAAATTATGATCTAAAGCACTCGTCTTCTAATTTACTCGGACACGATTCATCTCTACTAGTTAAAGTTAAAGGAAAGCGGCCGTAGCCCAATGGCTAGGGCGTCGGACTTGTGATCTTGAGGTCGCCGCTTCGAACCCCACCCATTGCACTACCGACCTGAAGCCACTCGTAACACAAGCATTTAAGCTTAGCAGGGGGTTAACAAGAATACTAGTATACTGCAAAACTCTGCTAGTTTTCTTTAAAAAACAAAAAAGAAAAGGTTAACGACGCGGCGAAAGTCACTACCATATTTTATTTTCGTATCGGGATCACCGAGGAGCTGGAGAAGATGTCTCATGCACTTGGGACCTCCCTCGTTATTGAAATGGTTTGTTAATCATTCCACGGGGAGAAAGTTTACCCATTTTACCCCCACAAATGCTCCTCCAACCACCAATGTTGACAACGGACACATCAGCATGACATCTAGTCCATCAAATTATATTTAGACTATATCATCAGTATGTTTATAATTTGCTGAGTCAATTCCAAATATTTTCAAATATTATCAAATTGCAACAGTCAGCCTGTCCACTGCTGGACATAGAACTCCCCTAATTTGCACCATAACACCCTGTCCTTCGCACTCCGCATCCAATGAATTCCTTTTCAGTTCATCGGTCCATCTTACCCCGGTATCTTATCGGGGTAAGATGGATCGATGAACTGAAAAGGAATCGCAGGAAGAAACGCGTCACAAACGTAAAGTAGGACAAACGTCCTAATTTACGTTTCCACTCTTAGACGTGTCCTCTCAATATCTATAAATAGTAATTTAGGTTAAGTTATCAATCTCTGAAATTACTAACCTTACTCTGAGTAGTTCTTGTGCAATACCGTTTCCTCTGTAATCAGGATGTACCACAATGCCTTTGTCATCATAATAAGGTTCCACATAGTTTTTGACTATTTCATTTTTTTTTGACACAATATCAGATAAGTAATTAAATAGATTTTTCAATTCGATTGCCTCAGGCTCAAACTGCAAATAAAAAGAAATATCATTGTTAATTTAATTATAGAGTTATTTTATTGATCCAGAAAATTATATTCAATAAAAGTACTTAGTATTTTTTTATGTATAATTTTCTTAAGTTAGGTGTTAGGGCGTTTCCACTATGTTGTGAGGTTTACTTTGTCGTTGAGCTACTGTCGTCTCTAGCTGTTCTGATTCTATGGCATGGTAATGAATTCCTTGAAAATGTATCGTTAGGTACTGTGTAAAAAAGTCGTGGGCGGCAGGGTATATTTGAATACCACCATTTAAATACATAAGCTACGACGCTTCCAACGCCACGGTATTTTTCGTAACGACATAGTGGGAACGCACTCTTAGTTAATACACCAAATATATCAATAGTACCTTAGAAAATTACATTAAGTAGGTACAATTCATCAGTTTTTTATTTCAACTATTATTTACATCTGAACCTGCAAGGTGAGTCTAAATATTATTGGTCAACATGTTGTAGGTGTTGACCATTTAATATATGGGCTTACTCAAGAAAGGCAAAATATAAAATACCTTTGGTGCAGGTTCATCAGGTTTTACTAAAGAAACCATAGATGCAGCGATTATATCCTGAATTTCTCCTGAGCCATCATCAACAGAACACACCATTGAATAATTTACTCCTGTTACTATTAATTCTTTAAACATTCTGCGAATTTCTACCATCGCATCTTCATTTTTCGCCACTCCTGTAATTGTAAAAATGTCAGTAATGTTGCTTACATTTACAAAATATACCGTTTTCATTGCAATTTATATAGAAATCTCAGTCATATAAACCAATTGCCGTAGTCAATGGGAAGTTTTTTTGCTGTGTTGGGTAGCTAGACAGAAAATAAATCGTAATAAATCATATTATTATATACAGATACATTACGTATTTAAAATTACACGGGATAATAGAAAGAAATCAACGAAGGATGTACAAATAGTTGTATTAATCTACTTATAATATTGTAATGAAAGAACAGAAATCCAGAAACTACCGGATTGTTTTCTAAAACTCTTTCATCATTAGATAGACGTCTAGTTATTTAGGAGTAAGAAAAGACATTTATTAGATTAATAGGTATAATTGTTTTCCTACCTGATGCTTTCAATACATGTTCCTCTTCCACAAAAGATTTCATTATTAATTCCAAAGCATTATCAACATAATCGATTGGGAGCTCTGTTATGCGAAATTTTAGATCAGGATTTTTCGGTGACGTAAAATGTGACCACACCTTAACATTTTCTGCCATTATAACTGATTTTAATTTATTATTTCTTATTTATTAAAATTATTAATAGATCTATTACTTGTTGAGTCGTAAAGCCAACTAAATATATTTTGAGGTCTACGTTTATATCATAAAACAAAAAGCAAATAGAAATACACTCATTTGAGCCCTTTGGAATACGATAAGGTAGGTATGGTTATCGAAATTCCAAATGGCCCAATTTAGTAAACATAGTTAAGTATAACAGAGGCTGAAGTCTGCTTTTTGATTGTAGTTTAGTAAAGATTAACGATCAATATTTGAGGTATTGATAATATAACACTAAATATTTGTACTGACATTACAAATATGTATGATAAAAACATATTAAACGATGGGCGGATAAGTATTTCTTTCCTTCTTATCTACTTGGAATTAATTGAATTATATAAGTAGTGTCCAACAACTAAATATTGTTACTGGCAAAACCTTAAAGAAGAAACTGTCCGTGTTTAGATATTGTACGATTTTCCAGCCAGCGACGATTTTTGAAATCGCTTTTTTCGAATATCCTTATTCGTTACAATAGCAAATGTATAAGTGAAAACTAAATCATTTGCAATTTAAAAGGAAAAGGAACAATATTTGGTACATTTAAGATTTGACTACTTAGAACATTACTTTTAAATTACTTATTACTTCTACTAGATTAATTCCTCGTAAGTATTTACATTTTATTTTTTGTCTACAGTAGAAGCTTAGATAGGTATATTTCTTGTGCCCCTTAAAAAGTTACGGATAATCAAAAATGATTTCCGATATAGCAAATAAAATTAAGATGTCTTGATATAGTTATGTTTTTATTGTTATTATTATTAATGTTAAAAGATCTATTCTTTTTTTTCTCACAAAATTAAGGTTAAAAGTTGAAGTCTCTTTAAGTGTGCATAATTTAATTCATTAACTAATTTGTAAATATTACATGATTATCGTTGTTTGAGTTCATTTGTGCTTGTGTCAAGTGCGTTTAATTTTCGGTCTAGTTTACATTTTCGGTCTGAAAGTAAACTAGACCTTCTGATATCCTGATGATATACTTAAGAGCTTTTCCGAAAATCCTTGAATGAAAGTTTTAGACTTCTTTTACATAAACGCTTGTCTACGCAAAGATTGTAGCTTGATAACATAAAAAGGATTCTACAATTTAAATTGAGAATTGTGTATCTTCAGCGTTTTCAACGCCATCTTCAATACTAAATGTAATACTTTCGAGTTACCACTGCTTCCATCTAGTGTTTCGTTTCGATGAACAATAACATCATTATTTTACAAGAGATAACTAGTAACAACATCCAAGTTAGACCACCAGAGGGCATTTAGGGATCAATTGCAAGTTTATATGGGTAAGAAATAGATGGCGCTAAATATATAATATGCTAAGCTATTTAAATGCAATGCTGCTTAGTGGTTAGCATAGTCAGTTGACATTCGTTTATTTAACACTAGCGGCCCGCCCCGGCTTCGCACGGGTGGACTTTTATACCCTACCCCTGCCCTACCCTACCCCTACCCTACTCCTACCCTACTCCTACCCTACCCCTACCCTACCCCTACCCCTACCCCTACCCTACCCTACCCCTACCCCTACCCTACCCCTAACCTACCCCTACCATACACCTACCCTACCCTACCCCTACCCTACCCTACCCCTACCCTACCCCTACCCTCACCTACCCCTACCCTACCCCTACCCTACCCCTACCCTACCCTACCCCTACCCTACCCTACCCTACCCTACCCTACCCTACCCTACCCCTACCCCTACCCAAAAATCCTATGTCCTTCTCCCAGTTCTTAGCTACCTCCTTACCAATTTTCAGCCAAATCGGTTCAGCCGTTCTTGAGTTATAAATAGTGTAACTAACACGACTTTCTTTTGTTTTTAAAATGTATTCTGCTATTCGGGACGGAAACAAATCCAACAAATCAAAAACCATGGCAATCGGTCCAGCCGTTCTCGAGTTATAAGTGTTGTAACAAACACGACTTTCTTTTATATATATAGATTATAATTATAATAATGATTTTTTGAACACTGCGATATCTATGATTATCATAATTTTTATTTTATAGAGTGTTGCCCACGGGAACAGGAGTTACGTGGTTGCAACCTCACGGGGAGAAAGGTTCCTATTTTATTAATTTATATTTTTATTAAATAGTAATAGTAGTAATTTATTTTTAACTTTTGGCGCTATAGGTACTTTTAGACTAGAGTCAAATTGGCTATGATGGACGAGCTGATGTGGATCCTACATGATCCTCCAAAGTTTGTGATACCTAATTAATTTTATTTACGATAAAAAACCTATGTAACCTATGTAAACCTATGTAAACTTCTCAATGTAAAGACAATCTTTTGTGTGTTACCACACAAAAGATTGCGTTTGGTGGGTAAAGTTGTTAAACACGCTTCTTGTTTGGGAGGGGATTGACCCTGATGGGGGTCATAGCTTTTCTTATCATGGATACTTCGACTTCGACTTGATTGTTTTATGAAAGGTGAAATTGGTAGCTTTAGAAATAGACTAGCGTTTTAAAGTTTATTTTCAAAGGGGCACCGTTTATAGTGCATATGCTATATTGTGAAAATTGGTTATATTGCTGTTATTGAACCATTTATTTAACAAGGATGAAGAACAAATCATCTGCTCAGGGGAAGTAAAATTGTAGTCAATGTCAGTTCAATCAAAATTGTTGAAAGGTGCTGTTTGTGGATAAGGGCAGGTGCCATTTGGACGCGTGCAGGGTCATCTAAGTGGAATACCTATTTTAGTGTTCCGTACCCGAAGGGTAAAAACGGGAACGGGATATTACTAAGACTTCGTTGTCTGTCTGTCTGTCTGTCGCCAGGCTGTATCTCAAGAACCGCGATAGCTAGACAGTTAAAAGTTTCACAAATGATGAATTTCTGTTGTTTTTTTCTGTTATTTTGTTTTTAGTATTGTAAGTTATAGTGATAACAAAAAATATTTAAGAAGGCTCCCATACAACAAATGTTATTTTTTTTATTCCGATATTAAGTAAAAAAGTCCATATGCAAGGACATCTTGTGCAATAATCGCTAATGTTTTCTGTCTGTGGTATGTTATGTGGAGATAGTTACTTCCACGGACGAGAAGCATGCATCCACACAATATTCGGTTCAAATCCTCAAATTTTTACCTTATTTTTATTTAATCAATCTTTAAAATAAAAATAAGGTACAAACCGGAGTAAAAATATATTTCTTTACCGGTTCAGGAACTTTTAAATAAACTTCTTGAAGACGTAAGAAAAAACAACAACTAATTAACTATTAGTTATGTATTTTTTATTCATTTGAAAATGATGAAGAGGTTTTACAATATTCAGTAAGTTACGCAAGAAAGAATTACGTAGGTACATAAGTTTATGTGACAATAAATTAAATAGATATTTGCATAGCTACACACAATAGTAGGCGACTAAATTAATTCTTAATTTAAATGGGAATCGCCATTTCAAACAAAGAAATTGAAAACAATGGAAATACGGCCATTTATAATCAAATCCACTCGTTCGTATGTATATTTAATGTTTGATTTACCGATGGAGATATATAAATTAAAAACATAATATACCGATGACATAGTAAATAGTAACGATCCATAGAATGTAAGTTACGACTATTAAGACCCATGTGATATTTAAAGGTTCCATTCAATACGCAGAAGATCCATTTGATATCTAAAGGATCCATTTGATATTTAAGGAATCCATTTGACATCTAAAGGATCCATTGGTTATCTAAAGTATCCGTTTGACATGTTAAGAAATTATTTGATACCGATTATATACTAATCATGCTAAATCAGCATAGCTATCCCCTGTAGCACTTTTCTTTTTCTTTTTTCGGTTCGCCTTACGTAGGTAGCCATGAGGCTTTTGCTACTTTTCTACTTCACCGGGCATAAAGGTGAGCAGAACTCCAGCCTTAATAAATGGTTTAAAAACTACAAACTAAGCAACCTGCGCAAGAGGGCGCCCCCTGTGGGGCTTGGATCTCGGCTCAGGGCGGTCGCTGGCGATGAGATTTAGGGATTATGACTTTTAGTATTTTAGGGGATTATTGTGCAACTGTCGCTCTACTTTACAGTTCGCGGGCCTCTTGGACTTCGGGTCTACGAGGGCATCGGATGGCCTGTAGCTCCGTCAAAAGGCAGCAATAGGAGTATCGGGTGTTGCAGATGTATGACTTTCCGCGTGCGCTAGGATGTAAAAGAACTTGTATCTAGTACAGAAGTTTAGAAATTAATAGTACCTATCTGAAATTTAGACAACAAAGTAATAACTAGATCGTTTTGCTTTCGGAGACCGTGTGGTTCCTGGCTTAGAATAGACCACCCCATGTCTTCCTATGGGTTTCTTAAGAGGCTGCTATAAACAACTGATGAATGGGCAGTAGGATATATCCCCTCAAGTTTAGTGACCAGCTTACTGCGATCACCAATCCACCTACCAAGTGTGGTGATTATGGCAATACCCACACTGACCCTGGCTTGCTAAAATCTGTTAAGAGTAGGCCCTTGTTCAGCGGTGGACGTAAGCGGGCTGTTGAAAGAAGAAAAGAGAGTAATATCTAAATATAAACAACTAATTAATAATCTTAAAGGGCAGATAAAATCACGAATATAAATGCATTATCAATATAACGTTGCAACACACCTCCTTTAATCGACTTCACATTTAACCGATAAGCACGTAGCGATCGTATTGTATTCGAGAAGTCACGGCTCTATGACGTAAGAGCCACACACATTAATACTACCTATGTATGTATTAAACCACATATTGGTTGAGCAAACTTGGACTTTGATCGCTGTAGCGACGACCTGCTTTAGGAGGCCGGTATAAGGAGATATTAAATATTCTAAATGCTGAACTACAATCAAATCTCTTCGTTTGCAAATATGATATATCTTCTAACTAGGACTATTGACCTGTAGGCCGGGTACCGGGCATCCCGGCCCTCATTAACGGCGGACGGAGGAGTGTCCGGGGGGCTTTAGTGGTGTAGGGTCCTCTCCTTGTGGTATGACTTGCATACCACTCTATGGAGAGGGCGAGTCCCACAGATCCCTTCGCCGGCGCGGGAACGCTGCAGAGGCGAAAGGGATGCGTAAATGCATTTCCCCCGGACAAGAAAAAAAAGGACTATTTAACTGTAGGTACTACAGACATATAGAAAAAAAACTGAATGCTGGAGGTAAAAGTCCAATATTCGGATTCAAGTAGGTAATATCCTTGTCATTCTAATACTAACTTGAAATGAGTAGGTACTTTTTACCAAAACAAAAAAACAATTAAATTTAAAAAAAAATTGTATTTACCTATATTGAATTAAAATATGATGGCTTAAGGTATATTATAACTTAATTTGAAACAAAAATATTGTAGCTAATAAAAACAAACCTTTTACTACTAAGTAAAATATTTTTAGATTTTTTATTTGTTTCATTAAATGTGAAATGGCAAAAAAATAAATAAATAAAGATAACATCCGGCATCCATTTTGTTCACAACAGTTAAAGTTAGGTAAGTCATGATCCCCAGCATGCAGATTATCTCTTCTGCAGCGTAAATAAATGTTGTGTACTCCTAACCTTTCAAAGTACCTATTTTATTAATCGAAATCTAATCGAATATAAGGCGAAATTCATTCACGCATGATGCCATGACCAAGGGAAATAGGGATCCATTTCTATATATAGATAGGTATCCCGCGAGGTTTCACCCACGAAGATCTTATTCTAATGTGAAACTCGCCTTAAAATATAGCCTATAATAATGTGGCTTACTATGGGTAGAAGATTTTCCAGAATTGGTTTAGTAAAGGCAGCGATCCAGAGAATCCAGAGATTACCTCTATAAACTCACAAACTCTGCCTCTTTTATCATATTTGTATAGATATATGTACAATTGTAAGTACAAACTGTGTAGTGTGTACACTTTGGGTACGGACTATAAACGCAAAAAATGTGAAAGGAAAAGCTGGCGATGGGTTTGTTGGGTTGCATGACATCTATATGTAGATGGAACTTAACTTGAAAACATGAATAGTTTAATAATTGACAGGTAACGTAAGTATTTAAGATCGTTTTATAACGATTTCTTTATACGAGAAAAGGGCCATAAGGTTGTTGTAGTGGCTTCTAGAATGTTAGCATTTATGAAGATCAAAGAGCCGTTTGATTTCATTAGGTCTGGTTATCATAAGAGGCGTGTAATGCTTCTGTACTACAAATGTCAAAATGAAATACCTACATTTCGATTTAATTGATTTCGTATAACTATAGTAAATTGGAAATTATAACAAAAATAATGGATATACAGTGTGGTGCTTGGAAAAATAAATAATTTGATAGAATTTACAATAATAAAATTGTAAGGAAACCATTTTAGGACCCCGTAACGTGTAAAACAGGACCCTATTATTAAGAATCCATTATCTGCGTCTATCACCATCTCATAAACCGTGATAGCTAGACAGTTGCCTTTTCTAAGTTTTACGTGCTTATCACAAGGCACTTATGTTGAATGTCAATGATATAACTATTATCATGCGTGTGTCATCATTGTATAAGTACTAACACCACGTAAGTAATTTTTTGGCAGATTTGACATTTTGATACCATTTGTCGAAGAATCGGAAGACACAGAGGCGTCTCTAGCCGAGTAGCCGCCGTGTGCAAATATTTATCTAATGCCCCCTAATAAGCGTGCGGTCAAAATTGAGTGAGTACTAAGTGTGGGGCTCCGTAGCGAGCAGGCGGTGCTCGGCGCCCCCTAGGACCGATTCATCCGTGTGCAACGATTTTGGAAGACATATCGTTCATGCATACTCATTCAAATTTGTAAAAAAAAATTGATGTCTATGTCAAATTGCCTTCTTTTTAGTTTGCTGAAATGTTGCTATTTCCGGTAGACGTAGTGTTAGAACTTAATCTATGATATAGTAAACACATTATTATGTACGTGCAAAATATCACTTTTCAAATGAAAATGACCTGTGTGACTTCGTACTTTTCCCAGCAAATTATTGTCTGTGTTTTGTAGATAGGACTCAACTACGCAATACCTATACATAATTTATACGAATCGATTCTACGATGTTGATACGTACCATATATTCTAAATCGAAACATCGAGAAGTCTAAAGTGGAGTAGCAAGATCAATTCAACGTGTCATTGTGGTTTATGCGTTAATTTCCTCGGGCTTGTGTAATCGGTGGGCGTGTCTCGCTGCGTCTACGCAGTAACTGCGTGGCATTTAAACGTCCTTGTACGCGTTTGCAGTTCTTCAACTTAAGGAGGGGGAGGTCAGGAAACTTCTAGAGTGCGTAGGTCAGTGTACCTACTTAAGAATCGGTGCAATATATATCGGAACCTAGTGGGTCGGTATTATATACGTTTATGTTTATGGGCTTGGTTACATTCTCATATTAGTCTTTAGCATTACGTTAGTAAAAGTATAGTAATTATTTGTCATTACTTTACAAACTTGCAGGCAGGCTTAGATAAACAATTGGTCTGGAGCGCGCTACCAGTCAATTAATCTAAGCAGGTAGGTGTGACTATCCACTGGAGTAATGTATATAAGTAGTTTTAAATAAACTAGTCTTGTTGTTTTTTCGTTTACTTTTTAAATGAATTCAGATTTTTGCTAACGACGTACCTACGAGCTTGTGAACCCACTTTGAGTTGTGAGTGAAGAACCGAACTTATTTATATCTTTCATCTAAGTAACTACTATTGTAAAAATTTAAACTGAATTTGCATATTTTTTTGTTTTTGTTCAACTTGTTTGTATTGTTTTGTTAACATTCATTAAACTCGGTTGAGCTTCGTCAATCTTCCTAAATTAACCAGGAAATCATATTTTTGTACATTATACCTATAAAATAAAGCAAGCATAGGGTACTTTTATTAACCTTCCGATTAGATCCGATACCCTCGTAGACCCGAAGTTCACGAGCTGCAAAATTGCTCCCTCTTGCACAGGTTGCTTAGTTTTAGACGGGAATACGTCTCGATTTTATGAAGGGAGGAAGTAAAGTAGCAAAAGCCTCGTGAAAACTTCATATGTTCGTCGAAAAAAAATTAAACTAACTTTACGTTCGACGTTTTATTGATTCACACATTCGTTTTTCTGTATCGTATCTTGATTTATAAGACGGTGCTATTTCCTTTGTCATCCGCTATATACCTAGTAGACACTTTATTTCTTACCCTAGTCCTTAGTTCTACTCGTAACCTAATCACGATAGTAGTACTTATCTATTATATAAGTTGTTTACAGGATTGAGGACGATGATACCTACCTTTGAAATTCGCCAGTCAAGGATGAAGGCCTTCCGTATCAATAACACATTTAATCATAATAAGAAGACACATAGGTACATAAACAAATAAATCAAAAATTTGAATAAACAAACTGTGTATCGAACCTTTTTGTCGAACTAAGTTTTAACCGGGAAGTAGGTACAGACTATCAATATTAGTATTTATTAAATCAGGAAGTCTTAGTATTTTAAATAAATCTTATGTAAAATGATCAACGAATCAATTTATGAATGTTACCTAAAATAAGGTATTTTATTGTCAATGCGGAAAGGTTTAATTTTTAAAAAATAATCGAAAATTGCAAGTTCAAATAGTTTATATTATCGCCTTTAAATGTGAGAATACAATTGACGACATAAGTTTATTATTAGTAGCTAGAAGCCATACATTTTTCAAGTATATAACACAATCTCTACTTATTTACGGGAGCGTTTCCCCTTAATGGACTCGTCTGCTCCTTGTCTTATCTTGAGTCCTTCTTCACAAAACAGACTCTTTTCATGCTCCTTTACAGTTCACGCTGTAAGACTATGGCATTCACTTCCGCGTAACATACGTACCTCTTGTATACTATTTACTAGTTCAAAAAACATGTAAAATATTATCTTACCATACCTTGATTATATATTTGTATATATTCTAAGTATATTTGTGTATGTATATTATATTTGTGTACTTTACTACCCCGCTCTGATTTCTCTTTAACATGTTCAGGCTGAGGTTGTCTGGCAGAGATCGCAGCAGCGATAAGACCGCCTTTTTAAATATTTTGTTGCATTGTTGTTTATAATCCTAGTACACAATAAAGAGTTTTACTTTACTTTATATGTATGTACTACGTATATCAACTACACTCAATATATTCTTCTTCAATTGACGGTTTCCTATCGCGAGGCAGCTGGAAGAAGTTGCTATTGAAATAAGCTGAACCTTTGTGCAATTGTCACGTTCATGTACCTAAATGAATTATAAAATAAATACAAAAATGTAAATGTGATGTGTGTAAATGTATTCAGGAGAAATATAAAATTAACAAAATATTACAATTGACCTTTGTATTAAGAAATAACAATGTACGCAATTTCCGACACGTTACTTATACTTTATTGATATCAGATGGTTACCAAGGATGGTAAATATTAAGAATAGCAATTTTGAGCATCGACCAAACGAATAATGTGGCAACATAGCCATAGCACAATTGTGCTAAGTAGCTTTATCGAAAATGCGGTAATAGTGGTAAGTGCGATAGTTACGCATCAAATTTAAACATAAATATTGTTTACCTACAACCTACGCTTTGAGAGATACAAAAGAGCTCTTATAGGTCGTGGAGCGTTTATTCTTACAGATTTGATTACAGATCTTAAGGCCTATACAAAACAACATTAGTATCTCCATACTAAGATACTAATATTGCCACTGCTCCCAGCGGCCTATTTATCGCGCATTGGTATCGAAATCGTTATGTGCTAGCAAAAATGACTAAGGTACCTATAGAAAGTTAACAATCGGTCTTTATTTTCGATTAATTAGTAAAATATGAAAATAGGAACCTAAAAATGAACATTCTTAAACCTGTGACTAAAATTGAACTTAATGGTATTTAACTCTATTTAATTGAAAATATGGAACCACTTGGCTAGGCCACGGATCACCGTTAAATATGCAGTAGTTTAATTCATAGAAAATATCATAGATATTACAAAATATATAGGTACCTAAGTCGTAAATATTTGGCATCACAGTCCAGAGGACATACCAACTTATCGAACAAATATGAAGTAGACGCACCAAATACGTTAATAATGATGTCTTATTGAAATAGAAACTTATTTGGTGGTATATGTCGTAGTATCAATAAAAAAATAAAATTAGTTGTATACGGAATCTATCGAAAAACAACGCGTAAAATAATCTGGTTTGCGAGTATAATAAATATATAAATAGCAAACAGGTGTGTTAGTACAAAGTTCAAAGTGAGTTGGCTAAATAAATAAGTTCACGCTGCTTTGATTGTGCGCGTGAACAAAGTTAGACCACGTGCAAAAAATCTTATAATAACATTCACGGCCCGCTATAATTGAACTGAATTTAACCTACCAGTCAAGGACTGTTTTATGTTAAGGAATAATATAACCAACAGGACCCAACATTGTTTACGTGTACTTTTCACCTTCTACTCTGCGAATGCCTTCAGAATTTAGGAAAGGTAGTTACTGTGCTAAACATACATTTATTCAGTTTAATAAGACAGACGTTTTTACTCTTATTAAATTCTATACTTCTACTTAGATCAAGCTTAAACTAGTGAACTGTTGGAAACATTATAAAAACAATCATATTATATTATATTATCATGACCTTCATTTTGTTTCTGAATGTGCTTATGCTTGCATAAATTTGCATATTTTTATTTGGTTTTCTCTATTAACATATTATGCCTCAAATAAATGGCCAACATTTATTTATAATTTTTTATAAGAAGCCTCTGCTTTACTTTCTTTTTTTATTATTAATTTTCGATTTTCCAAGAAAATTTGTTACTTTCTGTAGTAGGATATTTTGTTCGTATCTCTTCAGTTGTCCGTGTTTAAATAAGAATTGTGTGGATTAAACATGAAAATTATACACCTACATTACATTTTCAGTTATTGTAGTACAAATGACTTAATTTGTTACATACTTATAAATTCGGCCAAGGTAGACTTTGAATTTGCGCAAACAATTTATAAACAATAGGTAGGCATTCTAATAACCGGATACTAATTAAAAATCAACGAACTTAATACATGAGTTTAATAGAGCGTAATTACGTCGAATACTCTAATCATTGAAGATTAAATCCATGGAAATTGTTCTGTGTAAATTGACAGTAACTTATACAACCGTGAACTCATCGAAGAATATAAATGTTTTTGAGGATGTGATTAACATAAAAAAAATATATTATAAATGCGAAAGTTTGTATGTGTGAATGTATGTATGTTTGTTACTCTTTCACGCAAAAACTTTTGAATGAAATAGGCTGAAAGTTTGCACGCGAATAGTTTATAAGCTGGATTAACATATAGGCGATCACGCTTTAACCCACTGCAGCAGAGTGACGCGGGTAAAACCGCGATCGCAGCTAGAAATATTGCTTAAATGAAAGATGTATGAAGAATGTACGTCAGATAAAATATGAACTGAATAAAGATATTGATTATAATTTAAATCCAATAAAAGATTATCTAATGGCTAATATTCAATTTGTGTATTATAAAACTACGTCCCAAAGAAAGGGAAACCATAAGGAAACCATTTGACGTCGAGGTTAAGCGTCATCATAAATAGTAAAATTTGAATCACTTGTAGATGACTAAAGGAAGAAGTAATATGCTAAATTATATTCTTTGTTTATTCTTAGCACGAACTTTATATGGTATGATTTTTTTACTTCACAACTAATAAACTTGTAGACAACGGTATTGTCAATTTACGACACACGAAAATGTAATTTTCATGTTAAATATCTGTGGTTTTATTTAATTTGATAAGTTATTAGCATCCTCTCGATTCTGATAGAAATTTTTGTTTTATGGAGTTTTAACCAACGCATTTTGATGAAGTTTTCACCAAAAGATAGTTTTATAAAGCTTGGAGGAACTTTAAACCAAGCGTTTACTGCTAGTTCTAACATATATATAAAAGATACAAGGAGGTCACACACTTGAGAAATGTTGCAGAAAAAATGCTATAATATAAAAAGAGCACCTTGAATTTCAGTTCTATGGGTTAATACAGTTTTAACTACGAGTTGATACTCGTAGTATGAAACTCTATTAATCCATAGAACTACGAGTACGAGTAACTAAAATACATCTTGGTCTCAAGTACCTATATAAAAAGATAGTTTTTTCAATTTTGATAATTTGCTAGTAGACTGCAGTTCGCGAATAGATCTTTCTTGACTAGAAAAGATAGAAGAAAGACTAGTTAAGAACTACATAAAAATTACCTATTCGAATGAATATGAATAACTTCTGTGAATGAATATGACACCCTGCACGAAAATTAACTCTCCTCCCGCTTCCTCGCACGAGGCTCCGTTCTCGTCTTGTAGTAGCGTTAGCATAACATGCATGCAATTCGGAGCAATTGTTTGCTGTTATTGGATTTATGTCAAGTTTAACCTTGTTACGTGAGAAATTATTACATTTGTAATTGGATTTGATTGTTTTGTTGAATTTTTAATCCGAAATTTAAATATCCTACAGGTAATCCAATTATGTTACTCCAGACGAAGACAAAGATTAAATAAAATTGAAAACGTTTTTGCTGGTGTCATGTTCAAGCATCTATTAATAATTTCTAGTACCAACCTGTGCATTTATTTTTTGATTTATGTAACTGATATTGTTGGCAATGTTCTTATGTCTCTTTTGGCAATAATTGGAAAGTGCTTGTTACAGGAATAACCTTGGAGATTATTTATAATCTCACCATATCTATGTACTTATTTCTTGGCAGTATGAATGCCAAAGATTCACTTTCATAGAAATATAATAATAGCATTTCTTTTTATTGAAGAGAAAGTTGATAAATTGTTGATAACATTTATAAGTTAAAGTTATTTATTTATACTTTATTGCACACCCAAAAAATAATTTATAATACATTTATAAAAAAAATACATGTGAAAGACGAGCTTAATTCAATTTTTTTATTTTATTTTATCTGTCTTGTATGATTACAAGACAGATAATGTATGTATGTTTGTTATTGAATCTTGTGGCTTGATAGCCACAAGATTCAATCACTCAAGTGAAGTCATTGAACAGATTACGACGAAATTTGGCGCACAGATAGTTATTACCTTAACGCTTAAGGGGTGTAACTGGGTTCAAAGTTAATATGGAGAAATCTTAATGCAAAAGCTAGTAAGTAGGTAAATTTATAAGTAGCCACCGCTTTTATTTAACTAGTTTATAATTCTGTTATTTTCTTATTTTATTTATGCGGTCTTGGTGTCACGAGACAAAGTTGTCGAGTGAGTTTTATAAGTAGCACCGCAGTCCAAAGTCCACAGAGATAGTTAATTTTAGTCTATCTAGAAATTGCTGCAAAGAATTCACATGCGCGCTGTTCATAACGTACCAAATTAATTACAGTCAATAACAATATCTGTCAACTATATATAATTTACAAGTATACTTGTATATATACAGTTAGATATTGTTATTATCTTTATATATATAATTCTTCTGTGAGTGTGTATGTCACTGAACTTCTCTCAAACGACTGGACCGATTTTGATGAAATTTTTTGTGTGTGTTCAAGGGGATCTGGGAATGGTTTAGATTCACAATTTTGTCCGCTGGACAATGTTTTTTTAATTAATTTTTAACTTATTAGTAGTTGCCTGAAACCCCCTTAAAACAGCCTTTTTCTTTTTCCCATACAAACGTTTTCTAACTAAAATGTAGAGTCAATTTGAGCTTTATTTTTTTGCTAAGATTTTTTAGTAGTAGGTGTAGGGTAGGGTAGAGGTAGATTAGGGGTAGGTGTAGGGTAGGGGTAGGGTAGAGGTAGGGTAGGGGTAGTGTAGGGTAGGGGTAGTGTAGGGTAGGGGTAGTGTAGGGTAGGGGTAGTGTAGGGTAGGGGTAGTGTAGGGTAGGGGTAGTGTAGGGTGGGGGTAGTGTAGGGTGGGGGTAGTGTAGGGTGGGGGTAGTGTAGGGTAGGGGTAGTGTAGGGTAGGGGTAGTGTAGGGGTAGGAGTACCGCATAAACGAAGTCTCTACGGCCCAGTTTATTTTATACAAATGTTTAGGTCTTTTATGTATCGATTGAGGCAGTACGAAGTCTGCCGGGTCAGCTAGTATAATTATATAATGTATGTGATATTTCGAGGTAGGGGGCCTGGAGATCTGTAGGTACTATACGAGCCCCGAGCCCAGAACAGACTCCAGCTCTCACAAGGAACAAAATGTTGTTTTTTACGTTTTTGTAATTCAAATTGTCGATCCTGTGTACCTTTTGAGAGAAATAAAGAATTATTATTATTATTGTTATTATTATATACAAGTCTATACTTGTATATACATATAGTTAGATATTGTTTTTGACTGTTGAGTAACTATTTACTCAACAGGAAAACTCAGAAACTAGTATTTATTAGGAGTATAACATTTTGCATGAGATTCTCGGATGTAGCATGTGCTAAGACAGAATTATGCGAAATTCAATACCTTAGAGAAATTCAATAGCTGTGGCATACTAGGTATTTCGCTAATTGTTACTATTAATATATTCTTTTCTTTTTTCTATTTCTTACCATTTCTATTTAATATACGGCAATAACCGCTTTCGGAAATAAACTCTGAGGACAAACATCCAAATTACGGACATCAAACCTAGAAGGTAAAATACAGTCTAGTATAGTGTTAGTCATACTTGTTAAAAAAATTGGCCCACTGTCAAATTCAACAAGTCAATGACCGATATGATTTTATTCTTTAAGAGGTAGAGAAATATTTTTATAATTCTGAGACAATATCCGTGTGTTTCTAGAAAACGTACTATGCTAAGTGGATACTTAGGTACCTGTTTAAGTACTTGTTTGGTGGGTTTAATTAATTATGTTGGTAAACGTGTTCTTTATACGTACTTTTATCTAAATCGAAACGGTTTATAACTTAGGCATTAAAACACAACGTTTCTAATACCTAAGTTATAAACCGTTAATTATATTTTATTTTAGCTGTTCGTGTCTGTCTCTGTGTGTCTGTGGTCTGTCACGAGGCTGTATCTCAAGAGTCGCGATAGCTAGACAGGTGAAATTTTCACAGATGATGTATTTCTATTGCCGCTATAACAACGAACACTAAAAATAAAATTAAATATATTTTAAAGGGCCCCCCTTACAACATTTTTTTTAGCCTTAGCCTACCTTTTGACGTTATGTCAATAACGTCAACGAGTGCTAATCATTTATTAGCACTCTGCACTTCTTCTCTATACAAACTATAAGTGTGCGAAATTTTGTACTCCTTCGTCCGCGTCATTTTCGTACAAAGGGGTACCTACAACATTTTTGCTTCACGTATTAAATAGATCCAGAATAAATGTAGCTTTGAACAGAATAACATTTGAAAATAGTTCTCTTTTTTATGTATTATTAATATTTAACATCGGTGTGATGTTATTTATTTTGAACGGAAATCTTGTTATTGAAATATTTTAACTGCATAATTTTCTCTTATCAATGTATTTTCTATTTCAAGATCTTGTCTTTCTGTATCTATTAAAGAAGTAAGCCAGACAAAAAAGAAGTCCAGATATATCAATGTCTAAATAAAAATTTATAATAAACATAACAACATATCAATATCTGAAAAACAAACGTTAAGCAAGCACAAGCACTATTGTTTACAAATTTTGCATGGTCTGGTGACGTTAATTTTTAATGTCCTGGTTTGTTCTATAGAAACACCTGAAATTATTAACACGAATACTCATTGTTAGCAAAATCTATACTCATATACAGTAACAGCTGCGATTTGAAAAATTCGTTCAGTGTTAGATAGCCCATTTATCGACGAAGGTTTTAGGCTATATTTCATTATGAAATTTCTATGGGAACGGGAGTAACGCGGGTAAAAGTTAAAAGGTTTCCCGCGCTGGGGAAGCTAATATGTAAATATATGTCAGCGCTGAAACTGCAGACTTGATTTTTTAAAATATTTATGTCGCTGCATGAAGTCGACTTGCATAAAGACCTGATACGCTGCCAGATGTGATGCGGCGGTTTAATGCGCTTTTGGAGACACGGAGGGTAGTCCTCCAACATACAAGGACAGAAGTCTTCAATTTCATACAAAAATACATAACTAATACATATGTGATCCAAAACATAGGGCTTCTGCAACTCTATGCGCGCAACTCTTCGAGCATAGCTATCTTAAAAATAATTGAATCGGGTTCTTCGCCTTGCAGTTATTTCCACCTACGCCTACGACGCAGATGGTACATTTATTTGCTAATTACATATACGAGTCAACAAATCGAAGGTGTACTTTGGCCGACCTTGCTTGAACTCGAGAGAGCGTACGCGCAACCGCGTTGAACAGAAATATTTTTTAATGCAAACCGCATTTTTGCACCGGATTTATTATTGTTTATATGCCGATGATGTACGGAATAAAACAAGTATTTATAGAGGAACTTGCTAATTATAGCAGTCGTCATGTAAATGTTCAATACTTAACAGGGTAGTAGATATACTTATTTACGATTTATAGGGCGACACTGGATCATTTTGTTCTTTATTTATTTTATTAGCTCGTTAACGTCGACTTCTCAATATGAGACTCCTCTTTAATAGACATTGGCAAGTCAGGGTAGTTGAGGTACAGGAGATCCTGCGGTGCCACATTGCGCGCGGGTGCCGTCGGGGGGTCAGATTGCATACGCGAACCCGGCCCCCGCCAACTGCGAATCGAAGGAGTGTCCGGAGGGGTTTAGTGGTGTAGGGTCCTCTCCTCGTGGTAAGAGTTTAGCATACCACGCTATGGAGAGCGCGAGTCCCACATATCCCACCGCCAGAGCGCGAATACGCTTCAGCGGCGCGGCGGTGGGAATGCGTAAATGCATTTCCCCCCGGAAAAAAAAGAGTCTTTGAGGTAAACTGTTATGATCTCACCACGCTTGGCAAGCAGATTGGTGATCATAGTAAGGAGAGAGTATTTTTGAGCTGATAGATGCTGCTAAGGTGCATAGGTACCTGATGGATGGGTATCCATGTCCCTTAGTCACCTAATATGACACCCATGGGAAGATATGGAGAGGTCTAGGTATTCTAAGCCGGTAGTTACACGGCACGGGTTGTTTTCGCTTTCACTTTGAAGCTAAAGCCCATTATGACGTTATTTCAAGGAGAGGGATTTGAACGACGTAGGTATTATGTATTTTTATTCTCTTGCCGAGCGAAGTTCGATAGTTCAAGGTAAATATTACAAATCAACACATTAGAGAAGCTGTACAAGCATTGTACGTAAACATTATACGGATCCGACCATTATGCACTCATACAAACGTATGCTTTGCGAAACATACAAACGACAGTATACCATACATATTATATTTGTTAGATACAGATGCAGTCAGGTCAATGAACGGCGTATGACGCAAAAGCCAAAGATTTTTGCAGCTTAAATTTAGAACCCACGTAATTTTACCAGCAAATTTTATGATTTAATTGTATTCATCCGTTCTGTTCGGAAATTCTCTCTTCATCATAATTTTCGCGGTCCGCTGCATTATGCAAAGAACTTGGTATTTATAGTCATTGCTTTAATACCACTAAATATATTACAATAATATGCTAATAACTACACTAGAGTGTAAAACGATTTTTTTATAATTTACTCGTACTTGCTTTATTAAGATTGAATGCATCATTCGTGTTTCGTTCGAAACTTAGCATAATGCAAAATTTTGCGAAGCACTAAGTAATTTTCAGTATATTCAACGCTTAAATCTTTTGTTGTACTATCCTAGTGCAGAACAACAAGAAAATCTTAAATACAAAAGTCAGAAAAACTATGGGTACGCACGCTTTAATTGTCTTAAAGAAACTATATGTGTAAACCCTGGATCAGTATGCCTCCGTCACCTATCGCCATCCAACAGAAGAAAAACGATAACTCTAGAAATTACGATGTTTTTCTCGTTTTCAAATGTCTCCTTTAACCTTAATAGATTTTGACCTTGATCTAGTGATTCCCCAACTTCTTTAACCAATCTGAAAAAATACATGTTCTAAATCAACAAAAAGTTCTTAGTAAATAGTGACTTTTTCAAATTTGAAAATTTGGAAAGGATTCACACGGGTCCAAATCTAGAGAATACGGTGTATGGGGCAGCAGTTTGTAGTACTTGTTCCGAAGATTAATATAATTATAGTTTGTAGATCAGTTATGTATAGCTTTAGTCAACAACAATACAAGAATACATAAGGAACCTCTACAATTATAACATGAGTGAATACCTACTAGTTAAGTCATGAGCGCATTTTCATTAGTATTAAGTGCATGTGCTTATATTAGCAATTAGGTACTTACGTCCTGTAATATTTATGTGCGATTTTAATTAACAGGTTAAAGGTAATAAAGTGTTATTACGTTATTACATAAGCATAAAATGTTGAATATATAAAAGTTGTTATGCGTCATACTGCGGTCGACAGACTATTTACAAAAACAATTGGCAATTTTTTTAAACATTTACAACTACGTGTTTATGTGTGTATAAAATTACTATAAGGTATTTGTGTAGATGAGTTTTTACTCATCTATATATTTGTGTATAATGGAAAAATTTGCACGGTACAAAGTAAATTTCAATTCGTTTGTACTGTTACAAGTTTCATGCTATCCTATTCCAGAACAACAAGAAAATCTTAAACACAAAAACCAGAAAAACTATTGGTGCGAACACTTTAATTGTCTTAAAGGTCTACTTCACCCCACTATATTTGGAAACTCTGGATCAGCACCCCTCCTTCACCCATCACCCTCCATGGTCTCATAGCAAAAGCTTGGCACAGTATGAATAGACACAGAAGAAAATCTCCTTTTAGATCAACAGACATGACCTAGTGATTCTCCAACCTGCATCATAGAAAAAACCGCCTATTCTGTAAGATTGCTTATTTCTTAATTTAATGATATTATATAGTTACATAAAATTCAAGGTTTTTCTTTGAAAGAATGACAGATATACTGACCATTGAGTGAAAATGAAAAGGAACCCTTATAGGATAAGGGTTCCTTTTGGAGGAGACTTTAAATGATGTACCTACTCTCACCAGTTTTCACGTTACAACCGTCCCACCGAATTTTGAGACTAAAGAAGTAGATAATGCACTTGGCCAACTTGTTGGGCTTCGGCCGAAATCAGTTCGGAGGACGAAGTTATACATCACCATTTGAACATGGGACGCTTGGCAGGCGGATTAATCACCGCAGATCTGATTTTGTTGTCATTGTTACACACAGGGAGTCGCTGATATCCGTTCCTGGAAAATTGTTGTTAGAACACTAAATAAAATAAAATTGTAGACGCTACAAAATTTGATATGGATTTCTGGGATTGTGATTAGCCTTGAAAAATATTGTTAATGTTTTAAATAGAAAAAGATTGTTAATCCAGATTTTAATGAAAATGTTTAACAAATAATTGGACTGGTAATTAAACTGGTTTAAAAAAGTATTGCATAGACTTAAAACATATAATTTTCTCTTAAACGCATCTTTCTGTTTCGTACCATTTACAGTAGGTAATAATGTATGGTTATGTATGGTAGGTATGGTTCGTATTTGATATTGTATTATACACGACGCGAACCTACGTCCGTCGTCGTGCCTACATTTTCCTAAACCATCTTTCAGTGCCCTTTCGACGCGTCTGTGCATCTTTGGTTGGTGTATTTTATCTTTAGAGTAGAAATTTTTTTGGAACGAAGTTCCTTACGGCAGGCTTGGAGTAGACAGGGATTTCGCTGCGCGACCGAACTGAAAAAAATGTGATAGTAAAACCGTAAGAAAAAGTCCGTGGAAAAAAGTCCGTGGAATAAAACCGTTAAATGTTAGTTTGAACGCGCTAATCTCAGGAACTACTGGTCCGATTTCAAAAATTCTTTCAGTGTTGGATAGTCCATTTATCCAGGAAGGTGACAGGCAATATTTTATTTTCAAAAAAATTAGGGATCCGTAAGAAAATTGCGATTTTGTAACCCAAGGTGTAAAAGCGAAAACCTATTTATGCGTGCGCTGCAAAAACTATTGACAATAGAACAAAATGATGTAGTAAGGGTTTGTAGGTGTTATTAAGATCTACAAAAAAGTCCGAGCAAATATCTAACTATCATAGTTTAGTCACAATAACCGCTTTTATGTTCATAAAAAAATATTAAATCGTCTGAAGAAAGAAACTACGTTAAATGTATATCATAATATTAATCCTTATCCAAATTAAGCATTATGTTATCAAGGGTAAGTAAAATACTTTTTGTTTTTTTTTTAATCGGACATTTCGTTGAGAAATTATCACGAGTATAAAAACGCAAAGAATTGGTACCTAATAATGAGTTATTTGCCATAATAGATAAAGCTGAAGAGTTTGTTTGCTTGAACGCGCTAATCTCAGCAACTACTGGTCCGATTTGAAAAATTCTTTCAATGTTAGATAGCCCATTTATCGAGGAAGGTTATAAGCTATACTTAAATTTTTTATTTCCTAAAATACTGAATTTCCTAACTACTTTCCTGTACTTAAATAAAAACTAATCAGCAAAATTTAAGAGAAAAATCAAGAAAACCTACATAAAATTGAGCACGATTTTTCTTTTGCAAATTGTGTCGATTTTACATTAGCCGAAGGAACTTCGTTCCTACCTGGTGTCCCACGAAACCATTAAGTTTTTTTTGTTATATATATACCTATTTTGTGATTGAATGGGATTGAACGCAAAGGTACTACAAGGGTACGTCAAGGGTCACTTGGACCACGTAATTTACGACGCGTTAAGGCACGGGCCCACCGCGGCGCATGCTGTCCGCGGGCACGCGGCCCATTTTAGCTGTGTATATTATTTTGTCTGACAACGTGGTTCTACGTTTCCACTGGAGTACACGAAGACTTACACGATTATGTATAGCGTGGCACGGCGCTCGGAGAGGCCACGCCGCACGCCTGTGCCACTGCAACCCACGGACACGGGCTTCACTTCGATAAGCGAACTGTACATAGTCGTGGGTCATATTCGTGTACTCCAGTGGAAACGTAGACCCACGTCGACAGCGTTGAGCTATGTTACCGCCTATTCGAGCAAGCCACGCATGTATCAATGACGTCAATAGGCATGAGGCAAGATTTTGAAATCCTCTTGCGCAACGTGGGTAGTCATTTTCTAAGTACGAAAAACACAATATTTCGGTAATAAATTTAAATTTAACGAAGTTTAAGCCATATTTCTATTAAATTTTAAATAGCGCGCGAAAAAAGGCCTCAAGTGTCATGGCGTCGGCTATGACGTCACGCTATTGTAAAAAATGTCATTGAGTCCGCCAAACTGGTTAAATTCTCTTTGATGGTTACAATATCGTGACGTCATGCGCCGTAATTGGTGTTTCAGTCAAAATGGCCGATTGCAGTATTTTAATCTTTTATTTTATTAAAAATCACATTAATCTCAAGGTTATATATAAAAATAAATAAGTGTAATAATTTCTTTTTATATGTACTTTCCCCTAAAAACATTAAATCTTAAATTTTTTGATACTGTCGTCACGCCTATTCATGCGTAGCCTCTTCGTGTGTTGCAGTGGATACAAACACATACATTTTCTTACAAAGCGAAGCTTAATACACGTGCGTAGCCTCTTCGTGCACCGCGGTGGGTCCGCGCCTTTATCGTGTCATGGGTACGCTGTGCTATGAAAAATATGTATGACTTCTATGTGCATGCTGGATTATAACCGTTTTTATTAGTTGAAGCCATAGATAAGAGTGTAAAGAGATTTGAGTCTCTACTCAAGTTTAACGAAATTCGTTGGGGGCAATGAATCGTAACATACAAAAAGAAAAGTCTAGACATGAGCTAACCAGGATGCTGATAACAAAACATTGCCTCTTTACCTTATCGATAGTTACATTGTATTAACAGCTAATAAAATAAATAAGATAACATATATTTGTTTCTGATAATGGTTTTGTTTATTGGTTATGTAGTTATGATACGATATGTGGTGCGGCTTTACTTAGTTGTTTTGCTTATAAGATGTTGTAATTGTACGAAGGGGGAATTAATGTCAACCAAATAAATATTTGGTAGGACTTTACAGAAAACCACAGCCAAATAACATTAAGTGAAGAATGTTGTGTGTCTGTGCGTAAGTAAGACGAGGGATAGTGGCCGCCAGGACAAGGGTAGTTTGTGCTGTATATATCGATATACTATATACTTATGTACCAACTGGCACCAGCTGTCCTTGTATTTGGCCACATAACATCTACCTACATAGTGGATAGGAATCATTCGCTAGATTTAGAAATGACAAACAATGACTTCAACTATTTATAATTTTATTATGTACTAGCTGATGCCCGCGACTTTATCCGCGTGCTGTATGTTATTCCTTCGGTTTTTTAACTATCTCACTAAATAACTCATTAATTTTCTGTGATTAAAAGTATTTTAAATATTGACAGGGAATGACAGGAAAAAGACAGAGAAACAAAAAAAATAAAAAAAACTGTTTGTGTTCTATTTTACTTCTAACATCCCCCGACTGACGGTTTTTAGCGGTTTTTTTTCTATCTACAGACATTCGACCTCTACAGTTTTATTATATGTATAGATATGTATATTTGAACTCTGTCTAAAACTTACATGTTCTAACGTAAACTACTGAGCGGCTACTTGTCGGAATTTCAAGTAGTAAAACTGGGGCGCAGTTTATAACTAGGCACATGTGATCTACGTCACTGAGTTAATTCGTCTATGAAACCCGCGGTTTCTCAAATTCCAATCAAAGTAACAATCAACTAACATAGATGTCAAATCAAATTCAGTTTCTGAAACAAGAATCAACAAAATAATCGAGTAGGTTTCTACACCTAAAGTAATTTAACTGTTTATAATAAACGAAAATTCGAAAATGTTCATTCATCATTCAATGAAATCAAATGATCAATAATGATGCGTTCGGAAATTCCTTTGACGTTTAACAAGAGTTTTGTCAGCTGATGAGTCAATTTTAACTTTGATAATAAATCTATGACCAACAACGTTGAGCTTTCAGAAAATGTTGTGACTATACTATGTAGCTATAGAAGCCTACTAGTACTTGACAACCTATGAAGCTGTACATTTCCCTCACAGCCTGGTCAATCACCTTTGCCTACATTCCGTACCCAGTTTCACCTGACCATAAATATAGAAACGAGCGTGGTAGAAAAATGTTGATGGGTAGTACTAACACAATTGTGAAATTATTAATCTAGAGCGGTGGCTGCAACTTTTTATGGGCTTTTACCTCCTTCAAAAGGTAAATAAAATTCAATGCCACCTTTTACATACCTAATAATTAAATATACCAATTTTATATGTCTACCCATTATGGTTTTTTTTATCACTAGTAGTGATTTTTATGGTTAAGGGTCAATTTTTAATTTGATTAATAGAGTAGGTACTATAACATTTATTTTAGTACTATTTAATATTTAAATTAAAATATTTTAAAGAAGATAACATTGATGATTTGTTATTTTTGTTTGTAATGGAAACAGTCAACAACTTCTTAACTAATTTGAAAGCTTCTTTTAAGCTTAAAATCTGTATTATAAATGCATCTAGCAGAGGTTATTTTTTAAATAAGATTCATACTGAAGTGGACGCTGTATTTTTTCTTATAAACAATGGAAATAATAATAATATTATTAAGGTAAGTAAAAATTTTACAAACTTCTATTTTACAAGTTCTTTTTTATCACAACGTAAACATTTTGTTGTTTTTAAAAGCACTTTAAAAACGAAATGTTACAACACATTTTAACTACATCTCTATAGTCACTGTTTCTTTGAATTATAAGCTGCGTACCAGTTATCTAACTCCGCTAAGAGGCTTTTGTCCATCACATTCGAGGGGACGTTACCTCTTTGCCTGTTTTCTTTATGTTACACCATTGTTACACAATAACATATGTCCAACTAGTATTAGTTTAGCTTTCTCGCTTTCTCTCTTATAGCAAAGCTTTCCTATGGGCACAAAGCGTCGCGAATCGAGTTGAGAAAGTTTCTTGGCGAATCTTCATCCTACGTAGGTACTTATCGTTCTACTCAAATAGTGCATGTATGCTGTAACTAGAAAATTACTCATACATAGTAACTAAGTTGGAGTTATTTTAAAACAGATACAGGATAGAAAAGAAAATCCAGTGGCATACTTTTCAAAACAGATAAATAAAGCTCAAAGGAATCATGTGGTCGCCGGGTTGATCCCCGCCCATTGCACTACCGACGGGTTCACGTCGGTAGAGCAATCGTAACACAAGCACAAGTCATCACTCATACGTAACACAAGCATTTTAGCTTAGAAAACCTGTTAAAACTACTTAGTCCCGATTGTTATAACATCGTCTATTATTAATAATCGTAATTCAGGGAACGGACAGCAGCGTTTCTTTGCGTGTTACAACATAATACTGCGGTCACCAACATGCCTGACAAGCGTGGTGACTATGGCAAAAACATTCCCTCGGGAGGAGGGCCATGTTCAGCGGTGGACTTTATATGGGCTGATGGTGATGATGACGAGGGGTTACCAAGAATACTAGTAGCGTTCAATCGCTAGTAATAGGTTTTTTTTAAAGCTTGATATTTTCTCACATGCACCCGAATCAAAGAAAGACGTGTATTTTTTACGCATTGCATGCATTTCTCTGTTGTAACGTAAATTATGAATGTTCTAATTGGCTCAGGTATATTAAATTTAACAGTTCTTAAGGTGACATTTTTCGTTAATAGTAGAAAGTAAGTATTTGGTGCTAATATAGCGACAGAAAAAAATCTAAAAAAAATGTCACGTACTTAATTTGCAGCTACGTTTACCAGCAGTTTTGATATATAGTTTAGTTTTTTTATCATATAAATTACGATATGCTTATTCGGAATTTCAACGTTGCCACTTCGTAATTTAACCGCCCATAAAGTAGTTAGAAGTAATTAACTAAATGCATAGCATTAAAATTTACTAGGATCGTATACTTTAAATTGACATAATTGATTGAGCAGCTCTTTACCGCATTATCTTTTGTAGTTTCAACTTCCCTTGACACCATTTCACCTATTTATAAGTTCGCTAGACCGAAGTTCTAAGTGTGCACAAATGTTCACGATTGGAGGCGCGAGTGGTGATGTCATTTTATTTATAACTCCATAAGACACGCTGGGAGGTGTGGCTTGTATGTACGACACACATATGTAGAAAACAAACGTGAAGTAGAAATATGAAGCGATATATATATATAAGAAGACAACCGGTTATTTAAGGTCAGAATGTAAATTTTAATGAATTTATTGTGTCTGAAAATATCATAAACAAACCTCCATGGCGTAGCGATTATAGGTATGTCTAAGCGGTTCCCCACGGTGGACACGAAATCTTTCTTTCTTTCTTTCAATCTTTCTTTCTTTCTTTCTTTCAATTCTAAGATTTATTTCCGGGTCTGGTTGGTTGAGAGACTATCCACCGTGCCTTGGAAAGAACGTTAAGCCGTTTGTCCCGATTGTTGTAACATCATCTATATCAAGCGTATTACAAGAAATGTGCTTTTTTTTTTTTTTTTTTTCGGATTGATATACGTATGTATCCACGAGGCTTTTGCTACTTCACCGGGCATAAAGGCGAGCAGAGATCCAGCCTTAATAACAAGAAATGTGCAGCAGCGTTTCTTTGTGTTTTACAAAATAATACTGCGGTCATTAAACCGTCTGCCAAACGTGGTGACTATGGCAAATACTCTCTCTCGGGAGGAAGTCCACGTTCAGCAGTGGACATAATACGGGCTGATGATGATGATGTACATAGGTATTTAGCGCTAACTGCGCATAAATATTCCAGCGATAACAGAAGCCTGCCTTGAAGAAGGAAGGTTTCAGACAAGTGTTTTGTTCTAATGAATATAAAACCAATGTATTGAACAATAAACAAAAAAAAAACTTAGTTTATCAAAAAATATTTAGTACTCCCTTTGCGCAATAAAGACCATTGAAATTTATTTAAATGGTGGAAAACAGACATACAAGAGTTGCTTTTGTTTTTATGATAGCTTCCCGCACGCGATATTTTTAGTCCGGGGTGGGAATATAACCCATGACCTCCAAGATTTAGGGCGAGCCTTCTACCGCTACACTATGGAGTACCTAGTCGCTCCGTAATAATTACTTTCTGTGCAACAAGATCTAATTTATATGACTACCTATTTTTGTTACCATTGTACAAAGAACGTCACTAATAAAAGCGTAGACAGTTGCACACTTCCCTGATTAGTCATAGCCTGAGTAATTATTCTAGAATGACAGCTGGCAGGTGTTAGAAATAAGTAGGTACTAATAATATAATTATATTATAATGAGGAATGTTGGGCTGTGAAAAAGATGGATGAAAAAAGATTGCGTGTAGCGGAGATGAGAATGTTGAGATGGATGTGTGGTGTGACGAGAAAGGATAAAGTGAGAAATGAGTATATTAGAGGAAGTTTGAAAGTGGCGCAGTGACTGAAAAGTTGAAAAGGAATCGTTTATCTTGGTATGGTCATGTGAAGAGGAGCGATGCAACGCATGTTATTAAAAGAGTTCTAAGTAAACATGATGGAGAGGGAGAGGAAGGCCAAAGAAAAGATGGATGGATTGTGTAACGGGTGACAGGACAGAATGGAAGAAACAAACGTTTTGCGCCGACCCCAAGTAATATGGGATAAGGGCAGGAAGAAGAAGAAGAATGAGGAATGATTTGATTGTTCGTTTGCATTGAATAAGCTCCGGAACTTCCGAACCGATTTCCGAAAAGATTCTTTAACCATTAAATAATGGTAAACGAATTTTTCTTATACCATTATTTGATGGTTCATCTATATTTAAATCCTAATACTAAATGCATTATCAAAGTGTACCACTGGCTTTAGCCATGAGGTTTCCGGCTTCGAATAGACCACCGATTAAGCGACATACTTATAAGGGCAGCAGCATTTATCAGCTGAATTTCATGGCGTTATAACTCAACAACGCTTATGTCCAGCAGTGGACGTAGACGGGCTAGTGAAGAAGTAGAAATACTACTTTAATTTTATGAAAATAAAATACCTAGTACCTACCTACATATCTACCTACTAAGTATTTTATTTTTATTAAATTGCGCGCCAATTGAAACGGCATACAAGTCAACCATATTGTTTACTTAATTACGTGTGCAATTGTTAATGGCTTCGTGACATAACCAATAAGTCTATGGAAAATACTGGTTGGTCCATAAACATTTTTTCTTAATAGCCATATTAGTCAATAATGATGCTCATAAGCAATAGGACAAGATTTTCCAGAATGTTATGGAAAACTAGTTTGCTGTGAAATAGGAAGGTGGGTTATGGTTTTAGTGAGTTATGTATATACATCATTCACTTACGATTCTAATTATTTTGCGATGACTTATATAAGTCATCGGAAAATAATGTCGTTAGTTTATCAACTTTCTAGTGAGTCGATTAATTTACGAGGTTTCGGCTGGTTAAAAAAAATACCTTAACTAATAGAGTTTAACAAGAATTATTGAAGTTGAAGGTTTTTTGTTTTGTGACAAAAGCAACATAGTTTCGTTTGGTTAAGTTAAGTCAAGTGTCATAATAATTAAGATAAGATAAGATAAGATACTCATTATTGCAGACCAACATAACAACACAAATACATATAGTAAAAAATAATAGTTAGCAATGTACAATCGGCGGTCTTATCGCAGACAGCGATCTCTTCCAGTCAAACTTTGGATGGTATGAAGATGGGTAGTAGTAGGCAATAAGCAATAGGTGATAGAATTAAGTAAATAATATAATAATTATGCGCGTACACTGGATCTGGCACAAAAGATGATCAACTTACGATTCGTATTATTTTCCGGTGACATATGACGTCGTTGTCACTACTCAGAGAAATTATATAGTTTAGGTAGTTCAATTGATTTATTAATGTACTTTTTCAGTAGCATAAAAGTATAAGCGATCTAATACACTTTTTAGTATAAAAATACAAATTAAAATAAAATTGAGCCAGTGTTAGGGGCGCTCGTTCGTACAACCTACATCATCTTGTAGTAAGGTAGTTACTAGAGCTCATTTTTTTTGTATGAACATACGCTTATTTTAATATTTTAATAGAACGTTGATATATAAATACTTATGGCATAACAACGACAATAAAAAAAATGAAAAAAAAAACGACTGAAAAATTATGCTTCATAATAGCTTCTTAGATACACCTATTTAAATGGAATCTCTAATTCCAAACAATATGGCCAAGCAATGGTTCTGATATTTACTATTTTATAAACGAAGTACGCTTATAACGGTTTGTTAACGTATTTGGGAAAACCAACTTTGTCAAAATGGCGACTTTTCGTTGTATGTCTTACTGAAACAATCATTATTTTAAAATTCAACTTAATAAAAACGCTAATTTCAAAGGGCGTGTAAAAATTTTGATAAAAAAACTTATTATACACTCGGTTCCAAAAATAACGGGTCAGTCACAAAAATTGAAATACCTCCAGAACTGTAAAAGTTAGATCAATGAAATAAAAAACAGAATAAAGACTTTTTAGTTGCGCTTCTAATAGCATATTATTTAAATTGGTTGATGAAAAAAAAATCTTTAGAAAAAGAAAATTTAAAAAAATGACTATTTTTAAAAACAATATTTTTGTTTCATGTCATTATGGATGCTTTCCATTTCTATTCTGTCACAAAAAAAAATATCGTGAACGTCTTCCACGTGCATAATTATTATTCTGTGAGGTGAAGCATGGCAGTCACGCTAGAGGAATGTACCAGAATCGTAACTTTTTTGGAACTTGGGCGGAGCCAGCGTGAAACAGCCAGAAACATTGGTGTATCTTTGTCGACTGTTCAGCGGGTAGTCCAGCGGTACCAAGAGACCTGATCACACCTTAGAAGACCAGGAAATGGCAGACCAAGATGCACAATGGCCAGGGAAGACAGACAACTGGTGGCTACAATGCTCCGAAATCGTTTTCAAACTGCTGTTGGTCTAAAAACTCACTTTATTTGCTTTGGAGGTGGCAATTTAAGCGCTCAAACAGTAAGAAGACGTCTTGCTGTAGCAAATTTGAAATCCTTGAGGCCCGCAAATGGCCCCAAACTGGAACGGGGACATCGAATTGCAAGACAGAGATACGTGCGCGAGCACCTAAACAGAACACTAGACGATTGGTCTAGGGTAATGTTCACGAAGGAGTCTAAATTCATGCTTTATAAGCATGATGGTAGGCAGGTGTACAGAAGACCAGGGGAGCGCTTCCATCAAGCGTGTGTGGAGGAAAAAGTGGCTTACGGTGGAGGCTCCGTACAAGTTTGGGCTGGGATTTCTGCTGAGTCCCGCACCGAGCTGGTACTCATTCAAAATGGAACTCTAAATGCAGAGAGGTACGTGGAAGAGATCCTCAATGAACATGTAGGTCCTTTCATGGCCAGGATGGACCGGCATGGCATATTAATGCATGATAATGCGCGTCACCATACCGCCAGAATTGTACATGACTACCTTGAAGAGGTCGGTATCGAACTCATGCAGTGGCCAGCGCGAAGCCCGGATTCAAACCCCATCGAGCACGCCTGGGACGAGCTTCAGAGATGCGTGAAAGGTCGAAACCCCCCACCAATCACGCATCCCGAGCTCAAACAAGCACTGGTGGAGGAATGGGATGTTTTATTTTATTTTTTATCTGTATAATTAAATTCTTAATGGAACAGTCTTCGTTTCATTAGGATGGCATACGTAGTTCGGGAGATATTCGGGTTTATGTAACTGACCCGTTATTTTTGGAACCGAGTGTATACAAAGTTGATAAGACAGAGGGGCTTTCCTTTAAATTGCCTATACTAGGTACCATTTCCAAGCTCTGTACCAAAAATCAATTAAATAGGAGCAGTCGTTTAGTCGCAAATGATTTTTTAAGTTTTTGCGCCGTTTGAACACGATGTATCTTTCCTAACAGTTGATTATGTCTACGCATAGGTCATGCACCTTAAAACGATAAATCTGAGTATAACCTACGATGCGTTGTTGCCGCTCTGACGCAAATCATTACAAAACATCCCGCACCGTCAGTGGTAGCAAGGTCAGTGAAATTTATTTACAAAGGGTGGTTACGTTTTACTCTGATTTGTAAGCTATTTAGTTTGTTTGAAAGAAAAAAAATCTCAATTTGGTTGCTTTTTTTTTATACCGTATCGGATTAATAAAAAATACGTATAGTAAACGTAGCGTAATTTAATGTCCCTCTTTCATATCAACGTTGTATATATTATAGTGAAAATATTTAGATAGTATCGTTTACGATAGTGAAAATATTTCGATGAATTATTTGCTATAATTTTGTAACATTCACATTCTTTAAATACATATTAAAAGCGCGAGGTGAGGCGGCTCACTGCGCGAGCCACTGGGAAGTGTTTTCAATTTAGGGTAGCAGCAAAATTGTATAGATTTTTGTGTTTTTTTTATTTTAATAAGGAAGATGCAGATGTTTAGTTGCAAAAAAGTACCTACATGTAAATGACGCATGAAATTATATTGCTGTGACCATTAAATCGTCTTTGTGTGGTCGATGTTCAAGCGTGAACATAATGAAATAGGTACCTACTATAATTTCTCACGAGTTTGCGTGATTTATTATTCGTGTTCGTTTTTTATTATAAGTATATAAAAAAAACGTTTTTCCGAAGATTAACTCCGACCGAAGACTAACCTGCATACAAAATTGCTAAAATATATTCAGACTGCATTATTTGTCATTTTATTACTTTTTTTTATAAAGTTTCAATTCCATAAAGATGGAAATGTATTCTATTTATAAACACGATGTCCGAAGAAGAAATTCTGCTCAGCTGTCATTGCCTTATTGAGTCCAATCGAGTAAAACGCAATAAAAAATAAATATATAAAATATAAAAAATCTCTTATATCTAGACTAATAAGTATATAATATTAATATAGGTAAAGAGTTTGTTTGTTTGCTTGATCGCGCAAATCTCAGAAGCTACGGGTCCGATTTCTAAACTCCTTTCAGTGATAGATAGTTCATTTATGGAAGAAGACTATAAGTTATTTATTATTAAGAAGTTCCTACTTGAAACGGGAGTTACGCGGGTGAAACCACGCGTGGGAAGCTAGTATTTATATATCATCATCAGCCCGTATAACGTCCACTGCTGAACATTGGCCTGCTCCCGGGGGTGTGCATTTGCCATAGTCACCGTGCTTGGCAGGCGGGTTGGTGACCGCAGAATTATGTTGCAACAGACAGTGAAACGCTGCTGCAAGTTCCTTGATACGATTATTATAGATGATGTTATAACAATCGGGACCAACGGCCTAATGTGCTTTTCGAGGCACAGAGGGTAGACCCTCAACCAACCAGAACCGGAAAGAAATCTTAAAATTTACACAAAGATTTCTTGTCCGGCGTGGTAACCAAAAAACACTAACGCTACGGAGTTTGTATTTAAATATGATGCCTATGATGAATTTTTCCCTCTACTTTCGATGCTTGAACAAAGAAGTAGCTGATGTTTTGTCGCAGAGGGGTCCCAATACAAGGGCAGGTAGTATACATCATTAATGAATATTAAATAATAGTATTTGGCTCTGGTTTTTAGTATTTGGTCGAGGTTTGTTATAAGCAGCAGCTCATTGATTGCTATATACTCACTATTGGTCACCAAACCACATTCAAAGATGGATTGAAAGCGTGCGCGTGAGCGCACCTCGTGGCTGAGAAATATGTGGGCTGGACATCATCATCCGACGCCATGGATCAAAAGGTTAGTCACACAACTTTTGACAGGCTTTTTCAACTTTTGGCTTTTGACTTTAAACTGGTAAATTCCACATCATAATCGGTTCAGTGCTCGATTCCCCCCAATGTAACGTTTAGCGAACAAATTCTATCAATCTATGAAATCTATGAAATCTGGGGCCTTGGTAACTTCTTTAGTTTATGATTTTTAAAGATTCATCATCATCATATATCATCAACAGCCCGTTGACGTCCACTGCTGAACATGGGCCTCCTCTTAACAGACCTTGGCAAACCAGGATCGTAGAGGGATATTGCCGTAATCACCACGCTTGGCAGACGGATTGGCGATCGCAGTAAGATGTAAACCTTGAGCTAATAGATGCTGCTGCCCATCCATCAGCTGTATGTCCCTTAGTCGCCTTTTACGACACCCATGGGAAGACATGGGGTGGTCTATTCTAAGCCGGAAACCACACGGCACATGGCCTTTTAAAGATTACTTGTAGATTTTTTTCTCCTGCTGAGCTAAAATGCTTGTGTTACGAGTGGGTTCACGACGGTAGTGCAATGGGTGGGGATCGCAAGTCCAACGCCCAAACCATTAATTGGGCTAAGGCCGCTTTAAAATTATTAACTTCTGTTCTCTGTTAATAGGGAATCTTTTTGTACTTGCACATGAGCATTATTTTTCTAAACATCTTATTATCATAGTAACATATACCTACTACTAATGATGAGGTGTCATTAAACACCTTAATTATAGACAATTCATGGTTATGTATATGTATCTATATCGCTGTAGATGTCAGGAAAAATCCCTAATTATATAGTACAGAACGGTATCATTGAACATAGTTAGGTCATCATCATTATCAGACCGCACAACGTCCACTGCTGGACCAGTGCCCCATGGTTATGTCGTAGGCACCGCGTTTGGCAGTCGGGTTGGTGATCGCGGTATGTGACATTCAGTAGTTAGTGAAAGAAAAAAACATTTATTGAACACATGAAACAATAAAAAAACTAAAACAATAAAAAGGATATATGTGAAAACATGGATGGCATACATACGATTCACACATACATCATCATACATGAATAATAATAATTCAGTAATAATTCAAAGCGACTAGTGAAGAAAATAACTAGACGAATTGTCTTCCGAAGTATATAAATGAGAAGTACAATGTGATATGATTCAATTTTCAGTTATTGGAACACAACAAAACTTGTTTAAAACATGAGTATACAACGTCTCCTATTTTAATTTAACAAGTACTAACATTAAAAAACATGTTCTATAATTAGTTATGTCTACAGACATTATTTACAAATAATGTTTGTTCCAAATAACATAATTCGCCAATTCATCTCATTAGGTATTTCCGTATTTAATATCTGCGTCACAAAGTTGAAAATGATTTTGATTAAACAAACATGACAACATAAATTGAATAAAAACCAATAATTTGTTCCAACTTATCCGATTCCTAATGATCTTCAGATATTTTTTTCTGAGGGATATAATACAATGATAAAACAGTGAATAAAAATATTCTTTAGCCCCTTAGGCTGACCTCACATTGGCTGTGAGCGTGTGAACGACGCGAACAACGCGAGCGCCGAGTTTTCGTTCCCGCAACCCCGTCGTCTTCATGGGGTCAGCTCAATTATGGTATGGTAAATAAGCTAATTGGCACACTTGAACGTACGTTTGTCTCGTTTTTGCACACGCTATTTTATACTGTCCTGTTTTCTCTGTAGGAACAAATTTTGTCTTAACAAAACACTAGCATGAGGTATCAACTTCCTTTTATACAACATAATTGGGTCAGATTTAGAAATTTAGAGCAAGACCTATCCCATTGGTTTTACTCTAAGTCTATAAGGGTCGTTGAATGCAGCCTATGTGACTTATAAACTTAGTAGGCCGTATACAGACCTTTTCTTAAAGACAATGTGATATTACTGAACGCATGTTTTTTAGTTTGTGGATTCCCAAACTTTTATGACAATGCCATACTCACCGAAAACCTCTTATTCTATGGATCTTAATCCTACTAATATTATAAATACGAAAGTTTGTATGTGTGGATGTATGTATGTTTGTTACTCTTTCAAGCAAAAACTGCTTAATGGATTTGGCTGAAACTTTGCACGGAAACAGCTAATAAGCTCGATTAACTGAGCCTTCTGTTATAGCTCCCAAAATAATAACCTAAGGGTGCTTTTATTGACAGAATGTACATTACATTCTGTCAATAAAACCACCCTTTGATTCCGCGGTATCCTACCCTAGATGCTCTATCGGTCTCGCTAGACATATGCTTGACTTGTGTCTTCACAGTAGTTTATTGTACAGTAAAAGCTCTCTATTCGCGGGGTATACGTTCCGTAAATATACCGCGAATACAGAAACCGTGAATATGGAATGGTAATTTATATGGGATTATAGGGGATACGTTCCTAGGAGACAGTAGATGGATCAATTTTCATAAAAAAATGTCACGTTTCCAGTGTTTGTTCCACATGCACTGGAAACGTGACTCTCCAAAGCGTAAATGATCAAAGCATATCTATTTTCACTTAAAGCTGTAATACAGATATTTTTCGTGTCGAAACAATTATTTTTAGTCGACATTATAAAGCACAGAACGTCTAATATGTGGCAGCATTAAACAACAACTTAAGGCGTAGTCGTAATATCACTATAATCTTCATTTCTTAGTCCAATTACCGACACGTTTATAAAGGAACCCGAATCCTTTCTATTAATATGTATGTATGTAGTGATGTACCGATAAGTTCCGCGAATATGGGATTTTTTTGCCGCGAATACAGGAATTGGGTCGCAATTTTTTAATCCGCGAATAGTGAAAACGCGAATGAAGGAAGCGCGAATAAGGAGCTTTTACTGTATTTAATTATAGTTGTGCAACGTGGCGCAGAGAGAGCCGGGCACTCGCTGTCACCACGTGACTGTGCCGACAATACGGCACAGCACACGGTGGTGGGCCAACGAGCGGGAGGAGCTCGTTGGCGTAGCGGAAGACGACCTCTCGCTGCCGAACATCATTTCGAAAATGGTCCAAAGCGAGAGGTCGTGGGAGGCGGTTGCCTCCTTCTGTAGACAAGTAATGTCACAGAAGGAGGCCACGGAGCGGGAGAGGAAAGTAGATGCGTACCCGGCCCCCGCCAACGGCGGGTCGAAGGACTGTCCGGGAGGTTTTAGTGGTAGCAGGGTCCTCTCCTCGTGGTATGAGTTTAGCATACCACGCTGTGGAGAGGGCGAGTCCCACATATCCCACCGCCAGCGCGCGAATACGCTGCAGCGGCGGTGGGAAAGCGTAAATGCATAAAAAACCGAAAAAAAAACACAGACACAATAATACGCGATTTTATGCCGTGTGGATTCCGGCTTAAAAAATATCACACCATATCTTTCTATGAGTGTCGTAAAAGGCGACTAAGGTACATGCAGCTAATGGGTGGGCAGCAGCACCTATCAGCTAGAGCAGTGATTTCTTACATTTTCAATATTGTTACACCTATGACCTATAAGTAAATAAATAAAAAAAACATTTTTATTTACGTTCAAGGGAAACTGATATTACTCTGACCTTAAAATGTTATTAATACAAACAATATAAGCAATTGCAAATTCTTGGTTCTTCGTTACCCCCACGAAAAAACTGATTTATCCTTGCGGGGGTAAGTACGCACGGACCTAGGGCATACTTACCATCTTACTGCGATCTCCAATTCGCCTACTAAGCGTGGTGCTAACGATAACGAGGTAAGGTCTGTTAAAAAGAGGGCTATATTCACCAGGGCTGATAAAGTTAAGTAAAATGCGACTTAAATAATAATTAATAATAAATCTTTATTTCTGCTCATAAAGGTTCTTACATTAAAACTAGATATACAATAACTAGATATTAAATATACAAGTTTTGTGAAAAAAATACGTGTTAGGTACATTTTATATTCAATACTTTAAAACCCGGAATATGAACTGTATAAACACATTATTTAAAATTTTATAACGTTAATTCAAATATGTTAATAGTCAGCTGTGTACATATTGACTTGATACTTGCGTCGGTTTTAAATTATATTTGAGCACCAAAAAAATATGAGTCTGTTAAAGTTCTTTCACATTACAGTCCTATAAAATAAAATAAGTATAATAATATCGTACGTAAAATATATACGTACCTACGTCGTAAATAATGCGGCAGATATTAGGTAGGTATGATATGTATAACATGGCGAGAGTCGTCCTAAATTTGTTTTTTTTTTTGGATATTAATTTCATTTGGAAAGGAATATAAAAGTTATTTTAATGTACGAGAAAATTTCATTCATCCCACTGCTGGGCAAAGGCCACTCGCCATGACTTCCAGCTCTTTCAATCCAGGGCTAAAGTAGGCCACTGGTCGTTTGCTTTATCCAGCTCGTCCCGCCATCGTCTACGGTGTCTGCCGCGACGCCTACTTGCTGTGTCAGGGTTCCACGTGGTGGTTTTTTGACCCACAGCTTATTAGGCATAAGGCAGACGTAGCCAGCCCACTCCCACTACAGCTTAGCTGCTTTTTGAGCAACGTCAGTAATTTGTGTTTTCTGAGAAAATTTAGCGATGCACAAATCCTCTGCGAATTTTGCGTTGCTTTGATGTTTATTGAACATGTAGGTAAAAAATCTGGTAGAAAAGAGCTATAGTACTTACTAGTGGCCCGCCCTGACTTTTATAGCCTATGCTACTCTGTACTCAGGGAAAATGTAGCATTCTAATGGTGAAAGAATTATCGAAATCCGTTCGACAGACTTTGAAAAAAAAAATCTTTTATTCTTTCTTTCTTTAAATACCATTCAATTTGCTAGTTCAACTTAAAATAAACTTTCAACAATAAAACAGACACGGAAACTTACAATAAAATGTATAAGCCATCTTTTTTTTTAATAATAGGCTTTACCTATGAAATTCCCTTTTTTTATGAGAAAAATTCAAAATTCCTTCATTTGTGTGTCTGTTGAGCATTGCAAGGCACATCTCGACGCGTACTTCGCGCTGGCGATCGTTGAGTTCGTGGGGCACCCATTTGTCAAGCTTTTTTACCTTGCCAATTTGACCAATATTGTTTTGACGCTAACGTCGAAAGCTGCTGCTAATTCAGCCGTAGATTGTGTATCATCAGCTTCCACAATCACCTTTAATTCGTCATTGTCGACCAAAGTCTTCGGACGACCGCGAGGTTCATTTTTCAGGTCGAAATTTCCAGAACGGAAGCGAGCAAACCAATAACAGGTGGTGCGTTGGTTTGTAGTGTTAGCTCCGTAAACGTCGTTGATGTTGCGTGCCGATTGTGCCGCGTTGCTGCCACGACGGTACTCATATTCCATAATTACTCGAATTTTTAACGTATCCATGATGACGAAAAAGATTGAAATGTAACACTAATCAATAAACAAATGACGACTTTTGGAAAAAAATCCATGTTTTTAAAATAAAATTCATTTGAAATTAGAATTCATAGCCAAACAAAAATTATTTTGATTTGAAATGGCCAGTACTGCAGAACGGCAATTTCATAGGTAAAGACCTAATATTAGGTATAATTATTAAGTCTGAAGATAAATCGCTATATATTTTATTACACTTGACTACATATTATAACTTGACAATGATTCTTGTAAAAAAACACGCATAATGATTATTCAATACGAACGTTTTGGTTTATTGATAATTTTAAAAAGTAGAAAAAGAAATACTTTTATACGAAACGCAAAAAAAATATGAAAAACAACCCAAGTTACTTGCAGATAATGTAGCTATTTATTTACCTAGGGAAGTGTTTTAAATTGTTTAGTTGGTTTAAGAGTGGTTCCGTAACAAGCAAACACACAATTATTTTGACTACCATACGCTCCGGAAGATTTAACGAGTACCTACCTATTATGTTTTAATACCCATTCGCAAAAAAAAACACCGCACCTAAATTTGAAGGATGTTCTTAAACAAAGTAGGTACAAGGAATGTCACAATTTTGATATTTTCTATTTTCATTTGGAAGCTAATCATTTTTAATCAAATCATGTAAAGTCGTTTTTTAAAGCCGAAACGAAGAGAACCTGAAGAAAATTATTGTTATTGCGTTTCTCACAAAAACTATTTATAAGGACATCACTTGCGGGGCGTATGGACTATTCTTTTATCTTTATAATATTAATTTACCTATATGTAGATATATATTATGCATCGGGATTGATGTGTATGTCTAAGCAACAGCAATACAAAACTGCCGTATTTTCCCAATTCCCCTAAACAATTTGCTGTAATTACTGTTTAATGGTAATTAAGTATTATGTGAACGCACGTGTTGATGCCATGCATGAAGTGACAGTTCTAAGTTAATGTTCAATAGTTAGTAGTAACTAAATTGTAACTTTATAAATATTGTTATTTGTTTTTTTTTTTGTTTCTGTAGGTGGCTGATATTCTTGCCTAAATAAATGGTTTCAAAATTTCAAACCTGCACCATAGGACCCCTATGGGACTGCAACTCGGATCAGAGCGGTAGCTGGCATAATGATTGAGGAAGGAGGCCTTTTAGATTTTTAGGAGAGTTTTGTGCAACAAACGCTCTATTTTACCCAACCGTCACTCATACACATATTATGTTAACATCTGAAGTCCTGATGTCCCCAAGTAGTATAGAGAACCACCAGTGGAGCTTTACTGGTTTTACTGGTACAACCCCAGAAACACATTTTCCTCGCGCCGCAGTTTGTGTAATGAATTTGCATATAGATAAGTAAAAGTTTCTATAGAACTTTTAATTAATATAGAACAGAAATTTTAAACCTATCACATATCACGTTGTGGTATTGTATCATAAATATTAGCAGTGGAGAATCTACAGCCCTAAGTATAGAAATAATAGAAAGTTATTTCAGTGAAAAAAAAGGAAACCGGATTGCTATGGTGCAGTGCTTGTCAAAATAAATCAAAACTAAATATTGTCAAACAAATCTTTGGGATATTACTATGTTAATCTAGCTGTAGCAAAATTTAGATTCGTAAGCCTTGTTACTGTATTGAATTTCGATGACTTTATATAACTCTTTGCATGGATATCATCTATCACAACTAACAATAAGTACCTACATATCCTTTAGTTATCAATATCGATTTTGCAAGCGACAAGAAACAAGTCCTTTTAAAGATATCAAACACTTAATAAACAAGTTTATTATAATATTATCGTTAAGTTAGGTCAGCAACTAAACACTTACCTAATAACTTATGTAACATCGTACTTGTAGATTTTAATGATATTAATATGAATAGCTTATCGCCCTCAGAAGGTTAGAGGCGGAGTCAACTATCCGGGCATTGACGTTTGATGCTGTCTAACGAGGCAGACATACCAAATTCAAGCGTGTGTTATTATAATTAATTTTGAACCTTTTTGTTTTTTTTAACCGGAGTAAAATGCTAATTTACGTATCCCGTCGCTTTTGCGGGGATTACAAAATTTGTCATCCCCGGGTCAGCGTATCTTATGTAGAACTCTCCTTCTCAAAATTCATACGCGAATTAATGTAGCACCTACTTAAACATATTTTTTTATATATTAAGTAGAGTTTTGGCACACTATTAGTAGATAATGTTGTTACGAGTGGGTTCACGTCGGTAGTGCAATGGGTGGGAATTGAACGGCGCACAGTGAACTGCGTAGAACAAGTTAAGTGGACAATATTATTTCTGGTTATTTAAGCGTTCCTCTACGTACATTTAATGATGTTGAGGACAGTATCGTTGTTATTTTGAATAATTTTGTAATAAAAAATCAGAATATAAAAAATAAAAAAATATTTGTAAAAAAGATAAAAAATTATAGTAAAGACTTAGTTATTACAATCAAAAACAACTTACTTAACCTAAATTATCACTATATTAAGATTAAACACAAAAAAATAGAATAAAAAAAAATATATAAGTATATATAAAAAACAAATAAACATTGTTAATCATCATCGGAGTTTTCCGATGAATCCTCTACAGTGTAGTCATCGTGTGGAAGTATTGTGTGGCCATGTGAAGACAAAACTGGTTGCGATTCTATAATAGGGCTTACAATTAGCTTCAACACTTCTGGGCATATTTTATTTGCCTTTTTTTGGGAATTTCTCGAAGGCTATTGATCAATGGATCAGATGTTACAATTAACATGGAGAGTAAATCTCCATTCGTGGCAAGCCGGGAACACTTGCGAGTGTTATGTTCGCGAAATCTGCGACAGTCTTTGTTTCGTGCTTCTTGAGCCTCTTCTGAAAGTTGGCCAATTGGAAGCAGTGCAGCCTTAATGACTTCTGTACTGTGAATTAATATTTTATGCACAGTAGCAGGCATATAATACCACGAATATAGACTAAGATAACGTGTTCTGGTTTCAAGACAAAATTTATTGAACTCAACTAGGTTTATTTCGAAACCAGAAGACAATATTCTCAAAATTACTTATATCAAATTGTTTGATAATCCTAACATCTAACCCAGTGATCTGAGCACTGAGTTCAGGATTTCCAAAAAAGCGCCGAGCTGTATTCCCATCATTTGATGAACCAAATCCTGGCTTTGGTTTATCAACTGTAAGCCCCATCTCAGCTTTAAATTTAGATTTAATTTCGTCTGAGCGCATCTTTACACTTACTTTGTCTTCGTCACTTCTAGACTGCCATTTCTTTATACCCAATTTGTAGCTGATGTGTAAAAGGCATTCGAAGCAAAGGATCCAAGCATATAGTGTAGATAAACCAAATCCAAAATGTTCTTGGTTGCTATTAAACTGCGCGGGGTCATCGTTCATAGTTTGAGATGAACGAGTTTCGGTTAAGGCATTACAAACTTTACCATCAGTCATTGTTAGCAGCAGTTCATGTTTGACAGAAATTTGAGAATCGCCGAAGTGATAAATAGAAGGCAGTAATTCGCTTATTTCTCCCAACAACTTATTTGTCTCTGCTAACGTTAACTGCTTAGTTTCTTTAGCGAATATAAATTTTATTGGACGGAAATACATAGTCGATGATGGTCGGGGATATTGCTAAAAAAACCATCCATTTACCATCGTGTAATCGAAGAGGCACTAAGCAAAATACGAATAAAAATTCATCTGTATCTTCGGTATTCTCAAATTTTTGTTTGTAGGTCACTACCCCATTTACTCACTAGTGTAAATGATGAGGTTGTTGGGAGCACACTGCTTATAACTTCATTCTGAGCTTGGACTAACCGTCCTACGGTTTTATTTAACAAAGCTTGCAATTTTATTTCAGCACGAGTTTCTGTTATAGTGAGCTCCTCTGCTGCAGGGTAACAAGCTTGTTTCGACTTAACCAAACTACAATACGATGGAAATACTTTATGCCCTGCTTTCAAGGACCACTTTCTAGTTTGCTTATAAGAATGACTAGTCGACTTGGAGTCTATATAATAGGCTAACGCTTCGTCACTACTTAAATGCCTAGAATCACTAACTGATTTGGTATTTCTAATTGTACCAATTTTTTCTGGGCTTTCACTGATGTCTTTAATTACACTAGCAATATTTCTTCGCCCTGTAGAACGTACAGCTATCTCAGCAGCAGTCGCCAATTCATTTACACTTCTAGAACTCACGAGATCTGCGAGGCGACGCTTTTTCGTCTTAAAAGACGATTCTTCAAAAATTTTTTGGGGCCTACCCGCAAGAATGTCAGCTTGATATGACGTAGAAGGTTGTGGTTCATTTGAACGTACAGTAAATTGTATGTTCTCTCCATCTAGCCAATTCTTATTTTTGTTTAAAAAACGTTCTTTTGATTTTCCTGAAGACAACCATTTCGCAGCAATCTTGTTAGAAAAACTGGCTATCTTTAGCTTTATTTCTTTATGGCTGTCCTCAGTAATGTCGTCACAGTGAAATTTTGAACAAATAAATTCAAATAAACGTGAGTTCTTATCATCTTTCGCATGATTCGGCCACTCTTCAAAAAATGCTACTCTTGAAATAGAGTAAACGTGTTCTGAAAAAAAAATAGTTGTACTCAAGTGTGCTGGCCAAAATTTATATTTTTACAAAGAGTAGGTATATAAGTAGTATAGTTGCAAATATAATATACATAAAAATTAGAACGGAAAGAGGTGGGAGTGTTCTTTTTTTGGCCATTTAAAGTGTTTTTTTAACTAAAAACGTTACATGTTTATCGAACATTTTTTAAAGCTAACTGAAATATTAAATAAAGGGTATTTTAAAGTTAATAATGTATCAAAATTACCTTCAGAAACAATATCCATCACAAAAAACTTTCAGTAAATAAATAGTACCCACTGTAAGATGTGCACGGAAGTGTCGCTAAATTGCAACTGATAGACGTAAATTATTGCATATAACTGATTACCTGGCTTATCACCCCCGTGACTCATCACTCAGGAATGTTACGGAAAAACAATTCTAGGAATTCTGAGTTTGGGGGTATTGTTTACGTTATACGATTAACATTTCCTGGAAATTACAACATGAATTTTGTCCACCTAGCATGTTCTACGTAATTTAGTGTGCGGCGACCACATGGCCGCAAATCATATTAATGGTGATTTTTACCTTGATTTAATTTGTCGGAATCGCCCCTAAACCAAGTCGCTGGGCAGATGGGATTAAGTAGATTTTTGTTAGGTGGAAAAACATGGAATGTGAAAAACTATAAATAGGTCTAGAAAAAGCTGCTTTTTACATACTTTTTGTTAATTTTGTCTACCTTTCGTATCTTTCTGTAAACATAAATAAATACAAAAAGGTATTTATCGCTTTTTTCTAGTGACATCTCAGCAGGATCGTTACATAATTATCTCCCTGAATGTGTGACCTTAAAAACTTGCAGATACCTGAAAATAACTGTAGATTTATCATAATAGTTGTTGTTGGCGACTTCATCCGCGTAGATTGCAATTCCTCCATACAAACTTTGCCACCCCTTTTCAAACTTTTAGGGGTGGAGATTTTAAAAATCCTTTCTTGTCGGATGTCTACATCATTATTTTTTTCGGACGGATTTAAGTAGTTAGCCTCGAGGCTTTTGCTACTTCACCGGGCTTAAGGATGTCTACGTCGCGTAGGGAATACACACACCAAGTTTCAGGACTCTATGATCAACGGTTAAGGCTCCATCTTTGATCCATCAGTCAGTTATTTCGGCCTAAATGTTTTACTATTATAGATTGCTATGATTATATAAGTACCTAAATCTAATGATAAATAATATTTGGTAAACCCACCTTAGGTATAAGTATTTACGTCAGTGATTGTTTTAAGTGTTAAGGCTCTGACACGGAACCAAACCTGCTATAACTGGATTGTATTGGTTATTAATATCACACATGCGCTAGTTATCTTAATAATCATATTTATAAGGTAGGCATATTTTATCAACTTTATCGATAATTAATTTAAATTGTGATATGCAAAATTGATTACGATTTTATTTATCTCAAGGCTGACAAAAGTACAAAAAATATAGAACAATCAATTACACTACTACTATGACAGCGAAAAATTTACCTAAGATTAAACAAATGGGTGACGCTGATTAGAGATGATCGATTGATTAGAAATTAACAGATAAATAAATTTATATGAACTTAGTTACCTTCACTTTGTGATGCGTATATCATAAACAAAGGACGACACATAAGTAGACAGGACAATAGCACCATCTAGCTTTTATCGACCATTCTACACATTGATTTTAACTCCCATACTAGGATCTTATGAAAAAAAATATTTTTGAATAGATATTTTCATGTGGAAATGCTAATAAGGTTGCGGTACGTAAGAACACGACATCAGGCCAATAGAAGGCTACCGCAACTTAAACCCCTTTGTAACACCACTGCGTAATTCCACAAATGATTGTTAATATTCTTGTGTTGAACTTTACGATTGATCTTCCAATTTGTGCCGAATCATGGTGGCTTAAATATTTGGCGTGGTTTTTCCACTCTATTTTTGGGTATTGATTATGGAGTACTTTGTATATTGCTGTTAAGTTTGTTATAATTATTAAAATTTTAACACCACGTAAATCAGATCTAACTTTTCGGGAAAGCAAAAAGGCATATAATGTAATATAGACACCAAAACAGTATTCACATTTTAAATTATTTTACATGGTTCGATTTGACAATGTGTTATTAGAATTGGCTAAATCGATTTTCTGATGCCCTAGCAAATGACAACAAAATTTAGAAGGTAATCGCAAAAAAAAATTTTAGAACTTTAGTTAAGAAATACTTTTGTTATCAACATTACTTACAGTTACCTATGCCTGAATTATGCCTGCATGACTTTATCTCTACACTAAAATATGTGTGGTTGATTTACATTTCCGACGATTTTCCAAAATTTTCTGTCATACAAACTTTGTCATCATAACAACGAATAAATAAATTAAGATTTAACCAAATTGGTAAAGTCGTTATTAAGTGCGTATTTTGGTGATTATATTTTTATTTATATAGATTTACTTATTACATTTTACAAATAGACATACCTACATAATATTATATGTTCAACAAATTGTTTTAAAATACGTAGGTACCTACCTATTACCTAAACTAAAATTAAATTAAAGTCCTTTTATTATAAGTAGATCTATAGGTAGGTACTAAACTAAATACACATACCTACAGGTAATACCTAAGTATCTACTTATATTTTATACAGACCTATTTCAAGGTTACTATTTACTTTGCACAAACATAGTTATTACCCAAAACGCATTCCATACACATCCTACTTAACTACTTTCTGTTTTACGTCAAGCGTCTCATGGTAGGTATTCAACGAAAATTCCCATTACCGCTTAATGGCGGAAAACTTGACTTAATTATATCCTTAAATGACACGAATTATTGTTTTGTATTATAAACTTAGTCATAAGTCGGTCTTGATTCCCGCCCGGAAAAAATACTTGCGTAAAAACAATGGTTTCATCTTGATAATTGAGATAATCCCGAGGTACCTACACAAATCATATAAGTACCTAGTTGTTTGCAATGATTTAAATGATAATCGACTCGAGGATCAGAACAGACCGCCGTATTGCAGTTAATATCTGCCCAACTTTCATCATAATGAGAGCCTGGTGGAAACCTTGTAAAGGATAGTCGATAGGATGAGGTGGCCCTTTAAGGGCTGAATCATGTGACAATTAAGATAGTGATGATGGAAACTTAATAAGCGCGACATCTACCGGTGCGTATTCCGAACATGATAATAAGGATTGACTTGCGTAAGTAGGTAACCTAAGTAATGTGCATATTGGCAATCAGTCTATCACAGTGCACATTTGCCGCCTTCCTCATCCAATTTACCTCAGGTTGGTCATTGGATGTACAAGATAAATAGTTAGCTACTTTTACTAAAGTTATAACATACTATAGCTACTTATGCGCGGTTTCACTCTCGTAGCTCAAGTTCCGTGGGAACTTCATAATTAAATATAGGTTTTGAGTAAATTGGAAACAAACATACAAAAATACAAACGTTTCCTCTTTATAATATCAGTAGGTATACATGTGGAACTAGACCTAAATATATCTATGTAACTATAGGTAGGTACAGTCTTGAAATGTGGTCTACCCAGATTGAGTGAGGTGCAGCCACGCCGTTGAGGATACCTTAATGAGAGATAAAAAAACGTCGAAGATTTAAGCTAACCCCACATTGGGCGTGCCCCACGCCGCGCCGGGAAGGACGCGACTGATACAAGCGCATGTGCATGCCCCAATGTGGGGTCAGCATTAGACTGGGAAGGTGTGGAAATCATTTGTATATGAGTAGGTACCTAGTTAAATAAACATAAATACTTACTTAGTATTTTATTTACCTATCAAATCGAGTGTAATATAACAACAATACTTGAATAAAAAAAGTAGTAATAGAACACCGATAATAATTATAATTTATGATGTGACGTTGACAAAAAAAGAGGTGTAACTACTTAAATATCTAGGTATAACTGCGGTTGATAAAACAGGTAGGTAAGTAGGTATACCTATAATTTTAGTGTTATCAGTGGGTGTGTATTATGTAGGTACCTACTTTTACAATACAGACAAGTAATAAAGTCAAATGAATTGTATCGAAAGTTGTTCGAGTTTCCGATGAATCGTATGCCTTTACAATTTGAACGTATTACACCGTCAAGGTTGTTGTAAAACGCGCCGCTTTGTTTTGAATCGCAGTCATACACCGCGACGAAGCACTATTGATCGCACGCTTGCCGTGATTGCCCGCGAAACATTTTTACACTCTTTAAAAAAAGATCTATAAAAATGTACTCCATTGCTGAAGTTACTTTGGCTTTCGTAGTCCTCTATCTTTTTTCGTTTTTGTTTGATGTTGTGGCAGGATTAGTTGTTTAAAAACATAAATAATTTATAAATTACTTTCCAAAATGTGATATTAATTTTTAATTCGTAAAATAGTTTTTAAGATAATTATTTAATAAAAAATCAATGCAATTTAGACGTAAGAAATCTCGTAATATTTATTTACTGTAATATTAAATATTGTTTAATCTACATCAACATCTATTTAAAGAAGTAATTAGGTGAGTCCTTAATTTTTTTAAAGCTTTTATATTGTAATAAAAATCTATTAGATACCTCTAATAGCTTTTTATTAATATTTCTTTAACCAATGTTGTTTATATTTAAGGCCATATTCATAATTTTAATTGAAAATGAGGTTGCTTGATGTTTGCAAAGTTTTCAATTTCGTAAGATTTTTTTAAGGTGGGCAACGCCATCTACTATTGCCTATTACAAACTTTTCCATTCACGCTTCAACGATTCGTACTGCAGTGAAATCAATTCATTTGTTTCTATTTTGTATTAAATAAAAAAGAAAGTAATTTATTAACTAATTTAAATATGGCTTTTTAAACTTCCATCTATACAACTTCTTTAATTTAGTAGCTCGCTTTATAACATTCCTGGCAATTTCGAAACTCAAGTTGTCATTGTCACAAATGTCATAATCAGCTGTTGCGTTGTGTTAGGTGCCTGCAGTGAATGTGAACGAAATAAATATTTAAAAATGAAATGTGTTAGTCTTTATCATCGACTAAGTTATAAATATAAAGCTGTGTCTTCGCGCAGACTCACCACGTGGTCGGACAAAAAGTGGCAAAGTGTTGTGGGCTTAGAAGTTCATGCGCAGTTGAATACAGAATCAAAACTATTTTCCGGTGCTCAGAATACATTTGGTGGTGTAGTTAATAATTGTGTGTCTTTATTCGATGCTGCTATACCGGGTACATTACCAGTACTCAATAGAAAATGTGTAGAATTGGGTGTAATGACTGCCTTAGCGTTGTCATGTAAGATAAACAAAGTTTCAACTTTTGATAGAAAACATTATTTTTACGCTGATTTGCCAACTGGTTACCAAATTACGCAGCAGCGAGCTCCACTGGCTAGCGATGGGGTTATTGACTTTCAGGTATAAATCGCGTTCTTAAGTTGGATAACCTTAAAATGTTCGATATCAATTACATACTAAAGTTCAATGTAGAGTTTGCTAAGTACATAGAAATTAGAAATATATACTATGTTGTATTGTAAAAATACAATTAATTACATACAACCAGTAATGCATAAAGCAGAGATTTACTGCATTTGTTTAGTTAGACCTTTACATAATATATTACTCTTGTCTCTATTACTAAAAACTATTTTCTAATTATTTCCAGGTATTCACTCCTGGTATTCACAAGAAACCTTACAAGAAGAGTTCAAAGATCAAACAGATACAGCTAGAGCAAGACAGCGGCAAATCATTACATGATGCAGAACTCAAACGAAGCTTGGTTGATCTCAACCGAGCAGGAGCACCTCTCATCGAGTTAGTCTTTGAACCTGACTTAGAGGTAAATATATTTTTTTGTCATTCAGTGAGTTGCTAAAATTTGTAGATTTAATTAAACACAATCGGTGTCTGCATGGTCCCACGAGGCTTAACATTATCAATTTCTAACATTATGCCGGCAGAATGATTTGCCATCAGTATAAATATCAAAATGTTACATTACAATATTAAAATAGACATATTATTATAGTTTCTACCAAAAAAGTTGCCATCTGTGGTTGTTACTGATAAATCATCATCATTCTCCTGCCTTAATCCCAATTTATTTGGGGTCAGTGCAACATGTCTTTTTCTTCAATACTCCTCTATTAGCCGCCATCTCAACAGTCACCCCCCTTTCTAAACATATTTTTATTTAATCTTTATTGTACACATGAAAATAAATTATGAAAATACACCATTAAAAAAAAAGAAGTACAATGTAAATTCAATAAAGTGCGAGCTTAACTCATCTATGAGTTTTCTTCCAGCAAACCATAGTCAGAGTGATATTTGTGATAAACGGGCAAGAACATATTATCTTGTTACTGATGACTGATGAAATATACATGGCAAAAAGAACTCTTGTGCCTTTCAATAACAGATAATTTAGGTTGTACAAATGGGCATCCCTAACAGAGGTTCAAAGTCATTTTAATTTGTTATTTTAATGTTATTCTAAAGGTGTTTACACTGAGTATTAGCAAAAGCGCAAAATTCACTGATTATACAGAATTATTCTTATTCTATTAGATACATATTTTATAATGTCAGTTGGTACTCAGTAATAATTCTATCTCTTAGTATTACTCTTTATATTTGGCATAATAGAGTCAACCCATAACATTTCATTGTCTCATAAGATGTATGTATTAATTACAGGTAGGACTCATTCTATTGTATGTTGGCAACCTTGCCAGAACTATTATTGCTAATAAATATTGCTTGTGCACATGCTTGTTAAGCACTATGTTATTATGCTTAACACTTTATTAGGTATGTTAAGGATATAAAATGATTCCTGACAATATACCAAAGTATTCTATTTTATTGTTAGTATTTAATAATATTTAATGCATGAAGACACGAGAAATTTATGATGATTTATTTCTAGCCATAATTTTGGTAGTTTGAAATAGCTAATTGATAAAGAGCCAAAATGTTATTTAAATGAAACATTTATTATATGTTCAATTAGTTGTCATCCATATACAATTATAGAAGTAATATAATAAATTTAATTTTTATTTATTGTGAGCTCACAGAAAGCCTATCTCGCAATCAGCAATCATGGTGATTATGTATATTTAAAGGATCATGGTCTATTTAAAGGAGGCCTTTGTTCAGCAGTTGATGAAAACAGGCTGTTATCGTGAGGAAGATTAAATGCTGTTTTTTTATGCTCTACTAACTTGTTAGTTAAATACAGCCTATGTTACTCCTGTATAACAAACTAGCTTTGTAATGGTATTTATTTATATGTAATTTGGCAACCAGGACAAGACGCATGAAAACCCCGTAGCTTAGAGCCCTGAACTCAGACATGTCAAAAGGTTTTTAACCATAGGCGATTGCGTGTGTTGCGGGTAGCCTTAGACTTTAAATCATTAAACCCAATCTACTAATGAGGTCTGGCCCAAACTCTCCCCGGACACCCTCTAAACTAGCACAAATCTGGGGAAACCCGGATGGCTAGCAGCCCAAGTCATGGGCTATCCTTCGCCAAATATGCCCAGCTATGTAAACCCTATCTTGTTTGTTGCCTTCCTCTACTTTTTATGCTATCACTGGGGTTCCAGTAGTTTCTTTAACACAGTTTTGATATGGCTATAATGATTAGTATTCTGGTATTAATTTCTATAAATAATGTAGATATTCAATAAGATTTGTAGTTGTATGTAGGTAAGCCATGACATCATACTTAATTAACTATGTAGGGTAAAGGTAACTTAAGGTTTTGAATATTAATATAAATTAAAATATTTAGGATAAACAACAATTTTAAGTTTCATTAGCATTCAATAGGTGTTTAATGTATTGAAGGCAAAGTATTAACTCATTCTTTGAAAATGTTATTGTGTGTGCCAACTATGCTAATTACCTCTTTATAACCAGTTAATTAATGTATACTTTGTTTAATTAATGGATCAATTTACAGGGCATTATTAATTAAAACAGTGGATTTAGTAAATTAATTTTCTTGCTTTCTAAATTGATAGAGATAATTGTCTATAGCTTGATATCTTTATATATATAATTCTACTGTACGTGTGTATGCCACTGAACTCCTCCTAAACGGTTGGACCGATTTGAATGATTTTTTTTGTATGCGTTTGTGTGGCGCCCTGGTTTGTTTAGATTCACAAATCATTTGTAATATACTAGCTGTGCCCCGCGGTTTTACCCGCGTTACCCTGCTCCAGTGGATCGAAGCGTGATGTTTTGTAGCCTATATGTTAACCCAGCGTATAACCTATCCCGGTGCAAAATTTCAGCAAATTCTGTTCAGTAGTTTTGGCGTGAAAGAGTAACAAACATCCATCCATCTATCCATACTTGCAAACTTTCGCGTTTATAATATTAGTAGGATCGTAGGATATATTAATATATTATCATGCAGGACAAAGTCTGTCCGGTCCGCTTGTAATTTTACAATTAAATATAGCCTATAGCCTGCCTCGATAAATGAGCTATTAAACACTGATTTTTTATTTCAAATCGGTAGTAACTCTTCAGCTTTATGTGTTATTGTCAGTATGACTATTGACTTTAGTTTTTAGGAAGCCTACAACCACTAAACTCGCAGATAGCTTTTCTACATCTATTTGTAAAATGACTGCAATCAATGTTATAAAAGAATTTGCATAGTATGTATGGTACTATAACAGTTGTGGCTGTTATAGGAAATTAAACTTAATTCAGTGACTATAAGTTTCACAGGGAAATGAAAATCGTTCAGAAACCTTTTTGTTACTGAATAAAGTAGAATATCCTATGGTAAAGTTGACGTGTACCATTCCCATTTGAAGTAAAATATTCGTACCTACTTAAATACATTATATCAATTATGTATGCGTTAATTGTTTTTTTTATACAGTTTTGATATAATACACGCTAATGTAAATTGTGAATCAATGGATAGAATCAATATAGTACCAAAACAAATATTTGATTTTTGTTTAATATTCATCATTTATTAGTTTCAAACTAAAGTTTCTTATCTATAATAGGTATCCTACCCATATATGATGGGTATAAAGAGGTTTTAAATATCAAAATACCTACCTACATTATCTATTATTATTCCATTTTTAAATTAATTTTATATTCTAATTCATTGAATATTTATTTAAATTCAGTAGGTTTATTAGTTAAAGTGTCTCTGCGTAGGTAAATTATATAAATATTGATAGGTGCCTAGACAGTTTTTGTCAGTGCATTGACGTCAATTGTTTTATCTGTTATCAGTACCTGGGTGTTACGATGGCCTACATTAAAATTTTAATGTTATCAAAAAATACCTAAAAGGATTTTAGATTCTTATAAATTGTTATCTTTATAAGAACCTATGTTACTCAACAATTAAAATTAAATGCTTTTCCTTACTACCCCATAACTACTGGGAAATACCTACGTCAGAAAAAATCCCTAAATTGAAAATAATCTTAAGGCGCGGTGAATAGACGACTTTTACGTATTAGTTTTGTCACTGTTGCTCCGCGTAGAAATGAAAGAGAAGCGAAGAGACGCCGCGATGGCGCAACGTTTCGTTCGACTCGTTCGAGTTATTTAATACATTAATCCTTGCAAATATCTTATTCCAATCGATAAATAAAAACAACAGTTCCCTTTATTATTATATATTACATCACTGTTACTAATATTATCAAGATTTGTTTATAAATAATACAGTTACAATTGCTACAATTTCAATTTAAATGGTTATTTTATGGTACATAATAAATTTGCTAACCATAGTTTATAGTAGACACGGGACAATCGCGGTACAATTTTAAGGCAACCTTTTTGTTAATCCGACGTTGCGACATGAGTTATATCAGTCGTGGTCACGAATAGACTGTTGTGTGTAAGGAACGGCGTCTTCGAGTAGCACGGGTTTTAAAACTACCCTCAGTTGGTAGTTTTCATTTTTTTGTATCCACGGAACGGTCTGTTGTTCTTTGTTTTGCTAACCATATTTATTTCCTTATATTCCAGGATGGCGAAGAAGCGGCGGCACTTGTCAAAGAGCTGGTACTGATAGTACAACGACTCGGTGCGTGTACCGGTCGCATGGAGGAGGGTGCCCTCAGGGTCGACGCGAATGTTTCGCTGCGGCGTCCTGGGGAGCCTCTGTCTACACGCACTGAGGTTTGTAACCACTATAATTGTATTATTTTGTGACGGATATTTGAAGTTAGCCTTAGCCACGAGGCTTTTGCTACTTCATCATGAGAGTATATCTATCTTTATTACTTTGTATGAATTAATAATAAATAAAATATTTATTGGGTTTAAAACAACAGTTTCTAGTACATCTACTTAAAGTCTAAAAAGAGTGTAGTCAAAACACAACTTGGATTTCGTTGACAGCTGAACGAGTAAAAAAATGTATGACAGCGGTCAGCGCATTATTACGAATTACTAGCTTATGCAGCCATACAAGCATAATAATAAATAGTTTAGATTCACAAATCATTGGGCAATGTGAGAGCGAAGTCTCACCATACATATCTACCGAAACCGATGTTATATAAATACGGCACAGATCTTAGTGATATATATGACAATCATAGATAATATAGAGATATGGCTGTTCAAATAGTGGCCGTAATAATTTGAACTCATTACTCTAAATTATATGTATCTACTGATACCGATTTCATGATACTTCGACTCTTTGAAATAGAAAGAATTTCTTATTAATCAAAATGGCGTGCTAACTAGCAATCTCAATGACCTTACAACGTAACCTAGTTATTAAATCTACATCAAACTGCTCAAGACCTTGCAGCTTTAAATTGCGTAACTTATGTTCTTAAGGTTAACGTTTTGTGCAGATAGACGTACGCAGAATTTGATTAGATACAAAAAAAGAAGTTTTTGGACCGCGAGACTTATATCACTACCTATAGGGTGATCATCTGCCTCTTAATTACATCCGAGGAATTCGAAGATCTAGCTAATGTCTGAGGGAACTGAAGCATGATGCAGAGCTGTATAGAACTTCCCTTAATATCTAAAAGTCATTATTTAATATACCGCCAGCGACCGCCCGGAACCGAGGTTTAAGGTCCCCAAGCCCCAAAAGAAAGCCCCCAAGTGCCTTTCTATTAGCGACCTTTTGCGCAGGTCGTTCATTGTTTAAATCAAAGCCGGCTAATGGATTTTCTTGGTAGGCATTTTTTTTTAACTCGGGGTGGCGTTGCGTCACGGCTTCTAGAGGTACGAGGACAAAAAAATGAAATACGATCACTAAAAAAGAAGAATTAGAGAAAGATAAAGAATTAGAACGCACTGGCGGTCAAATTGAAATGATTTTGTGGGCTACGTTTTGGCCCACGGGCCTGGGTTTGTCCGGCCTTGGTTTAAACCAATTAATAAGCCTATTGGAGCCCCGCTCGCCTTTATGCCTGGTGAAGTAGTAAAAGCGTCGTGACTTTTGTTTGTGGACATTATTCTGTTTGAGTTAGAATCTTGGTAATAAATAAATAAAACAACATTATAATTTCTGACCAATTAAACAAACCACACAAGATGTTTGTGTGATGAAAATTAGTGTATTCCATTCAATAATAATTATTAGTCATATTTATCTGTGCAAGCGTTGCTGTATAATGGGGTATTAATAGCTTAATTAATAAACGCTATATTAAAAATATATAACCGGATACAGAACATACCTATTACATAAGCTGACCTACCTAAGTTGACCTGGTTAATATATTTTTTTAATTATTTTAGATTAAGAACATCGGATCAGTTCGAGGGGTGGCGGGGGCGATTCGACACGAGATCGAACGGCAACGAACGATCTTAGACAACGGAGGTCGAATCATCAACGAGACTAGATCTTGGGACGCGACCGCAAGAGTCACCATTCCTATGAGAGACAAGGAGGTCGTGCAAGATTATAGGTAAGTTGATATAATCTTTTCTTCTATATGAGTTCACTTCTAGTGCTCAGAATCATAAGGTTGGATGTGCCATTATACGTCGGAAACATTCGTCGTAAGTGCCTTTGTCGTAAACTGGCACTTACGACCAAATGCTTCTGAAGAATAATAGACATCCGTCCTAATGCTTCTGAGAATCTAGAATAATTCTAGAATTAAAGAATTCCCCAACCAGTAGAGTTGCCAGTTCGTGGTCTACGCGCCGGACCTATCTGCTTTATTGGCTTTTTGTTTAGTATTTCGAACTATGTTCTCGGCATAGCGTTATAACATGTTCATTTCTTTACGTTATTCCCATCTATTCATATTTCGGGATGCAAGATATTAATCTCTGCATCGTAAGATATCAATAGATGTGAATAACTTCACCGTCCTAGTAGTCTTAGAGGGTTTGTAGAACTAAGTGTGTTAGAACAGTATTCTTTTAAATATAAGTAGAGTAAATGCCGTGTGGTTTCCGGCTTAGAATAGATGCCCATGTTTTCCCATGAGTGTAGTCAGAGGTGACTAAGGAACATACAGCTAATGGATGGGTAGTAGCATCTATTAGCTTAAGGATATTCACCATTTTACTGCGGTCACCAATCCGCTTGCCAAGCGTGGCAATTATGGCAGTATCCCTCAACGACCATTGCTTGCCAAGATATGTTAAGAGGAGGCCCATGATCAACAGTGGACGTAATCGGGCTATTGAAGTAGTATAATAAATATTCAAATTACTCCAATGAAAAACATGTCAGTGGAGAAAGGTTTTAAACGATATTATATTTTTGCATTGGACAACCTCCGTAGCATAGCGGTATTTGGCTCGCCTTGAATCTCGGAGGTCGTGGGATCGATCCCCACACCGGACATGAAATCTTTGTGTAATTTCTAAGATTTCTTTCCGGGTCTGGTTGGTTGAGCGACTACCCTCCGTGCCTCTGAAAGCACGTTAAGCTGTTGGTCCCGATTGTTATAACATCATCCATAACAATCGTATATCAAGGAACGGGCAGCAGCGTTTCCTTGTGTGGTACAACATAATACTGCGGTCACCAACCCGCCTGCCAAGCGTGGTGACTATGGCAAATACCCTCTCTCGGGAGGAGGCCCATGTTCAGCAGTGGACGTTATACGGGCTGATGATGATGATGATGATTATGATGATATTTTTTCCAGTAATTATCAATAGACTATCTTGTTTAAAATATGGCCTTGATCTTTAATTTCAGATATATGCCCGAACCAAATCTGCCGCCTCTCCGAGTAAACCTCAAAACTAAAGAAGACCAAAGAGACATACTGAGCGTGCCTCTAATACAGGAGCGAATACCCGAGCTTCCAGAGCAGTCGAGGAATATTCTCATACAACAGTTCCAACTTAGACCCGACACTGCAGTACAACTTGTCAACGAACCAATCCTCTTGCAATATTTCCACGAAATAACATCAGATAAACCAAGAAATCCTACGAAAGTTGCCAATCTACTGATAAATGATCTTCTGACTGTACTAAATAAAAAGAAATTAGATGCTGACGATTGTCCCATTACTCATGAGCAGCTAAAGGAACTGACTGATTTACTCCTGAATAAAGACATTAATTTAGAAATTTGTAGGCGAGTTTTAAATGAGCTTATCGATTTGTCTGATAGTGATGTATCGCCTTTAAGTTTAATACAAGACAAAGGTTGGCAATTAACAAGCAATGAAGATGAAATAACGAAAATTTGTATAGATGTCTTGGAAAATAATCCCAAGCTAGTAAAACAGTATAAGGATGGAAAGACCAAAGTATTTAAATCACTATTAGGAATATTGTCGAAAAGTTCTAATAATCAAATCGATATGTCTTTAGCGTCTAAAACTATGGAAGGGTTATTGAAAAAGTGATAATAAAATATTAAATTATAATTGTGTTTTATTTTAGCTTCGACTTATCTATATTAATATATATCTATAATAATTAGCCAAATTAATTTATAAATACGTCGCAGCGGCACTCTTAAGTGCGGCACGTTCTCCGAGTGCTGGTTTTTACTCTGCACAGCACCTGCTTATCTAAGCATTGCCATTTAACGGGGTAATGCTGCCAGAATTCTGGGATCCTTGCCAAGTAGAATAGATTTAGAATAGTAGTATTTTATAGTTAATTAGTTAGTTTTATTTTTAATAAGCTACTTTTAATTGTATATTTTTTCATATTATAAAATGTATCCTACATTAGAAGACCTCAATACCAACTGGATGGATTTGGATTTCTTTCACCATTAGAATGCTACTTTATACCTGGGTAACATAGGCTATATATAATGATGAATTTCCCTCGGGAACGGGAGATGTGGATTAAATCACTCGCGAGAAGCTAGTTTTAAAATTGAAAGGGTTTCAATAGAGTTAACATAAGGTGCAGACACCCACATTTATGCAACTTATGTATTGAAGCTAGAAATAATAGGTAATTAGGTCGGTAAAACGTATGTAAATTGAACTAGATGAACATAAGGACAAGAGTCTGGATCCACCTAAAGGACCGTAACTAGAGCGATTCCATAGGTACCCAGAGGTCCTAGAAAAAATGCCACTACAGCGAAGCGATCACTAGCAGAAAATCGCTAACGCACATGTATGGATACTTGACATTTGTCACGTGATTAAGCGGGTGCGGGAAAAAATGCCTTCTTTGAAATAAGCGATTCAATCTTGGTTTTCGGTTGCATAAACCTTGAAGATAGCATATTATTATGCCGTGCGCCATGCTATGTACAGTCAACAAAAGATATAGGTTTACACCCCGTAAAACGTGTTTTAAATTTATATTTACACGCTTATAAGAAGAGTTCACTGTTTTGTGTACATAGCTAGCAGCGAACTCTTCACATATAAAGAATTACTGGTAGTCGTAGTTATAAAAACAAATTTAGTATTAGTACATATTCAGTATCAAAATACTGACGGTGTAAAGCTATCTCATTTGTTGACTGTACTTACAAGGTTCATAAAACCAAAATCCAAACAATCGAATTACCTACTTTTTCTCAAGGAGTCATGAGATAAGTAAACATGTGAAAACGTTGATTAATTTATTAAACTGTATATCTCAAAGCAAATGTTGTGTTCTCGCAAGCAATAGCTACAATTTTATACTTAGTAAACTGCTGAAATTAAAAAGTAGGTACCTACTTACTTTAGTCGACTAGATTGGAACAAAGTGTAATATAATATTGACTCATCAAATGGAATGTGCTGTTCAGATGCCTGAACAAAATAGGAAATTAGATGAGAAAAGTTAACTTCAGATCATTATCAGCGCGTAGGTAGGTATAACGTCCACTAGGTAATTTACATGGGCCTCCTCCCGACTGAGGGGTTTGCCATAATCACCACACTTGGCGTGAGTTGGATTTAAGATAAGTACTTTCGTGATAACACCAGGTTTTGCAATGTAAAATTTGGTAGGCGTTACCATGTAAAATAAAAATAAAATAGATTTAAGATCGAGAAATCTTCCAAAGGACACACAAAAGTATACCTATAAAAGTATGCTGTGATTCAATCAAATCAAATTCCGCGACAGAAATAAAGATACAGACTGGCCGTAAACAAAGAGGAACTTATTATTACAAACTTTCCGCTTGATATTTTTTTTTTTCAGTTTTGTACAATTTTATTGAGGCATCCGTTTGATATTTTAGCGGAAGAACTGAACTACCTACTAATGTAAAATACGGTTTCTACGCAGTGTTTGTTGTGAGTTCCGGAGGCCTACCCATTTATTTTGAATGTAGGTATAATAATAATATAAGGCTAACCCCACATTGGACGTGTACCTACGTTCATCGTGAATGACGCGAGTTCCAAGCTCTCGCCCCTTTCATTTGCCACCTCTGACGTCTCTCACCCACATGTGACATATGCTCGTGTAACGCGCATGCCCAATGTAGGATCAGCCTAACGCCGCACAATAAATGCTAGTCTTTGTGGCGTATAATAACCATGGCCGAGATTTTTCTTGAGTACGTAAGTTGAGCAAAATCTGCTACGAATGTTCAGAGGAATACCTATAAATAAATATCCCACAAAATGTTTGACCACGCTTGCCATTGAAACATTCATTTAATGTTTTCGAATTCCGTATGCTGCAGAGCGAGAAGGTTGTTTGTTGATGCCACGCGCTCTGAATACAATAAACATACTTAGGGGTGCGATATACCAAAAATATTTTGTACTTCAAACCTATTTTGATTGGATATCAAATCCTCTGTAATCTTATTATAAAAAGACCAGTTAGTAGATCATTACGGATTATTTTTTCAGAACTATAGAATTAGTTGCAAACTATAAATAGGGTTACGTTATATTACCGCAAAAGACACTAGACGATTTTAGAACATTTTTTTAAGGTTATAATTCAAAACAGTGATACAAATCTCGGTGCACTTGTGGGCAATACTTGCAAAGTTACTTTCATTTACAAACACAGATAAAAAACATGCGTAGCTTCAAAACAACAATTTGTGGATCACACAATTAAATAGTTGCTCAGTTGGTGTTTGGATTGAACCAGATTTTAGGCGCCTAAAATCTGGTTCAATCCAAACAAGCTGCTAAGCTACAATCACTATTTATCCATTTCAGTGTATAATTCAAGGAATGCATGCAATTTAACTGGAGAAATTTTAGTGGACAGCCCTACAAATGTTGTTAAAACAATAAATCAGTTGTAACAATTAGACACACGTAATCTTGCATAAGACGAGCTCCGCCTTCTATGTCTCATTGAGTTGGTTAAACTACTCAGAGTCATCAAGCACTTCGATCAATCATGTTGTTCTCACTCACATTTATTTCCATAACAGTTTCAGTATTTGCAGACTTAGGTGAAGAGACAGTTGGTGGTATTCATAGATCCATGAGTGAAGGAGTTACAAGTACTGGTTTCAAAATAATATATGGTGATGAAGATATGACTATTATCAATCAAGTAGTAAGCGAAGATGAGAAGATTAGTGAGAAGAAGAAGAAAATGAATTACAATGAAGCTATAAAGCCATTGCCCGCAGAAGATGTTAAATGCCTGATGTCCGTTGATCGGTATTGTAGTAAAGAAATGGGAGCAATGAAAAGTAAGTGATGACTCATTGACCTAGTATCTTTTATTCCAAATAAAAGCGCTAACCAGATCTACTTTAAAATCATATTTATTAACATTTTGTTGCGTTAAAATTATCTTTATATTTTTTCTTTATTTATTTCAAATATTCTGTTTTAATTAAATAAAATACTTACACTTCATTTTATAGTAAATTTGCTGTCGATATTTCTTATTCGTAATTAAGTAGTTCAATAACTGAAGAATAATGAAATAGATTCTATACAAAAAATCTAAGACAAACTCTTACTGCCAGGTTTATGACGATGTATTAAACAAAGTTAACATTGCAGGTGTTTTGATAAAAGCTATCAAAGAAGATTGCAAAGACTGTACACAGAAACAAAAAGAAGAGGCTGGCATAGTAGTAGCGTCTATGATGGCACACGACCCTGTCGCCTGGAAGCTCTTCCTCACGAGGTACGATGGACTACAGAGAGTGGAAAGAATACTCGGATAAGGAAATATAGCATTTAGTAAATGTACCTATACGGTGACCAAAAAGTGTTTTTGTAGTGCCTACGTACCTAGTCAATATTGAAAATTTCACCGCGGGGCCCTTACAACTTTATCTAAGATAGCCCGTAGCGCGGCATCCTTTAGGTATCGAAATAGATACAGATTGGAATCACTGCTAAGACCTATGGATGCCATTTTGGAATAAGGGTGTAATGTTTCACTTGTGGTTTTTAAGTCTCTAAAGCTTGTAGAAGCCCATATGTCTTTCGAAAATTATAAATAAGTTTAAATTTGTTAACTTATTTAATGAAACTGGTGCCCTGCTCGCCTTCTAATCAGACGAATTAGCAAAACGTATCATATAATTACAAACGTTTGACACACAAGTATGAACCATGGCTGTGCCAGTAGCGGTCTGAATTTTGTTAGAGTAAATAAAATCTTCAAATGCATCCTCTATAATTATAGATCAGCTCTCTTGACAAGGCCACGAAAACCACAACTTAAAAAAGAACACCTTCGCTTGAAAGTGATAGGAAAAGCTGAGGAAGTAGAAAGATCGCCAGAAAACATTTATCAACTCCCTGGAGTCAAAGTCAGAGTTAAAAGATATGCGTCTACAAGAATTCCTTAGATTTGGTAAATTTGTTCAGTTATTTATCTGTCATGTAGGTACTTCTTGAACGTATTAAGTTAAAATTGTGACTGTTAAATAAATTGTTAGTTACTACAAGATTTGGTTTTATTTCTGACATGAATTATAAAAAAGTATTTTTATATATAACATAAAAAAGTATTTTTATACAATAGTTTTTTGTTGTTAAGCTACTCATAGTGATAATCGGTAATTTTATATACATATTTAAAAGTATTAGGTCATATAACGTTATAGTAAATCCATGAATAATATTTTTAAATGTTTAAATTAGGGAGATAACTAAATTGGAGTTGGATAGGGAGATGAAGTAAAAATAAATGAGAAGAAACCACGAATATTCCCAATATATATTGTAATTGACGATTATTATTATTTTATCAGCTTCCATAACAATTAACCGTGTCAATTCTTCGTGCTTAAGCTTATTAATATGATCGGCAATTATTCGTTCTGTGCGTTGCTATTCACCAGTCGTTTCCGTCGAATTGGATTTGTTTTCACTGGACCCTTTGTGTGCTATGTATTTCATTTTGTAACTGCCATCAGATTCATATCTGTGAATAATGTTAGTTGATTAATCATAATAATATATTTTGTTGATACAATTTTATTCGCGTTCAGAACGTATTGAATACTTGCACGTCATCATCACCAGTCCGTATGACGTGCCGCTTGTCAAGCGTGATAAATAGCCAAACAATCGTGTGGCCATAGTCACCACGCTTAGCAGGCAGGAGAGGTCCATAGTCACCACGCTTGGTTGAAGGAATGTTGACCGCAGTATCATGTTGCATTATACATTTTACACCATACATCATATAATTACGATGTTTTGACAATCAGGACCAAAGACAAAACGTGCTTTCCCAGGCACGTGGGTAGTCCCTCAATCAACCAGATTCGCGGTAGTTACGTATTCTTAGCGACTAGTAATCACAAAGTAACAGTTGCACTGGTTCATTGCGTTTTACATTATATGTCCTACTCATATACCAGGCCACTCAGAAAGTATTGCGAAAAATAGTTTTTATATATGGGAGACTGGCCGGTTAGAATCTTTTTCGAAAATATGATTACTTGTAAGTAAAAATATGTGTGTTCCATTTTCAAAATTTCCCTCCACATTTTTTGCGAGCCAATTCAAAGTATCGTGTCTTACTGAAAAATGGATCTGCGCCGGGAACATTTTAGAGCTATGATTTTTTACGATTTCAAGTGTCGCCTGAAACCGGATAAATCGTTCGATAGACTTCAAATGGCATTTATGGATGAAAGCCCCTCCAAGGCAACCGTGTATCGTTGGTATAACGAATTTAGGCGCGGTCGACCAACCTTGGGGGATGAAGAAAGAAGCGGTCGCCCTTTGACGGCTATTACGGAAGAAAACGTGCTAGCAGTGAAAAATTTAATCCAAGATAATAGGCGAATTACATATCAGGAGGTTCAACACATATTAAAGATTGGATCGGGAAGCGTTCACGAGATTCTACACGGGCATCTTCGCGTGAGGAGGATAGTATCGCGCTGGGTGCCGCACTACCTCACCGACGCTCAGAAGCAGGCCCGGGTGGAATGGTGCCGTGATATGCTGAACAAATTTGAAGCAGGCTCGTCTCGGCGTGTTTACGACATCGTAACAGGTGATGAGTCCTGGATTTATCAATACGATCCAGAAACCAAGCGCCAGTCGACAGTTTGGGTGTTTCAAAATGAACCAACGCCTACCAAAGTGAAGCGATCTCGAAGCGGGGGGAAGATTTTGATCGCCAGCTTTTTTAATTTGACTGGCCACTTGGCCTCAATTCCCTTACGAGATCAAAGAAGCATAAACGCCGAATGGTATACTACCAAATGTTTACCAGAAGTTTTTTCTGTTGTGAGCAACAAGCGACCAAACACAGGGCTCCGCGGACTACTGCTCCACCACGACAATGCGCCTGCACACACCGCGCTCAAAACGAGGGACTTCCTAGACAGCACACCAGTCAAACTCCTGGGTCACCCTCCTTACAGCCCTGATCTAGCACCGTGTGACTTCTTTTTATTTCCAAAAATAAAAAATCAGCTCAAGGGGATACAATTTTCGTCGCCGGAAGATGCGCTGGCTGCGTTCGAGTAGGCTGTAAACGAGGTGTCTACGGCGGACTGGAAAAAGTGTTTTGAAAACTGGTTCAGACGCATGAATCTTTGTATAGAGGCTGGTGGAGAGTACTTTGAAAAGATTTAATAAAAATATATGTACCTGTAGAACAATTTTTTTTAGTGTCGCAAATCTTTCTGAGTGTCCCACGTATGTCAGATTGCGGTCCGAATGTTGGTCACTAGGGTAACGTAATCACACTGACATCTTTTGTCAGGTGCGGAAGTCGAACCTACGAATTTCTAAGGCTTTATGCGAGACCTAGCAATATTATAAGACCATGGAAGTTGTCGTTTCATTAGAATTTAGTTAGGTATTTTATGCCAATGCATAAAAGATAAAATTGGTAGGTACTTTATTGTTATTACTCACTTTTCTTCGAGTTTGGTCCAGTCTGCGGGTCTGTTGTCGATAATGTAGTGCATGACTTGGTCAGCTCCTTCCTTTTGCCTTTCGGTGCATCGTCTACAGTCGTTTTCAATAGCATCTGGTAAGTTTTCTATAAAAAATGAACAAAAATATATAAATTATTGGTATAATTGGTAATAGCAGATATTATTATAGTGTAGAGTCTACACTACACTATAGTCTACACTGTAGACGAAGAACTTATGTCCAGTAAACTTAAAGGCGCGCTCATAGCGACTGGGACAAGAAAAATCAAAAATCTTATTAAAAATATGTATCTGCCCAATTAAGTGATGACGTGTGGTTTCCGGCTTAGAATAGACCACCCCGTGTCTACCCATGGGTGTCGTAAAAGGCGACTAAGGGACATATGGCTGATGGATGGGCAGCAGCGTCTATTAGCCCAAGGTTAACATCTTACTGCGATCACCAATCCGTCTGCCAAGCGTGGTGATTATGGCAATATCCCTCAACGGTCCTGGCTTGCCAAGGTCTGTTAAGAGGAGTCCCATGTTCAGCAGTGGACGTAAACGGGCTGTTGATGATGATGATGAATTAAGTGAAAGGGCTGATATAATTACAGAAAAAAAAATAAGGTAGGTACCAATATTCTCTTCATTATATGATGAAATTCGTAAATATAGCGAATATTCTGGTAGGTTCTGTGGGGTACTAGAACCTCTATAGGTTCTAGTCCTATTTTTTGTAGTCCTATGGACTACAAAAATATTATCTTCCTTTGACATTACAATATTTATTTATATGAACAAGAAGTTAATAAAAATAAAACAGATCCATTTTTTATGACATGACTGTCGTTAGTGTAGTAGTATTATTGTTTTAGGATAGCTCTGCTAGTAATCGTTAAAAAAATATATTTTATTTTATTATTAAATAGTATCTATAAATTGTGTTACTGTAGCTAACGCCGGATTCTTCGCCGGCCATGTTGCATGTCATTAAATCGTTCCACTTAATTTTCAGAGTAAAGGCGTAGAGACTGCAAAATTTTGCGCACGTGTTATTTGTATAAAACACTAAAAATATACCTGCTGTACCCGAACATGGTTCATGTTGATACAAACCATAAGACCTATGTAAACACATAAATAAATAACGACCAAATTACATATTTGTTGCTGTAGCACTGATATATTTCAATTTTAATAGCCAACAAAGTTTAATAAGGATTTCATTATTTTGATGGTTACGAAATAGTTAATCGTATCTTCGGTACTTACTTTTGAGTTCCTTTCCATCTGGTGTGCATGGACCTTTCTCCAGCAAACAGTTAACATAGCCAGTTAGCAACCGTTCACTATTCAAAATCTCCTCCAAGTTGATACCATCATACTTAGTGGTGTAAGTAGGAGTTTCGGCCGAGTATGTCTCTATTATCAAATACACGAGGAGCATCGCTAACACGTATCTTTTCATTGTGTCTGAAATAGCAGTAAGTTGAATATAGGTTACAATCATACATATAAATAAAACGATATTTATTGCAACAGAACATAAAGGTGGCTTCGACGCCTACACAATAAATATTTGCAATGAATTGAATTTGTGTGAAACGCCGGATAGTTGTTCTAAGTATGGTTGTACTTTGTGTCCGTGAATTATGAGTTCGTAAGCACCCACACGGCATAGAGATTTTGCTTTCCTTATTTTTTTTCTGACCGACATACTTAGCCTCGAAGCTTTTGCTACTTGACTGGGCATAAAGGCGAGCCTTAATAAATGGTTTAAAAAAACTACAAACAAGGGCGCCCCCTGTGGGGCTCAAGGCGATGAGATTGAGGGATTATGACTTTTAGTTTTTTAGGGGGTTGTGCAACTGTCGCTCTTCTTTACTATTCGGGCGGGCCTCTCGGACTTCGGTTCTACGAGGGCATCGGATGGTTCTTTGCAAACTAAGGGTCGGGAGGACTTGCCTTCCTAGTTCTTATGCTCTAAAAGTCGAAATAGCTAACGAAAATGATTTACTAAGTTTGTTCATCAGGAACTCTGTAGCGGTATAAGTCTCGCTTTAAGTCACGGAGATAGTGGGTTCGATTTCCGCGCTGCACAAAAAATATATTTATAAGTTCTAAGATTTCTATCCGGATCTAAATGGTTGAGGGTGACTACCCTCCGTGCCTCAGAAAACACGTTAAGCCGTTGATCCCGATGCTTATATAAAAAAAAGACATTGTTTACAGATATTTTATATTTCTTGACAGATAAATTACACCGTATTAGCAACTGTCAATTACGCGGTATTAGCAGTAGCACTAGTAGGTACCAGTATCACTGACGATAATATCAAATTGCGATCGGATTGCTACTCACGAACGGCGGGTATCGGAATAAAATTTAGCACGTAAGATACTGAAAAATACGTGGATATATGTTAGCCAGCCAGATGTTTAGGATGAAAGTTAGTTATTTATAAAACTTACCAGTTGATAAAGGTTCTGGCAAAACACCATGTAATAGAAATATTAGTCTTGCTCTGAGAGTTTTAACAGTCAGTCTTCTATATAAACTCTTGAGGAAATAGCATAATAAGATGCATTAGGCTTATTACTTTAAAAATTGTTCCGCAATATTAGAAATAAGTGGATACTTTAACTCTTAGTCGATTTACTTTTTATTATACCTCTATACTCTAGGTATAGGTATTGAAATCTGTTTGTTGGGCGCTGTTTTTGTTTATGCTTTACAACGATTTCACACCCTCAACTGATCATAATTACGTACTTATTGCAAAATGCGATGTGTGTATATAATTCATAGTGTTGATAATAATAGGATCATCTATTATATTATTATTTTACTGAGTTAGAAGTTGGATGTTGGACTCAACATATAAAAGAAACCTTTATTTCTTATTATTGTTTCGTCCGAGGAAATGCTTTAATGTTACTCATCCCCTCCGCCGCTGCAGCGTTCCCGGAACGGCGAAGGAGTATGTGGGACTCGTCCTGTCCATAGCGGAATTAATTGTAATAATGGAGACGACCCTACTCACTAAAACGACACGGGTACTTCGCCGTCCGCCGTTGGTGATGAGCCCAAGAACCTATGGATTTCTGAGACAACATATAAAGCAACCTGCTGATCCGAGGACGGATCTTTGTCTTCGGATGGAAGCAAACTCGGAGTTGAAGAGGCTAGCTCTTCCACTTTTAGTCTACGTGTGCACTGTGCATTGAAGAGATAGACTAATCAGCTGCGCTGGATTTTTGTCTTGAGGTAATAAATTGCAGTATGGCTCTTTTTGGCTATTGCATGTCAGAAAAAATAATTAATTTAGGCATAAAATCGCTGCGGCCCTCTTTAGAGCGGCATTTCGCCGAGTGCTGGTTTTTACTCTGCACAGCGGGAAAGAATTGCCATTCAACGGGGTAATGCTGCCAGCCTACTGCGTGGTACTATCGGTAGTACTACTAGTACTCGTAGTACTACCTAGCGATTCAGTAGTACCACGGGAAGTTTTTTTTTACCCATGTTACACCCAATTCAGTTCAGTTCTTCAGATGTGGCCTCTGTGAAGAGGTTACCACAATTTTGCGACATTTCGTGACATCTGTCCCTGTGACACTCGTTTGGGGTTTTATCAACCGCGGATAACATAAAATAAATATATGTTAATCATTGATTATCTAAAGGGGCGTTAGCGACCCCCAGTGGGCGCTGGGGCCAGTAAGTGGGGACGGTAGCGGGTCTTATAACAATGGTATTTATACTAATATAATTATAAACCGGAAGAGTTTATTTGTTTGCTTAAACACACCAACCTCAGGAACTACTTCCTAATTAGTTGTGAAAAATGTTATCAGTGTTAAATAGTCCTAAATGGGCCATATAGGTAATTATGAAGTTCCTACGGGAACGGGAGTTATACCAATATATTGATCAAGAAATAAAGGTAGGCACCTAAGTTAATATTAATTTTACCACCGAAAATTGAACGTTATATATTTTTTTTAAACCGACTAGCTGACCAGCCAGACTTGATCCTGTCTTATCTCAGGCCCGCCGCGCCGCAAGCGGACCTGCAAAGCATGCACCGCACGCGGGTGGCACATCCTGGGGGGCGCCAAATCGTGCGACTTATCACGTAATGCATGTCATTGTCATAATGTCCATCCCAGCTTATGTGCAAAAAATGTCATCGCATGGAAATTAAACCGACCGAATGGCGCTAACATCTCCATCTATTGGAATCCGTTAAAACTAAGATGCAATATTAAATGTCGCCTGTCAATGTTACGGGAATCTCCCCTGAGCTTCCTTGACAGTTAGTAGGTTATTTACTCGAACAGGATTGGCGGTGGCGAGCGCCACCTGCTGGCGCCCACCTCATAGTGGGAGGGCGAACCATCGCTGTCGAGGACAAAATGCTATCTGGGCATTGTCAACGACAGCAGATGGAGCTTCGTTGCCCACTTCGCACAGTTGGCCACGATATGCTGGTAGCGGCGGCTAGTGCTCTAGGCGGGCTTTTGCCGAACCTTGGCAGTTGCGGTAGCTGCTTCCGGGCGGAAGCAGCTCGAATCCTACCGGTGGTCGAATTTGATTAATCTCAATTTTGAAACAAAGTACATGGTAAAGAATTCAAAAACATTTAAAAAAATTCTGAGACTTGGTTTTCTGGGTTCGATTTTCACCCGAGACAATTATTTGTTGAACCACGAATTTATTGTTCTGGGTCTAAGTAAACTTAAAGTCCACAAGGATTTATTTTCGTAGTTTGGGAGTTGTATTTTTTTTTTAATTAACAAATACAGCAAGCGTATACCGCACTCACGTGACCCTAGAAGAGCCATGTATAATTTAGTCTCAAGGACTGATATCGTCCCGTGCGGGAATACATTCCCATCAATTATTTTTTGTCTGTACTGTATTTAGCCACGAGGCTTTTGCTACTTCACCGGGCAGAGCTTCAGCCTTAATAAATGGTTTAAAAACTACAAACAAAGCATCCTGCACAAGAGGGCGCCCCCTATGGCACTTGGACCTCTGGTTAGGCATATGTAATACCAGTTTGCATATTAAGTATCTACCTACCTAGTTTTAAAACTTAATTTGCTTTTCCACAGTCTAACATAATTTATCATAAAATGAACGATGACGTGTATGTCAATGTGTAGTGTATATTAACAGGATGTTTAAAAAAAGCATTAAAAATTATAATCGTATAAAAATTACCTAGTTTGTATTACTTATCTATTTTTTTACGTTACGGGCATTATAAAACAGGCTCTTTTTTGTATATGTCGCTAATGAATTTCTAGATTACATTAAAATATAATTAGTCCCCATTAGAATACAATAGAATAAACTTAGATAAATGATTGCTCTAATCATTTATATAAAAATATCTCGTCTAAAAAAAGAACTTCCTTAATACGAGCGACATCGTTATATATTTATTTTATTTTTCTGTTTTCCGGGTTTAAATTCGTAACGCCTCTCCTTGCCGGCGCAAGGATTCTTAAATGCGTGATCTCTGTACCAGCGAGGGGAATGTGGGACTCTCCCTCTATCGAACGCGGTGCGCTAGTCGCACCGCAAAAAAGACATACCCACTTGAAACCCCCTGGATGTTCCTTCTTCTGCCATTTGGAATGGGGGACCTGAGTACCGGTATCCGGTGCCTTTGGGTAACCCCCCGGCATTGTTCTCCTGAACTTTCGCCCCGATAAAAGGGCGAGAATCCCCCCTCCCCTTGGGCCCATCACGGCTGTTAAGCAGCCGCGAGGACAACCATTCCTACTCCTACAGGGACGCCCGAACCCGCCCAAAGGCTAATGTGACCCTAGGGAGCAGAGGCGGGAGGCGGCGGGGACATCATTATATCTAGAATAACTTTAATTAACTGATAAATTATTATAGTTTTCCTGATGGTGATCGTTTGTGACAAGGTTTGCGGTATAAGCGACTAGCGACCGTGAATTAACACAAAGTATAAAATGACTCAGAGTAAAATCGGTCTCTTCATGAATAAATAGTACCTAATGTTTTACTAAGGCCTCCCGTAGACTGACGACTTAATAATGTTTTTTTTTTAGTTTAATTAAGCTATAGTTTGTTTCAATTGAATTAACACAAAGTATAAAATGACTCAGAGTAAAATCGGTCTCTTCATGAATAAATAGTACCTAATGTTTTACTAAGGCCTCCCGTAGACTGACGACTTAATAATGTTTTTTTTAGTTTAATTAAGCTATAGTTTGTTTCAAACTACAATAAGAAAACAAAAATCCACATCGACATCCGTCGGCTCAGTGACCAGAAGGCTGGCAGCTACGTGAGCAATGATACAATAATCATAATTGTGCAGCAACAATCATGCAGCTATCGTATGCCAATGAAAAATTCATCATCATCATCATCACCAGCCTGTTGTAGTCCACTGCTGAACATAGGCCTCCCCCATCGATTTCCAGCGGGAACGATCGCTAGCGGCCTGCATCCACCGACTTCCTGCGACCTTTATGAGGTCGTCGGTCCATCGTGCAGGCGGTCGTCCTACGCTGCGCTTGCCAGTACGTGGTCTCCACTCGAGAACCTTTTTGCTCCATCGGCCGTCAGTTCTTCGAGCTATGTGTCCTGCCCATTGCCACTTCAGCTTGCTTATCCGTTGAGCTATGTCAGTGACCTTCGTTCTCCTGCGGATCTCTTCATTTCTGATTCGATCACGCAGAGAAACGCCGAGCATAGCTCTTTCCATAGCTCGCTGAGCGACTTTGAGCTTTCTTATGAGGCACACAGTAAGAGACCACGTCTCAGATCCATATGTCATCACTGGTAACACACATTGATTGAAGACTTTGGTCTTCAGGCACTGAGGTATTTTGGACGAGAAGATCTCTCGAAGCTTCCCAAACGCTGCCCAGCCGAGTCGGATTCGACGATTGACCTCTTTCTCTAAGTTGGTCCTACCTAGTTGGATCGTTTGACCTAGATATATGTATTCGGTCACAACTTCGAGAATGGAGTTTCCAACGGCTATAGAGTTGGGCACTACATGGGCGTTATGCATGACTTTCGTCTTGCCCATGTTCATTCTAAGCCCAACTTGTTGAGAAACTCCATCGAGGTCATTGAGCATCTGTCCAAGGTCCTCCAGCGATTCTGCCATGATCACTATGTCGTCGGCAAATCGAAGGTGAGTGATGTACTCGCCATTTATGTTGATGCCGTGTCCTTGCCATTCCAGGAGCTTGAAGGCGTCCTCCAGAGCAGCCGTAAAAAGTTTGGGAGATATAACATCTCCCTGTCTTACGCCTCTCCGTAGCGGGATTGCCTTCGTACATTGGCCCTGTACTCGGACCGACATGGTGGCGTTTTTGTACAAGCACTTCAGCACTTCAATGTACCGATAGTCGATACGACACCGCTGAAGAGATCTTAGAACCGCCCAAATTTCGACCGAATCAAAGGCTTTTTCATAGTCCACAAACGCCAAGCATAGGGGCTGATTATACTCCTCGGTCTTCTGTATAATCTGCCGCAGCGTATGTATGTGGTCTATGGTACTAAAGCCTTTTCGGAAGCCGGCTTGTTCGGGAGGCTGGAAGTCATCGAGCCTGTGTTCGAGACGATTTGTGACGACCCTCGAGAACAGCTTATAAACATGGCTCAGCAATGTGATGGGTCTGTAATTCTTCAACATGGTTTTGTCACCTTTTTTGAAGAACAGAACCACCACACCTCTGCTCCATGATTCTGGCGTTTGTCCCTCGAGTAAGACGGAGTTAAAGAGCTTCTGAAGGACTTTAAGTATCGGTGTTCCACCCGCATTCAGAAGCTCAGATGTGATTCCGTCATCACCTGGCGCCTTGTTGTTTTTAAGCTGTTTAAGGGCCATCATAATCTCGTATAGGCTGATGTCCGGGAGATCTTCGGTATTGTGTCGGGTGAGCCTTGCTCTGGGGTCTTTGGCTTGGCTGTTAGCGGGCTTGACTGTTGAGGCATACAGCTGATTATAGAACCTCTCTATCTCCCGTAAAACCTCTGGCTTACTCGACGTCACTACCCCATCTTCCTTCTTCAGCTTTGTCAACTGGCTTTGCCCAATAGAGGTGTCTCTTGCGAACACTTTGGAGCCTTGGTTTCGCTCTATCGTCTCCTTAATACATTTTGTATTATAGGAGCGAATGTCGTGACGCAATGACGTTAAGATATGTCTATTGAGCTGCCTAAATGACTCCGCATCGTCTGGAGTCTGGAGCATCATCGTACGTCGTTTAGCCATGAGGTCCCGGGTATTAGTGGATAGTTTCTGAGGTCTATTTCTAGGGTGGGGTTTAAAATATTTAAGCCCCACCGTATGCACAGTGTCTACTAGCCCGCTGCTGAGATCGTCCACAGATTCGCAGCTGTCTAGACATTCGAAGCGATTACTTAGTTCGATCTGAAAGCTCTCGGGGTTTTGGATGTGTGCGTTTGAAGGTCGGAGCGTAGACTTCATCAGACGGGATCGTTCCAATTTGACATTAATATTTAACGTGCCTCTAACTATTCGGTGATCACTTCCGGTTTTAACCCTGTGAATCACAGAGACATCATTAAATATTTGTCTTTTGGTTGTCATGATGAAGTCAATCTCATTTTTTGTGGAACCATCAGGGCCCATCCAGGTCCATTTCCTGTGAGGTGGCTTCTGGAAGAAAGAGTTCATCATATAGAGTCCCTCTTTCTCCAGGAAATCAGCCAACCTCTGACCCCTTCGGTTCCGTTGCCCATATCCATGCAACCCCACTCTCATCTCATCATCGCCTCGTTTACCCAGTTTAGCGTTGAAATCCCCCATAACAACGGTGTAGTGGGTCTTGGAGCTATGTATGGCTTTACTAATATCCTCATACATAGCTTCCACTTCTTCGTCTGAGTGTGTTGAGGTCGGTGCGTAAACCTGTATAACCTTCATGGAATATCTTTTTGATATTCTGAGTATAAGGTACGCTACCCTGCTCGACACACTGTCGACGGCCACCAAATTGTTAATGAGGGACTTGCGGACGATAAACCCTACACCACCTTGGGACCGCTGTTCGCCCTCCCGGTAGAAGAACAAGTTGCCGGAATTCAGGGTCATCGTGTCCTGTCCCGCTCTTCGGACTTCTGACAAACCCACTATATCCCAGCGCAACTTGTCCAATTCCTCTTCCAGCTCTACGATCTTCTCGTCTGTCCTCAGAGTGCGTGTGTTGTGTGTTACCAGGGCCAGTTGTCGTGTGGGGTGGTACCCGGATCTCTTCCGGAGATTCTTAGCACCCCCTGCCCCGCCGTTACCATGGCTGGTACCGTGGCCAGGACTAGCGGGGCGGCCGGGGACTAGGGGCCTGATCCTGGTATGTGTCACCATGAGGGGTGTTTTGCCAATACTCGCCACGCTTGGCAGGCGGGTTGGCGAGCGCAGTGGAGTTCTTTTGATTTGATCATCACAGGAAACGCTGCTGCCCGTTCCCTGGAATTTCTCTTAGTCGCCTTTTACGACACCCACGAGTAGAAATGGGGAGGTAAATTAATAATATAATAATACAGATCGCATATCTGTAGACCGCTTAAAAAGTTATAAATGTAATTGATACTAATTAAGAGGTAAAACCCCGAAGATAACATTGACGTAGTTTCACAATGTTTACATTACAATAATTACAATCAAGTTAAATATACTACGGCTATTTCAACGGGTTTAAAGTGACCTCGAGCGTGTGTTACATGCCGGGGTTGCTACTTGGTGACGGGTTCGCGTTGTCCGCATCGTTCACATGCGAACGCGCATGCTCAATGTGGGGTCAAAGGAGAGTATGGTTTCTGTGCCTTTGAATAGTGTGCATTTAAAAACTACAAACTAACTGGCGCAAGGAACCTGTGAGGCGTTGGCTCTGGGCAGTCGCTGCCAGGAGGTTTGAATAAGTTTGACATTTAGCAATATTTTTAAGGAAGGTATTTTTTAAACAGAAACTTCGGACTTCAGGTCTACAGGAGCATCGGAAGGTTCACTGCAAACTATTTGCAGCCATGGCGGCTAATTTATAAGACATTAATTAATATTACCTGGCTTATTGGCCATTAGATCAGGACATATTCTATTGCACATGTGTGTGTGACCAGTTGAATTTGTTCTTGGACCGAAGCATGGGTGTAACGACCAACGTCCTGCCTAATCATCATCAGCCCGTACAACGTCCACTGCTGAACAAGGGCCTCTTCCCGAGGGAGGGTTTTTGCCATAGTCACCACGCTTGGCAGGCGGGTTGGTGACCGCAGTATGATGTTGTAACATACAAGAAAACGCTGCTGCCCGTTTCCCTGGTATACAATTGTTATAGATGTCGATTTTATAACTATTGGGACTAACGGCTTAACGTGCTTTGAGGGTTATTGCCGTGACAGGTGGATTGTTGATCGCAGTAAGATGGCAACTAACCTCGGGCTCATAGATGCTGCTCCCTGTCCATTAGCTGCATATCCCTTAGTCGCCTCGTACGATACCCATAGTAAATTATGTCTGCTTTTGGTACTTCACCGGGCCAGGCCATATAGCCTGGAGGCTAACTACGTAATATGCGTCCGAAAAAAACCCATACGAAAACATGAGGTGGTCTATTCCAAGCCGGTAACGGCAATATATTATACATCGTTTGTTAATAATATTAAGATATTATGAAACTCAATAGAAATCATCGCAATATTAAATTAGCCTAAACTTAACGCGTTCGCCGACCTTAGTAAAGGCTGGAGGTATTTATAAATATTCAAATTATTTTAAAACGTCTCCACAAAAACTAAAAACTATGTACATTCTCCATCTATATATTTCTTAACTTAAGTAATATAGAAATCCCATTATTAATTGTATATAAACCAATCGTCTTACAATTCCTACAAGAGTTTGCGGCTATTCCGAGGCAAGGCAATGCGAGGCATACATCGCTAGTATACCTACAACGGAGCCTGTCCAGAATCCAAAGTTCCCCGAGAGATTACTAATACTGCTAATATAATGCATATTCAAGCAAAATATGCTTAAATATCTGGAAAATACGCAGTTTGTGAAATAAAATCGAATCCGCATTGATAAAAAAGATCTTGGTGTTTATTAATAAGGTAGTTTAAGAATATGGATTTTTCCTCATACTTAATGGACCATCTGGTGTAAGATAAAGTCGTAATTATACGGGGACCTAAGGCCATGAGACCAATGGTTAATAGGTCGCAGTGGCGTAGCTAGGTGGGCAAGGGCCCCGGTGCATAGATTCAAGAGCTGGCGAGTTGGCTGACCCGCTCTTTTCAAAGCTTTGGTGAGAGGGCCCCCTGAGGTCCGGGCCATCGTAGGGCCAGGTGGTGCAGTGCACCAGGCACTGCACCACCTGGCCCTACGATAGCTACGCCACTGATAGCTTGTAGATACTGACAGTAAAGGGTTAGGTACCTACCTATTTTATTTTTTCTTTTCGCATGGACATACTCCTGGTATTAGGTATATTCGACTAGCTGCGGGAAGTTAGTCCAATATCGCGGTTTCACCCACGTAACTCTCGTTCCTATAGGAACTTCATAAATATATATCTATCCTTCCTCGATAATTGAGCTATCTAACACTGAAATAACTTTTCTAATTGGTCCAGTAACTCCTGAGATGAGTACTTTCAAGCATTCAGACGAACCAACAAAAAAACTCTTCTGCTTTATTTTAGCTTCCCGCGCGCGGTTCCAACCGCGTAGTTACCGTTTCAGTGGGATGTTCATAATAAAATATACCCTATATGTTCCCCAATAGATGGACTATCTAACACTGAAAGATTTTTTTCAAATCGCACCATGTGTTCCGGAGATTAGTCATCAAACAAAGTCTTCAGCTTTATATATTAGTATAGAGTATATAGATGGATGCATGAAAACAGATGCTCTCTATTATTTTGCTCTCACAATCCGGTGGGGACAACCTCCGTAGTGTAGCGGTATTTGGCTCGCTTTAAATATCAGAGGTCGTGGGTTTGATCCCCACGCCAGACAAGAAATCATTGTGTAAATTCTTAGATTTCTTGGACTACCATTCGTGCCTCGAAAAGCACGTTTGGCCGTTGGTCCCGATTTTTATAATATCATCTATAATAATCGTATATCGAGGAACGGGCAACAGCGTTTCCTTGTGTGGTACATAATAAACATAATACTGCAGTCACCAACCCGCCTGCCAAGAGTGGTGACTATGGCAAATACCCTCCCCTGGGAGGAGGCCTATGTTCAGCAGGGGACGTTATATGGGTGACGTTCAGAGAGAGATCAAACGAAGTGCCGACAGCTTAACGGGTAAACACTTCTTACTTCCAGCCCGAGCTGGTACTTAGGTTTTCCAGAAAAAATAATTAGAGTAACACATTTTTGCCCGACCTGGGATTCAGCCTTGGAACTCACTAATTACAGTCGTTATATCGTTAGGCCAACGAAGCGAGTCCACAAACAGAATAGATCAGTGTACGACAGTTTTAATTATACAATCCTTTTTTATGATGTATTCTTTGTATAGATACTATGATAATTATTAGTGACAACCACCTAACATTAATAGAATCCATATTTCCAGTAAGTATTCGTGCAATGTTAGTTACATTATGAATGCTATGTATTTCGCTGAATCATACAATATTTATGTTAGCATACTGACAACAAGTTTAGCGGGTAAACACTAGGTTATCGGAAATTGTCTTGTTATATAATTATGAGTATTGATGCAGTCATACATACATACACTCAGATTACAGTCTGCATAATAATCAGACAATTATCTCCTAATTGTCTATGTCGCGATTATGGAGTTAACGCCATAATTAATCTAAACGACTTTTTTATATGAATAACTATACGATATATTTACTTAGTTTGCAATGTTATTTTTAAGTTCTCGATGAAAGGTGAACGGCAGGCTTGTATGGGAATTTCGTACCGCTAATAAAATTTCATGTTTTGGGATACTTTTTGTTTTAATTGGTACTTATTATGATAGACAAGCCCTTTTTAAATTCTTAGATTTTTAGAAGTTGGGATATAAAAGTTATAACCAGTTTTGTTTTTTGAGGTTATGTACTGGTTTACCAATGTAGATTGTTACATCAAGGCACATAAACATTGTTTTGACAGATTTTCTTAACCTGTCAATAAATAATTGCCATATAAACGAAAAAAGTATTGACAACGAAAATCATTCCTATCATTAAATCGTTAATTATTATGAATATATGCAACAATTATACATTTTTAGATATAGTGTAAAAGTGTTTAATTATAATTAATGTCATTTCATTTTCTAAATAATTAATATGATTACGATATTTGTGTTATTTTGAAATAACTGCGTTTAGTTTATGATTGTATTACGTTTAATTTTTTAATTTTTTATTTATATTATTATTTATTCCAAAGTTCTAAAAATAGTACACCTACATGAAATTAAGTGGCTTAGTTGCCTTAATATGTGGTACAAATTCTATAACAGAACAACAAAAAAAATATGCGGTCCGAAATCTGCCGTTCACCTTTAGCTTTCTTTAACGTGTTTTCCAAAATTGAGATGAATAAAATGCGACCACCGGCAGGATTTGAACCTGCATCTAACCTAAGGGTTAAGCCCCTAATGCCTTAACCAATTAGGCTACGGTGGAACCACAGCCGGCCATCGAAATTTATCAATCTCTTTGTAAAACGTCTCTAAGGGGGACGTTAGTGCCATCTATCGGTAATGTCAAAAAGGTCCAAAGTTCCGTTTTTCACATTCAACACACACATTAACAACCAACCAGACTCGGAAAGAAATCTTCGAATTTAGGTACAAAAAGATTTCTTGTCCGGCGTGGGGATCGAACCCACGACCTTCGAGACTTAAAGCGAGCCAAATACCGCTACGTTACGGAGGTTCGAGAAGTACTTATAGTACCTAAATTATATTATAATATACTGTTGTTGGACAGGTATTCAAGGATAACTTTAAAAGTGAACTATTTTCCCTGTACGAAATATGCTGCTTAACTGACCGTTGTTTCAAGAGTTGTTTTATAAGTTACTTCGTTAAATTGGACGAGCTCCTTTTTAAAATGTTACAATTTAATATACACAGTACCTTACGTATATTAAAGATCGATATACAATTCTTTGTTATTATTTGCGTCCATCGCAATAGAAGTGATTCTGCGAGCCAGAAATTCAAACTACGTCGGACAGCAAAAAAATTCACGCTGTCTTGGAACGTGAGATTTTGTGATGATGTGTGATGTGTCTTTTGTTTAATTTTTTATTACGTTTTTATGTACAAAATACGGAAAAAGATAAAATAAGACGTTATATGAAAAATTATTATAATAAGTTTAAAGCAAAATAAGAGCTCAACGCTTTCGAGTTGTCTAATATTTTTTTTAATAATTTTAAATTCAAAACATGTCTAAAAAAAAAATAAAAAATATGTTTCGATAGTACTACCGACGGCAAGTTGTTCTGCTTCGGGAAAACAACCATTAAAATTTCACGGTGTATATTAGTGTAAGTAGTTTTTCATTATGACGACGGTAATATTAAGGTGAAATAAAATAATACTGCATCGATAGAATTCTATACTACATATTTACATTCCCTGCCAAATACAGCTAAAGTAAAAGTGGGATAGAAGTTTAAATGAATTATATTAATATGACATACAATGAATATTACATAAAATATGATTATTAGATTATTGTTTTATAGTTATTATTTATTGTATTTTTTATTTACTAGGGACTCATCCCCGGGTTCACACGAGTACAATTCTGAATAAAGTTTTAAACATCTATAGGGACAGACAGACAGAGACTGTGCAGGACTGTGCGGGCCTGTGCTGGCATATAATAATAATAATAAAACATTTAATTCAGACCAGGTCCATATTATGTTAGTAACAATGGTACTTAAAGCTAATGTTAGTATTAAACTTTTACATTGTTAAATAAATATCAATTAAAATTAAAAAATCATTAATCAGAAATACAAAGAAAAAATAAATAGACACTGACAAAAAATTACATAGAAAACTATCACTTAATAAATGGTGACGAACTGGCATGCAGGTGCATCCACGCCATCCACCTCTCCAATATCACCGTGTCCCACCACTCTGACAATACGCTCAGGATACTGTTAGCTTTGTATTGTGCACTCTGAGCATGTCAGGCAATGGCTGTTTCGGTGCATCAAATTCGATGGATCAGATATCCTCCGATAAAGCTGGTTGCAATTGTAACGTAGCAGCGAAATTTCGGGAAAAATACTTTTAAGATACCTATAGCAGATAATATGTGCTAATGTTCTTGTCCTGTCGACCATTTGTTAATGACGCATGTAATTAAAAACAATCTGGTTTTCTGTTAAATTATTAGTTTCGTATTAACGCAATAATTAAATTTATATAATCAATTTGTAAATCATCAATTAGATTATTACAAGTGGTTTCGATTTACAAGATTTTTTGTAATATATCAATGATTACAATATTTGGGATTAAATAACAATACCTAAGTATGTATTGGATGGATTAATGTAATAGAAAAAAATAGAAATTCATAGGTAAGTCAAACTTATAAACCATACATCTAATGAACGTCATAAAAAGAAACTTGAAAATATTATATTTTGCATTTTTACAAAAAAACGGAGATACTATTGTTTATTTATTAATTTTATCTCATTTTATGCTAACCAACCATTTAGTATTTTATTGTCCTAGCTTTTTATGTTTGCGACATTGTTCTGAGTTCTAGTGATTAACATTTTAGACATTGAAATATTTCGAATTCTTCTGATTCTGTAGGTCTACAAAATCAAAGAAATTCAAAAGACGCCCCCTATGATCATCATCAATATAATTTCAGCTGTAAGACATCTACTGCATGACATAGGCCTCCATCATTGATTCCCAGTTACGACAGTTGGAGGCGGCTTGCATCCACCGTGATCCCACGGCCTTTACCAGGTCAGTTGGTGGATGTCCTACGCTATGCTTGCCGATCCGCGGTCTCAATTTAAGAACTTTTCGGCCCCAACGGCCATCTGGTCCCTATGCTTTATGGCCTGCCCATTACCACTTCAATGAACTAATGCGTGGAGCCCCTATAATGTGGCTCTAAAAATCAGATTGTGAAAAAGTAAAGGGAGTCGCACAAAAGCAGCTTTCGCTCTGCTTTACAGTTCATGGGCCGTTCAGGCTAAGATATGCGAGAGTATCGGAAGGTTCAATGCAAACTAGGGGGTCTAGAAAGCTAGGATGCTAGTCACAAGCACGAGAGATTTATACAAATTTGAATTTAGTTGGTGCCCATGCTTCCATGTAAGATGTACTGGTAGGTACTCTTTTTTATATCATTTCAAGTTATGCGGGTCGTTCAACGACCTTTTCATTTAATAATTAAAGTATACTAGTTTAACATGTTTTTGGTCATTGAATAAAATATGACGAGATCTGTCTATTAGAAAAATTGGGAGTGTGAGCGAGCAAGTGGACTGAATTTAAAAACGTGGTAAAATAGAAAGATGATGATTTAATTAAATTATTTAGTAGACAAAACACAACCTAAATCAGACACAATCAGTAAACTAAAATAATGACATAATAATATTTATGTATAAAAATTAACAAGTTTCAACAGTAAATATGATATTTTTGCCAGAAAAGGCCTGTCACCAAGCCAGTAGACAACAGTGGGTATAACTTTAAACGACCTATGACTTCTTCTTGAATTAATGGCATGCCATCTCAATCAGAGGTGATTTTAAATATCCTGTAGAATTAATCATGTTGTTATATTATTAACCTTAACTTATGTTTTTAACCTATGTTAGCAAACGCAAAACCATTTTTAATATACCTTTATAATAAAATCACAATATCTTGACTTAGGAATGTCTGACACTTGCTCAACTGATCATTGTCAGTTAACCGAGTGTCAGACATTAAGAGCGAATCACTTATAAATTTTTATATTCAAATTAAATTTAACCCCTGAATGGGTAAAACGGGGCATAAAACTTTTAAAACAGAAATCAAATCCTTGGACGAAATCCCGCTCAATTGCTAGTTTGAAATAATGATAAATTATTAAATTGAACCTCCGTAGCGTAGCGGTATTTGGCTCGCTTTAAATCTCGGAGGTCGCGTGGGTTCGATCCCCACTCCGGACAGGAAATCTTTGTGTAAATTCTAAGATTTCTTTCTGGGTCTGGTTGGTCGAGGGACTACCCTCCGTGCCTCGGAAAGCACGTTAAGCCGTTGGTCCCGATTATTATAACATCATCTATAATAATCGTATATCAAGGAACGGGCAGCGTTTCCTTGTGTGGTACAACATATACTGCGGTCAACAACCCGTCTGCTAAGCGTGGTGACTATGGCAAATACCCTCCCTCGAGAGGAGGCCCATGTTTAGCAGTGGAGGTTGTACGGGCTGATGATGATGATGATTAAATTAAATATACGGACTATTCATAGGGTTCTGATTTTAAATTTACTATGCGCAATTCTAAACATCGACGTAGGTTAACAACTTAGTCTAATGACTTAGCGGCAAACATAAAACATTTGCTTTATTTATCAATACTATGACTATGACGACATATTCTTTGAAAACGATTTGAGGAAAATTTGGAACACGTTTTGTTAGCGTCCATAACCATCAGTATAAAAAGTGGTGTGTATGTGACAACGAATTATTAAGCCTAACGTTATTGGACAGTGCGTATCGCTTATTTTACTAAAAGGTACGGTATTAGAAAAAAGTCTATTTTGTGAATAGTTAAACTAGTATTTGGTAATGATAGGCATCATTTTGTTTACTTTCGTTTGTCATAGTGATATTCTGTTTATGGTGTTGATAAGTGACATATATAATGCTTTCATGTGAATAAATAACATGGAATCATTACTAGGAATTTACATTTAAAATAGTTCTGGTAACTTTGCCAAGCAAGTAGAATAGATTTAGAATAGTATTATTTTATAAGTTAGTTTTATTAGAAATAAGCTACGATTAGTTATATATATATATATATATATATATATATGTATTTTTAAGAGTTATATGTGTTATCATTGCGATATTTTTGTCTGATTTTAAGCTACTAGTCTATCTTTCTTTTATGCGGTATCTATTATTAAATTTAAACGCATTGCGTGTGACGCACAACTTTATATACTGTAAAATTATTTAATTAATGGTTTCATGTAATTTAAACAGACATCTTAAAATTATTCAAGTCAATCGTAATGCATAAGGGTTATTTTAAATTTTATATTTGTCTACTTATTATATCAACACATTTCTCTTATATCATGAATTCAATTCTATTTTATTTAATTGAGAACTAGGTTCAAATTTTTAAAATACTATTACTACTATACTTATGTATCATTCATGAATAAAGGTCACTGACATTGTAACTTGTAATATTATTATTGATAGTGCTAGACAGAAACATGTTTTTACTAAAAATGAGTCTTATTTTTTTAGAAATAATTAGTCAATATTGTTATGCTCTTACAGAAATATTTTTTTTTATATTAACCGTTTGTTATCTTATAAATAATCCAGAATTTCCTTCATTTTTTGTGGATCATACTATAAAAATAAACAAATCTGCAATAATAAGTTAATTTTTTTTAAATATAAAATGTATGAACCATTTTTCTATATAAACTAACAGAACTTACCATCGTATTGATAAAAAATATGACATTATATAATATACTGGGTGACTCTTTTACCGTCTTGAAAATAATAGGGCGTGATATGTATATGAAAATTATGAAATAGGTAGATAGATATCTAGGCATAGTTATTTTATCATTTTATTTTTTTACTGACATAAAGTAAAAATCGTAACGGTAAAAATGCGTACCTAAGTAGCTATTGTAGTTACGCTATTTCGATTATTCTTTTATGTGTGTTTGCTGTCTAGGTGTTATAGGCACCTATTTTATTATTATGCACGCGCTATGTAGGGTGTATTTCTTTTAAGTAATTTTTGAGATTTTCTCTCTGTGGTCTATAGATTATATTCCACTTACACAACACACCCCATATATTATCAAAACGGTAAAAAAAGTCACCCAGTATAAAAATCCATAAGAACTTTCACAGTACAAAATAAACTAGGTGTAATTATAAGTTTTTTTTTTATCATATACCTTTATTTATTCATACTTTGTCATCACCCATTTCTTTATTTAACTACAAATTTTAATAACTTATAAAATACTAACTATTCTAAATCTATGCTAATTGGATCCTAAAGTGTTGGCAGCATTGCCATATATCTTTTAATTTAAATTAGTTTCTTTTACTTGTATATATTTTTATATATGTTCGTTCATTTTTGCAGAATATGAAGGCCGCAATTATTTTATGCCTCTTCGGAGTAGCCGCCGTTGCTGTTGCCAGACCAGGGGACCAGTATACCGACAGATATGACACTATTAACTTGGACCAGATCCTTGGCAACCGTCGTCTTTTAGTGCCCTATCTCAAGTGTATTCTCGACCAGGGCAAGTGTACTCCGGAAGGAAAAGAGCTAAAATGTAAGTCATATTATATTAATGTATACGCAACATCTTACTACGATCACCAATCCACCTGCCAAGCGTGGTGATTATGGCTATATCATTTATGTTACCCTGTCTTGCCAAGGTGTGTAACGAAGAGACACATGTTCAGCAGTGGACGTAATCTGTAAGTAGCTGATGAAGAATATAATATATCTCATTGCCGCATTAAAAGCGGCTGTAGGCCAATGGCTAGGGGCGTCGGACTTGTGATCTTGTGGTCGTCGGTTCGATCCCCATACATTGCACTAATGACGTGAACCCACTCGTTTAATTTTTTTATTTTTATTTAACTTAAGTATTTTATCTTGACACGAGGGGTTAACAAGAATACTAGTCGACTGCAAAACTTTGCTTTAAAAATAAATACGTAGATTTTACTCGGGAGATGGTTTTGGTAATATAATCTACTAGCTTTTACACGCGGCTTTGCTTGCATTGAAGCCAATGTCTCTATGTTACTTCTATTACCTCAAAGAACTCAAAGAATATGTGTATTAAGTTTCATGATGAACGGCTAAGAAGCTTTCGCGTGAAAGCGTAACAAACAAACTTACATTCACATTTATAATATTAGTTTAGTAAGTATGATGTTTTGCCAGAACCCGGTAACTTGTTAGTCCCCGTCTAACATTCTCGTATTACTACTAGACCGAAATGTAGAGAATGACTCTACTTTTCAGCTGTGGGGGCGCGTTGAACTCTTTATAAACAAAAAACAAGGGAAAGGGAGCGCCCTGAGGTTAACCTTGGAGTATCTCTATTAATATTATAAAGAGCAAAGATTTGATTATTTGTTTGCATTCAATAGACTTCGGAACTGCTCGACTGCTTTCAAAAATTATTTTACCATTAGAAAGCTTCGTTATCAAGTAACATAGAGTATATTTATTAATGTAGTACTCACGAGAAAAGGAACTACGCAGTGAAACCGCGCATAGGAAGGTTTAATGAAGTAGATCATAAAGGTACAAGTTGGTAGCGAGCGACATGAGGCAGCAGCAGACGACGTGTCGCAGCGACACTACTCGTTTGTATGAATTTCTATGAAATTACCTCCGTAGTTAGCGACACGAAGCTTGACGTAATTTCATAGAAATACATAGAAACCAGTAGTGTCGCTGCGACACGTCGTCTGCTGCTGCCTCATGTCACCCGCTTCCAACTTGCACCTTAATGCTACTCTGTCCCAGTATATTTTAGCGAGATGGTTTATAACATACTGGCTTCCCGCACGTGGTATTACGTGTGTAACTCCCGTTCTAGTGGGAGCTTTATAATTAAATAAAGCCTTTGTTATTTAAGAATAATGTAGCATTCTAATGGTAAAATAATTATGAAAATATGTCAAATTGTTTTTGACTTAATCTTTAACAAACATTCAATTATTTCCTCTTAATATTAGTATAGTAAAGATACTACTATCTCTAGGTAATATTTTCGTTCAATAGTTTTGCGGGAAAGTGTAACAAGTCCATCTATACATGGAACCTTCTTAAATTTTTTATAATACCTTCTACAAAATTATATTAGTAAGAGACCCACCACACTAAGCGTCTTTGGGGCTTCGTAGTTGTGCCAGCGTTTGCGCATCGTTGACGCAACGTCAATCGGGCAAAACCGGCCAGCACTAAAGTCGCGTTTACGCGTCATCTAAAAAGCAAAAAAAACGCTCTTATACGTACGTTCATATGTTTTGCAATGTAGTGATATATTTTTATCTCTTTTCAGCTCACATAAAGGAGGCTTTATCTGAGAACTGTGCCAAATGTACCAACGCCCAGCGTCGCGGTACTAACTTGGTGTTGGAACATCTCATCAACAACGAAGCTTCGTACTGGGACCAACTGAAGGCCAAATACGACCCCCAAAGCAGGTTCGTCGGCAAGTACGAGCAGGATTTCAAGAAAATTCATTAATAGCTATTATATGCTAGTTTTAATGTTTGGTTGCGATTTTTAACATAAGCTAGTTATTTTTAACCGGTAACTGTTATTTTTAGCGCTTACTTTAAGCAGTTTAAATTTGGAAATGACTCAGCTTCCATGAAAGTAAAGTTAAGGTTATAATTTATATATATTTTACCGAATAATTTAATAACGAATCCAATTAAACTGAACTACATAATACAGAATAGATAAAATAACTTCCAAGGCTTGTGAACTCATTATTTTGAAAATAAATTATCATTTTATTACATTTTTTTTGTTGTTTATTTTTATTGCGTACGTACGTAGGTACTATGACTAACCCTAGGTGACGTTTAATATTTTTTATAAAAGCAAGAGTTCCTTACTGTTAAGTATAACTAGGTATGTTTAAATTAAAATTGAACTTGCAAGTATACATTTATATATCTAGAGCACAGAGGCTAGATTTTTTTAATTTATTAAACTTCATGCACTGTACATGTACATTGGTGGACTTAATGCCAGAGGCATTATCTACCAGTATACCTTTGGGTGATGCAGATATATTTTGGTAGGTGCATATAAAAACAAAACGAGTGAAAGAGAATCTTATTCTATAATAAATGTATAGATGAATAATATAACTCATACATATAATGTCTCGCCTCAAGTTTCGGAGTTCGGATTCGAATTCGAAAGGGTATTGTTGATAGAGGAACTGTACTCAATGCCTCAAAAAGTACGTGAAGCCTATGCATCGATTGTCATAAAATTACTAATGACAACGTTATACCAAGAAACGGGAAACAGCATTTAATTGCTTATCTACACTAATATTATAAAGAGGAATCTATACTTATATTATAAAGTGTGTGTGTGTGTGCTTGTAATGAATAAACTTAAAAACTGCTGTGCCGATTTCAAAAATTATTTCAACATTTGAAAGCTTCATTCACCCTGAGTGACAAAGGCTATATTTAATTACGAAGTTCCCACGGGAACGGAAGTTACGCGGGTGAAACCGCGCGCGGGAAGCTAGTAATACATATAATTATAACATAAAATAAGCAACACAAATCTTGACAAACAACAGTGAACCAGACTAATAATTATGGAATGTGGCATACCATAATTCAACACAAGGGTTCAGAGGCTAGAACTCCGACATCAGTGTGTAGCCAATGACTACGTAATTATACCTAATTGTCATACATGTGAGTAAGAAGTTTTTTTAAATATTTATATCATTAGTAAGTGCCAAAGTTCAGCTAATGGTAGCATTTGCACGTGACATTATAATTTGTTTATTTATTTTATATACTAAGAAACGCCTCCATATTGAGAAAAATAACTTTGATGTAATTATTTCAACACAATAACTTTGATAGAATCATGTAAGTAGGTATGGCTTGACAACCTCTAAGAGCTAGCAGTATAATTCTCTTATTTAAGAACAATAACAGAATATACTATGAGTTTACTTGCGAATTTCAGGTGTCACTTTGATGATTTCTATTATCATAGCAATAGAGACCACGACAGGGCGACACCACTCAAGGGAATACATGAAGTCTAGTATTGTTTTTGCATACGTTTATGCAAAACGCATGCAAAAACAATATTATATACATTTTGGCATGCGTTTATGCAAAAACAATATTTTAAAGGTTGTTTCGAAAAAATATTTGTGATAAATCTAAAAAAAAAAACGAGTTTGTTTTGTATATAGGAACTAACCTCCTTGATCTTAGAAGAAATGTTGAGCAGTTGGTTCTGATGTTCAATCATCTGTGACAATAGTATGATCATCAGATTGCGATTGGATTACTGTTTGCTATATATGTATAATTGTATATATACGTAATTAGCTTCCCGCGCGCGGTTTCACCCGCGTAACTCCCCTCCCGTGGGAACTTCATAATTAAATATAGCCTATGTCACTCAGGGTGGAAATAGCTTTCCAATGGTGAAATAATTTTTGAAATCGGCATTGTAGTTTTTGAGTTTATTCATTACAAACATACACACAAAAATACAAATCTTTCCTCTTTATAATATTAGTATAGTGGCAATTACAAAACTCGAATATCTTTGAAAAAAAATAATAATTTTAGTTTAGTTTAGTTCTCCTTTACTTCACCCGCCCGTTTATGTTCACTGCTGAACATGGGCCTCCTTTTCACAGACCTTAGCAAGCCAGAGTCGTTGAGAGATATTGCCATAATTACCACGCTTAGCAGACGGATTGGCGATCGCAAGATGGTAACTATCCTTCAGCCGTGTATCCATAAGTCACCAACTTTTGACCCACGCATGTCTTTAGATGGGTGTCGTAAGAGACATATCTATCCCAAGATAATTACATAAAGCATAATAAAATAATGTTACCTCTATGTGACTATACAACTTAGAGGTGATGTTTGTAGAAAGATTGTAGGAAGTAATCTCTAGATCTACTGAACTGGAAATGTCATTTCAACCGACATTACGGGAGACGCCGGGCATGAACATCTAGTAAACTATAATGATATGCATTTCAGTATAAAGGTGCGTACATATTAAATAACATTACATGTTATAAAACATGTTTCAATAATGTGGAGACTGAATGTTATAAAGTTATTTAACAGGTTAGTCTTCGTTATTTATTAATACAACAGTTGCTGCAGCAGCTAGCAAAACGTCCTCTTGCGTCGACATTGTGAATAGCAATACAACAATGTTATTCTAATGTGTACATTATTGTTATATGTTGCAAAGTTGAAAAACAAAGTTAGATAATGTGGACGTGTTATAAAACACAAGTTATACAACATGTTACTTAATCTGTACGTACCTTTATATATTCTTTGCTAACATTTTAAAGTTAGCAAAAACCCCGAAATACGCCAGCTTGTAATGTTTTGTTCGACGAAGTAATACGTCAAGGCGTAATGAATATTATCACTTTGACAGGTTCAAGTTAATGTCACTCTTTTGTCATCTACACATATATTCTATACTAACTTCCCGCACGTGGTTTTACCCGCGTAACTCCCTTTTGCTTGGATACTTTGTACTAAAATAGCCTGTTTTCCTCGATAAATGGGCTATCTAACACTGAAATTTTTTTTCAAACCGGACCAATAATTCCTGAGATTAGCGAGTGTAAGCAAACAAACAAACTCTTCAGCTTTATATATTAGTATAGAGTAGGTATGAATGAATAAATAAAATTGAGGTATCTGTTTGTAATGAAAAACTAACAGGTTTTTCTACTTAATGCATTATATAGCATTACTAGCTTCCCGCGCGCGGTTTCATCCGCGTAACTCTCGTTCCCGTGGGAACTTCATAATTAAATATGTTATATTCCGTCCGGGGATAGTAAAGCTTTTCAAAGGTGAAATAATTTTTCAAATCGGGCCAGTAGTTTCGGAGCCTATTCAATACAAACAAACAATCAAATCTTTCCTCTTTATTATATTGTAAAGTGTTATAATGCATATTATAATGCATTATGTATACATAGGATGACGCTAATAACAAAAAACACAATTTAAATTTTTGTAGTATACGCTACTTTTTATTTTGTCTGTCTGTTTGTACGAGTATTCCGCCTTATCTCTAAAACAGTAGTGCCAATTTAGACAGAACTTTAAAGGAAATTTGTATCTTAATTGTATTTGTAATTGCGGCCATTTTTGTAGTGATAAATCTGTAACGAAACAAGCAAGCAAAATATTATTAATATTAGCAGATGCGCCTTTTCTCCTGATTCTGTCATAAAGTATATATAAAAAAAAAGTTGAATATTTTTTTTCAATAATCCGGGGTAGAGTTGATCTATTTATATTACACATTATCAGGTGAACCTTATTTGGCTATCACATTGGGTGCAAAAGCCGTGGTTGTTGTTACGGCGCGGCGTGCACGCAACTATTGGCACGTTCGATGAACGCACACGCTTAATATGGGCTTTAGACTGACTTCTTTCAATCGTTTTTAAGTATGAATTCGTATTGCACACATAATGATTTTATATCATAATTATGATCTTTGTAAGTAGGTACGCCGTTTTTTTGTGTCTCTATTGTCGATATTTAAGCTTTGTAAGAAATACTTTTTTGTATCAGTCTGATGACTTTGAAAAAAAGTTAAATATGTTTTTTTAATAATCCGGGCTAGAGTTGAACTATTTATATCACACATTATCAGGTGAACCTTAGTTTGCTATCACATTGGGTGCACTAACCGTTATTGTTGTTACGGCGTGCACGCAACCATTCGCACGTTCGATGAACGCACACGCTTAATATGGGGAAAGCCTTAGAATGACTTTTTTAAATTGTGTTTTAAGTATGAATTCGTAATGACTTATGATCTTTGTAAGTAGGTACGCTTTTTTTTGTGTCTCTATTGTTGATATTTAAGCTTTGTAAGGAATACTTTTTGTATCAATCTAATGACTGCGAAAGCATTCAAGCCATCTGTTGCATAAAAAAAAACAAGAGAAATAAAATCTCAAACTAGTTACCATTATTATTCACGTTTAGTTACTATTAGCATCATTCGCAAAAACTGTAACAAAAAAAAGCTCAATATAAAGATGGCGCACATTCAATCGTTAGCTGTTTTAAAGCTATTAAGTAATATTATTAATAGTTACACCAGAGGTTCTCAAACTTTATCAGTGGTTTTTTATTTTATTTAGGTATTATATTGCTTCTCCTGTACTTAACTTGTGTAAAAAGTTTTTTATTACACCACCGGTTTCATTATTTATAAAATACAATAATGTAAGCATAAATAATTTAAGTCTAAGTAGTTTACATACTATAGTAACAACAAAACTGTGCCTACCGTGTGGTTTCCGGTTCTGCTCTGGCGGTTGATGTAACAATAACACAGGAAATTTAATAACATTTCCAATTAAATGCGCGTGTTTTATTTTCTGTGCTTACCTTCCTAGTATATGTATAGTATGTATGTAGCCCGTGTATTTTACATACTCAACATAGATATCCAAAAGCACAGAGGAGTGGAAATATCCACAGCGCCGGCGACGACGTTACTCTTTAACTCTAAGGAGCTCTAGAGCGCTACGGCACACACTTTGAGAACCGCTCGATTTAAATATTATACATATTATGAGAATCGATTTATTAAATGGTTTTGAAGATAAATAACGATCAGTTGATTATAGTACTGTTATTATATTTAATAACATAAATTGGATTCTTTCTAAATATAGAGTTAAAGGAAACAAATAGTAAAAAATCACGATCTCATCATCTATATCTATACATATAATAAAACCCTAGAGGTCGAATGTCTATCCATAGAAAATAAACCGGCCAAGAGCGTATCGAGCACGCACATGTAAGGGTTCCGTAGCCATGCATATCTAAAATGCAATTTTTTTTAAATTAATAAAGTGAAATTTCATTATGCGGTCGACTCTATACATTTTTTTAGGACGACTGTAACTACATAAGTTGGTCGAGTTGTATAAAAAGAACTATCTATGATACCGAGTCCGCTATATTGTTAGTTGAAAGTACTTACTAAGAGGTTATATATCACATTTTTTTCAGAATTATTTTATTAATATATCAAAAGTTAAGAGGGGGAAGATTTTAACTTTGTTTTAGGTTATCTCGAGACTGGGGCGTTTGATCTACATAGTCCCAAGGCAGTTTTTGTTGCATTTCAAGAGACCTACCCAATGATACCCTACACGATGGGGTTAGTCGAATAAATTGTCTAGGTATTTCTTTCACAGCCCGTTTATGCCGACTGCTGGATTTGGGCCTCGTGTTAACATACCTTGACAAGCCATTGTTGCCATTATCACCGTTCGTCAAACCATTCGTGATAGCTAATCTATAGACATTTTTAACAGAACAACGAAGGAATATTTTTGTCTTTCAAATTCAACAACAACAAAAAAGAATGAAAGAAAAAATCCTTATGGCTAATTGCCGTATCGGTAGGTATCGTGGCCGCACGCGATTAATCGCATCCGAATGACGCACGCGGCTGATGCCACAATAGCTAGGAAGCCAACGGCTTTCGATAGCCCGGTACTCTTGTCGTAAATGGTTTCATGCATTCTCATACTCTCACTATTGTAGTATTAGATGCACACGACTGATCGCGCACGGATGCAATCAGTCGCGATGGACGAAAATTAACCTTTATTTATTCTCTAAAAAATGTATATACAAGGTGTAACGGAAAGGATGTATACAAAGAAAGAGCAATTTACTATGTATATATCTTTGGATCATAACAAACGATATGGCAAGGGTTTCAACTCAAAATAAAATACACCAAGAATTTTTTATATTGCAAACAAAAAATAAAAATGCGGAACCCTTTATTCAGAAATACCAGGAGTAAGAGGTTTATTTTTACTTGCAAATAGTTCGTTGACATCGATCAGCTGATTGAGTGCTGGTGATGTATTTATTTCAATTTGAAAAGTTTGGTTTCTGGTATCTATGAATTTAAGAAAATCATTACTTCCGGACTTGTAGAGGTAGGATTAAATAACCTTTGCCATATCGATTGTTATCATCCAAAAAAGCCTTGCTCTTTCTATGTATATACCCTTTCCGTTACATCTTGTATATGAGTCAACATAAATGGGACGTTGAAGTGTATTTCACAGTAAAAGTACTGTAGCGACATCTACATTAGCCGTACCAACAACGAGCAGATGAGCAGTGCTAGCATCTAGCATCCCAACTAACCTGTATCGCGCAACACAAGTTCGCAAGCCAATTTGAAATTCGAAATGGCCGTTGGCCGCCGGGCACACAACCTCGCCCGGCTAGGACGTCCGTTCCTCTACAGTACCATCATATCAACCGGAGGCATGTGGAGGATTTTTTATTATAAGAGAAGTGGTGGTATGACATGTTTGACCTCTATTTATAAAAGTGTTCACGACGTGAACTGAATGTGAAATACTTATACCTATTTTAACTGAATGCGTTGATAAGCTCAAAACTGATAAACGTTAGAATAATTTTAGCTTATTGTTATTTTTATGTTGTGTTTATCTACAATCACAGACACATCAAAAATATACATTTTGTTTTCATTCCACGGACGAATACTTTAGAAATATAAAAAAAATATATCACTACGTAGTACAAAACAAAGTCTATTCCCGTTGTCTGTCTGTAACTATGGATGCTTAGATCTTTAAAACAAGGCAACGGATTCTGATGAGGTTTTTTTATAGAAAGAGTAATTTAAGAAGAAGGTTAATATGTATAATAGTATATAGTTTATCGCTAGTATATTACTCATAGCATATAATATTAGTGAAAACGAACAGATCACAATGAGTAACTTGTTTTTTTTTTATGTTAACTTATTTGCGAATCGTACGGAAAAGAACAAAACAATTAAAAAATACAAAAACCGTCAGATTATACCTTTTGTTAGAGTTATTTTTATTATTTTAAATATTAAATTATAATTTAAAAATGAATACATGATTTATAAATAATTATATTTGATTTAAAACATCAAAAATGAATAATGTGATTTTATATTTTATTTACTTCTTCTTTTTCCGCTTCCGGACACATGGAAGCGTAAAAAGAATGGTTGGCAGATTTGGCATTCGTGTATAAGCATTCGGATGAGCAAGTTGAGTAAAGATAGAGAAGCGTCTGATGAAATTATTGTTTAAATCATAGTGCTAAACAGTGTGCGTGTGTGTTAAACAAATAAAAGTTATTGATAGAAAATTAAGTGGTGGTTTGAATTTTGGCTGACGCCAACAGTTCAGAAGTGGGATACGAAAAGGATAAATAAAACTTCCTATCACGCCTACACGTCATGTAAGTAAAGTGAAAACGTTATACTAATTGATAATGAAAATTCTTATTGCTAAAATTATAATAGTTTACATATGAGGATTTCACCGCATGTTTAAAAATAACGAATATTTCAAAGATTTTCTACTTTTACTAAGTATATTTTGTTTTGAAAGGTTAATATTATGGTATATTTTGTTTTAAACGCTATTTATTCTTTTGTAAAACTATAATACCTTTTGTTTGAACTTCATATGAAATTAACGGATCTTTTTGATTATGACCGTTACGCCAATTCTTATAAGTTTCTTTTACACAAACATATTAAGTATTATTCTAATAATGACAATAGTATTTTTAAATTACGTTTTTTTTTCCGTCTTTTTTTTATGTCTTATTATAATTAGGATAAAGGAAATAGATAATTGAATAATATTTTGACGATACTACTAGGTACTGTGATAAAGAGTTTTCATGATTAACAGAATAATATTTAATAGTTTTCTAGAACAAAATTATCTCATTGCAAGTTGTAAATTAAAACAATTTATGTTTTCTGTTTTTTTTTTAATATATATAAACGCCTTGCATTTTATTGTTAGCAAGCTGCAGCACAAATGTAATATTAATTAAAAGGCTATCAGGCGACCATTAGGCCTTTCATTTCTTTAGTTTCAATAAAATTAAAATTAATGTTAGAAAACGTTTTGTTTTTGTGTAAGGTAAATTCTAAGCACTACCCTTTCGAGTTTCAGGGACATGAATGGACAGGATACCCGAGGTAAAGGGCCCAATGATAACACCCGAGGTCAAGGGTTCGATGATGATACCCGAGGTCAAGGGTTTGATGATGATACCCGAGGTCAAGGGTTTGATGATAATACCCGAGGTCAAGGGTTTGATAGCGATACCCGAGGTCAAGGGTTTGATAATGATACCCGAGGTCAAGGGTTTGATAATGATACCCGAGGTCAAGGGTTTATTATTAGCGCCCGAGGTCGAGGGCACAATGATGATGATGATGTTGATAGTGCCCGAGGTCAAGGGCTACACAATGAAGGCATCCGAGGTAAAGGATGCATGATGAGGATGAATAAAGGTCAAGGTCAAGGCCAACATGTTGACAACACAATTAGTCGGAGACTTGTTACTGGTAACGAACATGGATCAGGGAATCAACTTTCACCGCTGCTGGGACAAGTTCCGGGTCCATCACGGATAAATTGGAGTCATAATCATAGGGTTCAAATGGAAGGAAGAAGTTTGAATAAAAGAAAGATTTCAAATACGGAGGGATTTGATATTGAAGGCAATTACGGAGAACGGAAATCTAAAGGAAGGAGCAGACAACGACACTGTGAACAACAAAGGAGGTGTAAGCGTAGATACCCAAGCTCATCGTCAGAATCATCAGGTGAGTCGATCAAAGCTCATTCAAAATCGAAACGCAGTCATATTTCAAACAAAGATACTAATGCTATTTTAGATAAGTTCCTTTCTATTATTAAAGACGTGAAAAGTTCGGATAAGCCTAAATTGACATATAGCAATAATGTGATCCCTGACTTTGATCCCATGACTAAAGAACAAACTATACTAACCTGGATTAACAAAGTTGAAGAGTGTGCTGAGATTTATGATTGGAATGAAAAAGAGATTATTCATTATTCACTTCCTAAGCTATGTGGTATGGCTAAGTCATGGTATCAAGGTCTCCCTACATTACTATACAGTTGGTCTGAGTGGAAAAAGAAGCTAATAGAATCATTTCCTTGCCGTGAGGATTATGCCGAACTTCTTACTGAAATGTTAAACAAGCGTGTCCGTTACGGTGAATCATTAGAGCACTATTATTACACTAAAATAAATTTCTTAAACCGTTGCAAAATAAGTGGTAGACAAGCTGTAGATTGTTTGCTACATGGTGTTGACGATCGTGCTATTAAAGTAGGCGCTCAAGCGGCCCAATTTTCAGAACCGGAGCAAGTCCTTAAATATTTTAGATCAGTAAAAGTAGGCAATATTAGAGATAGTAATGATAGTTTCAAGAGAAATAATAAATTCGACAAACATGTCAATAATAATACTGTTCCAAGATTAATTAATTCTAAGTTTATTAGTAACAATACAAGTATACGGTGTTTTAATTGTAATCAGATAGGACACCCCAGTTTCAAATGCGACAAACCGTTAGTAAAATGTACGAAATGTGACAGAATAGGGCATCAGTCATCAAATTGTTACAGAAACAAGTCCAATGATACTACTGCAAATCAAACTTTAGATAAAAATGAAAAACAGGTTTCTGAATTGAGTATCGTTGAAAAAGGAAATGACAAATATATTATGACTGTAAAAGTGAATAATATGCTGTTCCAATGTCATTTGGATTTGGGCAGCCAGTGTTCACTAATGAGGGAGAGTGATGCTAAGCTTCTTAACATTGATTTAATTACAAATATCGAATTACCTGTGCTAAGAGGTATCGGTGCAAACCTTGTTCAACCTTTGGGCTTGATAGTTGCTTCAGTAGAATTACAAAATATTAAAGAAATTGTAGATATATACGTTGTAGAAGACTATGTATTAAAGTATTCAGTATTATTAGGTCATTCGTTTACGGAAAAACCACACATAGTTATTACAAAAACACCAGATGAAATTATATTTAATAAAACCTACTATAATCATAAAATTCACCTAATTTGTTGGAACGCAACTGAAATTCCATTAAATAGTTTACGTGCAGTACCTGTTCATTGTGAGTCATTATCTGTTGGTAACGTTTATGTTAATGGTTCAGTTCGCGGTCCCGAAGGGCATGAATATTATTTACTACCTGGGGAATATAAAATAATCGATAACCAATGTGTTGTATTAATTCTAAATGTGTCAAATAAGACTATTGTGATTAAAAAAAACACGTTGTTAACTAGGGCAATTCAAATTAGAATGACAGCGGACGTTCACGAGGTTACAATAAGTAAGACTGAAGTAGATGATACAATAGTTTGCAATCCTGCTCTTACAATAGAACAACGACTAGCTTTACAAAATACATTAGCTGAATATTCGGATTGTTTCTCTAGTAGTCTTAAAGATTTAGGTTATACACATGCTACAGAAATGACCATTGAATTAGAAGACTCTGTGCCAGTTGTATATCGCCCATATCGCATGTCGTACATGGAAAGGTCTTTAGTTAGGAATATGGTTCAGGAAATGGTAGATGGTGGTATAGTTAGGGAATCTGCTTCTCCGTACGCGAGTCCGATTGTTCTCGTCAAGAAAAAAACCGGTGAAAAGAGATTATGCGTCGATTACCGAGCTCTCAATCGCAAAACTAAAAAGGATCATTATCCCTTGCCGCGAATAGAAGATCAATTGGACTTGCTTGTGGGAAACAGTCTATTCATATCTTTGGATCTAGCGTCCGGCTATTATCAAATACCTATAGCTGAAAGTTCGCGACCTAAGACTGCATTTGTGACCCCGGATGGCCAATTCGAATATAATCGGGTACCATTTGGACTTGTTAACGCACCCTCAGTCTTTCAGAGGACAATGAATAAAATATTATCTGAAGCCAAAATTAAATATGCGCTTATTTATATGGATGACATATTAATTCCGTGTAAAAATTTTGATGAAGGACTAACTAGGCTAAGAGAGGTACTTGGTTTATTAAGGCTAGGCGGGCTTACTTTAAAAATGAATAAATGCAACTTTTTCTTGGATCAAATTGACTTTCTCGGCTTTGAGGTGAGTGCAAATGGTATCCGTCCAGGGTCAAGGAAATGTGAAGCGGTGTCTTTATTCCCTAAACCAACGAATCAGCATGAATTACGTCAATTTTTGGGTTTGTCAGGATTTTTCAGAAGATTCATTAAAAATTACGCACTAATTGCAGCCCCTTTATCAGATTTACTAAAAAAAGATATAACATGGGTTTGGGATGATGCACAAGAGAAATCATTTTCACATATAAAAGATTTGTTGTCCCAAAGACCATTACTTGCTTTATATGATCCTAAAAGTGAAACTCAACTTCACACAGATGCCAGTAAGAGTGGTCTAGCTGGCATTCTATTGCAACGAAATCTAAATGGTAGTTTACAACCAGTATCGTATTTTAGCCGTAAAACAACACCGGAAGAACAAAAGTACCACTCATTTGAGTTAGAAACTCTCGCCATTATCGTTTCCTTACATCGATTCCGCGTATATTTAATAGGTATTCCATTTATTATTGTCACTGACTGCAATGCACTTAGGTCGACACTTACCAAAAAGGATCTAGTTCCGCGGATTGCTCGGTGGTGGATTCAGTTACAAGAATACGATTGCACCATAGAATATCGACCGGGAGTTAAAATGGCACATGTTGATGCACTCAGTCGTAATCCGGTGGATACGGTCTCGGGTGAATCACATATCATAGATGTTTTATTGATTGAATCTGAACGAGACTGGATTACCACTGTGCAATCGGCGGACGAAGATATAGTGAGAATAAAAAACATTCTTAGTGATAGTAATGCTGAGCATGTGGCCGACGTCCATAGTAATTTTAAACTTAAAAATGGTCGGGTTTACCGTTTAGTGGGGAAAGATATGAAGTGGGTTGTTCCTAGAGGCGCGAGATGGCAAATTCTTAAACGGAACCACGATGACGTAGGTCACTACGGTTATGAAAAAACTTTGGACCGTATTAGAAAGCATTATTGGTTTAGACGTATGAGGCGATTCGTTAAGAAATATGTCGCTGCTTGTTTAGAATGTGCTCATTACAAGGGGTCTAGTGGTAAGCGCGAAGGCGAATTGCATCCCATAGAAAAGGTTAGCGTGCCATTCCACACGATTCATATTGATCACCTGGGTCCATTCGTTAAGAGCAAAGTAGGAAATTGTTACTTACTAGTAATAATAGATAGTTTTACGAAGTTTATTAATATCACACCTGTCAAAAACACGAAATCTCATATAACTATAAAAGTTCTAAAAGATCATATACAATATTTCGGTGTTCCTACACGACTTATTTCTGATAGAGGTACCAGTTTTACGAGCAAAACTTTCAAAGACTTTACTATTGAATATGGCATCAAACATATATTGAACGCGGTTGCAACCCCTAGAGCCAATGGCCAGGTAGAGCGATTTAATAGGACTATTACGGAAGCTCTTGCTACTTCGAACCACGGTAAAGATGAAAAAGCATGGGACGAAAATATTAGAGATATACAGCTAGGCATTAACACTACGACTCACAAAACTACACAAAAATCCCCGTCTGAATTATTATTTGGCTTCAATATAAATCACAGGTCTCAGGGCATTTTGAGTGATGTTATTAATGACACGATTAATGTCATAACTACTGATGAATTAGAATCAATAAGAACAGACGCTAGTAAACGTATGGAATTGCAACAACATAAAGATGTTACGCGGTATAATAAAAAGAGGAAACCAAGTAGGAAATATAACGTAGGAGACTTAGTTCGAGTCGAGAGGCAAGTTCAACACAATGGTCAATCACAAAAACTTATTTTAAAATATCAAGGGCCTTACCGTATTATAAAAATACTTGATCATGATAGATTTATAGTTGAGGACACACCGTTGTCACGTAAAAATGGTCGTCGATATGAAGGAACTGTAGCAATTGATAAAATTCAGCCTTGGATGAGCTTTGATAGAAATTTTGATAGTAGTTCGAATGACGAAAATGATAGTTGTAATGATGATGCACCTTTTAATGAAATGGACAATTTGAATAATGTAAATGAAAAATGTACCGAAAGTGATAATTTGAATGAAATAGACTATGAAACTGTAGACAATAATTTAAAAAAATAGGAATTAAGTAATTATACGTAATGATGTTATATTTAATTAACACAAATGTAAGTTTATTAAGTTTTACATTATTTAATTGTTAATAATATTGTTTTCTTTTCTTCAACATTGTAAAAATTGTTATGTATTTTTCTAGCATATATAAATATATTTTGTTTATTATTATGTGATGCTACATTGTAATCGCGGAGGGACTCGCGAGAAACAGGAAGGCCGAGCTGTTAGAGTTATTTTTATTATTTTAAATATTAAATTATAATTTAAAAATGAATACATGATTTATAAATAATTATATTTGATTTAAAACATCAAAAATGAATAATGTGATTTTATATTTTATTTACTTCTTCTTTTTCCGCTTCCGGACACATGGAAGCGTAAAAAGAATGGTTGGCAGATTTGGCATTCGTGTATAAGCATTCGGATGAGCAAGTTGAGTAAAGATAGAGAAGCGTCTGATGAAATTATTGTTTAAATCATAGTGCTAAACAGTGTGCGTGTGTGTTAAACAAATAAAAGTTATTGATAGAAAATTAAGTGGTGGTTTGAATTTTGGCTGACGCCAACACTTTGTTGTTATATCGTCAATCTTAGGCATAAATAAAGATGCATTTATTTATACCTAAGATTAAAAAGGGGTTAGGAACTTTCAGACGGAAGATTTCTGGTCGCTTCGTTTTTCTGAACGAATCAAATGATTTTTTTTTTTTGGAAAATTAATCGACATTAAAATGATTTGATTTATGAAGTAAAATATAACAACTGCGTCTAGCCGTTTGACCCGCGAGGGACCGTTAATTTGTTTTTAAGCGGGTCTTAGCGTGATGTTTATCCATGATTTTGTCAAATTTGGGACGGACTGCTTCGTGCGTACCCGGCCCTTGCCAATGGCGGACGGTGGAATGTCCGGGGGATTTTGATATCTAAACAAGAATTCTATATTACATGACTTTTAAAGTGAACCCAAAAAATAAGAAAAAAACAATCGCTATGTATATATATCGTTATATATGTCCTGAAATATAATTTTCGCAAAAAAGGGAAAATCCCAAAAATGTTAATTACTGCAAGTACAAATAGCAGGGCAGTATTATCGACGCGATATCGTTTGTATGAAACGCCTTTAGCAAAATTTTCATATTATTATTTTGTCTAACATGTGCATAATATATAAATGCACCGCGTGCATTTAGTGTTTAGTGTGTTACTAAAATCGTGTCTGTCTGGAGTGATATCTGAATAAACAACAACAGGTGAATTTTATTAAGTTTTTTTACATTTACTTTTTTAAACTTAAAACAATTTTGCCGTATCAGTAAATAACTTACTTACTTAGTAATTATTCTTTACAAAAACTTAGTATTTGGTCTTTTATGAACATAGGTACTTCTATGTGCATAAATGACTAAATACAAAGTTTCTATGTCTTAAGTCTTAGTATTCAAAATGAAAAATAATATATATATTGTATAAATAATTATTTGATTTAATTTTTGTTATTATCAGATACATAGCGTAAAAGCTTTAAGTTGGTCAAATTTAAATACTGGCTGGATTCAACTAATTAGCTGTTATAAAATATCTACCTATAAAACTATGCTCATTTTCAACCTTCAACTCAATCATATACTTTTAATTAATTAATAAAAAACAAATTATTATAGGTAGTTACGTAATGTGTTGAGCAAAACCGTATTTAATAAAGCTAGAGCCCCACTCGCCTATTTGCCAGGTGAACTAGCAAAAGACCGTGAAAAAGATAAGAGCTGAACCGTGACAAATTTATGACAATAAAAAAATATATTTTTTTTGGAAAAGCCAACTAATAATCAACTCAATTCTTTTTAATTCATTGCCTATTGTATTTTTGGTTTTTATAAATAGTTTAATTAGTAGACAACCTCTGTAGCGTAGCGGTATTGGGCTCGCTTTAAAATCTCGGAGGTCGTGGGTTCGATCCCCACGCCGGACAAGAAATCTTTGTGTAAATTCTTAGATTTCTTTCTGGGTCTGGTTGGTTGAGGGACTACCTTCCGTGCCTCGGAAAGCACGTTAAGCCGTTGTCCCGATTGTTATAAAATCATCTATAATATTCGTTTATCAAGGAACGAGCAGTAGCGTTTCCTTGTGTGGTACAAAATAATAAACCTGCGTGCTAAGCGTAGTGACTATGGCTAATACCCTCCCTCGGCCATGTTCAGCAGTGGACGTTATACGGGCTGATGATGATGAAATAGTTTCGTTAACAAAAGTATTTGACTTAAAGGATTTACTTGAGTATGTAGTATCTGACTGTCGTGGTCTCTATTGCTATGGTAATAGAAATCATCAAACTCTCAACTGACATTCCCAAGAAAATTATTATTCTCAAGTGTTGTTCTTGCATACGGGAGTTAATCTTAGCAGTAAAAACGTAACCAAATCAGCCACCAAATCCTGCACGGTGCGCAAATGAATCGACTAACTTTACTCATGCAGAAAAAAAGATAAAAACATATACATTTAAATGTCATTTGAGACCCGCAGTCTGAGAAAAGCGGTGGTCTTTGATTTTTTCTTTCAAAATAGCAATCTGAACCGGGAAAGCATGCTCGCTGCGTTCGGGCGCTAAATTCACGCTGTGCAATAATAGGCTACTTAGGGCGCGCGTATCTTATTGTTTTTTTTTTTTTTCGGACGGGCCTATGTAGTTAGCCAGGAGGCTTTTGCTACTTCACCGGGCATAAAGGCGAGCAGAGCTCCAGCCTAGATAAATGGTTTAAACACTACAAACTAAGCAACCTGCGCAAGAGGGCGTCCTCTATGGGACTTGGACCTCGGCTCAGGGCGGTCGCTGACGGGGAGATTGAGGAATTATGGCTTTTAGTTTAGGGGAGTTTTGTGCAACTGTCGCTCTACTTTACAGTTCGCGGGCCACTCGGACTTCGGGTCTACGAGGGCATCGGAAGGTTCTTAGCAAACTAAGGATCGGGAGGGCGAGGGGGGACGCGTCGCGTTCGCGGGTGCACTCTTCTCCGGCGGGTCGGATAGAGTGGTCTCTGTGTAGTGGTGCTAGTTTCTTTCAGTCTCTGTACTGCTAGTTGGTAAGTTGTGATTTAGTCGTCCGGGTCGTCAAGGACGCCCCGAGGCCGACGGTGTTTACGACGCGTTGTGGGCAAAGGCCTATAGTCAGATGCTGCAACAACCAACGGGTTTGGGTGCTTAGCCGCGGATTCAAAGAAGCGTTCCGACGCCTCTTTCATCCACTGCTTGATGGAGGGCAGTTGGAGATCAGAATGCAAGTTGCGATTACGAATAAACCACGGTGCCCCGGTGGCACGTCGAGTGAATCTACTTTGAACAGTTTGTAAGCGGTACAAACTGCTAGACGCTGTATGAGCGAATACGGTGCTCGCGTACGTCATAATCGGCCTTATACACGTGGTATAAATCCTAACCTTGTTATCAGTGATAGTTTACTGCGTGAATTTAAAAGATAGTGTAGTCGACTGAGCGTAAGTAAAGCCCGTGCACGAACGGTTTCTACATGCGCTCTGAAGTTTAGCTTTCGGTCAAGGATTACGCCTAAATATTTGGCTTGCCGTTCCCAAGGGATTGGTTCGCCGACCATCTTGACCGGTGGAATGACCGGTGGATTGTTGAATCGCGAAAGAGTACAGCGGCACTCTTTGTCGGATTGAAGTCGTAATGTTCTTTGTTAAGACATAACGTGTATTGAGTTTATGTGATACTTTTATAATGATAATTTCATCCTCCTGTTGCCATCCATTCTTCAGTTAAACTGTTTAAGCATTAGAATACTTTAAAGCGGCCGTAGCCCAATGACTAGGGAGTCAGACATGCGATTATGTGATCACCGGTTCAATCTCCACCCATTGCACTACCGACGTAGGTACACCGTAAGATAAGCCTTTTAGCTTAACTCAAGGGATTAACAAGATGGAAAAATACTGCAACAAAAGCCTTAAAACCTTAAAGTAAACAAAAGTAACCATCATACCCTAAATTATTTTAATTTTATATTGTTTCAGCATCACCATGAAATCAATCATAGTATTATGTGTGCTATCCGTCACTGCCTTGACGTGGGCCCGTCCCGATGATCATTATACTAATAAATATGATAACGTTGATATAGATGAGATTTTAACAAACAATAGAACATTCGATTCGTATTACAATTGCATAATGGACCTAGGCAAGTGCACAGCAGAAGGCAAGGAACTTAAAGGTAATAGAATAAGTTTAAGAAACTTTAGGTGGATTTTATAATTTTCAATTTTTGTACGAATATGCCGAAGAGTTTGTTTGTTTGTCTGCTTGAACGCGCTAATCTTCGGATTTACTGGTCCGATTTGAAAAAATTCTTTGAGTGTTAGATAGCTCATTTATAGAGAATGGCCATAGGTTATATTTAATTATAAAGTTCCAACGAGACGTTGCTACGCGGCGGGTGAAACCGAGCGCGGGAAGCTAGTGCATACTAATATATAAAACTGATGAGTTTGTTTGCTTGAACTCGTCCGATTTGAAAATACTTTTATATAGTATATATTATTTGAAGATATGTTTTAACGAAGCGGCCGCGGCCGTAGCCCAATGACTAGGGCGACGGACTTGTGCCCTTGAGGTCGCCGGTTCGAACCCCACCCATTGCACTACCGACGTGAACCCACTCGTAACACAAGCATTTTAGCTTAGCTCGAGGGGTTAACAAGAATACTAGTAGATTGCAAAGCTCTGCTAGAAAACATAAAAAAAAATGCTGTGTAAGCTATACTAATATTATAAAGCTGCAGAGTTTGTTTGTTTGTTTGAACGCGCTAATCTCAGGAACTCTGGGTCCGATTTCAAAAATTCTTTCAGTGTTGGATAGTCCATTTATTGAGGAAGGTTATAAGCTATAAAGTTTCTACGGGAACGGGAGTTACGCGGGTGAAACCGCGCGTGGAAAGCTAGTAATAAATAATTTTACTGTCTAAGAATTTTCCGTCACCATATTTACGTTCAGGATTGACTGGATCTTTTCATAGTTGTTATGACTAAACTCGTTGGTCTAGCAATAAAATGTGTAGATTAAGTCCTTTCATGGTTCCGTACCCGATGGTTCAAAACGGGACGCTATTACTAAGACTTCGCTGTCTGTCTGTCTGTCTCAAGAACCGCGATAGCTAGACAGTTGAAATTTTCACTGATGATGTCGACAATAGGTGTCGTAATCTATTGCCGCTATAACATATATTTCAGGGGGCTCCCATACAGCAAACTTCTTTTTTTTTTTTGCTCTTTTTACTCGATACCAATAACGGCAACAGGTAGACGCTTAAAAATGGTACGGAAACCTTCGTGCGCGAGTCCGACTCGCACTTGGCCAGTTTTTTTTATTATTAACTACATCCATTATTCCATAGTCCTTGTTTCGAATTCAAGGTGTCTTGGTCTTGGTCTTCCTTCAAAATTTAGTTGCGTTTACACAGGATTTTCTATCAACTAACTTCAAATTTGTTTCCGCAGGACACATCAAGGACGCTCTTGAGACCGAGTGCGAACATTGCACTGAGATCCAGAAAAAACACAGCAAAAAAGTTATCGGATACATGATCAACCACAAACCTGATATGTGGAAGGAGCTGTGCGCCAAATACGATCCCGACAACAAATACGCACTGAAATATGAAAAGGAACTTAAAGAGATTGCAGCTTAAATGTCAATACCATAAAAAACTAAGGGTTTCCGAGATTTCAGGTGTAATAGCGGTTATAATAAACACATATTATGCTGGTTATAACAGCAACAATAGGTGGCGTAGTCTAGTGTTATAAATGATGCGTCGTTTTAACCGAACTCTTTCATTAACAGTTTTGACTATACAGATAAACAAAACTTTTGTATAGCTTTCATTTTTCTTGAAATGCGATTCCGCAATTAAATGTTGTTATGATGTTCTTTGAAAATAAAAAAGTAATAACAGCTATTTGTTTTTTTGTTTTCTGATTTTCGACGATGTTTTTAGGTACTAATATTCATGTTCACGGTCTTGCCTAAGATTTTCCGGTTTTTGTTTATATTACTTGGATAAATTTACACAAATATTAGTAGTTTTAAAGATGCAATTAAAAAAAAACACTTATCTTGTGATTGTGTGAAAGTTAGTATTGTTACTAACTTTAATTCTATCCGTCAAAACAAAAACAGATATTTGACAAGTTTTGGTGATTTGCTATAGGTATAACTTAAAACATCAACTTATATCTGTTTCCTGCGAAATTTTTCGCGAACAGTGCTTTTATATACTAATATTATAAAGGGGCAAGAATTGATTGAAAACTTCTCATCTATAGCAAGTTACGTTATAGGAGTAACATAGGCTATATTTAATGATAAAATCCCCACGGAAACGGGAGATACGTGGATCAAACGGGACGCGGAAAGCTTTTTAATAGATAAAAAAATTTTTTAATGTTTTTCCTATCTTTATTGGGAATGTGTGATTTGTTGATGGTTCCAAATAAAATTATGTATTTGTTTTCTTTTTTTATTGTGAGATTGTCACAATTGTTTTCCCTTTTGGCGTGGGACTACAGTTGCATCTGTTATTTAGATTAAAACAGTGGTATTTAATTGAGTTCAGTTCTCATCCAGATTTTTCTTTACATTTTCTATCAAATGAAAGCGGGTTACATGAAGTGGTTATTTGAGTTAAGGAAAAGAAAAAAGTCAGCTGTAGCCACATTTCGTGAATAAGCCGCTATTACTCTCTTTCTTTGCTAGTGTAACACATCTGAAGGAGTGTACTATAAAGGTGATTATTTAAATTTAGTTGAATGTCTGACATTTTGTATATTTATTGGCCTACCGTAAAAATGCTTTTGGAGGAATGCTTTTCTTGAGAGGGTAATAATAGACATTTTGGCAGTACGTAGTCATATTACCATTTTAGTAAAAATGGATGCTTATCATGTAACGACTATAACTTTAACATAAATGTCTTTATTACTGTAGGCTTTTTGTAACGCATTTCCTATATTATTGTTGCTGTATTATTGAAGCTACATTTACTTGAAAAGTTGATATATTTTTTTTTTTTTTTTATATTTAAAAATATTTCTTGACATTTCAATGAAACTCATAGTAATATACTTACGTTACGTATACGTTAACGTTATACGTTACGTGTTTAGTCTTCTGGATATTATGAATACAACATTTAGGTATCTATGCCTATTAAAGTATACCTTCATTCATCTATGTTTAACAAATAAAATACAAAAAGGAAAGAAGCAATTATAAAACAATAAACATTTGATATGAGATGTTAAGTCTTGTAAATTAACTGTAATCAAACATTCGAAATTACTTGTAGTTAGTGTACATAAAATATAATTATTGTACATTATAATACAATAAGTAAACAATTTTTACGTCTTCAATTTAATGTCGAGGCCTTTTCCTCAACAATAGGTCCCAGTGTGCATTAGCTAAAAAGGCCATTTGGTTTTTTCCTTACAGTGGCATCGCTTTTTATAAATATTAATATTAATGTTTTATTCATGCCCCATTTCAAATCTTGTAAAAAACTTAAAAATACACATCACATGTTAAAATTAAAACAACTGCAGTAAGAATAATAGTACATTACTAGGGTGCTAAACGCCGTGCAATAATAGGCTACTTAGGTCACGAGTATCGTATACTATTTTATAGCAGGTGTAACATAAACCCGCCCCGGACTCGCGGGGGGTGGTGGATTACGATACGTGTGACCTTAGCAGTCTATTACTGCACGGGGTCAAGTTAGCGCCCGAGCGTAGCGAGGGTGCTCGGGGGTCGGTGGAGGGGAGCAGGGGGGGTTCGGAGGGGGGCGCAGGCCGCTGAGTGAATTTATTAATTTAAAAGTCACATTCAAATCATTGCAATTTTTAATGTCATCATTTTATTATTTATTTAACAACCGTCGCCGATTTTACTATCTCTTTTATCGCGTCCGGAACAATTTCATTGTTCTTATCTTCGCTAAATTCACTGCCCGAGGTCTCGATTCTCAGTTCTCGATCGAAAAGTTACGATTTCCGTGAAACGAACTATATCTGTCATATAGTTCGTTTCACGGAAATGCGTGCGTAAAATGCGGGTTTAGGTCACACTGTGCTATAAATATTATTTAATTTTATAATAAAACATAATATTATTATGATAATCTCTTAAGAGGTTGAGGCCTGAACTTCTCTCAGTTCATTCTCATACTTGGCTGAGGACTTGTTATCGGGATCATATTTAGCAATAAGTTTGGTCCAATACTCAGGCTCATTGTTGATGAAGTGTCCGAAGATCTTCTTGGTGCCGTCAATTTGTTCTTCGTTGCAATCGACGCATTCGTTTTCCAATGCATTGATAATCAGTTCTGCGGATAGAACAAATATTTTCCTTTAAGACTTGTCATAAAGTGTTTTGTTTTTAATAACATATTTACTCCCATATCTTAGAAAAAATAATCCCTGTGACATATAGAAAAACGTATATTACGGATACAAATTTTAATGTTGGCCAAATTCCGAACAACTATCTATGGTCATATCTACATGCGCATCAGGATTTACAAGGATGGAGCCGGCGCCGCGGCATGGGGGTATGTGGGACTCGCCCTTTCTATAGCGATGGTATGCTAATCATACCACGAGGACAGCACCCTACCCACTAACCGATCTTAAATGCATTTATTTTTTAGCTTAATTTAATTTACTGATAAACTGTTATCTATTAAAGTTAGTTATTCAAAGTTTAATCTAAATTTATTAGTGAAGAAATGTTAAATGTGAATGAAATAATATATAATATTTATTCATAATGACTTATACTTAAAATATAGCGATTCGTCTGCATTATGAATAGACTGTTTTAATACATTTTTATATCATTACACACTCCAAGGCATCCGAAATCGAATGATGCAGCCTAGGCGTTCATATTAATATTTCATAAAATTACATGTTAAATATTATGTGTAATAAATTCCGACCATAAAATGATAACAAGATTTTCTTTTACACTCAAGAGCCAGTCTACGGAAGTTCTGGCTTTAAAATAACTGAGTACTCACCTTTGAGATCTTCCATTTCAGGCGCGCACTCTTCATCTTCTACAATACACCCAAACAAATGAGTTAACAGTTCTTTGTCAGCCAACATCTCGTCCAGATCAACGAGGTAATAAGTTTCGCTTTGAATGTCTTCGGTGTGTGCCCATGCGGCTAAGGCTGTTGACAGCACGAATAATGCAATGAGGGACTTCATGTTGATTCTGAAATAAGAAAATATAAGTTGGAACAGGTTCTACGGACTACAGAGTAACTATATGCCATATAGTTCTGGACTGGAACCTTTGCTCCAGTTTCCAGTCCAGTCCAGAAAAGTAAGCTGTGATTAGATTTTTTTCTTACGAGGAGTAATCAAATATCAGGTAATATATATAATTAAATAGTGCTATTTTCTGATACTTTTAGAGAAAACTACTTTTTTATTAAGTATCCGAATATTTTTAATACGTCCGATTTGAATTAAATGTTTGACCAATGATGAGTTGGTGCGCAGTAAGTAGCACGTAGTCAGAATCGATAGGTTACAAATGAAAGACCCAATATTTGAGAGAAACTATACTGAAACAAATATATAATAAACTAGAAAAATAAAATTACTGTAAGATAGTAAACTGGCTGTAAGTGCTTAGGAAACTAGGCAAGGAAATTGTTATGTCCTGTATAAATACTGAAATGATAAATGCTGAGGAAAATCTTGAAAGTATTACTCAAACATTGAATAGATTGTTACTGATTATATTGTTTCGAAACATGCTTTTATTTTTAAATGAATAATAAGGAAGTGTTTGTAGTCCATTATTATCATGCTAAGCATAGAACATGATTTCCTCAATTACACATTGTGACCCCATAAGAGGTGTGTAGTGTGGTCTTTCGGCGACCGGGGTTGACTAGAAATGTGCCGGGCGGCACATTCTTTATAGATAGTTGCTTTTTATTTTACTTTTTAGTAAAAAAAACTAATTAGTTACTTTTAGTTATGTATTTTATTCCAACAATAAAAAAGCACACATGTTCACATATTTACAAGATCGATGACGCAACGAAATGCCATTTAAAAAGGCTGGAACGCTGGTTTTCTATTTGTTGAAGCAGCAAAAGTATCATAGCCAATCACATAAGTCTGTCCGAGAAAAGAAATGGAAATGTCAATGCTGCTATGAGAGAATACATCATCACAAGGTTAGATTGCGTCGCAACGCTGTTTGATGAGCACCGTGACGAGGACCGTGACGAGGTCTAAAGAGCGTTCAGATAAACACGCAGATACACTGACTTTGAATAAGTCAGGAGCGCTGCGACTCTATTGACAGGGCGTAGTGTCTCTAAGTTAGGACACGACGCCGAGTTAGGACGCTTTGTATATTGAGCACCACGCGATTTTGTTAGACCGTACAAGAAAAGGACGGAATTCGGCCAGTTTGATATAAGTACTTTTTTAATTTTAAAAATGTCCGTTGTTGTTGCCTTGACCCAGGCCGCGGCGCCACCCCTTTTCGTTATCTCACAGAGATGATGGCGGGGCACCATGTACTCGGGGGGATACTTCCCTAGTTACGGAGTTAAATCATATTTTATAAAGTAAGACGATATTTCCCATGGCCTATTTAAGACCGGAGTATCCACTTAATTGAATGACGATAATAACTTAATAATGATGACATCCAAAATCGAGACAAACAAAATTAAAGTTTATTGTGTGTAATCGATTCTATTCGGCCCTCAGACTAGTTATTATGGTATTAAAATATAATTTAAAAACTACGACACCGATACAATTTGATTAGGCGACCACTTATTTTTTGAAAATTAGTTGGTATTACATTGAATCATCCGTATAGATGGATAGATTGTACATGAAACTTGTAAATATTCACACAACGATGCATTCGAATATTATTGTCATATATTTTTCAAATTCACATATATTTTCAATTGACATATAATTTTCAAAATTCTATGAATGCAAAAAAAACAGTGTTTCAACCAAATTAAACAGGCATATAAATATGATAACAATACTTAATTAATTAATTATTAGTAATTAAGTGCAATAAAATTATTCTAGTTTAATTATTTCTATGTTTATCTTTTACAAAACTGTGAGAAAATTAAAAAAAATAAACAATTGAAATCACCACTAAATGATTATCGTATAAAATAATGAATATAAAATTACAAAATATCTGTTAATTTTCCGTTGATAGACAATACAGTATAAAAAAAGACGTTAGGTATACTTGCCTTTTTTATTTCAACGAAAAAAATGTTCATAATACATTTTTTTACAGCAATATGATAAAGTTATTTTAACGTTTTTGGAAATTAGATCTTACGAAACGGACTGCGTCCAACGAATCATCTTTAATAATCTTATATGATAACATACATATTTACTTGAGGAAAATACTTCCTCACATTCAACATAAGAAAGAAAGAAAAAAAAAATCGAATACTTGGTGATATTTATACTTTATTCAAATAATAAATCGGACGAGTGTTCGAACATTCGAATTGCAAGCAATCATGTCTTACTACGATTTCTTTGTTCTATCCACCATCATAGACATATCTTAAGCTGCATTCTGATACAGGTAAAACCGAAAATTCATGAAGATTTAATTAAACCTAAAAAATATTTACTGTTGCAATTGGAGATGGATAAGCCTAATCAATTTATCTAGATTAGTCTAGAATAACTTTGGAAGACTTTGTTTGTCAGATAGTCAGATTTTGCGAAATCTTAATAAAAATAATATTTAAATTAATTCGTCGTAATCATTGGCTTCGGAGGTCGCGGTCGCATATTATTATTGTAACTTATGAGTCACAACGTTTATCGCGCTGGAGGTTTTTTAGTAACGTTCAAACTACATTAAAGATGGCAATAAAACTCCACTCGTCATTGTTAAACCAAACAATTTCATATGGTTTACTATTGCTTTGATTTTATAGCGTCGTCCTTTCAGATAGATAATATAGATAAGTTAGAGTATAGGTTAATCTTTGGAAATGTGTTCATCATCATCATCATGATCGGCCCGTATAACATCCACTGCTAAACATGGGCCTCCTCCCAAGGGAGAGTTTTTGCTATAGTCACCACGCTTGTTAGGCGGGTTTTGACTGCAGATTATGTTGTAACACACAAGGAAACGCTGCTGCCCCTTCCCTGGTATACGATTGTTATAGATGATGTTATAACAATTGGGACCGACGGCTTAACATGCTTTCCAAGGCGCGGAGATGTACACAAAGATTTCTTGTCCGGCGTGGGGATCGAACCACCGATCTTGGATATTTAAAGCGAGCCAAATACCGAGCTAAATAATTGAAATGTGTTAATCACCCTTGTACCACCATCTAGCTCAACAGTTCAACATTAAAGTCATCGAACTGATTTATTACATAAAAAACTTTACTTTTATTTGTATTAAGTGATTGCGCTTAAGCTTGGTTCCACCATAACATGACATCGTTCATCGCACTGTGCGTGTAATCGATGGTAACGTTGTCGTGCGCGAGTCCCGAGGAACATTACACCGACAAGTACGAGAATGTTAATGTGGACGAAGTACCTAGTAATGATAAGCTATTGGAGGCCTACTACAATGTATCATGAACTGGATAAGTGTGCCCCTAATGCTAAGGAGCTTCAATGTTAAGTCTGTTTTGCAAAACAGCTGTTGGGTGATAATAAAAATGATAATAAAATGGGGTAACGACAAACTTCGCTATTTAAAGTGTAAGTTTCATTTCAAATAAGTGGACAGAAAATCTTCCTTGTATAACGCATTCTTTCAGCGTACGTATAGCTTTTCATTGAGGCATCTTGTTGCCATCAAAAGCATCTAAATAAGAATAATCCCTATAAAATAAAAATATATATTACAATTTTCTAAATACAGAACAAGGATCATCAAGGATGTTTATTTTTTTCACTTGTTTTCTTTACACTTTTTTCTTTTTTCTTTACACAGCTCACATCAAGGAGGCTTTGGAGAACGAGTGCGGCAAGTGTACACAGAAGATGGGCACACGCAAATTTATCGGTCATGTGATCAACAACAGGCCCACCTACTGGGAGACGCGGTTGGGGCCGAAATGTTCTTGAATGGAGACTGCGGATCGGCAAGCGTAGCGTAGGACGTCCACCAGCTAGATGGACGGATGACCTGGTAAAGGCCGCGGGATCACGGTGGATGCAGGCCGCCTCCAACCGTAGCAACTGGAATTCTATGAGGGAGGCCTATTTCCAGCAGTAGACGTCCTATGGCTGAAATGACGATGATGATTAAAGTATTTACTGTATATACTTATGTATAAGTATATAACGTAATTAATTATTCTTTGCTGAAAATATATCTAAGGTATAAGCAAATAAGCGGGATCCAATCGTACCTCTATTGGGATTGAAGTCCCAGGTCGCCAAACCTAATAGCCGGACAGACCAGCTAGTTTGGCCGGACATTTGGGTAAAAAGGCCGGACACCCTAAGTTAATGGAGATTTTATGTCTTAGTAATTATATTAATAAGTACGGCGGAAAAATTATTAAAAATTTAGTGTTTATAAGCAACCAACAGTCGCCTAAGCTCCGCGCTAGCTTGGCGTGGAAAAAAGTTGATAAAAGAGACATGCAATTAAGCCTAACAAAGTTCAGGTTCATTCTGGTAACGCTAACTAGGGTACGCTAAACGCCGAGACGGGAAAAAAATGTTAATTTGTTTTTGAGAACGTTTTAAGAACCAAACAGAGTCAGGAAGTTGGTAGCTGGTTAGCCCAGTATTCAACGATTGGTCTCGCACCTGATTTCCTACTGGGCTTGCTGTTCAAACCATCTTATCGTATTTTGAGAGTAAAGGAAAATAGAGAAAAATATTTGAATATGTTCTGATCATTCAAGCAATCTGCATAGAGTTAAGCCGCCATGCTGGATATTGCTAGAAATTACTTTTTTTTTCATTTTAACTCAAACGTTTTGTTGTAAGTTAACTCCCGCACTCGGTAAAATATTCCCTTTGTCGCAGGGGACCTTTAAAATATCAATTAACGGACATTTACCCAAACTCAGAACAATATTCCATCCCAGTAGTTTCATTGAATGGAGAAACATTAGATTTGGTCACTTCAACCATATTTTTAGGAATTACCTTAGATTCTAAACTACAATGGGGCCCTCATATTGAAAAACTCGCTGGTAGATTAAGTTCAGCTTCGTATGCTGTGTGGAAAATCAGACAGTTGTCCGATTTAGCCACGGCTAGGCTAGTGTATTTCGCGTATTTTCATAGCATTATTTCTTATGGAATTCTGCTGTGGGGGTCAGCCGCCGATGTAAATACTATATTCGTATTACAAAAACGAGCGGTCAGGGCCATGTATGGATTAGGTAGTCGCGACTCCCTACGTAACCTTTTTAAAAATATTAATATACTTACCGTGCCCTCTGAGTATATATACCAAAATATTCTTTTTATTAGAAAAAATATTGATAAATATAGTAAAAAAAGTGACATTCATAATATTAATACTAGAAATAAACATAAACTTGCTGTTCCAGGATTTAGAGTTAGCAAAACGAATAAATCATTTATGGGAAATTGTATTAGGTTCTATAATAAACTCCCTAATTATATTACAGACTTGCCTGATACAAGATTTAAATCACATGTTTAAACTGTTCTCATGTCAAAAGGTTACTATAGTATTCAGGACTATATTGAAGATAAAGACGTTTGGGTTTCGGTACCATCTTTGCACCTACCTCACTGAAGACCATAATAATATAGCCAAGTACAATAGTTGTGACTAGAGCTGTGTCTTATCCTGTGAACTGTCTGTAATTGACTTCTTTACATACCTTAACTATTAATACCGCTAGTTCTGTCTCAATATCATTCAATCTTATTGAGCAAAAATAAACAAATAATAACAAGACAACCGTTAGGGCAATAAATGTGTGTGCCTACTAAAATATAAATTAAAATAACTGGACCTAAACCCCGCGTAATTGCCCATTTGAGTATGTTTCGCCGGACCGCCTCATGTGGGCCGTGTTGAAACCGGTGGTAGAGTAACCCACTGAGTTTGTTTCGCCGGATCTTCTCAGTTGGGGCGCATTGGATCCGGTGGTAGCATTAAAGCGCGTCCGTCGTTATATGCTCATGGTCCACCCAAATAATGACAATTGTTTTGGCATAATATAGACAGAACAAGCATTTTGCCTCCTAGCGACAATATAAATTAATTATAATATTTAATTTAATTATAAATAAGTAATTTGAATAGGTTTATAAATAAACAGCAAATGTAATTTAAGATAAATAATAATTAATTTTCAAATAATGTTTGACGATTTACAAGTGCCTGTAATTGGTTTACGTAAATAAAAATGATTTTTATTTTATTTATTTTTATTTATTTATTTTAAAAATGATCTGTGGTTCTAACAAATAAGTGTCCCGAGGGGAAATTGAACCCAGAACACCTGATCTCAGAAGCAACTACCGTAACCACTGAGATACCACTGCAGTAAGGCATAAAGTTTCAGTGTAGGTAGTTAGTTATTTCAAAACTTCGAACAACATTTACCAAAATTAAACCCAATTAAGTAGTATTATTCTATTATTCCTACGACATAGTTAATTAACAAAAGTGTGTATAAAAATATTTTCCCGTATTGTTATTTCGCTCTAAGTTTTTGCTTCGCCACATGTAAGTATATAAACTCATCATACGACGCCGATTGCATTAGATCATTACGCATCTTATCTGTGAACACATCCTTCTAACAGGTAGTAGGTACTTTATTTTTATAATAAACCAACATTAAAATTTACAACCAATTATTTTTAACAATTTTAAATATATTTTCATGAGGAAACTTTCTTGGTTTTTGATATCTGGATTATAAAAGCTACGTTGTCAAAAATATCATTAGTATCCAAGAACCTTTCTAAATTGTATTTGTTTATATCCACAAGCAATATAGAATATAATTTCTCAAAGTCTCGATATAAGCATGAAAATTTTACTGTTATGTTTAACGCAATTAAATTTTGTTTAAATATATAATTTGTGTCGGGTTATATGAAGTGTATGTGAAGAATTTTAGACTGACTGGCTTTTGAAAGATAATTAAAATCATTTCATTGATTTAATTTCCCTTCTAGCGTCAACATGAAATCGTTCATCGCTCTGTGCGTGTTGAGTGTGGTGGCGCTCTCGTGCGCGCGTCCCGAGGAGTACACCGACAAGTACGACAATGTTAACCTGGACGAGGTGATCGCAAACGAGAAATTGCTGGACGCATACTACAACTGCATCATGGATCTGGGCAAGTGCGCACCTGATGCTAAGGAGCTTAAATGTAAGTACTTTCAGCTCTACTATTATATACTGAAGTATTACATTTAGCCGCATCGATATGCGGTTAAATGTTATCCGATGATAATACTAATCAAATTTCACCAAATTTCACCAAACTACTTATCTATCATCCGACTTGGACTGCTCTGAGTCGGGATTCCAATATATAATTCGAAACTTTCTTCAATTTGATGTGCATTCAGTATGTTCCTTGAGCCTTCACTATATTTGATAAACGATAAAAAATATATTTTCCTATAATTAATGACCTGACAGGTGTTACAAGATTTTCGTAGTACAAAAGTTACAAGATTTTCGTAATACAAAATAGCTTATATTTGTTTACATTTTTCAGAAAATGAAAACAAAATTGGAAAACATTTTGTACATATTAGTTAGACGGACGAAACGTACGTTAGTTACTGCACTTGTTAATTTTGTGTATACTTTTTCTTATTTGTTGATAGTAAACAGTTTAAACGATTGTCATGAGCAAAAAACGTGAATATATAATCTGATCCTAATGACTGCTGTTAAAATTTGATTTGAAAAATGTCCCATTTGTTGAACAGCTCACATCAAGGAAGCTTTGGAGAACGAGTGCGGCAATTGCAACGAGACCCATAAGAAAGGCGTCCGCAAAATGATCGGTTACGTGATCAACAACAAGCCCACCTATTGGGAGGCGCTCAGAGCCAAGTACGACCCTCAGAACAAATACGCCCTCAAGTACGAGAAGGAACTCATAGAAGTCAAGGCTGCTTAATTTTTTATAACTTTTACTACTTTTCGTGAATAATTCAAACTTGCCTATCCAGTGATGTGATATATTTTTTCTTTTAGTCACAAGTATACAAATATACAAGAACAAGACCAACAATTTTATTATTTCGACGCATTCCTATATTATTCCTTGTAATATTATTCGAAATCTTATCAAGGCAAAAAAAGTGTTTTAACCAAATTAAAAAGTTGGTTTTTTACAAAACTGAGAGAAAATTATAAATATAAAATAATGAAATTAAAATGACAAAATTTCGGTTAATTTTCCGTCACTACAATTTAATCAAACATAAGGCTCTTAACCAAAAATAAAAATGTTTGGGAAATAACTGAAATTCTGGTAGGTATACTACCTGTGTAACGTGGCAATTCGAGAGCACACGGTCGAAGAGTGTCCGGCATAGGTCTTAAGTTGTCTTACGTTGCCGACCGCGTTACCGAGACGGTTGAAAGTGAGAGGCTTTCTTGTGCAGACGTGCAGTACCATGAGAATGCAAAGGGCTGGTTTGGGCGATTTTTCCCTCTTCCCACGCAATCTGCCGAAGGTATTCAGGCTGAAGTCAGCCACGGAAAGTGTAGAATATGATCCCGATCTCTAAATATGTTTAATATGTTTCTAGGGACCTGTAAATTGACAATCTAACATCCTCCGCTGCGGAGGTGGTGATGCCTAATGCCTCCACGGATATTACTACTTACTAATATACTTGAGGAAAATACTCCCTCAAATTCAACATTAGTTGGTATGCAAAGAAAAAAAAATATCGAATACTTGGTGAATCTTTATTATAATAATAAATTGGACGAGTGTTCGAACATTCGATTTTCAAGCCCTAATCATGTCTTACTATGATTTCTCTGTTATCTCCATAATCATAGACATATCTTAAGCTGCATTTTGATAAAGGTAAAACCCAACATTCATGAAAATATAATTAAACCTAAAAAAAATTACTGTTGCAATTGGAGATGGATTACCCTAATAAATTTTTCTAGATTAGTCTAGAATAACTTTGGAAGACGTTGTTTGTCAGATAGTCAGATTTTGCGAAATCTAAATAAAAATAATATTTAAGTTAATTCGTCGAAATCATTGGCTTCGGAGGTCGCTGTCGCATATTATCATTGTGAGTCACAACGTTTATCTCGTGTGAGGTTTTCAAGTAATGTTCAATCTACATTAAAGACACAGAACTCCACTTGCCATCGATAAACCAAACAATTTCATATGCTTTACTATTGCTTTAATTTTATAGCGTCATCCTTTCAGAAATAGAAAAGTTAAGAGTGTAGGTTCATCTTTTGAAATGTGTTCATGAACTTTCAATTTTGATCTAACTCAACGATTCATTATTCGAAAGCGAACCTCATACATCGCCCTCATTCTTTACATAAAACATTAGGTAGATTTAAAACTTTAGTTTTGTTTTATTAAGTTTTTGTGCTTATACATTTAACCTTGGTTGCACCATCAACATGAAATGGTTCATCGCATCGGTGGTAGCGCTGTCATGCGTGAGTTCCGAGGAACATTACACCAACAAATACGACAATGTTAATTTGGACGAAGTACTCAGTAATGGTAAGCTGTTGGAGTCAACTAAATCATGACCTGGGCAAGTGCGCCCCTGATGCTAATGAGCTTCAATGTAAAATCTGTTTTGCAAAACGCGTTGCTGAGTGTATTCCTGATAATGAAATAAGGAAACGACAAACTACGATATTTAAAGTTTCAGATTCATTTCATATAATTATATTAATCAGTTTGTATGCATATATACGAGAGATCAGAAAATCTTCCTGTCACGCATTCTTATAGCGTACAAATTGGTTTTTATTGAGGCGTCTTATTGTTGCCATCAATAGAATCTAAATAAGAATAATATCTATGAAAAAAATAATTGTATTTGCTAAATACATAACAAGATCAAGGATGTTACATATTTCCAATTGTTTTCTTTTTTCTTTACACAGCTCACATCAAGGAGGCTTTAGTGAACGAATGCAGCATGTGTACACTCGCAAATTTATCGATGATGATGGCAAAAACTAAAATGTTTATTTATTAATATAAAATAAATGATTATATACAATGTTGTTTTAATAACCTATTGACACATGATTCGGTTACGTCTGCGAGGTAGGTATTTTCTGTATGGACTGAGAGCTGACGACCGAAATGGCCAGGTAATTTGATCATTCATAAAAATGATTTATCAACTTACCTGGAGCACGGTTATGGCAACTTACGTGTTATAAAAAAAAAGTTAATATGATCAGTATTACTTTTTATGCCAAATGGTTTGCCTACATACCCAAAGCACACAAAAAAATCTGGCGTCATTTGGTTGGCGGAAAGATATCGCCAGGTTTAATTATAGTGAGGAAAAACTGGCCGTTGCGGTCGTCAGCTCACAGTCCATATTATGATTTCTAGTGCACAAGAAAGTTAAGGGTTCAATACTAATTTTATTTGTATTGTTGTTTGTTTACTCAAACTTAAAATCAACTGGATATATTTTAACAACTATTTCAACATCAGAAAGCTATAGTTATTCAGGAGTAAGAAAGCTTATATTTTATGGTTAAGCCCCCATGAAACGGAAGCTAGAATGCTAGAAGCGAAGATAGGTAATAATAAAAAGGACTAGGTGTTTGTTCTATAACAATATTTTTATTGATGCTTTAATAGGGTCGCTAGAGCTGACGAACCGGAATACGTGGCCAGTACTGAACTACTACTGTATTGGCATTTACTGTCCTTGTATTTGAACCACTTAACAGAATTATGATAAAATTGGTTATTATTTTTATTGATCACTATGTTGTCAACACATAGTGATCAATAAAAATAAAAACCAATAATAGAGGTTGATACCTACTTAAAAAAATTGTGCTATGTGAAGGTGAAATGGAATGATTTTTGTATCGCAGAGACATATGTTGTTAACCACAAGGCTATTGCTACTTCATCAGGCATAAAGGCTAGTAGTACCTGAAGTGATGCTCGCCTTTATGGATTTAATAAAATGAAATAAGAATTTGGAACTAGTTAATTAATTTTATTATTTTGTGACAGTGACAGAACTTAATAATCCAAAGTTCGTTTGTTGTCATTTCAAATAGAAATAGGAATTATAAAAATATTACACTGTCTTTTAAATTCACGCAGTAAACTATCACTTGATAACAAGGTTAGGATTTATACCACGTGTATAAGGCCGATTATGAAGTACGCGAGTACCGTATTCGCTCATACAGCGTCTAGCAGTTTGTACCGCTTACAAACTGTTTAAAGTAGATTCACTCGACGTGCCACCGGGGCACCGTGGTTCATTCGTAATCGCAACTTGCATTCCGATCTCCAACTGCCCTCCATCAAGCAGTGGATGAAAGAGGCGTCGGAACGCTTCTTTGAATCCGCGGCTCAGCACCCAAACCCGTTGGTTGTTGCAGCATCTGACTATAGGCCTTTGCCCACAAAGCGTCGTAAACACCGTCGGCCTCGGGCGTCCTTGACGACCCGGACGACGAAATCACAACTTACCAACTAGCAGTACAGAGACTGCAAGAAACTAGCACCACTACACAGAGACCACTCGGACCCGCCGGAGAAGAGTGCGCCCGCGTACGCGACGCGTCCCCCTCGCCCCCTCCCGACCCTTAGTTTGCTAAGAACCTTCCGATGCCCTCATAGACCCGAAGTCCGAGAGGCCCGCGAACTGTAAAGTAGAGCGACAGTTGCACAAAACTCCCCTAAACTAAAAGCCATAATCCCTCAATCTCCCCGTCAGCGACCGCCCTGAGCCGAGGTCCAAGTCCCATAGGGGACGCCCTCTTGCGCAGGTTGAAATAATGAATTTATTCATTATAATTTAGTATTGGTTGCTTAGTTTGTAGTGTTTAAACCATTTATCTAGGCTTGAGCTCCGCTCGCCTTTATGCCCGGTGAAGTAGCAAAAGCCTCAGGGCTAACTAAATATGTCCGTCAGAAAAAAAAAATGGCACCTGCCGCAAGTTTTACGCCGGATTTGGGTCGACGACGCCCTGAAGAGGCGAAACATGGCCCTGCTGCGACGTCCGCAGCGGCTGCGGGTCATGGCCATCAGGGCGTCCCGCGCCTACCGCACGGTCGCGTTTGACGCGGCCTGCCTCCGTGCGGGGTTCCCTCCGTGCGACCTAGAGGCGGAGGTTTTGGCCGCCGCGTACCGGTGGAGGTGTAAGGGGGTGCGTTCTGGCCGCGACCCCTTCCCGGAGGGTGATGCACGGTGGCGGACTGAGGTTCGTCGCCGAACCCTCTGGAAATGGCAGGAGCGGCTAGAGGCCGCGCCGCGGAGCCGATTGCGTTCGGAGAAGGTGATTGGGCCCCATCAAAAAAAGTGAGCCAGTCCCCGCTACGGCGACGTCTCCTACCACGTTGCATAGGTGGTAACAGGCCATGGCTGCTTCGGCCACTACCTGTGCAACGTGGCGCAGAGACAGCTACACTCGCTGACACCACTGTGATTGTACCGACGATACGGCGCAGCACACGGTGGTGGAGTGTCCGGCGTGGGCCAACGAGCGGGAGAAGCTCGTTGGCGTGGTGGGAGACGACCTCTCGTTGCCGACCATCATTTCGAAGATCCAAAGTGAGAGGTCGTGGGAGGCGTTTGCCTCCTTCTGTAGACAAGTAATGTCACATAAAGGAGGCCGCGGATTGGGAGAGTGAAGAAGATCCCGCCGCCCTCCCGTTCCGAAGACGGCGTATTGGCCGTCGGTGGCGGGCCGAAACCCACAGCCTACCGCCCTAGGCTCGGCCTCGGGAAGTGGGGCACATGGGCCCCGCTCCCTTCGAGGCTGACCCCTGAGGACTATAATTGGATAAATGGGCCACTGTAAGTGTGGCTCAGGAGATGCCGTCGGAGGGCCGGATTGCACGTGCGTACCTGGCCCCCGCCAACGGCGGATCGAAGGAGTGTCCGGGGGGTTTTAGTGGTGTAAGGTCCTCTCCTCGTGGTATGAGTTTAGCATACAGGGGACTTCAAAAATACCAATTAACGGACATTTAGCCAGTCCCAGAACAATTATCTGTGGTTCAAACAAATAATCGCCCCGTAATCACTGAGATACCGCTGCGAGGTACGGCATAAAGTTTCAGTGTTTATTTCAAATCTTCGAACAACATTTACCAAAATTAAACCCAATTAAGTAGTAATAAAACATTTCAGGCAAGTCTATTATTTCAACGACATAGTTAATTAACAAAAGTGTGTATAAAGTTTTTGTTTCGCCACATGTAAGTATATAAACTCATCCTACGACGCCGATTGCATTAGATCACTGCGCATCTTATCTGTGAACACATCCTTCTAACAGGTAGTAGGTACTTTATATTTATTGCTAACCAACATTATAGTTGGTTAGCAATTGTTAAAAATTTACTACTAATTATTTTTAACAATGATAAATATATTTTCATGAGGAAACTTTCTTGGCTTTAGAAATCTGGATTATAAAAGCTACGTTGTTAAAAATATCATTAGTATTCAAGAACCTTTCTAAATTGTATTTGTTTATATCCACAAGCAATAAACAATATAATTTTGTTTAAATATATAATTTTTTGCTAATTGGGCCGTGTGGTTTCCGGCTTAGAATAGACCACCCCATGTCTTCCCATGGGTGTCGTAAAAGGCGACTAAGGGACATATGGCTGATGGATGGGCAGCAGCATCTATTAGCTAAAGGTTTACATCTTACTGCGATCACCAATCCGTCTGCCAAGCGTGGTGATTATGGCAATATCCCTCTACGATCCTGGCTTGCCAAGGTCTGTTAAGAGGAGGCCCATGTTCAGCAGTGGACGTAAACGGGCTGTTGATATATATATATATATGACGAGGAAGGACGAGCATCGTTGTTTTTAATAAGGTGTGACGTCATCATTGCTGACGTCACATTCATCAGGATGGTTCTCTATCGAGGGTTGTTGATCCATAGTAACAGCAAAACTCCATAATATGGTTTTCAAGTTTTATTCCAGTAAATTGAGGAGCTCCGTACAGTCCGGCAGCTCGAGCGAGACTGAATTGCAATCGGTCCGCCGGCCGTATTTATACTAAACGAGCGGCTCACAAACAGTAAACAATTTAGTTTGATAATTTTCAAACTATGTGAACAGATAATTATTTCTACAAATATTTCAACGATTTACAAATCATAATTTGATCCTGAATACTTATTTATTAGTCTAGTATTTTATGAACATATTTGTGTTTCTATCAAATCATGCATTGATTCACAATTTATTTATTTTGATGAGACGAGTAATTGTATTTATGTGTTTATCATTAATGAAGTGTTGTTGCTATGCTTATTTTATGTGGTTGCGCCGATACGGCCATTCTGACAGGCGGTGCGCGCTCTGCACCAGCCTCGTTGATTCTCGTCGCGTAATTGTACAATTTTATTTATTTTATTTTATTATTTTGCATCTATGATTAAATCTAAGTTCTGTCCTTTGAGTATGTTATTATTTAGACGGACCATAAGTATCTCAACGAACGCGCTTTAGTGCTACCACCGGATCCAATACGCTCCAACTGAGAAGATCCGGCGAAACAAACTCAGTGGAGTTATTCTACTGCCGGTTTCAACGCGGCCTCATCGAGACGATCCGGCGAAACATACTCAGATAGGCATGTCCAAGAAGTTTTGGTCCAGTTACTTTTATTATTTAGTTGGTATTCACAATTTACCAATCGGTTGTCTTTATACGAATTTTATTTACGTTTTCATTAAAAAACAGATTAAATAATTTATTTAAAGACAGAACTGAATAAATATTTGGGAGTATTATTTTTATTATTACAGATAGTAATTTCTGTGTAAGTCTAGGAATATCAATACTAATAAGGTGTTGGAAGTTCTCGACGAGTTCTCGGAGGTTCTCGTAGGGTTCTCGGAGGTTCTCGTAGGGTTCTTCGCGAAATCTGCAATACTAGAAATAACTTTCTCTGAGTTGGGTATCTGTGAGCAACTTGTTGTTGTTATGCAAAAACATGCATTTCTATGTTAGTCTAGGAATATCAATGCTAATAAGGTGTGTAAGGTGTTGGAAGTTCTCGAAGAGTTCTCGGAGGTTCTCGTAGAGTTCTCGGAGGTTCTCGTAGGGTTCTCGTAGGGTTCTCGGAGGTTCTCGTAGGGTTCTCGGAGGTTCTCGTAGGGTTCTCGGAGATTCTCGTAGGGGATGGAATGATGCTGTGCTCTGGGCGGTCCTGTTCGCCGTGGTACACAGAGGCTCTACTGGGAGTATGGAACTAGGTTGAAGGTGTTTATACACAGGTTCTAAAAGAGTTAAATTCAAGGTAATATTTTGTAAATATGTTCAATTCACAGTTTATTGTGGCAATGAATCTTCTTCACTTTGATCTCGTAGTTTTTGCTGAGGCAACCCGTCACTTGATGTGCTTGGTACGGGGCTCTATTTCTATTTCAGGTGATGGTAGTGGCTCATCTTCTGCCGATACGGTTACCTGATCACCAGGTTGTGGTGCACGACGAAGTTTAAATTTAGGCTTACCTCCAGAACATAGCGCTCCGGAAAAACTGACCCCGGCAGGAGAACTCCACTCCTCAGCCGTCCGCACCACGAAAGAGGAAGCAAATCGCCTCGTGCGTATCGAAGGAATGTCAACAACAAAAGGGTGAAACCGCTCGCCGCACCCAGTCGTCCGGTGATGGAAGGGTGAAGGGGGCATCAGGTTATGTAGAACCTCCGCACACTCCCTGAAATGCAACCGATAAAAAACCGATAGGCAGGCCACTCGAGGCTCCGAAGACTTGCCTCCCACAAGTGAGCCATTGCCCATGACTCCTCGCTCGACACCCCAATGCATCCAGAGCATCCAGCTAATATCTGAAGATAGATAGAAAGATGTGAAGTACCGCCCCACCCTGGAGAGGAATGCCGTCAGGACCACCAGCCTTATTCACATCCAGAGTGCAAAGAATGTTTAAGTACCACTTTTTGCCGAATGTAGAAGTCCAATGGGTGGACTTTTACCAGCAGCATCTAGTTGTGAATTCTTAGTAAATAGAGATGCAAATAAGTCTGCTTTCTCCTTGGCGGTGTGAGCTAATGAACCGTTCGGCTCCTGCAGTGGCGGAAAAGAGGACCGACAGAAATAGGCTTCGACCGATTTGGCAAGAAACCAAAAAGCTTTACTCCCAGATGGGTAAGATGCTAGTGTGGCTCCAATGCGTCCAATATGGTCAAAGCGGGCCCTGCGTAGCGCACGTTTGCAAGACTTGGCAGCACCATTGAAGGCTCTCTTCAGCCCCCGAACATTTCGCGCTTTGCGGGCTCGAGCATCCGCCCACGCTCGGCAAGCAGAGTGCTTATGTGCTTCAGTACTATCACACTCAGCGCCGAACCATGAACGGGCCTTGTCTCGGAGTGAGACATCAGAAAATGGAACGAAATATTCCATAGTCTGGCATATCACCCCAGAAACAGCCTCCGCGCAGCAAGTTGGGTCGTCTGAAGAGAAGCATAAGCGCAGCCAAGGGTAAGACGCGAAGAAATACCGCATCCCATCCCAATCTGCTGACTTGTATTGCCATACTCGCCTAGTCCCCTTGAGATCGGGATCGGGTGGCGAGCAGACAGACACAGATTTCACCAGACAGTGGTCGGAGCCACCCAACGGCGAGGAAACCGCGACTTGACATGGGTCTGGATCAGTTGTCAGCAGAAGGTCCAAGCAACCGGCCGCATGGCCATCAATGTCGGGCACCCGTGTCAGTCCAGTCACCAGTTGGGAGGGACCAAGCGTCAGTGCGAATGCACACACCAATCCCCCAGCATGGCCGGTGCTCCGGCATGGGCACAGCCACTCCTGGTGGTGGGCATTGAAGTCCCCCAGAACAACAAGCTGCGCCGATGGGCACCTGAGCTGAGCCAGTTCAGCAGAGTCTGAAAGATAGTGAAACAACCTGGTTGTCCCCATGTTGTCGGTGTGCGACCGATAGACACCAGCATAGAGTATCTGCTCCAAGCCAGTGTCCACCAGAACCCACAATACAGAGAAACTGGAATCCTCAATGTTACGGAGACACCGACAGCAGATGTCATCGCGAGCACACACGCAGGCGCCAGCGCGTGGCTTAAAACTGTGCTCCAGGGTGTACCCCGGGCGGCGCAAGCATGCTGCGTCAGCAGGACATCTGATTTGCGTCTCCATGAGGAACAGCAGATATGGTTTTTCGGTCTCATGGTGGTGATGGACCGGTATGAGATCGGAGTGCAGACCTCGGATGTTATAGAGGTGCATTTTTTTTCTTGATCATGAGCGACTTTTCGTGTTCGCCTTCTTCCCACAACTCTTGCATAAACGCTCGAACATTTGCTGATTCATTTGCATCATGTGCATGAAGAATTAAGGTGGCACCCCACCCATGGACGTATTCGGCATAGGTACATTGATCATCGGCTGTTGCCCCTGTTGCGTAGACCCCATTGCTTGAAGCCAAGGTTGAGTCGCAACAGGTCGTGATGAAGCAGTTCCAAGGATCACTTCGAATCCCACTTCTGATGACGAGGAAGGACGAGCATCGTTGTTTTTAATAAGGTGTGACGTCATCATTGCTGACGTCACATTCATCAGGATGGTTCTCTATCGAGGGTTGTTGATCCATAGTAACAGCAAAACTCCATAATATGGTTTTCAAGTTTTATTCCAGTAAATTGAGGAGCTCCGTACAGTCCGGCAGCTCGAGCGAGACTGAATTGCAATCGGTCCGCCGGCCGTATTTATACTAAACGAGCGGCTCACAAAAACTATGTGAACAGATAATTATTTCTACAAATATTTCAACGATTTACAAATCATAATTTGATCCTGAATACTTATTTATTAGTCTAGTATTTTATGAACATATTTGTGTTTCTATCAAATCATGCATTGATTCACAATTTATTTATTTTGATGAGACGAGTAATTGTATTTATGTGTTTATCATTAATGAAGTGTTGTTGCTATGCTTATTTTATGTGGTTGCGCCGATATATATATATATAATTTGTGTCCGGTTATATGAAGTGTATGTGAAGAATTTTAGATTGACTGGCTTTTTAAAGATAATTGAAATCCTTTCATTGACTTAATTTCCCTTCTAGCGTCAACATGAAATCGTTCATCGCTCTGTGCGTGTTGTGTGTGGTGGCGCTCTCGTGCGCGCGTCCCGAGGAGTACACCGACAAGTACGACAATGTTAACTTGGACGAGGTGATCGCAAACGAGAAGTTGCTGGAAGCATACTACAATTGCATCATGGATCTAGGCAAGTGCGCACCTGATGCTAAGGAGCTTAAATGTAAGTACTTTCAGCTCTACTATTATATATTTAAGGATTAAATTTAATCGTATATCAGATAATACTAATAATTACAACAAATTTTACCAAACTACTTATCTATCATCCCAGTTGGACGATTTATTTGATGAGCATTCAGTATGTTTCTTGAGCGTTCACTATATTTGATAAATGGTAAAAAAATATATTCATTTAATTAATGAACAACTTATAAAAACTTTTTGTAAATATTATTTAGACAGAGAAACGTACGTTAGTTACTGCGCTTGTTAATTGTACGTATATTTTTTCTTATTTGTATATAGTAAACAGCTTAAACGATTGTCATGAGTAAAAAAAGTGAATATTATATAATCTGCTTCTAATGACTGCTGTAAAAATTTGATCTGACTAATGTCCCATTTTTTGTACAGCTCACATCAAGGAGGCTTTGGAGAACGAGTGCGGTAACTGCAACGAGACCCATAAGAAAGGCGTCCGCAAAATTATCGGTCACGTGGTCAACAACAAGCCCACCTACTGGGAGGCGCTCAGAGCCAAGTACGACCCCGAGAACAAATACGCCCTCAAGTACGAGAAGGAACTCAAAGAAGTCAAATCTGCTTAAATTCTTATAACTCTTTTACTACTTTTCGTGAATAATTCAAACTAGCCCCAAACCTATTGATGTGATATTTTATTTCTTTAAGTCACAAATATACAACAACAAGACCATAAATGTTATTATTTCGACGCATTCCTATATTATTCCCTGTTATATTATACGAAATCGATCAAGGCAAAAAAAAGTGTTTTAACCAAATTAAAAAGTTTTTAAGCAATATAAAAAAAATGTCGATAAACTTGTACTTCACAAGTTTATCGACTGTTACTCATTATTAATAAACCTATTATTTATCAACAGAATATTGGTACAAAATACGCATAAAACCCATTTTATACCAAGAATAGGCTAGTTGACACATATGAAATTATGTTACAATGATGTTTATTTCTAAAAGTATTTCTCATATGGAACCTAAATATAATAATTTCTGTTCATAAACCTTGAATATGTTTGTATAAACTCAATATGAAAAGTATTTATTTTGTCTATGTCTTTAACTTCCGAAAACGCTTTCAGCCATTTTGTGACGTCATACATCATGTTAATAAACATGAACGCGATCCTTTTAGATTACACTTTCTCAGTCATGACGTCATTCCTCTTGAACACAGATAATATATAGATCAACATGTCTGCCATCGTTTTCGTCTCCAAATGTCAAGCCAATTTTGAAATATTAATTTTAGTGCTTTCTAGATCTCAAATAAATGCCATATTTTTTTCTTGATCTAGTTAAACCATTCGTGACCATATAAAAATAATTTCAAAAAAGTATCAACTAGCCTAATCATAGTTAATTCATAGAATTCATAGACGCAATTTACCTACCTACGTTTGTTTGGAGTATTTTAGATACTGCTATGAGACTAGAAAAAAAAAGTAAAGTAGTAAGTACTTACTTACTACTTTACTTTTTTACTAAAAACTTTTTTAGTAGAATAATGATGAAGTTGTTTATTATTTTTCATAGTCAACCTATTAATACCGTAGGTTGATAGGGACATTGCGTCTATGAAGTAAGTTTGTTATTTTATGTACGTTTGGCGTCTAACTTAAAAGTTTTTTGGCATAAGTCTGAACGGACCGTCCGAAGCTGTCATAGCCCTAAAGTCAGAAACAATACTCTACAAATCAAAGCAAGATATTTCATTTATATATTTGGTTAACCATTCTATAAGGCTGAACCCCTGCTCACCATTATGCACGGTGAATTAGACAAAGCTTCAAGCAATCTGACCTACCTGACCTGAGGCTTGGGCTACTTTACCGGCCTTCTTTGTATAAAATGGGTTTTATGCGTATTTTGTACCGATCTTCTTTTAATAGGTTTATTAATAATGAATAACAGTCGATAAACTTGTGAAGTACAAGTTTATCGACTATTACCTACTATTTAGCACAAAAACCATTGTACAGTTTAATGATGGCTTTAGGCGATCTTCAGAATATAATACGACTCATTGGACTTGGCCTGATCCATAGTTATAACCTTATTTTTGGTTCTATATATGAGGTTCTGTTCTTTAAGTAATTGATATGAGATGATAATATATTCAGGATGAAGCCCGTTAAACCAGTAAATTTAAACAAACGTATATATATGGCAAAGTATTTTACATAATATTAACCAACCACACTAAACGTAACCGAATCAAGTGTCAATAATTAAAGTGAAGTAGGTGACGATATCTAGCGTGCATCACTGCTCGCTCTTGAGTTGCTACTTGATTACCCACTCTGATATGGCCGCGGCACGAACCTGTGTTTACGATACCTACACGGGAGTAAGACAGGCTTTGTATTCGTAAATTTATATGAATAAACAGGAAATTAAGTCATGCTAGGACATAGCATATGATAAATAGGAATCTTCTGCCCTAGATAAAATTACACTACAGCGATGGGATCACTCTTTATTGGCAAATGTTAATAATTACCATACATTTTCGTTAGCGATTTTACGATAACGATCACTCTGTGGTGGTGGCATTTTGTCTAGACCCTCAGCAGAGAAAAGGCAAATAGTGCCACATCCATTCTGTAATAAGTAGTCCCCACGTCCCTAGTTTTAATTGAACTAGAAAGAGATTACTAGCAACAACTCCTTCTAATCTGCTTTGATTCTATTCCCGAATGTCCCAAGGCAGTTGTAACTTTTTGTAAGGACTAGGTACATCTTGGCACTGTTGGCATTTCCAGTGTGTGCTACTGTTGATCCTGGTGTACCGGACTTGCTGTAGCGGTGAAATGTAGGTGAGCCAATTCTCATAATAAAAAATGACCTCATAATTACATGTCTAATGATTTTTTCAAAAAGTGCTGTAATCACCAAAATTCTTTAACCCATGAACATATACCTATACCCTTAAAACTTAGGGCCTGTTTCAGTAATGATCATTGTGGTTAATCCAGCTACAATGGGAATTGGTAAGGTTAGGTTAAACTCACATGGATAAAAATACATGCTTTATTTAAATTCGAGATTTATTTTCTCAAACGTTTGTCTAATTGGCACTAAAAAACTTTAATTTGGCATATCTATATCCGCATCTATGGCAATAGCATTTCATTTGATTCATTATTTCATTAATAATATATTGAAAATACAGGAAATAATAACGATGCTTGTTTTTTCTTGTTTGTTCTATGACTATAAAAAAATATCACATCAATAGGTTTTAGGCTAGTTTGAATTATTCACGAAAAGTAGTAGAAGTTATAAGAATTTAAGCAGCCTTGACTTCTTTGAGTTCCTTCTCATACTTAAGGGCGTATTTGTTCTCGGGGTCGTACTTGGCTCTGAGCGCCTCCCAGTAGGTGGGCTTGTTGTTGACCACGTGACCGATCATTTTGCGGACGCCTTTCTTATGGGTCTCGTTGCAGTTGCCGCACTCGTTCTCCAAAGCCTCCTTGATGTGAGCTGTACAAAAAATGGGACATTAGTCAGATTTTATTTTCGTTTGAACTGTTTACTATTAACAAATAATAAAAGGGGTATACATAATTAACAAGCGCAGTAACTTAGGTACGTTTCACCTGTCTTAATAATAATAGCAAAAAAAATCATTTTCTTTTGTATTAATAAATAATCTATAATATTCTTTTGTATAGAAAATCTTGTAACACCTGTAGGTCAATCATTTAAGGAAAATATAATTTTTATCGTTTATGAAATTTACTGAACGCTCATGAAACATACTGAATGCACATCAAATAAAGGAAAGTTTCACCATTGGAACTCCGACTCAGAGTAGTCTAGCTCGGATAAGTAGTTTGGTGAAATTTGTTGTAATTATTAGTATTATCTAATATGCAGTTTAACATAATTTTTCAGTATATAATAGTAGAGCTGAAAGTACTTACACTTAAGCTCCTTAGCATCAGGTGCGCACTTGCCCAGATCCATGATGCAGTTGTAATATGCTTCCAGCAACTTCTCGTTTGCGATCACCTCGTCCAAGTTAACATTGTCGTACTTGTCGGTGTACTCCTCGGGACGCGCGCACGAGAGCGCCACCACACACAACACGCACAGAGCGATGAACGATTTCATGTTGACGCTAGAAGGGAAATTAAGTCAATGAAATGATTTCAAATATCTTTAAAAAGCCAGTCAATCTAAACTTCTTCACGTACACTTTATATACACAAATGATATTTTCAAACAAAATTTAATTACGTCAAATACAGTAAAATGTTCATGCTTATTTCGAGACTTTGAGGAATTATATTCTTTATTGCTTTCGGATATAAACAAATACAATTAAGAAAGGTTCTTGGATACTAATGGTATTTTTAGACCACGTAGCTTTTATAATCCAGATATCTAAAGCAATACCAAGAAAGTTTCCTCAAGAAAATATTTTTATAATTGTTAAAAATAATTGGTAGTAAATTTTCATTTTGGTTAGTAATAAAAATAAAGTACCTACTACCTGGAGAAGGATGTGTTCACAGATAAGATGCGTAGTGATCTAATGCAATCGTCGTCGTAGGATGAGTTTATATACTTACATGTGGCGAAGAAAAAACTTAGAGCGAAATAACAATACGGGAAAATATTTTTATACACACTTTTGTTAATTAACTATGTCGTAAGAATAATAGACTTGCCTGAAATGTTTTATTACTACTAAATTGGGTTCAATTTTGGTAAATGTTGTTCGACGATTTGAAATAACTAACTACACTGAAACTTTATGCCGTACTGCAGCGGTATCTCAGTGGTTACGGAAGTTCCTTCTGAGATCTGGTGCTCTATTCAGATTGCTTAAATGAACAGAACATAATAAAACCTTTTATGGTCTATTTTCCATTACTCTCAAAATACGATACGATAGTTTTAACGGCAAGCGGCAAGCAATCAGGTGCGAGACCGATAGTTTAATACCACCGCTAACCAGCTACCAACTTCCTAAATGATTAGTCCTTATAACGTTCTCAAAAACAAATTAACATATTTTTTTCCCGTCCCGGCGTTTAGCGTGTGCATCCTCCTAACAAAGTTGGAGAACATCGGTATCAGAGGCACCCAACTATCTCCCTTCAAGAGCTATCTCACAGAACGGCGACAATTAATGACTGGATGAGCGATGAACTTACCATTACCTATGGCGTACCACAAGGCAGTATCATCGGCCCGACCTTATTTTTAATATATATAAATGACCTATGTCAGCTAGATCTTAAAAATGGTCATATATACACGTATGCGGATGATACTGCCCTGGTTTTCCATGGTTGCTCCTGGGAACAGGTTTTTGGTTATGCACAGTGTGGTCTCAACTGCGTTACCGCCTGGTTGGCACATAATCTGCTCACACTAAGTGTCGAGAAAACAAAATACCTCACCTTTTCTCTGACAAGCACTGGCAAACAGACGTCGATCGCATTCAATTTAAAGGCCCACTCCTGTAATTTTTTAACACAAACAGCATGCAGTTGCCCAGACCTGTCACGGACCAACAGCATCAGGTATCTTGGTGTAATTTTGGATGACGTGCTCTCATTCTATCCCCATGTTGATGCTCTCGCCTCGAGACTACGTAAATTAATATATGTATTCCGAAACCTACGACATGTCGCTGATACTAAAGTTATTCGTCTCGTGTACCTGGCCCTCTGTCAGTCTATTATCCAGTATTGTATAGTTACCTGGGCTGGGTCTTCGAAATCTCACTTCCTAAAACTAGAGCGTGCCCAGCGAGCTCTACTGTAAGTTGGATGGCGACTTCCCTATATGTTCCCTACCACTAATCTATACCAAACCTGCAACGTCCTTACAGTCCGGAAACTGTTTATATTGGATATTACATTGACTTCCCACGTACTTACCCCCTATGATCCCGCTAAATTTACAAATCAAAGAGGGAAACACAACGTTTGCAACCCAGTACTTGTAAATACAGCCTTCGCCCAGCGGTTTTATTGTTTTCTTGGTAGTTTTATATACAACAAAATAAACAAATTGCTTAACATAATATATCCCATGCGCAAAGCGAAATGCTAATATATGGTAACTAAATGGCTTTTCGATCTGGACTACAATGAAATAGAAAATTTTATTCTTCCCGTAAGATAAAAACATAATTAATAACAAAACACACACCCACACACCCCACACCTACACTACACACAATATTCTCTTACACACTCCTAATATACTACAATATTATACTATATTAATATATTACACAAAAATGGGTCTCTCATCAAAAATATTAATTAGTGACACTGTCTAAATTTTTTACTGGCTCTAGATTTTGCAAGAAGGAGAAAGCCTAGTACAGACTCAAGCTCTCTCAAAGGTTCAAATTTAAGCCGAAATGTGTTTAATTAACCAAACAATACAATGTATGTACCTTTAAGAGAGAAATAAACTATTATTATTATTATTATAGTTAGCGTTTTCAGAATGAAGCCGAACTTTGTTTGGCTTAATTGCGTGTCTGGCTTTTATCAATTTTCCTCCAGGCCAAGCTAGCGCCGAGCTCTGGCGAGTCGACTGTCGGTTGCTTATAAATACTAGATTTTTAATATTTTTTCTGAGTAAGTACTTATTAATATAATTACTAAGACACCTAATCCCCATTAACATAGGGTGTCCGGCCTTTTTACTCAAATGTCCGGCCAAACGGCTTTTAGGTTTAGCGACTTGGCATCCCTACCCGGGACTTCAACCCCAATAGAGGTACGATTGGATCACGCTTACTTGTTTATACCTAAGATATATTTTTAGAAAAAAAAACATTAATTAACAGTAATTAAATATACAGTAATTAAATCAGATAAAGTTAATACCAAATTGTATTATAATTTTAATTATATATATGAAGGTCTTGTAGTAATGGCTTATACAAAGTAATATTAAGGACTAACAATATCAAACATAGTGTTGGCGACTAACTAGGGACTTAATATTATTAAAAAAATTGGTTGTCTGTAAAGTCGGTTTACGGACGATAAGTTTACGTGATAACGTTATAAGAAAACATTGATGAAAACAACATCAACTTTTCACTTCACCTTGAAAACAGTTAACAAAACAGTTTACGTGTAGACAGGTTGTTGGTTGGGTGCTGCCGCTGTTTCTACTCGGACGCATCGACCGACGGAGTGGAAGAGAGATAGATGCATCACAAGCCGAACGCTTACGCCGATCGTGCCTCTCTATCGCTTGTTCCGCGCTCTCGCTTGCACACTCGGCTCAGGCGGAACGTGGCAATGAGTCATGCTTTTTCGTGAGTGCAGCGGCCGGCGTTCATCGATTTATAAGACGTTATTACGTCAAAAATATATATTTATAATTCCAATTTCTCTTTGAAATGACAATAAGCGAACGTTGTATAATTAAGTTCTGTCACTGTCACAATATAATAAAAAAAATCTCATTTCTTACACATTCTCATTTCATTTTATTAAATCTATAAATGCGAGCATTAATATAAAGAAGATAAACAAAGTGTAGGCGAGGACTCGCCTACGCTTTGTATATTTTAATTCTGTACCTAGTTTATTTAAGCTATTACTACAAGACCTTCGTATATAATAAAAGTGATTATACAATTATAAACTTTATCACATTAAAATATTTGTTGTTACTATATATAAAAAATAAAATAGTATTTTTATGTTATTTAATTATTCTTATAGTAAGTATATATATCGTATAAGCAAATAAGCGTGATACATTCGTACCTCTATTCGGGTTGGAGTCCTGGGTAGGGATGCCAGGTCGCTAAACCTAATAAGCGGACAGACCAGCTAGTTTGGCCGGACATTTGGGTAAAAAGGCCGGACACTCTACATAATGGGAATTGTGTAGAGTGTCCGGCCGTTTATACGACAGAATAAGTATGTATATAAGATCAAGTATGTTTTAAGCAACCGAGTGTCGAGTTTTCTGCGCTCGGCGTTCGCTGCGTCCGGCATTGTCCGGACGCCTGGAAACTGAAGCTGGAAGCTAGCGTACGCTTAACGCCGGGACAAAAAAAAATGTTAATTTGTTTTTGAGAACGTTTTAAGAACCAAAAAGAGTTAGGAAGTTGAATAGAATGGAATAGTCCTTTATTCGCACAGAAAGTAGGTACAAGTTACAGTTGTTATGTTTGAAATGATCCTTATACTGACTACCTTAACTAAGGGCATGCAAACGGGTTAAGCTATTAGATAACGACTCACTTTATATTTTATTAACACATTCCATTAAATGAATATCTACAAGTTTATCATGTGGTAGTTGGTTGGCTCAGTATTAAGCTATTGGTACTACTGGTATTTTGATTTGGACCTAATTTCTAACTTGCCATTAAAACCATCCCGTCGTGTTTTGAAAATTAACGAAAATACTTAGAACAATTATCTCATATCAAATATATCTAAACTTGAACTCGAAAACCGAAAACTAAATAGAATCTACCGTAACCATTGATCTAGCGGCTCAAATCGTAAAACAATTCCAAACAATATTTACCAAAATTAAACCCAATTTAGTTGTAATAAAAACATTTTAGACAAGTATAGAGTTCCTACGTCATAATTAATTAACAACAGTGTATATAAAAATATTTTCCCGTATTGTTATTTCGCTCTAGGTTTTTTCTTTGCCACATGTAAGTATATAAACTCAGCCTTCGACGCCGACTGCATTAGATCACTACGCATCTTACTGTGAACACATCAATCTAACAAGTAGTACTTTATTTTTTTAAGTAATCAAAATTTAAATTTTCTATTAATTATTAAAAATTAAAAAATATTTCAATCAAGAAACTACCCTGCTACTAGTTATACCGCGTTGGCTAAAAATATCCAAGAACCGAACCGAGTAATTTCTTAACTCTCTAAATTCGCGATACTCATATCGAGACTTTGAGGAATTATGTGCTTTATTGCTTGGATATAAACAAATACAATTAAGTAAGGTATCTTGGATATTTTTGACTAGACTTTAGATAATGCGAATTTAACTGTTTTATTAAACAAAATTATATTTAGCTTTTCGATAAGTGTATATGAAGAATTTCAGATTTACTCGCTTTTAAAGATAATTGAAATCATTTTATTGATTTAATTTCCCTTCTAGCGTCAACATGAAATCGTTCATCGCTCTGTGTGTGTTGAGTGTGGTGGCGCTCTCGTGCGCGCGTCCCGAGGAGTACACCGACAAGTATGACAATGTTAACCTGGACGAGGTGATCGCAAACGAGAAGTTGCTGGAAGCATACTACAACTGCATCATGGATCTGGGCAAGTGCGCACCTGATGCTAAGGAGCTTAAATGTAAGTACTTTCAGCTCTACTAATAATAGTTTTATAAAAACTGAAGGATTATATTTAACCGCATCAGATAATACTAATAATTACAAAAAATTTCACCAAACTACTTATTTATCATCCGAGTTAGACTACTCTGAGTCGGAGTTCCAATGGTGAAACTTGCCTTAATTTTATGTGCATTCGGTATGTTTCGTGAGCGTTCAATAAATGCAAACATTCGTTTACATTATTAATACAAAAGAAAATGAAAAGAAAATTTGAAAACTATTTGTAAATATTATTTAGACAGAATAATCGTAAGTTAGTTACTGCGCTTGTTAATTATGTGTACCCTTTTTATTATGTGTTAATAGTAAACAGCTGAAAAATGTGCCATTTATTGTACAGCTCACATCAAGGAGGCTTTGGAGAACGAGTGCGGCAACTGCAATGAGACCCATAAGAAAGGCGTCCGCAAAATGATCGGTTACGTGATCAACAACAAGCCCACCTACTGGGAGGCGCTCAGAGCCAAGTACGACCCCGAGAACAAATACTCCGTCAAGTACGAGACGGAACTCAAAGAAGTCAAGGCTGCTTAAATTCCTATTACTTGTACTACTTTTCGTGAATAATTCAAACTAGCCTCAAACCCATTGATGTAATATTTTTCTTTTAGTCAATATAAGATCAAAACAAAACATGTTATTATTTCCTTTACTTTTAATATATTATTATTTGTAAATTTAATCTGAATTGCAGTAAAGATGTTAATGTACCAACTCATAAGCTATTGCCATAGATGCAAAAATAGTCATGCCAAATTAAAGTTTGAAAGAATGAAACTAGAATTTAAATAAAGTATGTATTTTTACCCTGGGTGGGATGTGACCATGTGGGTTTAACCGAACCTAACCAATTTCCATTGTAGCTGAATTAATCACAATGACCACTACTAAAATAGGCCCTAAGTTTTAAGGGTATAGGTATATGTTCATGGGTAGAACATTTTGGTAATGACAGGACTTTTAAAAAACAATCGTTGTACATCTAATTATGAGGTCATTTTTTATTATGAGAGTTGGCTCACCTACATTTCACGCCACTGCTAGTCCGGTACACCAGGATCGACAGTGGCCCACACTGGAAATGGCAACAGTGCCAAGGTGTACCAAGTCCTTACAAAAAGTAACAACTGCCTTGGGACACTCTAGCAAATCAAGAGCGAGCAGTGATGCACGCAAGAGTTCGTCACCTACTTCACTTTAATTATTGACACTTGATTTGGTTAAGTTTAGTGTGGTTGGTTAATGATTTGTAGCATATATACGTTGGTTTTCATTTACTAGTTTAACGAGCTTCATCCTGAATATACCACCATGTCATATCGATTATTTAAAGAATATAACCTCATGTTGAAAACCAAAAGTAGGGTAATAACTATGGGTCAGGCCAAGTCCAAATCCCAATATTCTTATATTCTGAAGATGCCCCTAAGACATCATTAAACTGTACAATGGTTTTTATGCTAAATAGTAGGTAACAGTCGATAAACTTGCACTTCACAAGTTTATCGACTGTTATTCATTATTTATAATCCTATAAAAAGAATACCGGTACAAAATACGCATAAACCCATTTTATACGAAGAAAGAAGGTAAAGTAATTACTCAAGTCTCAGGTTAGGTAGGTCAGATAGCTTGAAGCTTTGTCTACTTCACTGGGAATAATGGTGAACAGGGGTTCAGTCTTATAAAATGGTTAACAAATTATATGCATGAAACATTTTGTTTTGATTTGTAGAGCATTGTTTCGGACTTTAGGGCTATGAGGACTTCGGACGGTCCGTTCAGTCTTGTGCCAAAAATCTTTTAAATTAGACGCCGCGCTCACACAAAATAACTAACTTACTTCATAGACGCAATGTACCTACCTATCTACGATTGTTTGTAGTATTATGAATATTTCTGTAAACTAGGAGAAAAAAAAACGATTTTCGTAAAATACTGATTAAGTTGTTTATTATTTTTCTTGATTACAATGTGTTACACCGTAGGTTGATAGGGAAAAAAATTGTGTTATGTAGCAGTGGAGTTTCGTTTATCGGACGGAAATAATATGTAGCCACGGGGCCACTTTTGCTTCTTCACCGGATGTAAAGGAGAACAGTACCTGGAGTATTGCTCGCCATTATGCCCTTAATAAAACGAAATGAGGATGTGTTATAAGTTAATCAATTAAATAATAAATGTATATTCTTGTTTTATGATAAAAATCTCGATGGTGATCTGACAGCACTTATGGATAAAATGTTTGCTTGTTGATAATGAAAGAGAAATATAAATTATAATAAGAATGATTAAATAAAATTAAGTCCTCAGTCAGTGGCCAACACTTTGTTTCACTTAATTATGTTCCTAGTTTATTTAAGCTATTAAATACAAGATCTACGTATACAATTTAAATGATTATACAATTATATTTATTGTAACTACATGCAAAGTAATTAATGACTCCTTGCTGAAAAAACATCGTATAAGCAAATAAGTGTGATACATTTGTACCTCTATTGGCGTCAGAGTCCCGGGTAGGTAGGGATGCCAAGTCGCAAAACCTAATATGCGGACGGACCAGCTAGTTTAGCCAGACATTTGGGTAAAAAGGCCGGACACCCTAAATTCATGGGGATTTTGTGTCTTAGTACGACAGAAAAAGTATATATTAGGTTGGGGAAAAAGTCTTTTCGCATTATAGTATGTATGAACTTGTTATAAAATTTCTTTGGCTATACTGGCAATATTTGTATCTGGCTGATTTTGGTATCATTGAAAGTTTAAATTTTAAAGAACATAATTCCAAATTAAAATTAGGAAAATGTGTGATTTTCATTTGTTTTTCGTACTGTCAAGATGAGTGAATCTAATGAAGAAATTCGATACATTTTATAATTTTACTAAAAAAAAGGTAGAAATGCAACGCAAGTCGCGAAAAAAAATTGCGCTATTTATGGACCTAGTGCAGTGTCTGTGAGAGTAGCACAAATTTGGTTTAAGCGTTTTCAATCAAGAACGTGCAGAAAAGGTCGTGGTCAAAGGCCGGTCAGGCTTCACAGACTGTGGCGAAACCCGGGTTAACTCGCAACAAGGTGATGCTGTGTGTGTGGAGTGATTATTCATTATGAGCTGTTACCACCAGGCAGGACCATCGATTCTGAACGCTACTGCGAACAACTGCTGAGATTAAAGGAATTAATCAACAGAAGGGGTGTGGTTTTTCATCATGATAACGCTAGCTAGACCTCACACATCTTTAGCCACTCAGCAAAAATTAAGAGGGTTTGGCTGGGAGGTGTTTATGTATCCGCCGTATAGTCCTGACCTACCTTCAGATTTCCACCTGTTTCGGTCTCTTCAGAGGACTGCCAAAACCACTTGTCGCGGTATTTTGATCAGAAGTCTCAAAATTTCTATAGCAATGGGATCATGTCCCTACCTACAAGATGACAAAAAGTTATCGAACAAAATGGTACCTATACACTTTAGTTAAATGTAAATAAACTATAATAAAAAATGTTTTGAATTTTCTTAAAAAATGCGAAGAAACTTTTTCCCCCACCTATTATAACATTAAGTCTTTTTTAAGTTAGCGATTGTCGAGGTGTCTGCGCTCGGCGCTCAATTGTAGGCATCGTTTATTTTGGTCAGACATGTAATCAAACCTAATTATGTCCGGCATCATCCGGACATTTGGTAACAGAAGCTGGAAAGTAGCGTACGCTAAACGCCGGGACAGAAAAAATATATGTTAATTTGCTTTTGAGAACGTTAAACGAACCAAATAGAGTCAGGAAGTTGGTAGTTGGTTGGCTTAGTATTAAGCTATCGGTCTCGCGCCTGATTTCTCACTTTAATTTGGATTTAGCACTGATTTCTAACTTACCATTAAAACCACCCTGTCGTATTTTGAGATTAAAGTTAAATGGAGTGTTTTTTTTTTATGTTCTTTTCTTTTAACCAATCTGCATAGAGTTAAGCCGCAATGATGTAAATCGATAGCAATGACATTTAGTGATATTTTATAAAATGTTTTATTAAATATCAAATATATTTTTTTTACTCAACTCCAGCATTATTAAAAAAAAACCTATTTCCGTAAATTTATTATTTTTAGAGTAAATATATGAACTTCACGGACACAAAACTTACCCAATCTTTGAACAATTCTCTGTGTTTTAAACAAATAATTGTCTCGTGTGGGAGTCGAGCCCAGAACACCAGATTTTAAAAGTAACTACCGTAACCATTGATCTACCGGTACAAATCACAAAACAACTTCAAACAACATGTACCAATTTTTTTAGTAAATTGGTAGTTATAAAAACATTTAAGACAAGTCTAGAGTTCCTACGTCATAATTAATCAACAATATTGTATATAAAAATATTTTTCCGTATATTGTTATATCGCCCTAAGTTTTTGCTTCGCCACATGTAACTATATAAACTCATCCTACGAAGCCGATTGCATTAGATCGCTGCGCATCTTATCTGTGAACACATCCTTCTAACAGGTAGGGTATTTTTATAAGTTTGCAAAATTAAAATTTTCTACAAATTATTTAAAAATTAAAAATATTTCAGTCACGAAACTTCCCTGCTAATAGTTTTAGATGTCTGGATTTTAAAGCAACGTTGCCGCGTTGGCTAAAAATATCCAAAAACCGTACCCAGAAATTTCTAAATTCTCTAAATAGACTGTGAGGAATTATATTCTATATTGCTTGGATATAAACAAATACAATAAAGAAAGGCACGGTTTTTGGATATTTTTAGCCAACGCGGATGAAAATTTAAATGTTTTATCAAACAAAATTATATTTAGCTTTTCGTAAAGTGAATATGAATAATTTCAGATTGACTGGCTTTTTAAAGATAATTGAAATCATTTCATTGACTTAATTTCCCTTCTAGCGTCAACATGAATTCGTTCATCGCTCTGTGCGTGTTGTGTGTGGTGGCGCTCTCGTGCGCGCGTCCCGAGGAGTACACCGACAAGTACGACAATGTTAACTTGGACGAGGTGATCGCAAACGAGAAGTTGCTGGAAGCATACTACAACTGCATCATGGATCTGGGCAAGTGCGCACCTGATGCTAAGGAGCTTAAATGTAAGTACTTTCAGCTGTACTATTATATACTGAAGGATTATATTTAACCGCATATTAGATAATACTAATAATTAAAAAAAAAACACCAAAGTACTTATTCATCATCCGAGTTGGACTGCTCTGAGTCGGAATTCCAATGATGAAACTTTCCTTAATTTTATGTACCTACATTCAGTATGTTTCGTAGGCGTTCAGGAACCTATATTTGATAAACCATAAAAAATGTATTCCTTTAATTAATGACATGCAGGAAAAAATAGCTAATATTCGTTTACATTATGAATACAGAAGAAAAAGAAAAGTAAAATAGAAAACTTTTTGTAAATATTATTTAGACAGAATAATCGTAAGTTAGTTACTGCGCTTGTTAATTATGTGAACCCTTTTTATTATTTTTTAATAGTAAACGGTTCAAACGAAAATAAAGTTGATCTGAAAAATGTGTCATTTGTTGTACAGCTCACATCAAGGAGGCTTTGGAGAACGAGTGCGGCAAGTGCAACGAGACCCATAAGAACGGCGTCCGTAGAATGATCGGTCACGTGATCAACAAAAAGCCCACCTACTGGGAGGCGCTCAGAGCCAAGTACGACCCCGAGAACAAATACGCCCTCAAGTACGAGAAGGAACTCAAAGAAGTCAAGGCTGCTTAAATTCTTATTACTTTTACTACTTTTCGTGAATAATTCACACTAGCCTTAACCCAGTGATGTGATATTTTTCTCATAGTCAATATACAACAACAAAACCAAAATTGTTATTATTTTATGTAGCTTTAATATATAATTATTTGTAAACTTTAATTTGAATTGCAGTAAAGATATCAAAGTACCAACTCATAAGCCATAGCCATAGATGCAGAAATAACTATACCGAATTAAAGCTTTTCGTAATTATGTGCTTAGTGGCAATTAGACAAACGATGGAAAAAAAAATCTGCGTGGGATATGACCATGAGGTTTTAACCTTATCTAACCAATTTCCATTGTAGCTGGATTAATCGCAATTTCTACTACTAAAACAGGCCCTAAGTTTTAAGGGTATTCATGGGTTAGATAATTTCCGTGATGACATCACTTTTTGAAAATAATCACTAACATTTTCGCCACTGCAAATCCAGACTACCTGGAGCAACAGTGGCACATATTAGAAATGGCAAGGGCGCTAAGGTCTACAAAGTCTTTAAAAAGTTATACGGTCTTAAGACACTTGGGAATTCAATAAGAAACAGATTAGAAGGAGATGTTACCTACTGTTATCTTTTTTTGATTAAATTAAAACTAGAGACGTGGGGCTACTTAATTCAGCATGTGTGTAGCACTTTTGGTCTTTACTCTCCTAGTCAGAAGAATTTGACTCTTTTTTTTTGCGATTTAAACGGTGTTGGTTTTTCGTAACTATATAGAAAAAATTGCATAAGCTGATTGTTATCAAGGCTTTGATTACTAGATATTTTATATTTAGAATAGCCCGTTGTTTGGATGTTGGTTATTTTTCGCCCGTGCCTTGAATGTCACATCAAGCTGTCGGTGCTGCGCCTGATCCCCACCTGGTCCCACCAGATTTTGAGAGAAAAGGAATGGCTAGTATACCTGTGTTGGAGCACAAGAATATGTCCTGCGCACATAGCTAATCTAGTGATAGTGAGGATAATATAATATAGTGATACATGTTTTGCCGATGATGGACATACAACTATTAGGCACATATACTGGGGTACGTGGCGCAGAGAGAGCCATACACTCGCTGTCACCACTGTGACTGTGGTGGAGTGGCCGGCGTGGGCCAACGAGCGGGAGGAGCTCGTTGGCGTGGTGGGAGACGACCTCTCTCTGCCGACCATCATTTCAAAGATGGTCCAAAGTGAGAGGTCGTGGAAGGCGGTTGCCTCCTTCTGTAGACAAGTTATGTCACAGTAGGGGGCCGCGGAGCGGCAGAGGGAAGAGAGGTTAGGGAGAGATCCCTCCGCCCTAACCGCTCCACAGACGGCGTGTTGGCCGTCGGCGGCGGGCCGAAACCCGCCGCCTACCGCCCTTGGCTCAGCTTCGGGGAGTAGGGCACATGAGGCCCGCTCCCTTCGAGGCTGACCCATGAGGAGTAGGGACGCCTCTTCACTCCAGGCGTCCCTATAATTGGGCAAATGGGCCACTGTAAGTGTGGCCCAGGAGATCCCGCGGTGCCATACTGGCCGCGGGTGCCGTCGGAGGACCGGATTGCTTATACCCAGCCCCCGCCAACGGCGGATCGAAGGAGTGTCCGGGGGGTTTTAGTGGTGTAGAGTCCTCTCCTTGTGGTATGAGTTTAGCATACCACGCTATGGAGAGGGCGAGTCCCACATATTCCACCGCCAGCGCGCGAATACGCTGCGGCGGGAATGCGTTAACGCATTTACCCCAGGAAAAAAAAAGTACGTATATTAGAGTAGGTACAGGGTGCTTCAAGGATGCAATAAAAAATAACTAATATTTTCATAAATCAGTCTCTTCTCATTCTCCATAAATCAGTTTAGGATTTTTATTATATATAAAATACCGTCTTAATAATAATGTGGTGTATTGTGTAAGTGGAATAGAATCTATAGACCACAGTATATCTCGTACTAATATAAATATATATTTCGGTAATAAGAGTTTCGGAAATCTCATAAATTACTTAAAAGATGTACACTCTATATAGCGCGTGCATAATAATAAATTAGGTTAAATAATACCTATGCCGCAATGACACATGCATGAAAAGAGTAAGCGAAATGGCGTTAAAACCTAGTTAGGTATGCTTTTTACCGTTATGATTTTCACTCTGTGTCAGTAAAAAAATAATGATACAGAAACGATGCCTTAGACATCTATTTCATATACATATCATGTTATGTTTAAAATACCAACATTACTAAAATTCTGTAAAAAGCGTACCTATTACAAGAAATTTAGTTATTGCTTTGATTGGATATGAGATACGATAAATAAGAAACTTCCTCCCACAGGGTCTCGACAAAATTCCACTACAGCGAAGCAATGGCTCTATTATTGAAAAATTTCAAGTACCATACATGGTGACCATACGATACGAGGCCCTCACGAGAGAAAAAGCAAACAGTGCCGCACTTAAGAGGGCTGTTGCGAGCTATTTACAAATTACTTTGGCTCCCGTTCCCCTCGGCCCTAATGTTACGACACCAAAAGGCACAAATACATAACCACTATCAAGGGTATGCGCGTATATTTGCGCCTTTTGAGATTCTCCGCGGATTCAGTCGCCATGCCAGGCCTACTCTGAGTCCTGGAAAGATGAGACGGCCCGAAGGTGTTGACGCACGTAGCGTCCGCGTCCCACACCAAGGGCCGTCCCATCCTCAAGGGCACCAGGGTTGAAATTAGGAGTAACAACTCCTTTTCTTATTGAATTCCCAAGTGTCCCAAGACAGTTTAACTTTTTCTAAGGCGCCAGGTTTCCATTTATAGTATGTGTTGATACCAGGGTATACGGGACTTGCAGAGCAGACTTATGTTCCATGATTATTTTAATAAAGTGCTGTCGCATATACCCTTATAACTTAAGGCCTGTTTTAGTAGTGATCATTGTGATTAAACCAGCTACAATGGAAAATTAAACTTAGTGCCTGAGAGTCGCGGGTTCAATTTCCACGTAGGATAAAAATGCAGCTATTCAAATTCTAGTATCATTATTTTAATTATATGTCTAATTGTCACTTAGCACAAATACTAGGATACTTTAATTTGGCATAGATAATTCTGCATCTATTGCAATAACTTATGAGTAGGTACTTTTACATCTTTACTGTTTACAAATAACAATATATGAAAATTACAGGAAATAATAACAATTTTTGTTTTGTGGTTTTATATTGACTAAAAGAAAAATATCACAACACTGGGTTTTAGGCTAGTTTGAATTAACGAAAAGTGGTAGAAGTAATAAGAATTTAAGCAGCCTTGACTTCTTTGAGTTCCTTCTCGTACTTGACGGCGTATTTGTTCTCGGGGTCGTACTTGGCTCTGAGCGCCTCCCAGTAGGTGGGCTTGTTGTTGATCACGTGACCGATCATTTTGCGGACGCCGTTCTTATGGGTCTCGTTGCACTTGCCGCACTCGTTCTCCAAAGCCTCCTGGATGTGAGCTGTACAACAAATGGCACATAATTCAGATTATTTTTTAACTGCAGTAATTAGAAGCAGATTATATAGTCACTTTTATTTCTCATGAGAATGGTTTGAACCGTTTATTAACAAACAAAAGAAAGTATACACATAATTAACAAACGTAGTAACTTATGTACGTTTTGTCTGTCTAATAAATATTTACAAAAAGTTTTCCAATCTTCTTTCTTTTTCTTTTGTAGGTAATAATAATGTAAACGAATATTTACTAATTTTTATAAGTACTCAGAGCGGTCCAACTTGGATTTTAGTTAAGTAGTTTGGTATTCAAATTCATACAGAATGGGGTTAGTAGGTATCTCTATATTTTGCCATAACAAGGCGTGCAAATATTTAATATTCCAATACTAAAATATGTGTACAAATACTAAATTCAGTGGAAAATGTCAATAAAATTATTCATGTCAATATTATCTATTAGGAAATCGTTAATTGTATAATAACATTTATCAACTAAAAACTTGTTTAGACATTTTTTAAATTGCGTTATATTTAATTTTTTAATGTCATCTGGTAATTTGTCGAAGATTTTTTGTGCCATGCAAAGAAAACTTTTACTCAGCAGTGCTGTGCCGGCGCCGTACGTGATCTCAAGCTCCAGTTTATTCTTATCACGTAGTTTTCTATAATTACTTTTATATGCAATATTGTATAATAAGTAAGTGTTCGTTCTAACAAACATACTTACCTCATAAATATACAACGAAGGCAATGTTAACAGTTTTAATTTTTTAAAGAACGGTTGGCAGCTTGTTGTTGTGTCCAGGCCGCATATGGCTCTGATACATCTTTTCTGGGCTTTAAAGATAGTTTCTTTCAAGACTGAATCACCCCAGAATATTAAGCCGTACCTTAGAACGGATACGACATTTCCATGGTAGGCACATAGGACAGATTCTCGATTAGCTATTTTGGCTAGTTTATACAGTGCAAAGGATGATTTATTCAATTTTTTACAGATCTCACCTACATGTGTTTTCCACGATAATTGATTGTCAATATGTATACCTAAAAATTTTGTTACGTTAATTGAATTTACTATTTCAAATTGATAAATTAAACTGATGTCTCTAATATTTAATCTCTGATGGAAATGCATAATTTTGGTTTTTTGTAGGTTTATTTGTAAATTGTTATTTGTTAGCCACTGAATTATCATATTAAGTGTGTTATTTATTTCGGACTCATAGTTATTGTGGTCATCACATTTTATTATTACAGTGCTGTCATCGGCAAATAATACCATGGGGTGTTTAACGTGTCTCGGGAGATCATTTATGTAAATTAGGAACAACAATGGTCCTAATACGCTGCCTTGTGGTATTCCATATTTAGCAATTTTAGGCTGAGATGTGGTTTTCTGCTCTTTAGCTACTTTTGGACATATCTGGGTGATTTCTGTTATTTGTTTTCGGTTATTTAGGTATAATTGCATAAGATTTAATACATTACCTCTAATTCCGTACGCATTCATTTTTTTAATGAGAATATTATGATCTACGCAGTCAAAGGCCTTTGTCATGTCCATAAATATGGCGCATATAGGTATTCTTTTATCCATGTTGGGTATAATTGATTTTATTAAATTATAAATTGCCAAATTATTGCTCTTGCCTTTACGAAATCCATTTTGTTCTTTTGTCAATATTTTGTATTTCTCTAAGTATGCGTATAAAGAATTGTAAATTATCTTTTCAAAATTTTTTGAAATAATTGGTATTAATGCGATAGGTCTATAGTTTTTTAAGTCTGTTTTAACGTCCTTTTTGTGTAATGGTATTACTATTGAAGTTTTAAGCTTCTCTGGATAAATTCCGTGTATGATGCTTAAGTTAATAATATAACTAATGTGTGGTGCTATTGTTTTTGCGACATATTTCAAAACTTTCGTACATATACCATCATAGCCCACGCTGTTAGTATTCTTTAATGATTTAATTTCTTTTAATAGGTACGTCTTGTGGAATTGTGGGTTTCATAAACATTGAGTTGCTGCATTGGTAATAATCAGAGATATTAAATTTATTTAAATTATTTACGTCATTAATATTAGGATTAGTCTGTTATGTCATTGAAATTATTGATGTCTTCAGTATTAAGATTATTTATGTCATTATGTTTAACCGTCGGCAATAAAGGCTCAGTAAAGAAGTCATTAAAGTAATTGGCTATTATGGTGGGATTTGTAACTATGCTGTCGTTTATGTGAATTTCATTTATAGGTTCTTTTGGTAAAATTTGTTGTAATTGTTAGTATTATCTAATATACGGTTAAATATAATCCTTCAGTATATAATAGTAGAGCTGAAAGTACTTACATTTAAGCTCCTTAGCATCAGGTGCGCACTTGCCCAGATCCATGATGCAGTTGTAGTATGCTTCCAGCAACTTCTCGTTTGCGATCACCTCGTCCAAGTTTACATTGTCGTACTTGTCGGTGTACTCCTCGGGACGCGCACACGAGAGCGCCACCACACACAACACGCACAGAGCGATGAACGATTTCATGTTGACGCTAGAAGGGAAATTAAGTCAATGATATGATACAATGCTCTTTAAAAAGCCAGTAAATTCCAAATAATTCATATACACTTCAGTTTAATTTTGATCCTTGTAATGAGACTTTGAGGAATAATATTATATGTGTATTGTTAGTGAATATAAAAAAACACAATTACCTAAGAAAGATTCTTGGATGCTTATTATATTTTTAGACAACGAAGTCCTTATAATCTAAAAGATACTTCAGAGTGGTAAGTAGTAAATTTTAATTTTAATTATTAATAAAAATAAAGTACTACCTGTTAGAAGGATGTGTTCACAGATAAGTTGCGTAGTGATCTAATGCAATCAGCTTCGTAGGCTGAGTTTATATACTAAAATGTGGCGAAGCAAAAACTTAGAGCGAAATAATAATGCGGGAATTGATTAATTATGACGTAGGAACTCTAGACTTGTCTGAAATATTTTTATTACTACTAAATTGGGTTTAATTTTGGTAAATGTTGTTTGAGTACTACACTTACACTTTATGCTACTGCACCGGTATCTCAGTGGTTACGGTAGTTGCTTCTGAGATCTGGTGTTCTGGGTTCGAATTCCACCCGGGACACTTATTTGATTGAACCACAGATATTTGTACTGTGTCTGGGTGTGCTTTGTGTCCGTGAAATTGGTATTTTTAAAGTCCCCCGTGATACATGGATTAATTGACCTAGTGCTGGAGTTGACCTAAGAAAAATACGTTTGATATGTAATGAAGAAATTTTACAATAAATAAGCAATCGTCATTGCTATCGATTTCCGACATGGCGGCTTAATTCTATGCTGATTGGTTGAATGAAGGGAACATTTTCTAAACTTTTTTCTCTACTTTCCTTTTACTCACAACAAACAATGGGAAGGTATTAAAGGCAAGCCCGTAAGAAATCGGGTGCGAGACCGATAGCTTAATACTGAGCTAACTAGCTACCAACTTCCTTACTCTGTTTGGTTCCTAAAACGTTCTCCGAAACTCATTTTTTTCTGCCCTGGCGTTTAGCGTACGTTAGCTAGGCGTCCGGATAAATCCGGACATAGTAAGGCTTGATTGTGTGTCAGGATTTTTAAATTTTGCATACATGTGAGCGCCGAGCGCTTACAGCTTAAAAAATACTTACTACGACTTTAAAAAATACTAAAACACAAAATCCCCATTAATGTAGGGTGTCCGGCATTTTTACCTAAATTTGGTTTGGCGAACCCCTACCCGGAACTCCATCCCCAATAGAGAACAAATGGATCGCGCTTATTTGCTTATACGATACAATTTCAGCAAAGAAAATTATAAATAGTTATAGTTCATATTTTAATGTAATAAATTTAATCATTGTATAATCATTTTAACTATATACAAAGATCTTGTTGTTATAGGTTATATACAGTATATAATTAAATTTATTTATTCCGCAAAAAAATAATGCTATTTTTGCATTATTGATGTTGACTACTGGAACGCTAAGTAGGTACTGCTCAAAACTCATTTGCGCAAAGGCGTTCGAGTAGTCAACATCACCCTGATGTTGCTCCGTGCAGCAGCAAAACATGTGTCGGGTCTTCAGCTGGTAATTGTATTTTTGCATGTTGCTACTATAACTCCTGCATAATGTGCATAATTTTTGCGGGTGGGAGGTCGGTGCAAAAATAGCATTACAGCATATAAACACATTTCTTAGCGGAATTAACACTAGATATTTTGTCTTTTTAAATTAGATTAATTTGGATTTCCGCAAAGTAACGCCTGATTCTTTACATTTTAGTACATAATTAAGTCAAATATTGAGTTGGCGTCTGGCTAAGAACTTTTTTTTTAAAGTAATTCTTATTTATTTTTCAACAAAATATGTCAACAAGCAAACATTGTATAAATAAGTGTTGTCACTGTCACAATATAATGGAATTGATTAACTATACGTTCTGCCCATTCTCGTTTCATTTTATTAAAGGAAAAGCAATAACAAATAACAATGTATTATTATGTCTATAAGATAAAAAAAATCATAACATAACCACTCAAACGTCCGGGCGACTATAGTCACCTACCCCTTGAACGTCCGAGCGCGAACCGCGAACCGAACCGCGTCGAGCGCTCGTGCCGTTACTGATTCAAAGTGTATTTACTACTAAACTATTGCAGCTATAGCAAGGTAAAACCTACCAGTATCAAGCTGAATTATTAAGGAATCAAAATATGGACTAATTAAAGTTCAACAATTAATCTGCTATTCATAAAAAAATTATTAACTTAACAATACGGGTTAAATTTACGTAAAATATTTCTTTTAACAAGTTTTAACGAATCATTTTTTAATTATTCGCAATGTTTTTTAATAATAACTAAACTAGATTAAATAAGCTTTTTTTTTACACCAATATCTTATTACTTAAAATGAACAGTGTAGCCCATTAAACCAAAATAAAAAACGCTTTCCTGCAGTAATCTAGATCGACCTAGATTTCGTCTCCGATACCGAAATTACGGCAAGATGGCCGCCCGCCTAAGGATTTTACACACGACTTTAGGATTTGTTTTAAAATAAATTAGGTATTTTTATTCTAAATTTGGGTGATAGTCAATTATTGTAGGTATGTTTTATAATTCTTAAATATATTAATTTAAACTATCAATATCATCAAGGAAAAAGGCAATAATAATGTGCATGATGCATTAAAAATATCGGGGTCAGCAGCCAGTAACTTATAAAAAAACATTCACATTTTAATAGCAGCGTATCTTCAAGCAATACTAAGTATGCACATGGTATAATTATTACAATAATGACATCAATATTAAAAAAATAATATCCACGACACAAATAGGCGTAAAACCGTAAACCAAAATATTAGTGATTTTGATTTAATATGATAATTAAATTGTTAAAAAACCACAAGGGAAATAAAGTGAGGTGAAACCATCAAGCAAATTTAAAAATGATAGCAAAAGTCGACAATCATTAACAAACATAACATTATTATATCAAACAAAAAAAGAATCACCACCACACAAAGCGAAAAAAAATATTGCAAACATATTTTGCCGTTTGTACACACCCTTATTTTGAACCATTTTAGTTCCGTCCGTGGATAGCAATCTATCCATGCCTAAACACCTGAGGAACACAATGACATTTTTAAGGAATCTTCCGTGAATATTGTATATTTCAGTTTTTAAAGTGTATTATTATGTTTATGACGAACTATTACTCTTTGTTTAAACAATATTTTACTGAAAAACTACGTAAAAATAACTAAAATTGGATCAACAACAAGAATGGCCGCTCCTACGCCATTTTTTTCGAAACAGCTACACTTTGAATTCCAAATATGACTTGATTTTACTCTTAAAACTGTGATATGTATACTTAATTATAAAGCAAAAATCATCTATTTTATTTTTATGTATAATAATCTATGAACTAATAAATAAAACTAAAGTTCTTACGACATAATCGCTGGAACTTAAAAAACACTTGTTCACTAAACACAAAGCGTAGAGTGGACTGCAGATAAACGTTTGTTTTTATTCTTTGAGGCTTCTTACACTGCCATCTCGTGATTTTTATTGTAAAGTAGTTCGTCAGCTATCGACTACACAACTTAAACACGCAAAAAGAAACGCATATTGTCGATAGATGTCGGTTTTATAAAATATGTCGCTATGGATACTAAAGTATCCTTGGACGTACAACGCCCTTTTTTTTTTGGATACCAAAGTATCCCTGGACGTGTGAGTGGATAATACCTACAAAGTTTTTTCCTATGAACCTGCGGTAGGGGTTCATTCAGTTTTTATGTTTCGATTTATAAGAATTCTGCGTATTACGGATATCTCTGTAACACATTAAAATGTAAGATTTATGACGTATTCATAAAACTACTTACTTGATCTCGTTCAATCCAATTTTCGGTGGAAGTTTGCATGGTAATGTACATCATATATTTTTATAGTTTTACCTTATCTTATTTTAGAAGTTACAGGACACACATTTTACCACTTGGGAAGAGTCCCTCGCGAAAACTATTCAGTTTAGAAAAAATATAATAACTAGTATAAACCTCAATATCATTTTTGAAAACCTATCCATAGACACGTATGGGTTTGATTTTGAGTTTCAGTTCTAAGTATGGGGAACCCCCAAAATTTATTGTTTTTATTCCATTTTTGTGTGAAAATCTTAATGCGGTTCACAGAATACATCTACTTACCAAGTTTCAACAGTATCGTTCTTATAGTTCGGACGTAGCTGTGACATACGGACGGACAGACAGACAGACATGACGAATCCATTATGGTTCCGTTTTTTGCCATTTGGCTACGGAACTCTAAAAGAGGGAAAATGTATGAATGTTACCCCGTTAGTGGGGTACATTCATACACTCGAAGGGGCACATTTCATATTCATACATGATGGAGTAAGTTAATAACGACTTGATATAAGATAGAAAAATCATTAAAATCACAATTTATTAAACATTTATGTTTTTCTTAACAATATAATTATTGTACAAAAAATAAAACATGAATTAAAAAACATTGCAAATTATAATTAAGATTTAATTATTATTTTGCAATGTTTTTCAATCTTTGTACAAGTGACTTTTCGAACTCTTCTAGTTAACGAAAAACAAAAAAACTAACATAACTGTGACCTATGAATACTGAGAATTATGTAGCTGACTTAGGATCTGGTAGTATCATAACTTTGTCTGATGATGTCACTGATCCAGCGCGTTTTACATCTGGAAAGACAAAGTTTATGAAATACTCTTCCTTTTTCCTCAAAATTTTTATCTTAATTTAAGTTTTATAGAAGTGTCCAATGATTTGCCTGATGTTATTATATCGGGTAAATTATGTGACTGGACATATACCTAGTTGTTTTTTTAAAATTGACAACGACAATAGCTCCATTTTTTATATTTCCAGCATTGACAGGTACAAGAAGACTTCAAATTCATTTTCTTCATTGACCTCAAAAAGGGGGGCAGAACATTTTTTTTGGAACAACTTCTGTTTCACCCGTATCGATATAACTTTCTTCAATTTTACCCTTTTTTGTTTTTAATATATTCTGACGATACTTTCTTTAAACTCACGGTTCATTTCTTTTCCTATTTATATATGCTCTTCCTTCTTGTCATGTCTTTTTATTTTTTTATCTAAATGCTAATTTTGAGCATTTTGGTTGTAAATGATAATAAATATAAATTCTGGATTTTTCATAAGGAACTGCTAGTATGGACCTTATCATTTCATGTCTTTGATGCATAGAAGTTCAACAAAAACATGATGCAATTGGTGAAGTAGAAAGAGGCAAGATTTCTAGAAGTTCATCGGACCTGTATTTTAATTCAATACTGTCACAGGATTTGAATCATAAACTTGAATATGAACAAAATCTTTATTATTGAAAAGCCATCGATTTTGGGGCCATATTCCATATCAATAAATTGAGAAAAAAAACGAAGGGCACATTCATACATATGAATATATCCCTTGTGCTTGTGTATAAATCTAGCCCATTACATGTAAATAAATAAATAAAATAATTGTTTGAGGTTGAATAATTTACAAAATAAATAATGAACTTTGTGCTATTACGATTAATACAGTTGCTGAAGTATTAATAATACTCTAAAATATCAATCATTGCTATTTAGCAATGATTAATCTCTACTTCAGCAACTAGTTTCAAAAAACATTTAAAGTAGGGTCATGATGAAACAACTTACGCGAGGCAAAAACACGTTCGGTGTGATACTCAAACGCTTTACGCCGGCGGCGACTACTGTCAAACTTCACAAGTCAGAGCATACAGACTGAAGCTACTGACCCACACTAACGTTATCAAGAAAAATAATGTGAACAACTTTTTTGTTATGCTACTAAAGAATTTGTTTTCTTTCTCGATTCGTAGCAGTAATTATAATACTTCCGCAAAAAAACGTACATAGCGTATATGAAGTAATGTTTTTCATGTTTGAGTGGCGTTTTACTTAAATGTATTTTAGCACAGGTCTGAACGGACCTTCCGAAGTCCTCATAGCTCTAAAGTCCGAAACAATTCCATACAAATCAAAGCAAAATGCTTAATTTTTATAATTTGTAAAACATTTTATGAAGCTGAAGCCATGTTCGACTTTATGCCCCGTGATGTAGACAAAGCTTCAGGCTAGCTGACCTACCTAATCTGAGCCTTTGGCTACTTCACCGGCCTTCTTCGAACTCATATATATATGAAATGGTTTTTTTTGTGGATTTAGTACCGGTATAATATTTATAGGTTTGTAAATAACGAGCGACCGCCCGGCCTTTTGATCCCTGTGTCATTCCTTAAGTGATAAAATTTTTAATGCTACCTTTGCAATATCTAAAGAAAATACTGTTAATTACAGGATTTAAGTCCCTAAAAGTTCAGCTGTGCGTCAATATGAAACTGCGTCAAGTCATTTAGGCTCGATGCAGTTTCATATAATTTATTTAATAAGAGAATGTTCAGGATTCATTTTTTATATTTTGACAACCAAATATTTGATACTTTTGATAACACACATAATATATTTTAAATCCTTTAATAAATTTTCGAATTTTTAAGCAGCCTTGACTTCTTTGAGTTCCTTCTCGTACTTGACGGCGTATTTGTTCTCGGGGTCGTACTTGGCTCTGAGCGCCTCCCAGTAGGTGGGCTTGTTGTTGATCACGTGACTGATCATTCTGCGGGCGCCTTTCTTTTGGGTCTCGTTGCACTTGCCGCACTCGTTCTCCAAAGCTTCCTTGATGTGAGCTGCAGAAATAGATGATTTTATCACTAATATATATATATTTTAATGCAAGCAAAATATGGGCAGTACATTTTGCTTGTGTTTTTTTATATGGCAAGCTAAGTTGTAAATTACTTAAAGTCTTCTTATTTCAACTTTACTTCCGCCTTTATTGACAGGTCTTTTATGCTAATGATAGTTTATTTTGGCAATTTTAAGACAGACTTACATTTAAGCTCCTTAGCATCAGGGGCGCACTTGCCCTGGTCCATGATGCAGTTGAAGTATGCTTCCATCAACTTCTCGTTTGCGATCACCTCGTCCAAGTTAACATCGTCGTACTTGTTGGTGTACTCCTCGGGACGCGCGCACGAGAGCGCCACCACACACAATACGCACAGAGCGATGAACGATTTCATGTTGATGCTGGAACAAAAGTTAATTTTAAGGTAAATAAATATAGCAAAAATACTAAATAAATATATTTTTTAGAGGAATTATAGTTGGGATCACTTTTTAAATATTTAATACTACAACGAATTGTGTAAAATGAAAGCTTATAACATTTAAGGACTATAATCAAAAGCTTTTTTTATTGTTAGAAGATTGCAGATAAAAATTATATCTTTATAACATAAATAAAATACATATATAGAACTAAAAGTAGCTATTTAAAATAAAACTAAATACAGTACTTATAATACTTCAGCTACCAAGTCAATTGTAACCAAATAGTTAGCAGATTTAAAAAAAAAAGAAATATTTTTGGTAATGATACGAATGCGTTGCCTTTTATTTCTCCGATATAGTTATTAGAAACTTGTTTCACAAAATTCCGCGAATGAAAAAAATATGAGTCGAGAGATCCCAAAAAATGTTGTAGATTTAGGCTTCATTATATAATAATGTATGTTACCTGCAATGAGTTGTATTCACAGATAAGATGCGTAGAGATCTACTGCAGTTAGCATCTGATGCTGCATTTATATACTTAGATGTAATGCAGCAAAAAACTTAGAGTGGGCATAAATTACGGGAAACTATTATAACCTAACTATTGAATGTTAACGATGACGTTCTCAAGATTTTTTACCTGATTTTGATATATTTGTCTAATGATATTTTTTAAATTTGTATTTTTCTACAATAAGGATTAGATTTACGTTTAAATGGATGAACATTTATATAAACTAGTCAAGTGCGAGTCATGAAGGGTTCCGTACCATTTCCTGCGTCTACCTTTTGCCGTTATTGACACCTAGCAAAAAAGGGCAAAAATAAAAAGTTTGTAAAATATTTTTTATTTTATTTTTAGTATTTGTTGTTATAGCGGCAATAGAAACACATCATCTGTGAAAATTGTATAGCTATCGCAGTTCTTGAGATACAGCCTGGTGACAAACAGACAGACAGCGAAGTATTAGTAATAGGGTTCCGTTTTTACCCTTCGGGTAAAAATGGGCACTAAATAAAAGACAAATCAATTTGTCATCTGTACTATTATAAAGAGGAAGGATTTGATTGTTTCCTTTGAATAGGCACCAGAACAATAATACTGGAGCCGATTTAAAAAATCATATCGTAGGTTATATTAATAATGATGTTCCCACAGAAACTGGTGATACGCGAGTGAAACCACGTGCGGTCAAAAAGTCAAAGGTAAAGTATTACATCGCATATCATCAAATACTTATCATTATTGACCTCCTTATACTAATTGCGCGAAAAAATTATTATTTACTTAAATACTTACAAATTGTAAATTCCGATTCACATAAATAATACTTATTAAGTTCCAAAGAAAGGCAGTAATAATAAGATCTTGGACCTCGGCTTAGGGCGGTCGCTGGTGATGAGATTGAGGGATTATGACTTTTGGTATTTTAGGGAGTTTTGTGCAACTGTCGCTCTACTTTACAGGCCTCTCGGACTTCGGGTCTTCGAGGGCATCGGATGGTTCTTTGCAAACTAAGATCAAATCGCGAAGACGAGAAGGGACGCGTCGTGTTCGCGGGCGCACTGTTCTTCGAAGGGTTGGATAGAACAAAAAAAAAAAAAAACAAGTCAAACTAAATAAAATCGTTAAAACCATATTTTTTGTGCGGACCTATGTAATTAGCCACCGGTCTTTTGTTACTTCGCCGGTCATAAACGTGCTCAGTTTAAAAACTACAAACAAAGCAAACTGCGCAAGAGGGCGTCCCCCGTGCAGCGTCAGCGCACTCACTGGCAGGGGAATTAAGGTGTTTTTATGGGAATTGCTCCATTTTACAGTTCGCGGACTTTGGGCCTACGTGGGCATCGAGGGAACCTTGAAGGCTAAGGCTTAAGTCCTAAGGTGAAGGTGTGATCGTTCCTGTAAGTCAGAATCAATCTATTGTGGATGGGGTTATTTTGTCTATCTAACTGAAACATAAAAAAAAATGATATTCGTTATACTGCGGCTTACATTAGGTGCTAACATTTAGACATTGTCACTCATGGCGTTTAAGGAATGAAATAAACGCCTCGATGATCATTTGTTTTTTATTCATATACCTATTTTTCACACTTTTAGAGAATGCGTTTTCACGCTGAATATTTTCTCTTACACACGTATGTTCACATATTAAGATAGTTGAAGTATTACTTTTGTACTTTTTGGTATATCTATTACAAATGTGACGTCCAATAATATTACAAAGCTAATATAAGTATTTTGGTTTTAATTAGAATATATTATATTTTTATACTATTGGATGCTGTATAGAATACATAACATGCTGTATAAAAATATGTTATGTGAAAGTTATAGTTTCACTGCCTTGTTGATCTAGCTGCCGCTATATGTTGGACTGTAAGTATTATATATATTATTACAGTGAGTATTATACCTGCCCTTTATTAATCAAGGAAAAAATTAATAAAGGGCAGGTATAATTATTATTAGCATTTTTGCACCACAATGATTTTTTTTATCGACTGTCTAGTCGTACTTTAACAGCATGGAAAGAAATATTTTAATTATATTCGATATAGACGTTCTTTTTAATTCTGTCATATTAGTTTCAATTTTGCAACCAGTGCTAGATACATTTTATTTGAAAGTTTGTAGCAGGATTTATGTGCGAGAACACGGTTCGGCAGGTATTATAAACGGTCTCCCCTGATCACCTAGGTGATCAGAGGAAACTAATTTAGTCTCCTTGAATCACCTGCGTGATACTAGCTGGGTGGTTCGATTCGATTTCCTTCCACTTTGAACACCTAGGATATATCACCTGTTTATTCAAAGTGTAATAAACCATTTTGAGAGTAAAAAGGAATAGAGAGTATATCTGTTTTTGCGCACAATAATATGTCCAGCGTAATGGCTAATCTCCTTAAGGATTCGCCGCCGTAGTCGAAATAGGTCAGGAGGATTATCAGTGACACATGTTTTCCGGTGATCGACATACTACTTACTGTTCTATGTATTGTAATTTTTTTAATTTATACCGCTATTTTTTATTCACATTCATTATGTAACTCTAACGACGCTAAAGAATATTAACTTATTTTGTGATTACTACTAATGGATCAAAAAACTATAAAATTATTATACAATTTTTTTAGTAGCATTGTTTCTATTAGATTATTTGAACTGGTTTGGCTTCTTTTGTATATAAGTATATAAGATATCTTAGACATACATTTGAAGTAAGTATACCTACTAAGAGGGAATTGAGACACTGAGATCTTTAAAAATAAATTTGGAATTTATAAACCTTCATATTTTTTAGTTTACTTTGCAATCTAATGATGTTGATAAAATAATCTAGTAGCAGGCCCATTGCTTTAAAAACATGACAGTTTTTTTTAGGAATACGCAAATCATGATATTGCTGTTAGTTTACAATTTTTGTTGTTATATTTATTTTCCTTATCATCAAACGGGGTCCGTATAAAGTTCATCAAAGGGGGTTCTTTGAATACCGTCATTGTGCTGCAAGTTTATTTATTTAAAACTTTTTGCACAACACTGTACAGAGGCGGACTTAATGCCAAAGGCATTCTCTACCAGTCGACCTTAGGGTGATGCAGAGAAAACATGGTAGGTGCACTTTGTGTATGATAGGTAAGCTTCATATCATAAAAATATCATACTAAGTAATAATATATTTTACTAATACTCAAGTTATACAGAGGTAAACGTTTCTGACAACATTCGTGGCGTAGCAGTTAAAATCTTCTCTTAATTTCCAAAGGTGCTGATACGATCACAGCGCCCTACATGTAATCTTTGTCTCTCTAATATTTTTTGCCGCATCTGGTTCGTTGATGGACTACCATCCGTGCACGTTCCAAGCGTGATAACAATGGCAAAAACCCCTTTCGGGTGGAACCATGTTCAGCAGTCATCGACGTTATACAGGCTAATGATAATTATAAACGCTGCCCTTAATCTTGCATACGGTTGCCACATAAAATATGATAACAGGTTGGCCAGCCTCAACCCACGCTCAAACGACCAGACCCGAAAATAAATCTTTGAGTTTACGCAAAGATTTTTTCCATAAAAATCCTTCGTGTGGTCTCAGGCGAAGGCCCATGTTTAGCAGTGGATGTAATACGGGTTGATAATGATGATGATGATTTGATAGGTAACTTTTGGAGTCATCGCAATCATTTCGCAAACTTCTAAATTTCTGCTTCATAAATGCTTTGTTGTTTGTGAATGAATTGAATAAGTGTCAGTACCTATAGTAACTACTATAGCTACTGTTTTAAATAAAACACTGACCTTCCGCGTGTGGTTTCACCGGTGTAGCTACCGTTCCCGCATGAACTTCATCTCATTCAACATAAATCTCATCTACATTCCTTGATAAATAGGCTATCTAACACTGAAATAATTTTTCAAATCGGACCAGTAGTTTCTGAGATTAGCGCCATCAAGCCAACAAACTGTTCTGCTTTATATATGAGTAAAGATAGCAGATTTAATATATTCACTCTATCCTACAGCTGTAATAAGATAATATAACTTCAAAATAAATATAAGTATGTATGGGCTCTTCGAAATGTCTAAATCTCTTTTTGTAATTTTTTGTCATACACATTCAACGATATTTTATAACCATACAGTTATATATGAATAATGGTTCATAAACATGAGCAAAGGTAATAAACCTAATGAAAATAGAGCTATATCCAGACGTGGACGGAGATAGACTACTATATCCACAGGTAGACATAGTAGCCTCCCGTAATTTGCGCCAGTGTACTCCGGCTACTCTATTCAGGTCATCGCATAATCTAAATAAAAATGATAAAACAGTATATTGTTGTCGGTTGTAGTGTATTTACTAAAAAAATCAAATCACAGGTTCTTTTTAATTATTCATGTACCAAAAAGTAATGCATAGATATTTAAGCAGCCTTGACTTCTCTGAGGTCCTTCTCGTATTTGCTGGAGTACTTGTTCTCGGGATCGAACTTGGCTCTGAGCGCCTCCCAGCGTTGGGGCTCCTTGTTGATCAAGTGACCGATCACCTTGCGGGTTCCCATCTTCTGGGTCTCAGTACACTTGCCGCACTCGTTCTCCAACGCCTCTGTGATGTGAGCTGTATAACAAATAACACATTAATAAAGAGAGTAGGTACTTAGACAAATCCAAAAAGTGGAATAATCACATCACATTTTTATTTTAAAGACAACCCCAGTAGCTTTGCAGTATAAGTGTCGCTTTAAGTCATGTGATCCGCACGCAGAACTGTATGCAAGAAAGCTTTGTGTCAAAGACTTCTTTTCAGGCTCCGTGCCTCGAATATCACGTTAAGCAGTTGGTCCCGATTGTTATAACATCATCTATAACAAGCGTGTACCTTCCTTGTGTGTTACAACATAATACTGCGGTTATCAACCCACCTGGCAAGCGTGGTGACTGTGGCAGACCCTCCCCCGGGAGTTATAGTGAGAGATGATGATGGTATTTTGAAGGAATAACCTTTAGTGTTAGTTACAGAGAAACTAAAATTAAGGTGTCATCCAACTGCAGAGTGACAGTTTTTACTTAATAAAGTTTAGGTTTTTTCCGTTCGCATTCGACAAACGTCATCATTGTTTTAATCAGGTTCTGTGTTTTTTTTTACAGTTTTTCGTACACTCAACAAATCGTAACGCACACCATATTGCATATCTCAATCCCCTTCTGGATTCGATTCTAAATGTCCTTCTTTATCTTGACAGGGCCAGCCCATTGCCACTTCAATTCGCTTACTCTACGGGCTATATCGGTTAGTATGGTTACCCTCCCTTATTGCGAAGTTTGTCTTTTAGAGTAATCCCAAGCATAGCTCGGTCCATAGCTCGTTGAGTGAATTTGAACTTATGGACTAGTGCTGCTGTAGGTGTACACTGTACATATTTAGCATCGTAGGTCATAAGTTTATTATAGGAACCACGGACTAGCTATCCACGCGCAGTTTAATTTGCGTAGCTCCCGTTCCCATAAGAACTTCATCATTAAATATAGCCTATAATACTACTGGATAATGTAGTCTTCTAAAGATGAAAAAATTATGAAATCGGTTTTGTCGTTCTGGAGTATATCCAATGCAAATAAATAGACAGTCAAATCTATCCTTTTCATAATATAAGTAGTACTACTCTAACAAATAATGAGCACTTTGCAAAGATTACTCACATTTCAGTTCCTTGGCATCAGGCGCGCATTTGCCCTGGTCCATGATGCAGTTGTAGTATGCTTCCAGCAGCTTCTTATTTTGGAGAACCTCGTCCAAGTTAACATTGTCGTACTTATCGGTGTACTCCTCGGGACGCGCGCACGACAGCGCCACCACACTCAAAATGCACAGAGCGATGAACGATTTCATGTTGGTGCTGGAACGAAAACCAAGTAATTTTGAGATTTTCTTATTTTTAAAAAGACGCGCGGTGTCGCGGGGGACTTTAAAAACATTCAATTCACGACACAAAGCACATCTAAAATCAGAACAATTATTCGAGGTTCACACAAACAATTGTCCCAAAATGGTTTGGACAGGTGGACTTAGAGTTGTGGTGGGAATCAAACCCAAAACACCAGGTCTCAGAAGCAACAACCGCAGCCACTAATCCACAAGTGCAGTCGTTGAATCAAAAATAATCGGTTTTTAGTAAAATAAAAACAAAAATCTCGGTATTAATTTCAATTGAGTTTGATTTTCTAAACAATTTTGAAGTACACGTTAATAAAATAACACAAGCAAGCAATAATCACTTTAAAAATTCCTATAATTAATATTATTTGTTATAAATATTACCTGTTAGGAAGATGTGTTCACAGATAAAGTGTGTATTGATCTATGACTATCGGTACCGGCCGCTGAGTTTATATACTAAGATGTGGTGAAGCAAAAACTTGAGTGAAATAACAATATGGAAAATTATTATTAACTATGTACACCATAGACGATTAAATATGACGTTGGATGTTGTCGATCAATATTTTTTTGAGGTTTCAAACTGGGAGCAATTGGTCAAGGTGTAGGTGTAGCTTAATGTGATTTTGTCATTTGTTTTATAAGTGTAAGGTATGTCGAGACATTGTATTTTCATCTCGCATTATGTCTAACTTTCGAGTATCTTTATGAAAAGGTTTTTATTATTATTCTATTATATTATTGATAGATTGTGGAATGATATAATTAGACAACGTTGCGGTTTAAAAGAAGATGTAGTGACAAAAATTGAAAAGAGTATGCATAGGTGGTTTGGTCGTGTCGAAAGGATGAATGAAAGGCGAGTAAGGCAGATGTGAGTGGAAACGCCGGGAGGGGACGCCCTAGAAGGACATACACTGACCTCATAGGTGATGTTCTTCAGAAAGGTCAGGTGCGTAGTACTCGCAAATCGCGTGCGTGTATAACCAGATGTATGAACGTGGACGAGGCAAAGAGAGTGTGTAAGGATCGTAGCAGGTGGCATTCTGTAGTTTCTGCCTACCCCCATGGGAGAAAGGCGTGATTATATGTATGTATGTATATTATTGATATCATTGACAACATCCGTAGCGTAGCGGTATTGGGCTCGCTTTAAGTCTCGGAGATCACGGATTCACAATCCCAACGCGGGACAGGAAATCTTTGTGTAAATTCAAGATTTCTTTCCGGGTCTGGTTGGTTGAGGGACTACGTGCCTCGGAAAGCACGTTAAGCCGTTGGTCCCGATTGTTATAACATCATCTATAATAATTGTATATCAAGGAACAGGCAGCAGCGTTTCCTTGTGTGGTACAACATAATACTACGGTCACCAATCCGCCTGCCAAGCGTGGTGACTATGGCAAATGACCTCCCCGGGAGAAAGGCCATGTTCAGCAGTGGACATTACGGGCTGATGATGATGATGGTATTATTGAAAGTATTGTATTGTATAATTATGTATTATTGTATTGTGCACTGGTGGTGGTTTAGTGGTTACGGCAGTGGTTTCTTAGACAAAGTAAATATCCTTTATAGCACACCAGAATAGTACAGCATGATAAATAAATAAATAATAAATGTTTTTTCAGAAAATCTTAGGATTAAATAGGTATACAAAAAAAAACTATTATTATAAAAGGCTGCCAGGCTCAAATGGGATTGGGCGGGTCACGTTATCGGCATGCACAATAGTCGCTGGGCAAAAATATGCACTCGATGGGTGCCTGAGAATGGACGACGCCGCCGAGGCTGGCCCAAAAAGAGGTGGCAGGACGATCTAGACATGTACCTTGATGGTTGGTCCGAAAAGGCACTAGAAAAGAGCACATGGAAAGATATGGGGGAGGCCTTTGCCCAGGAGTGGGACAAAAACATCAAACAAAAAAAAAATATTTAGGTACGTAAGTACAGGATAGCACTTTTGCCTGAGCTATGTTAATCCAGGGTTTCAGGCTAGTACTTAAATCTTAATAACTACTGTGTTACTGTGTTATTGGACAATTATTATTTGTGTGAACTACAAATAGTTATTCTAAGTCTGGAGTAGGTACTTTGTGTGCATAGATTACATGTGTGTGTGTTGTGTGTTTGTAAAAAAATATGAACCTAGTGCGGGAGTTGAATTAAAAATATATTGTACCTTTATTAACAAAATATTGTTAGTTAACAATACAACATCAAACTTATTACGACAATCTCACCCGCACTTACCCTTTATGTTTAAAAACGGTTTATTTTACAATAATATAAGTTCACACTAATAAAAACACGCAAGTTAGCTGGTTACAGTAAAAAAGTGTCCCACAAAAAACTTGATCAAAATATGGAGCCGCTTGTAATGTAATATTTATTATATTTTTTTGGTATGTACACACATGATGCGACAACTAGTTTAATATAATGTGACGTGTATACCTTTATTTCTAACAACGACTTCTTTTGTTCAAGTCTGTATACATTATATAATATATGCCGATTTTTGTTAAGTTCACTATGCCAATATTCTTTTTTGGGAAAGCCTATTACATGCAGTGAAACTGGTGATTATTCCCTCCACCAACAACCTTCGGGGCGTAGCGGTATGAGATATCTTGGTCTCGTTGGTTGACAGTCTACCGTGTCTCGGAAAGCATGTTAAACCGATGGTCCCGATTGAAATAACACCATCACAGGCATAATACCAAGGAACAGAATACTGCGGTTAAAGGTAAGATTGTGAGTATGGAGGGATGGATGAATGCATGTTTGTTACTCTTTCACCCAAAAACTACAGAATGGAATTGACAGAAAATTTGCACGCGGGTAGTTTATCCATACTTACAAACTTTCGCATTTATAATATTAGTCATTATTTTGATTAAATTCTTTACGAGATCCAAGATATTGGGTGTCTAGGTACCAGACTCAGGCTTACAGCTTAGAGCCTCTACCAGGTGTGCCGCTGTTGATCCTAACTTACTGGAGTTGTAGTGATGGGAGTCATCATTATCATCATCATCAGCTTTTATAACGTCCACTGTTAAACATAGGATTCCTCCCGTATATAATATTGGTAGGATATCAGAAAGTATAATAAATAGTCACCTATTTAAGTGGAATAGCTAAGACCAGTTTTAATAGAGGAAAATTTTAATGTATTTGTTTGCGCACATGATGAAGTCTTTGTAACAACATAATTGTTATTATGTCGAGATTGATTGTTCTTGTTATTTAATCAATATTTATAATTCTTATAAATATAGAAATATCTTTGAAATATAGTGATGATTTCCATAAAAGATGATTAATGAATGCGTAGTTGTTCTAGCATTAAATGTTCTGGTATTATATGACAGACCGTAACTAAAGTCGGACCGGCAATAAAAACTGTAACTATAATTGTTCTAGATCTCAGAAACGTAAGGACGGATACTTTATAAGCATTTCGTCGTAAGTTCCAGTTAATAAAGGGTGTAACGAAGCATTTTCGTGACTTTTATTTAACACAGAAACGATGCTTGATGGCAAGTGAGATAATTCACTTGAGTCACTTGTTATCAACCATTGTTTTTGTGATGTTACAAGGGACATACGACGAATGTTTCTGACATTATAATGGCACATCGGACCTTATGATTCTCAGCTCTAGAATTTAAAATCTCTTTAGAAAAATGTAATTAGTACCAGTCTAAAGTTAAAGTATTCTTCGTCGTGCCTCAGATATGACTTCTAGCTGTAATGGAATGCCGACAGATATTTTTACAGACGAGTTATCCAATAAGGGACCCGTTCCTTTAAAAGTTGGAACTCAAAAATTAAAAAATAATTGATAAGCTACGGTGAACAAAGCTACGCTGTTTATTAATATTTTACTCAATACAGATCTATAAATTCAGTAGTGGATTTACACTAGGTCGGGGCTAGTGCCCAGGGCAGCAAATTTTCTAGGGCGGCAAAATTTGTAAAGTGGAAAAAAAATCTGGTGCTATCAAAATTGAATTGCGCGGCTTATTTTTTCAGTGTCCAGGGCGGCACTTAGTTTAAATCAGGCCCCATATAAATTGTTTATAGTTGTAAAGGTTGACAAAAGCCTAAATTGCAATAAAAAGAAAACAACTTTTTTTCGGATAGATATTTATGAAGTCAGCCACGAAGCTTTTGCTACTACTTCAGAATTATAAACGCTAGATAGATTCATATCATAGTAGGAGCTGGTTATCTTTTATGGATAGATATTAAAAGAAAAAAAATATCACTAACCTCACTATATTTGTTACTAACTACTGTTAAAGGGATGGCATATTGTTTGGAAGCACCTTATATAGAGTTGGAACCGGTTAAGAAAACGAGTTTTAACGTCTAAAAATAATTAGTCGAGTACAAGTTGGATACAGTTGGGGTATTTCCTTGTATTATTTCTATTGTTTTGTTTTTATCATTAAGTAGCTTTCCGCGCGCGGTTTTGCGGTTTCGCCGTAGGAACTACATGATGGAATATACTCAATAAATGGGCTATCTAGTACTGAAATAATTTTCCAAATTTTCCAATTTCTTTTCATTTTTTTTTCTTTTTTTCGGACGGACATATGTAGTTAGCCAGGAGGCTTTTGCTACTTCACCGGGTATAACGAAATCGGACTATTAGTTCCTGAAATTAGCGCGTTCAAGAAAACAAACAAACTCATATATATATAGTATAGATACGCAAACGCATTTTATATATGTACTAGCGACCCGCCTCTGCTACGCACGGGTGTAATGCTGATGTATTATACATATAAACCAACCCAGTTTCGTGAATCACTCTATCTACTATATCTAAGCATACATAGGTACAGACAGGCAGCGGGAAGCGACTTTGATTTTACTATGTAATGATGATGATACTTATTTGTTAATATCGTTATTATTCTTAACATAAATGTAATGAAATAAACGACGTGATTATCAAATTTCCTATTAGAAAAAATAAAATGCATAGTAGCTAATTAGTAGCAATAGTATTTTGATTGTAGTAATTAAAACATGGTTAAAATTAGAATTCATAATTATCATATAAAAATACAATAATATACTTAAATAAATATTTCCTGTTCCCGTTACCCCTAATTAAAATATATATTTTTTAAGTATAATATTTATACTCATGATGTTGGAAATTCTAACATGTGTATAAGAATTAAAAAATGATAAGTTGCGACCAATTGATTCTTCGCGAGAGAATATTATTAATTAACTATAGGTGAGTAGACTTGCATATTTATATTTAAAGAATAAATGGTATTCAAGATAGAAAGAACGTGTACGTGAGTTGATGATACATTTATCTAAAAAAATCTAGTTAGTCAAAGGCTTTATATTTTGACTAGCTGTGCCCAGACTTTACTTTTTAGGATAATTATTCTTCAAATAAGTCAAATACACTATACACAATCAGTCATAACGATAAAAATACGTACCTAATTAGGTAGTTACATTACTTTAGTTAAAACTAGCGACCCGCCCCGGCTACGCATGGGTACAATGATCAAAATCCGTGCCGTAGTTTTAAAGATTTAAGCATACATCGGGATATAGGGACGGAGAAAGCGACTTTGTTTTATACTATGTAGTGATAGTTGCCTATACTAGGCCGCAATCAAATATGAATGATAAGAGTGAGCGAAATAGCGTTGCTACCTACTTAGGTACGCGTTTTGACGGTTACGATTTTCACTCTTAACAGCCAGTAAAAAAGGGTAAATAACTATGCTTTACACATCTATTTCATATACATATCACGCCCTATTATTTTCAAGACGGTAAAAAAGTCATCCAGTATAAGTTAAATAACTCGAATAGTATTATTTTTATTACTTCACGTTTAGTGCTTGATTAATGTTTTACTTGTTTTCCTATCTACGTATATATTTATGGATTCGCGTCATCCTTTTTTGTATCCAAATTAGTTGAAGCCGCTATTTATAGATGCTTGATTGGCTTAGGTTACAATAAAAACAAAGATTTTTACCGTTAACTTTATATTTAAGTTTTAATATAAACTTATTTTGATGCGTCACGTGCATTCTTGTGTCATAAATCTACACTGGTAGAAGTCTTCCCTTTCCATGGCAAAGCCCAAATAGTTGCAGAGGTTTAGCCAATTTAACCCCTTGGCAGGTGATTCTATAAAACGTCGAAAGTGTCTGGTACTCTCTGGCGTCGCTGGCGAACCAACCGCCATAACTGAAATAGTCTTACTTTGTAAATATAGTCAGAAAATAATAGTGTCTTCTGTAAAACTACAACCGTTTATAAGATCTTAATTATTTAAGTAAGTAAGTAAGTTATTTATTTGCAGATACAGGTAAAAAAATACAAAGGTGTTATCATTAATTACAGTTCACTGTGTCTTACCCTGAATAGGCATGCAAATACATAATACTGAAATATATTGGTAGTTCAGTTTAATCTCTTTAAATAGCAAATATTGTAATTATAAATGGTATTTACGTTATATATTGTAAGTCAAACATTTAATTTAAATTATGTCAAAACATTGTAGCTATAGTATAAAGTTAAGTTAAGTTTTGTTGTTTAAAAATTATTTCCCTACTGCATATAAACAAATATGACTTTGTAGCTTTGTGTTTATATGAGTTTTTTTCAAATACGAACATCATAATTAGGATAATATAAGCAATTTGATTAATATACAAAGAAATAGGTCCAAAATATAGTAATTTTGCCTGAACTAGGTATTCCTGTGTTTCATATTATATTATTAGCCATTTCTTCACACCTGGGCGAAGGCCTCCCTCAAATCCTTAATTCACAACCTCGATTAAACCAAAAAATCCCACTGTATAGTATGTACATGTTTCTAAGTAATAAACAATTATATTATTTCTCTCGATCGTGTGCATAGTGGACCTGAAAAATAACTAAAATACGCTTTTTAAATATTCAACAGTGAGACGAGATAACCATGACCAGTTTATATTAATTTCTCTTCAAGTTCGCAGTACTGCTCTTCCGGATAATTCTTAAAACGATAACATACTGATTATAATTCGAAACTTCCTTCCGTCATACAGAATATAGGGAAAATACAAGTAAGTAAGCTCACAACAATAATTATTTATCAACAACTCTTTTTGGTAATAGCCATGGCAGGTGGCCATGGTCAACTGGTTATCTCGTCCTGCAAAATATTGACAGCGTACATTTGTACCAGTTCACCTCAACAACCAACCTTGAACTTGATTCTTCGTACAAGTTCATTTGTATAACATAAATATTTATTAATTCGCAGACAATGAATTACCTAATGCATTTAGCAGAGATTAGACAATAAATATAGAATTGATTCCCGCGTGCAGTTTCACCTGGATAGCTCCCGTTGCCGTAGGAACTTCATAATTAAAAATAGCATCATTAATTCATAGTGAAGGAATTATCGAAATCAATCCAGAAGTTTTTTTTGTTTATTCGTAGCAAACACACAAACAAAAAAATATTACACTTTCCTCTTTGTAATATTGTTCCTTTTTCGTCTTGACCACTACTTAAAATAGTTCGAATAACAGAGATTTCTTACTACTTACTATATTATTATATACTTACTATTCTACTTCCACTTCTCTCAGAATTTTTCATATTCTATATATTTTTTAACACAAAGTAAAATACATTTTGTAGATTGGGAATTACGATGGTCGTTTTCTTCGCAATTTCCTTTTCTTGAGGAGATAATTTATCATATTATCTTGGATGAATGGGCTATATTTTAAAGATAATCGCTAACAAGGGGCGACACCTGTAACTTTTTGCTTATTTTGTTCACGTCTGGTCAGCCCGTATAACGTCCACTGCTGAACATGGGCCTCCTCCCGGGGTAGGGTATTTGCCATAGTCACGCTTGGTAGGCGGGTTGGTGACCGCAGATTATGTTGTACCACACAAGGAAACGCTGCTGCCCGAACCTTGATATACAATTATTATAGATAATGTTATAACTTATAACAATCGGGACCAACGGCTTAACGTGCTTTTCGAGGCATGGAGGACAGTCCTTCAACTAACCAGACCCGGAAAGAAATCTTGGAATTTACACAAAGATTTTCTGTCCGGCGTGGGAATCGAACCCATGACCTTCGAGATTTAAAGCGAGCCAAATACCGATACGTTACGGAGGTTTTGATTTAATCCTATGATCAAATTAAAACCTCCGTAACTACGAGACTTAATTCTTATCATTATTTATAAAAATTAAGTATTATTATAATTGACAAGGTCAAGGTTGGTTAGTAAAGGAATCGAGCGATATATTCATATCTTTATTTCACCACAAGTTGTATGGTATTTTTTTTTAAATTACATAGATTAGAAGCAAAACATTTCAAACTATTATTCATTTGTTATTTTACTGTGAAAATATAGATATAAATTTTAAAATGCTTTCGTAGCGGGCCTAGAAGCGACCGGTTCCTTTATTTGGTAAATACATCGAGGTTTGTTTTTCTTCTTTATTGCTAAACCAGTTTATATTTGACGTCAGTCACGTCACTGATGGTGCTTCAAAAAGATATCCCTTCCCTTTAACGGAATTAAGTGTTACGTGTTGTAGGTTATTACGTTAGTGTAGAAATTTCCGTAAAATAATAAATTGTAGGTTATCAATTTTATTGAACTAAAATAAAATTACATAATACCAGCGCGAAATGAGGGATCGCAGCACTTACAGCTTTTATTAAAAATAAATATGCAGTTTAGCATCATGTTTGTTTGGTTATATATATATGGAAAGATAAAAAAATAACTCAGCGATTTTTTTCTTTAGTGTAATTACTACAACTGTACCTAACTATTTCCTGTTATAAGAATGGCATATATTATGAGATCTCCTTATATACAGCAAAACCTGACGATGAGAAATAAATAAAAAGACACATGTCTTCTTGGGTTTTACTTAGGAAACGTTTTTTGTTCTTGATAAAAGCAAAAAATATTTTATAAGCAAAAATAATTTGAACTTCAAATTGGAAACAGGTAATAAATACCACAAGGCTGACGAATTATTATAAATCTTAACACATTGGCATAAAGTACATTTTAGTTGGAAGTCCGGTAACTTTTATTCCTCTCTTCAAAATTACAATTGTTCTTGATTAACGTTATAACTCGTGACGAGAGGAACACAGTCATGGATGTGATTAAATTATATTTTTTTCTAAGCTTTAACGAGCCGTAGAATAATAAACAATGTTGTGAATTCGTGAAAATAGTCATTTGGAAGAATTGAATCATGAGTTTGTTGTTAGTATAAAATGACTTAAAATTATTATGTTTATAATATTTTTAAGTCATTTACATCGCCCTGATGATGCTCCGTGGAGGAGCGAAACACGTGTCGGGTCTTCAGCTGGTGATTGTATTTTTGCACGTTTTATTTTCCTTCCTGCATGTGCATAATTTTTGCGGGCGGGAGAGCGGCGCAAAAATAGCATTACAGCATATAGACACATTTTTAGCGGAATTAGGACTAGATATTTTGTGTTTTAAAATTAGTTATTATGTTATGTTTTTGTAGATTTATTTGAAACGAGCTTCCCGCGTTCTGTTTCGCCCGCGTAGCTCTCGTCCTCGTAGGAAGTTTATAATAAATTATAACTTATATTACTTCTGGATAATGTAGCTTTCAAATGTTGAGATAATTTTTGAAGTCGGTCCAGTAATTCCGTAGCCTATTCAATGCAAACTAAAAAAAACAATCAAACCTTTCCCCTTCATAATTTTAGAAGAGATTGTACTATAATGCCGGGTGGTTTACGACTTAGAGTACACCCGATGCATGGGGAGCAGCATCTTTCAGCTCCAGGTTAGTTACCATCTTACAGCGATCACCAACCCGTCTGTCAAGCGTGGTGATTATAGAGATATCCCTCAACGACCATGGCTTGCCAAGGTCTGTTACGAGCCCATGTTCAGCATTGGACCTAAACTGGTAGTTGAATTACTTTAATAGCGTGTTTTTTTAAAGAAAAGTGGCATGGTTAACGTTTCGTATTAAGGCGTTGAGCCGTTTTTTCAACGTACCTACTTAAAAACGTAGAAATTACATGTTATTATGGGTCTAACTCAACGTGTCCTAAATTACGTACATGTATTAATTTAGTTTTTTCGTGTAATATATGTATTACACGAAAAACCTGCGTTCGAAACCTATTATATGCTCTGGGTATGCCCAAAGCCTCAGAATGCGCGTCAAAATTGCACACTACCCAGTTTTTTCAAATTAAACGCTATAATTTAAGATAGATCGGTATGTGTATTTCGGTCGTCATAAACCAAAAAGATCAGCAGAAGTAAGGATATAATCATGCGTGGTAATTTAAAAGCGGTTACATTTTTTCCGTTGTCTTTAATATTTTTATTTTTGTTGCAATTTATTCTTGGATTCAATAAAACGTAATAGCTACTTTGCTTTATTTATAAGTTTTTGAATCATTGTTCAGGTTGACTCAGAATTTAAACTCGGTGTGTAAAAACAATAGGGACTTGAGGCTATGAGTTGACTTGAAAATGTCAGGTGTCACTTAGACAATTTCTTTTACCATAGCAATAGAGATCACGACAGTGAGAGACTATTTAAAGCAATTTTTTGTTCGGCAAGAACAATATGTAGCTTTTAGATCAAGTTAGAAGTCGCTAACCTCGCCTCAATCTGCGGAAATAATACCTATGCACAAAGGTGTTAAACTGTATCCATTACATTGCAATCTTAAGCATTATATGTCAAACAGACGAAATCTCACATGCTAATGATCATGGTGAATGCATGCTATAGTAAACTATATGTAGGTACCTAGGTGTTAAACAGTATCCTTTAAATTGCTTTTAATGTTAAGCTTCCCATGTCCAGCAGTGGACATCATATGGGCACATGATGATGAATAGATGCCATAGGATCGTGGATGTTCAACGCATTATATGTCCAGCAATGTTAGATGATGCTGATGAATGGATGCTATATGTAGGTACGTAGATGTTAAACAGTATCCTTTAGGGCCTCAACACCACGTTTTTTTAACGCGCCGTCGACGCGCGTTTTAGAAACGTGGTGTGCTTAGGCCCTTAGTTTGATGTTATTATTAATTATCTTAATATACAATCGGTACTAATAACCAGCTAAAAATACCTGCATTAGTCATTGCAATACTGTGGAAAACCCTGAGATAATATCATTCGTTATAATTACAATGCGTGAACCCAATACATAAAAGTTCCATTAAATTATGCCATGACGTTTTCAATGTATAAACATTTACTCTGCGACCGGTAAACCCGTTTTGCTGACGGGCCCTGGAAACAAGAAGGCAATGTCCTAGTTGGTATATAAAAAACATTTAACTGAGGACAATCCATAGACATTCGTTGATCGTTCACAAACCATCTCGTCGAGCCCGCTCTCCTTCCAAAAGTAAGTGAGAAATTTATAATGTGTGTAAAAGAAGCCATACTCGACAAACTTATCATTGGTTTGAAATATTTTTACTGATTCCTCGTTGTAGGTATAAATTGTAGTTGTTTTAGAGACCTGAGCCTTAATTATCAATTAAAGACGTGAGTTGAAGAAAGGTGATATGTCGCATTTTCGAGTGTTGGTGTTTTTTTGCATAGATGATAGTGTAATGTCGATATAAAATGACTACATAACTTAAAACGTCGATTTACTCAAAATAGTGACCTTCATCTTAACTAACTTATAAACCTTATATATATTATTATAAACCTTGTATTATAATCGTCTTCTCTTGTGAATGACTTTAAATTTACTGGATATAATAAGGAGGGAAGTGTTCATATATTATGATTTTAAGTAAATAAACTAAAACATAACTAAACTGATTTAAATTCTTCACCATTAAATAGACCTAGAAGTAATATTATTGCTTTGTTTAACATCGAGATTCCCACGGGAGAATACTCATTGCTATGGTCGTGAGCATGGGTAAGCACCAGTGCACGGGCGTGGGTACAGCTTACATACATACTTGAACATGACATCTTTTTCCAATCTGATATATAGTTGCCCTTTAGGTAGTCTATCTCCTAATGCACATATTAAAATATGTATCTGTATTGAATTTAAAAATATTAAGCATATTTTCTTTAATTCTCTGCAGACTATTATTTTTATTTAAGTTTGTATGTTGACGCAACTTTGCTATCGATAGGTCGATATTATATAAAATATAAATTCTTCCGTAATAATTATTTTATAAAGCAACAATATTACAATAAATATATATATATACAACTAAAAGTAACACATAAAATTAGCTTAGCAGCATTGCCCCGTTGCATAGCAATGCTTTTCTGCTGGGAATGCAAAGTAATTACCAGCACTTGGGGAACGGTGCGAGGTTAAAAAATAATTTGGCTCCCGGTTCCCACAGCCCCAATATTTCGACGCCAAAGGATTCTTACGCAAAACCAGTATCAAGGGTCTTTTTTTTTTCAAGATTCACCGCGGATTCGGCTGCCATGCCAGAGTAATTATGATAAATTTAATAAATCAACTAAACTTATGCGTTTGAAATTAAAACAACAATAAATTAACGACATAAAATGTACATTGTACCATTCATTATTTCATTGTTTATACACTATTCGGTTGCTTCCGAACAGTTTATGAGCAAAAAAGTAATTTAGCTACGTCAATTCCATAGGTATTTTTTTAAATTACTGGTTTTTATATTTGCTAAGATATTTCTCTTCGTGAAGTGTTACTAGCTTATGGTTATGGATATGGTAGGATTTATAAGTTTTATATTTAACTAGCTTTTACCCGCGGCCCGCATTGAATTTTTAGTAAAAAGTATCGAAACCTCTGATATAGACTCCTTGTAATTTTCGAGTTTATTTATAACAATAATACAAAACTATTCCCTTCAATTTTGAAGTTTTCAAGATACAAGTTATTTTACTACTGTAAGTTGCAAAAGTTCATACCTACCTACGTTCAATAAAAGTTTACAAAAAGTGCTATAATCCCAGCGTGCAGATATAGTCACAACACATATATAGATATGAACTTTGTAGCGACGAAGAGTAGCACCAATAATAAGCTATTCAATCAAATTATAATAATAAAAAAATGAAATACAAAATATCTTGTGTTAATTCAGCACAAAAATAATCTAAATGCAGTTTTATAGGTATATGTTAAAGTTTTATATATGTTATTTTGTTCTAGATCACCATGAAAATCGTACTTGTCCTCTGTGTCCTCGCTGTAGCCGTCAGCGCGCGCCCTGATCAATACACAGACAGATATGACACCATCGACCTGGACCAAATCCTCAAGAACGACAGACTTTTGATCCCCTACGTTAAATGTACGCTCGACCAGGGCAAGTGTTCTCCTGAAGGCAAGGAACTTAAATGTAAGTATTTCGAAGTAAACGATTCTTTCTCACTAACTCTACATTAAGCATATTTTTGATTTCCTTAATATTCTTCCACATACTCGTAATTAAGTAGCTTTTACCGTACTCGAAATATAGCTCAGCGACTAAACCTTTCATCAGCCCGTATACGTCCACTGCTGAATGGACCTTCTCTGGGGTGCGGGTTTTTGCCATAGTCACCACGCTTGGCTGGCGGGTTTGTAACCGCAGTAGAATTTATGTTGACACTGGGAGACGCTACTGCTTGTTCCCTGGTATATACTATCGATGACGTTTTAACTATCGGGACCAACGGCTTAACGCGAACCCGGAAAGTAATCTAAGTTTTTACAAAAAGATTAACATCAGAAGTATTGACATTGCACGTCAGAACTTTGGACATGCTTAGTTTTTTCTATATTCTTATTTGTTTATTATCCACAGCTCACATCAAAGAAGCATTGGAGAACTATTGCGCTAAGTGCACTGACGCTCAGCGCAATGGAACACGTCAAGTTATTGCTCACCTGATCAACAACAAACCCGAATACTGGAGCCAGTTGAAGGCCAAATATGACCGCGATGGCAAATACGTCCACAAATACGAAACTGAGCTTAAAACATTGCACTAATTGCTTTGTTGGTTAGTCACTCAATCGATGGCTCAGCGACCATATTTGGCATGTGAAAGAAAAATGCATCAAGCATTTTTGGACATCATCGCTGCAGCTGGAATGTTTCGATAGCACAAGTGATGTGCTTCGTGTGGAATTTGTATAAAATGCGTTTGGATAATAAATTTTGTGATACAAACTATTTTGTCTTATTTTTGGTAGCTCCAGTATAATTCCTGCTCCAAAACATGTCCCTATCATATATTTATAGGTATAGCTACCTAGCTAGGGGCATCGCACTGCTGACGTGAACCCACTGGTAACACAAGCTAAGCACGAGGGGTTAACAAGAATACGCAATAGACAGCAAAAACTGCAATTAATCTTTAAAAAAAAACATGAATATGAATCCATATCAATAGCTGTAATAGACTACCCCTTATTATAGTTAAATTATTTAATGTCCTAGATAAGTTACATTGAATACTTACGTTATATATATACCCTTACGTTCATGAGAACCGAGATATTGCCCTAATATATCATCTACTAGGAGGTCGGTGTAGTTTTACCTTCTTAATGTTTTTTTTTTTCTAAAATAAGAGTTAACCTAGTGAAGTTTTCGCCCAAAATGGTTGTGATGAAGTCAATTTCCAAAGATGGTGAGGTTTCAAACGTAATACCAGTAAAGAGGTGAAAAACGTAGGCTCACGGTTTCCATAGGATTTCGTGGTAATTTCATAATAAAATATAGCCATAGCCAAATATAGCTAGTGAATGATATGCTTTCTAAAGGTGAAAGAATTTCAGAAATAGATCCCGTGGGTTTACGTTTATTCGTAACAAACATAAATACAAATCTTCTGCCTTTGTGATATATCACAAAGGCAAACACATCAAGCGAGTTATAACTCGCTTGATGTGTTTGCCTATATACCGTTTCCCTAAGATCTTTATAATAAAATATAGTCTAAAGCTTTTCTCGATGTTGTCTACAAACAAGTTTAAATGCTATGTCAAAGATAAATGATGTAGAAAGGCTTATTATAAAATTTTTGATTATGTGAATGACAAAACTGCTTAGGAGTGAGTTGCTCTGAAACAATACTGCTTTATTATTTATTGTAAAATAAAATGGATTTAAAATAAAAAAGATTCCTCTGAGTTTCTTGCCAGTTCTTCTCAGAGTAGCCACTTTCAGAACTGGTGGTAGAAAGAGAAAGGGACGCATCATAAGAACATGATTTAAAATATTTAAAATATGTCTATATGAATAAAGAATTTTTGACTTTGACTTTGACGAATGAGCTATCTAACACTGAAAGACTTTTTTCAAATCGGAACAGTAGTTTCTGAATTCAGCGCGTTCAAGCAAACAAACAAACTCTTCAGCTTTATATATAAGTAGGTATAGATTATAGTAGAAATTAATAATTCTGGTTGGAATACTGATCGCGAATTCTCAAATTATCTTCATATAAATACGCTAAGCAGTATACTTACTTAAACATGAACATTTGGATTTTAATCCTTGCCATTCATTCGGGGTAATGCTGCACGTATTCTGGGAATCTTGCCAAGTAGAATAGATTTAGAATAGTTTTATTTGAAATTAGCTACTTTTCGTTGTATATTATTCATCAAATAATAATATTAATGCATTTTAATCGAATCAAGTGTAGAGGAAAATCTTAGTTCTGTCTTAACACTATTATGGCGAACTCACATGTAGCGGGCGTGTTCTTCGAACGTGTCGGTGACACATGTTTGAGGACCGAGCACGCGATATATGGGGTCAGCCTTAAAATAACATGCTATACGGGCAAGTTTATGTTATTATAGTACACAAAGAAGACAGCTAGGTAAATAATGTTTTGTTTATTTTTGCAATGACTTGACCAACAACTTATGTTATTTGACTGGATCTCAACAGGTTTGTCAATAGTGCTTATTTAACAGAAGCTGACAACTTTCGTGATATTTATAAAACGAGACGTACTAAAATGTCAATAACATAATATCCAACATATTTTTTTCAAATCGAAAATCGAATCCGTAGGTAGTTCCTGAGATTAGCGCGTTTAAGCAAACAAACAAACGAAGTCTTCAGCTTTATATATTAGGATAGATATTGATAAAAGAATATAACTTGGTAGAAGTTAAGTATTTTCAAAAAATATATATTACCACTAGGTTCCGCGCGTGGTTTCACTCGTGTAGCCCCCGTTCCCGTAGGAATTTTATAATTTAATATTGCTTATTCTTATCTTATTATACCTTCCTCGATATATGGGTAATAATTTTTCAAATCGGGCTAAAACATATAATATCAAGCTACTTTGAAAATATTGTTTATTAATGAGTATACAAACTAACACGGTGTTATAAGATTTTTAAATGCTTATCTTATGTATTTTATTCAACTTTTTCAAGAAGTATGGCAACTATCCCACATTTACCCTAATCTGTCGCGGCGTAAAATAGTTTTTCGCAATAAATCAATATGTCCATTTTAGCGAAGTGTTCGTCCTTAACCAGAAGGAGTAAGTTGACAAATAAAAAAAGCATTACAAGCGTTGAATTTGCATAAGTCGCTATGTGCAAATTTGGGTCTATCCCTCTATGGCATCTATCCCACATTTACTCTACCTAGATGTGAAAGCAAGACCTTTAGATCTTATTTTAAGAATATTGAAAGAAGAAATAAAGTCTCAACATATGAATTAAATAATACCTTAACTCAAGATATTATTATTATCATTATACTTACTAAGTATGATACGCTTGCTCGCCATCATTAACCGTTATTAAGCAAAACAAAAAACTAATCATATTGTAAAAAAAGTTTGAAGTCTCAGTCAAGTTTGAATGAGTAACATTTTTATATTAATATTAGCATGGATGTACATAATTCTTAACATCAGAAGCATTTGTTCATTAATATTGTTATATTATTATGCTTTTGTTATTGTAGCAATATAACGGCACATTGACGTAATGCTCCAGAGGTCTGGAAAGAAGTTAGTTTTCATCCACTACTTCATCTCTCTTTTTTTATTCATACTTAGCATAATTCCTAAAATCTACCCAAACTCTGCAGTAGAGCGACAGTTACACTAAACTCCCCTAAAAAACTAAAACCTAACCTAACCTAACCAGCGACCGTGTGGAGCCGAGGTCCAAGTGCCACAGGGGGCGCTCTCTTGCGCAGGTTGCTTAGTTTGCAGTTTTTAAGGCTGGAGCCATACTCGCCTTTATGCCTGATGAAGTAGCAAAATCCTCGTGACTATAAAATAATGCTCAAGCTTCTGTTCAATTCCAAGATTTCGAGACTAAATTTATCGAATAAAAATGTAAGAGGATAATAACACAGCCTTTTCGATCATATGTTTAGTAAATAAACAGTAGTTTCATTTTAAACGTAGTAATTAAATACGTAATAAACCTTGTGGAAAAAATGTTAATTAGCTTACTTGAACATTAAATAATCGACATAAATTGGCTTGTTTATACCAAATAAAAAAAATAAAAATCATTATCAGATGACTGAGTCACTGACTTCTAAACAACGTACAGTCTAAACTGTTAAAATTGATTACTTTAATAAATATCAATAGAATTGAAGTTAACATTATAAGAAAGCTAAAGTCACAGTGTTCGTTCACAGCTCGCCAAGATATTAATTACGATTGAACTAAACTGTTTGATCTAGAAATCTTAAAAAATATTGAGGTGCCCAAATTAGGTAAGTACTGTATATACAAGGTGTAACGGAAAGGGTATAAACATAGAAAAAGCAAGGCTTCTTTGGATCATAACAAACGATATGGCAAGGGTTTCAACTCAAAATAAAATACTCCAAGAATTTTTTATTTTGCAAACAAACAATTAAAATGCGGAAACCTTTATTCTGAAATACCACGAGTAAGAGGTTTATTTTTACTTGCAAATTGTTTGTTGACATCGATCAGCTGATTGAGTGCTAGTGATGTATTTATTTCAATTTGAAAATTTTGGTTTCTGGTATCTATAATTTAAAAAAATCATTACTTCCGGACTTGTAGAGATAGGATTAAATAACCCTTGCCATATCGTTTGTTATGATCCAAAGAAGCCTTGCTCTTTCTATGTATATACCCTTTCCGTTACACCTTATATAATATTATAGTCGAGATTAACACGGATAAAGTCGCGGGATCCAAAGTTAGGTATATAATTCTATACCTCAGAAGCATAACCAAGGACGGATATTTAACTTCAGAAGCATTTGGTCGTAAGTGCCAGTTTAGCATAAAGGCACATGCGACGAATGTTTCTTACGTATAATGGCACATCTGACTTTATGTTTCTGAGCTCTAGTATCCTTTTGCTCAAAGCGAGGACTCTACAAAGGCTAGTGCTAAGGTACGATTCAGACTGACCCGCTTTAATGGGCCCGAGGTGGAAGATATTTTATACTGCGGTACCTAAAAAAAATTGAAACTAACAGAACAGGAATCACAGTTCATATTTCTGTCGCGGAGTCCGTGGAGTGCCGTCTTAAGGCTTACGGGTAGAAATATACACTTTAATTCTTTCCTACACGTTTGAATTTCCTTTACCGCATTACAAAATACCATCGGGACCGGGCATTGGTCAGTCTGAATCATACCAATCTTAACACTCCTTAACCACGCCACCAATTTGAGCCACCACCGGTAATAATTTCCAGCTTTTTTGAAACCAAATCTATACACTATTAAAAAAAACTATAAATATAGGTGTTGCTAACAAAATTGTCCATGAAACAGTGATTATATTCATGATTCCACAAAAACTAAAACCTGTTTGAGAGCCGCTTTTTGTATCTCGAGTTGTTTGCGTCAATCTCTTATGACGCACATCGGTGCATGTTATTGCATATAATACTAGGAAAGGAAGGTTTTTGTATGATATAACGCATAGTCTGCCCTCCGTGAACAACAACATGCTAGGTTTCAAGGCATGGGCCGGATTGCTCATGCGTACCCGGCCCCCGCCAACGGCGGATCGAAGGAGTGACCGCGGGGGCTTAAGTGATGTAGGGTCCTCTCCTCGTGGTATGAGTTTAGCATACCACGCTATGGAGAGGTCGAGTCCCATATATCCCATCGCCAGCGCGCGAATACGCTGCAGCGGCGGTGGGAATGCGTAAATGCATTTCCCCACGGACAACAAAAAAAAAAGGTTTCAAGGCATGACATAAATAATTTGCATGACAGGTTGAGAAATCTCTTAGGATAAATATAGTTATGGCCATTTTCATCAACCATATGACAAAGCTTGTCTATTTTTTTTTTAATTTCACTAAAGTATTTTGGCTTCAGTCATATAAAATTATAAGTCTCCCTCGAAGGGGGTGTTGCCATATGCCACCACGCTTGGTAACGGGTTTGTGACCAAGGAGTGAACCGTGGCATTACTTACTAAGTCTTAGTACTAAAAACTGTTTATGAAATAAGCAAATTCAAAACATATGTGCTGAAAATTTATTTACAATATTAAAATCAAGTGAATTTCTTTCGAAGTAAAAAAAATAATAATGTAGGAAGAATCCAAACTTGTCGGATATAAAGTAAATCAATATATTTTTAGTCTGTTAATTGTTTTATTTTTAAGCACAATAATCTATGGGAAGTTCAAATTACCTTTTGGTGCATAACTCGTCAATTTATAAAATCCAAGATTTAATTATAAAATTCAATGGTCAAGAAAAGCAAATAACTTGATTTGACCATAGAGGCCAAATTAGGAGTACACATTACTCTTTTGTAAACAATATTTTACCGTAAATAAAAAAGAAAATATAAAGACATGGCTTATTTTTTCAGAAGGTGTAACCGTTTTTTGTTTTTAATCTTCACGTGCCAAGAAAGCTTCATAAGTTTCCTTGTACTCATTTTGAGGGTCGAACTTGGCGAGAACTTGCTTATAGTAATCCTGTTCCTTCTCTTTAATGTGTTTCACGACTTTCCTGGCTCCCGTCTGTTGTTTTGGTGTACATTTGGCGCAACCATTTTGCATCGCATCTTTAATATGAGCTGGAATGAAAAAACAATATGTTTATGAAATTACATAATATACAACATAATACTGCGGTCACCAATCCGCCTGCCTCCCCCGGGAGGAGGCTCATGTTCAGTAGTGGACGTTATACGGGCTGATGATGATGATGATGATATGAAATCATTTAATCATTTTTATATTTTGAGAGATGTTTACATCGAATATAGGTTATGTATAGTATATAACTACGTTATTTTAAAGCTGGCTGTAATTTACGATATGCTTCCCTTTTTTTTTACCGGGATTAAATGCCCTAACGCATTCGACCACCGCCGTTGTGAAACCGGCGGTGGGATATGTGGGGACTCGCCCTCTCCAGTGCGTGATATGCTGCTCATACCACGAGGAGAGAACCCTACCGCCACTAAAACCCCCCGGGTACTCCTTCTTCCACCTTGAGTGTGAGGGCCACCGGGTATCGCTGAAAGCGCTTACATTCCCGGTGAGCCCCCACGGTGGCCGTCCGCAGCTTGGATGGTGCCGCGGACTCTCCGGGGTCACGTTGTGTGTGGCCCGTATAAACATTGACGGGACGCCCGGGGTACTCAGGCTCCTACGATATGCTTCCTACGGTAACACAAACTAAATGGACAAAAGTGTGCAGATTGGCTATATTATTATGGTTTAGTTAATTCTGGTAAGCTGATTATAGTAACTATTATTTCATTTATTTTTACAAGTCTTGATAGATTTAATTGTTTGTTTGTATTGAATAGGCTGCAAAACTACATGACCGATTTAAAAAATTATCTCACCGTTGGGAAGCTACACTATCCCCGTATGGCATAGGCTATATTTAATTATTAAGTTCCTGCGGGAACAGGAGGTACGTGGTTGAAACCACGTGCAGGAAATTATCGATATTAATGTAAGTGAATATATATACATAATTAATTATATATGCACGAAGATTCTATTTGAACTAATAACCTAACCGGAATGACGTAAAAGGAAACATTTTAATCTTTATTTATGATGCATGAAACATCTGCATACGTGTGATTATTTTTAAATTGAGTATCTGTAATTAATATAACATAACCTTGAATGTTGAAAATTGAATAAGTGCCAATCTGATTCATTTAGTGAGTCCGTACCATCAAACAAAACTAAATAACGTTTTTTTTTGTTTAAAATTTAATAATGTCTGTTTTTTTCTTTTTTTATTATATATACAAGGGAAAATTTACTTTTTAAAATGATTTGGTGAGGATACATGACATCAGCTCTCTTGATAAATTTCTATTTTATTTTATAAGCTTTTTTTGTAGTTTATGTAAAAGATCACACTGTTACCATTATGTACAAACAATTTCAGCAAACCTAATATATAAATAAAATTTAACTAATATATCTATATTTTGCGACCTGACTCCAAATAATAATAAATTAAGCGGCCCAATGGCTAGGACGTCGGACTTGTGATCTTGAGGTCACCGGTTCGAACCCCGCCCATTGCACTACCGACAGCACGAGAGGTTAACAAGAATACTACTTAGTAGACTGCAAAACTCTGCAGTCTACTAGTAATCTTTAAAAAAAAACAAAAAAACGGGCGCACAGACTAGTGCTACATGACGAAACTGCAAACATTCCAAGTATTCCGTTTAGATATGGAATCCTAAAAAATACTAAGACTTGTAATTTTGTAGTATAATTCCTAAATTCCATATACACTAGTGTTAGTATAATGAACCCTGAATTAATGAAATGCTGTGTTCTGTAAGAGTCAGGTACTTCCCCAGACGATGTAGTTATGTTATTATTCGTTGGTATTCGTGTAATAAGTAGTATGCATTATGTATTGTAAACAATTTACTATTTCTCAGAATTTTCTATACTATAAAATTGGTCTTATAGGTACTTTAAGACCAAGAACAGGCGGTAGTACTTTACATTTTGTTTTGTATGTATATATAACTACCGTAACTTTTAAGTAGTGTCATAGTATCAGTATTGGGAAGGAAGAAATGAAAAGTAACATTAAAACTTAAAAATAAAGATGTGTTTGTTACAAAAAGTTGCCCAGGCCGGCAACGATTATTGTATAATTAATCTAAAAGGCAATCCTAACACAGGTTTGAAAACATTTAATACTTATTTTTTTTATGTTATGATAAATGTATTTACATAGATCGATTCTATTGTATCTACTACCAATAGTTTCACTTATTACCCACTTATTAGCAACGACAAAAAACTGGCTAATTACTAAAATTGCAAAAGACAAAAATTAGTAGTTTGATAAGATCAACAGCCATAATATCAACAGTTAAAATATCAACACCGTAAGACCAACGATTCAATATCTCAACACTTCAGAATGTCAGCAGTCTTAGTAAGTAAACCGTTCACCAGATCAAAGTTTAAAATCTCAAGTACCTACTAGTTTCAAGTTTTAAATTAAAAAAAAAAATGTTTCTGGCGTCGCATGGTTGCCGTTCTAACCTAACCAAATTTACTTTTCTAGTTGTTGGTCATTTATACTTTTCAAGTTGAGATTTTAAACTTTGGTCTGGTGAACTGTTGACTTACTAAGCTGCTAATATTCTTCTTAAGTGTTGAGATTTTGAATCGTTAGTCTTACGGTGGTGATGTTTTAACTGGTGATATTAGTATAATATTTTATTTTGTCTCGCAAGTTGGTTCTAAACAATCGTATAGAAGATTTTATCTACACGTAAGTGCAAAATAGGTCTTAATGAGTAGCAACTCTCAATTACGAGGCGTATCTGATTACACGTGCTTTTAATTTAGAAACAAGATGCATTGTCTCTTAATCGTCATGAAATCGTTCAATTATAGTCTTTTGTTGCTTTAGTAATTACCCTCTGAAAAAATATGTTATCAAATTGTTAAACAATACACAAAGGGAGATTTGCTAATTATTTGCTATAATTAGGTTTCTATTGACATTGAATAACAGTAACTTAAGCTTCTTAGTCATTCCTTATTATTATAATACACATTCCTCCACCATGTTTATCGCTATCTGTTCACGATATATTCAAAAACAATTGAACAAATTTTCATGAGATTTTCTCCAATAAATAAATAATTGTGTAAATTATACTTTACTGCTTATGCGAAGCTAAAGCAAGTCTTCTATAAATGAAAAAGCAACTGTGATTGACTGATCTATCAATACAAAGCTTAAATCACTGAACGAATTGCGCTGAAATTTGAAACGCAGGTGAATAAAAATATGGAACTAGGTTTCAATCATTTTTTTTTTTATAAACCTAGTGAGTGATATCTTAAGTTTAAAATTACGTCCATGTTTTAAAGGTTTCTTGGATGTGTTGTAGTTTTCGTTTTCCTAAACTTAGATTACGGTTTTTGCATATAATTTTATCCATCTTACATGGTTATAATCATTCACTTAAGACATCATTATTTTGGTTTCTGATGAAAAGACCCTTTATCAAAATGTTCCAATGTTTTGAGCGGTTTTTATGGCAATGTATTTTTTAGAGTAGGGAAACTCTATGAGCACTGGTGTTCCACAGGGCAACTACTTGTGATTCTTAGGGCTCCAATTGTAGATCTCAAACCTTTCCATAGAGTTAAGTCTCTTCTAAATTTATTTTAATGAATCCAGTGTAATCCAGGTTCAAATTGGCTAAGAACCCTCGTAGAACTCTGTTTGACGGAAACCAAAAATTGGGACAGGCGCGACGGTGGATTACATATAAAAGGCGACAGAAATTGTGAGGCAGGTATTAAACACAAAAGTCAAAATGATATGGTTATTCGAAAAATGTTCTAAAACTATGGCAACAGAATATGCAATAAAATTTTTGACAGACTGAAGAAAAATATTATGTGATGTTTTGGAATTGTATCTAATCCACCAAACCCGTCATATTTCTAGACTAGCTGATGTCCGCGACTTTGTCCGAGTGGTGTTTGTTATTCCCTCGGTTTTTTAACTATCCCACGGCAACTAATACATTTTCTGTGACTAAAAGTATTTAAAATATTGACCAGGGATGTAAGTTATCACCATGCAAAATTTCATTTGAATCGGTTCAACAGTTTCGGAGATTAGCCCGTACACAACAGAAAGGTAAACAAACAAAAATTAAAAAATGTGTATGTGTACTATTTTGTTAGCGTTTTTCTTTTCTATGTACAGACATTCGACCTCTACAGTTTTGTTATATGTATAGATATAGATAAATAACTTAGGAACTTAAAACAAATGACTCACATTTCAACTCCTTTCCTTCAGGAGTACACTTTCCCGTGTCAAGTATGCATTTAATATAGGGAATTAGTAGTTTCTTGTTTTCTAGAATTTCTTCAATGTTTATGTTGTCATATCGGTCGGTGTACGTCTCGGCCGCTGCGAACGACGCGACACTCACGACCAAACCGAGTACTATGAGATTCATACTGAAAATAATAAAATAAATTATTTATTATTACGTATATTATTTTATCTATAAAAATGGTGTATGTAACAGCAATTCTGTTAGTAATGTGCGATTTTTCTGTTATTTCTAGTATTTATATGCGTATGTTGTAACCAATTTTTCTCATCATAAATAATAATTTAAGTAAATTATAATTTATGTTAATGAAATGGTGAGCAAACTTCCTTTTGAATAAATATATATTAACACTAGCTTTTCACACGCGGATTCACCCGCATAACTCCCGTTCCCGTAGGAACTTCATAATTAAATATAGCCTTTCTCAATAAAGGTACTATCTAACATTGAAATAATTTTTCAAATCAGTCTAGTAGTTCTCGAGTTTGGCGCGTTCAAACAAACCTACATCTTTATATATAAGTATAGATTTTGATGAAGTGACATAAATTATTGGAATTTCCTTAACTACTTATTTTTCGTTAAATGTTTATGTTTGGGCGTGACACTAAGAGCCAATCCAACTAAACTACAATAACAACACGTGGTTGGTGCATACCTACTATGTATAAACAAAAACAACAACAAATATCACTATTGTTGTTGTACAGAAATATTTATTTTGTTCTGTGTTGTTAAAGCAATAGAAATATACCATTAAAAAAAACCAACTGTCTAGCTTTTGCAGTTCATAAGATACAGCCCGGCCATAAACAGACGGACAACTGAGTCTTAGTAGGTTATAGGGTTTCATACCCTTACATCATATCCTACGAAAATTACTGTAACGAAGTCATCTTAAAGTTGAATTAGTTGACTTTGAAGTTTTATTATAAATAAGAAAAATCGGATATTGACCCGTCATTAAAACTTATCTATATATGTATATAAAAATTAATCCCTATTTCCCTTGGTCACGGCACACGGCTGGACCGATTTAGCTAATTCATTTTGTGTTTTGTTAGTTATGGTCAGAAAAAGATTCTTATTAAAAAAAATGAAAATTTAAGAGTACTTAACCACCAAATTATTTTTTTCTAATGTAACCTTAACGCTTTTGACAATATTTATAAACTTTTTTAATGTTACCTTATAGCGTTTGACATAATATTGACAGACTGCGTGATGCAAAGTATCGTCAAAGAGGATGTAAACGAAACTGAATTGCTTACTGCATATCACGGGTAGATTAGAGCTATCACGACTCAAATTAAAATTTCAATTTAATATAGTTTTAGTTAAGACAGGACAATGTCTATCGGGTCAGCTAGTATTATATAATTTACAATATGTGTTTACCAACCTAACATTATCTTCTCGAAGCCTCTATTTCTTAGATACCAATTTAAGATCAGGTTCTACAAGTTTTTTGCTTCGACAACATGAAGTATTTTTTTATAATACACCAAATAAAAATTAAGTACCTACCTTTCTTTTCAAAAAAAACAAAGTTGAGTTTGAGTTCGATTTACGGTTAAGTTACGATTGAGGAGTTACAAATAAACTGATGAACTGAAGACAACTTAACTCATTTATATCTAAGAAATCGAGAAATATAAGGAAAATATGTGTCCATTGTTGTGACAATTATTATGCAAAACGTTTTAACCTGCCACCCTGTAATTGTACCTATTGTGATTATTTTTATTGCTTCATACTTCAATCACAGATAATGCATTATAAAAACTAAATGCAATAACTAATGAATTAAGTAGTAGCTCGACTTAGAGCTCCTGGATTTTCCAAACGCACACAATATAAAGATAGAAAAAAAATGTTTATTTGGCTAATTTGTACTAAATATAGCCTAAGAGCCTTGTATTGGATTCCTGCTCAGATCTATATAGGTACATATTTACTCAGTAGACTTATGTATAGTCCTGCGCCATTCAGTCCGATTCCGTGCAAGTTTCCTGGATGAACCTGGATGCTAAACGTCAACTTCAAAAAACGAAACCAAAGCTCGTATACAATTACACATATAACCCTTCGGGCGAACTATACTGCGTGTCATGTGACGGAGTATTTAAAGACAAAATTTGGGTTTGCGAGCCATGTCCGCGCCTATCATAGAAATACATAGCAGAGATTCGCCCATCGACGGACACGTCGCGGAGCACATCATCAGTGCCGTAAATAGCCTTTTCTGCGACCTGTGCGAGCTTTCTTTAACCTCTTTAACCGTGTCCTGTTTTTTTTAGATATGTATATTGGTCTTTTTATCTATTGTACCACCCACTGTGTCTCACTCACCAAAACTCAAACGCAAGTTCACTATTGCAAAAGCGTTGCCCACCCTGAAGCTTAAGATTAAATTTTTATGAGCAATTAGAGCAAACAGAAAAATAATAGTTCTGACTGGTCTAGCCGTGCTTTAGCGGTTTCTGTCTAAATTACTATGTGCACAATTTATAATTTTTCTCTTACTTACATAAACAGCGTTGTTGTTAAGGGCTGAGCATGGGCAAAAGGAGTCTTAAAAGACAAGCCAGGGTGGTCGAGGGATATTGTCATAATCCCTGCGCTTGGCAGGCGGATTGGTCATCGCAGTAAGGTGGTAAGACATTTTGAGCTGATAGATGCTGCTGTCCATCCATCAGCTCTGTATCTCTTACGACACCCATGGGAAGCTATGGGGGAGCGTTTAAGTATTACGTAACGCAATTTGGGGGGGAGGGGGTCTCGTAAAATGTTACGATGCGTTACAGGGACGGGACGGGCTTTCTTACAACTAGTTACGTAACATTGTTTTCTAAAAAAATTAAAAACAAAAAATTTATAAAAAATAAACAAAATATGCAGGTTTTGAGAATTAAAATTCTCTTGTTTTATTTAGTATATTAAAGCCATACCAAGTGTAAAAACTATTACGTAATTTTTTACGACTTTAGGGTAAAAATTATCACTTGAGTGTTACGTAACGTTTAGAGGCGGGGGGGGGGGGGGGTCCAGAAAACGTCACGGTGCGTTAAAAGGGGGAGGGGGGGGGTCCAAAACTTCAAAAATTGCGTTACGTAATACTTGAACGCGTGAATCCGACTCGTACTTGGTCGCTTTTTTAAAACTAGCCACTGCGTCATTGGTAATGTTATGAGTATTTTTTTTATGTTTATAACTTAAAATATTCGCATTGCATAAAAATGAGTACATACTACGTCGACAATTACGTAAATATCGAAATTACGAGTAGGTATCTACGTAATTGTAGACTTTGTAATTCCTATTCTTAGTCGTTATCGTACTTGACGAATACAAAAAGTGTAATGCGACTTTTGTTTGAAGATACATTAATTTTCGGAACAAAATATTTGTAAAACTAATGCATCTTGAAAAATTGCTATTTAATACCAACTTTTACATAAATATATAATTCCTTTGTAAAAAGAAAAAAATACATTAGCTAGGTACCTAATCAAAAAAATGTTTATTCTTGAATGGTAATATCAAGTTTGGTGGTGGGTTATTGCTACTAACTATATATACCTAATACTTTATATAGTTTTAGCCTAAAAGCTGTCAGGTATGAAAATACAATATTATTTGATATCTATGATTAACTAATAATTAATTTAGAACGAGTAAGCAGGTAGATATTCGTTTATAATAATGCACAGTTTGACTTGACTGACTACATTACTCGTAGAAGTGACATTTGAGTAAATAACAGCGTACAAAATATTATAATGTATCGATTATATTTTATTTATATATCGCTGATAAAACTAAGGAAATTCTTATAGCATTAGGTATTTTAAATAATGCTTGTTAGTAGAGCGCAGGCGCTTACTAAACGCGAGGTCCAACAATCTGTAATAATTCCATCGGTTAAATAAATTTTTTATAACCTGTTCATTTCAAATTATTAAATAATATACGCTATCTATGGACAAACTCTGTGACCTAGCGGTAGGAGTTTTACATTAATTTTCGGAGGTCGTAGGTACGACTGCCGCGCCGAGCAGCTAATCTTCTTTTAAAATCAAGATTCCTCGGGAGTTTTTAGTTGAAGGTCTACTTACCTGCCTTAGATAGCACGTTTCATATAAGTGGCACCTCTGGGCTGTGGTCCTAACCCCATAAGGGTGCCCCCAGGTGTGTGTCACTTAATTGTGTGCTTTTATAAATTTTTAATATATACCTATAATAATTAATGTCAATATGAACTTATTATGAGTAGAGGAATTAATGAAACATGGACAGACGGAGTACCTTATCTGTAATGTCCTACAATTAGCAGCATACACTGGTTGCACTTGTTAGTTATAGGTACCTAAGAAGAAATAATAACCTATTAATTACAGTTTTTTTTTTCATTATGATTTTGACAAGTACAAGTGTTGGTAAATACATAAGTGCCGAACAAATTTATAATTTCATTATTACGTTAACCGCAGGCCTGGTTGTCTTGTGTAACTACACACTAACCCGTTTGCCATTTCACTTTTTTTACAAAAATCATTATGAAAACTAATAAAACCATCTTTAAGGAAACAATTTATATTTTTAAAAAGTACTTTATGCATAAGTATTTGAAACCAGTCTTAACTAAAACTTAATAAAATTTTGGCTCGCCTATTAAATTTGCAATAGCAAAATATTGCGAGTGCGTTGATGTCGTTTGTACTATCGTAAGTAAGAAAATTTGATACAAATGTATAAAAGACAAAATACCATAGAATGCAGAGTCATTATCATATATTTTTGTATTTCTTATTTACTATTAGTTTGCAGTTACTTACCCCAAGTATAATCCATATTTGTCACTAATAAAATGCTGCTTAATTTCACAAAAAATCAGACACCATCAAATATTTATTCTTACTACTCTCGATTCTCTGTTTTTATTAAACTTACTTGTGTCCGCGACTTCTTCCACATGCTGCTCCGCTATGCTCCGCTCCTATTGGTCTTAAAGTGATGATAATAGCATAAAGCCTCATAAATGGGCTATCTAAAAAAACTCTTCAGCTTTATAACATTATTTTATATTGTATTAGCTAGATAGCCCCCGCCAACGGCGGATCGAAGGAGTGTCCGGGGGATTTAGTGGTGTAGGGTCCTCTCCTCGTGGTATGATTTTAGTATACCACGCTATGGAGAGGGCGAGTCCCACATATCCCACCGCCAGCGCGCGAATACACTGCAGCGGCGGTGGGAATGCGTAAATGCATTGACCCCCGGACAAAATAATAATAATAATAATGTATACCGAGTTGGGAATATCAAAAAATCCTGAAAACTTTTTTAATTCTTTGGTTTAATATATAAGTAACATATTAGTATCTAGTATACATCCAATTAAATAAATCCATATAATTTACATGGCAGATACAAAAATATAAAATCGCTATCACTCATAACAACAACTTTTTAAGTCTGCGTATTTCATTACCATAAAAATAATTACTTTGCCTTATCCTCTAATTTTTTGATCACATGTCTGGAATTTTGATTCCGTTAGCTTTCGCCCGATCCTCATACTGTTTCCTGAACTTTCCTTCAGGGTCGTACTTGGCCGTCAACTCTTTCCAAATGTCCAACTCATTCCTGATCAGATGTTCTATCACTTTGGTTGCACCTTTCTCTTGGGTTTCTGTGCATTTCTTGCAACCAGATAATATCGCTTCGTGCAGATGGTCTAGTAAGAAAAATGTTAATGTTATTATACAGTTACAAAATAAAAGAATCTACATTTTAAAATCAATATGTATCTCCAAATATGTTGCTAAGCGCTAAACTCGAAAAAATATGGACCACTATGGCTATTTTTTATTTTTTTAGGGAGGTTTTAATGGGGAGAAAAATTGCTATGAATGTATATCCAAAATTGCCATCTTCCAAAATTCACAGGTGGTTTGCATAGCAGCCATGTAATGGATTTTTGAAGTACATACTGTAGCATTGTGAATGCCATTCGTTGCTAATTTGACTGAATTTCATGTTATTCATTTAATAAAAAATAAAAACAAAAACAAACATAATTTTTTTTTAACGATTATCGTACCCATAGTGCTCTAATTTCAGTTTTGGAGTACCAATACCTGTTATAGCATGCGGTGGTCACTGACATTGTACCTGCTCGTATAACTCTATTATAACCAATTTTTACATTTACCTTTGAGTTCTTTGCCTTCAGGGCTACATCTTCCTCTTTCCATGACACAGTTGACATAAGACATGAGGAGTCGTCTGTTCTCTAGGATTTCATCTAAGTCAATGTTGTCATATTTGTCAGTATATTTGTCTTCGGTGATTACTGCTGCGACCATACAGCACAGGACAATTAGGCACTTCATGATGTTCTTGAGAAATAAAAATAGAAATAAAATAAAATATCTGTATTATATGAGCGCTTGTCAGCTCTGTATCTAAGATGATTTCTGGGATGTATACATTTTGAACACAGAGTACGAGTGGCGCGGAAATACCGAATTAAAGTTTTAAGGTGGAATTTATAAATAGTAGCGATCTATAAATTTTTATAATAGCACTGACTTTATCTTCCCCCCCTGCCATCCCGACCATTAGTTTGCAAGGAACCTTGCGATGTCTTCTACAAGAGGGCCGCATACTGTCAAGTAGAGCGACAGTTGCACAAACTCCCTTCAATATCTAGGTTCAAGTCTCACAGGGGCCGTCTGCGCAGGTTGCTTATTTAGGTTACTTTGTTTGTAGTTGTTGAACCATTTATTAAGGCTGGAGCACTGCTCGCCTTTATGCCCGGTACAGTAGCACAAGCCTTGCGGTTGACTACATATGAGAACTGTTTTTTTATTCATTGTGACTGTTTATAATTTTTTCATAAGAATTACTCATATCACATCACAAAATGGTGTTATCATAATTTTTAGCATTTGTACTATAAGATTTCAATTAAAAAAAATATTTAAGTAATTAATTCCAATTAACATACCGGTGGTTTCAGTCACTGCAATCCCATGAATTCAAATGATTTATGTTGCCAATTTATTCATGAGCCATCTTATATAGCAGCCATTGGTTAAAACCATGTTAAACTATCAATTATGTCTTTATTATTCATCTAGCTCAAATGACATAGACGACTGATTTACTATATAATTTGTGACGCGCAAGTTGCATAAGCTGTGGTTTAGTATGGGAAAAAGATAACAGTTTTTGACCGTGAATACGATGACAATGGGGTATTACCGTGTCAGTTGTACCTGTAGTTTAAAGTAAAAAAATCTAAAAAGAGTACATATCAACATGCGTTCTTCTAAGTGTTAGGTATTGAAAAAAATGTGCCTTTTAAGAATATAGTCTTACATAAGTGTTAGACTAGGAAAGTTACTGAGCTATTACTCGAAGGTTACGTGAAACATGGACTCTACTTACGAGCTTCATAAAATGGGGTAGGTAAATATGTAAATAAGATCCTTCCAAAATAAATCCATCTTTTAACAGTTAAATCTCGCAGCGGCCCTCTTTAGTGCGGCACGTTCTCCGAGTGCTTGTTTTTACTAGGTAAGCATTGCCATTCATCGGGGGTAATGCTGCCAGCATTCTGGGAACCTTGGCAAGTAGAATAGATTTAGAATAGTTATTTTATAAGTAAGTTTTATTTTAAATTAGCGACTTTTAGTTGTATATATGTATTTTATTCATTAATGTAAACGTGACTGTAACATGTGTACTGACTGCGCCAATGAGGACAACTTAATTTGAAATCATAAATTTAATTTCACCAAATATTTATTTTACTGAATGTAAAGTTACATTAACTGTGCCGCTGGTACAGCTAGTATTGGTTGTTGTAAACTTGTAGTTTAATATCATATTGTTATAATTAGTTTTTATGAAAAATACATTTTATTATTTACATTAATTAACGAATACGTGACAATATCTCCTGTTAAAGAGATGGCATATAATATATTACAAGTGACTTATATAATATATTCCAGTTGTGTCATGCGCTCCAGGTAGGAACCCTAACTTATTGGCATTGGAGAAGCATCCACAGAGTTTTGGTGTGTTACTCTCTCACTTTGATTTCAAATCGGAGTCTCCATGTTCCTAGCTGTTAGGTTGACGATCCATTGTGACGCAATATTCATGTAGTACATAAAGTGTATTATCATACATAATAATTATTAAGCCGTTACGAGTCATTATGGTCGCAGTCGTTTGCAATCTTAATAAAGTGAACTGTTAGAGACAGTTATAAATAAATCAATCTTAAATCATTATCAATCTTGTATTATTTATTATATGATGACGTAGTAATTATCATATCTAGGTACACCTTTATAGATAAAGCGAATTCCCTTCAATCCCTTTTTAATCTTTATGCAGGCGGTAATTTGTAACGGCAGTGGTCGTGTGTAACCTAAAAGACCTATGACATTTTTCAGGCAATTAATATACCAATTCATTAATTTGAATATTACGTTATGTGTTAGTTTCATAAAACTATGCGCTATATGATGTGAATTATAATGTAAGGCATATTTAAATGTCTAGTCCATTAGTTTAAAAACAATAAAGCACGTTATGGTTTTATGATGTATATGTAAGACTAAGTTAACCTAATAAAATGGAAAGAGTTTAAGAATAGAAAAGAATAGAATTATCTTTATTAAAGTAACATGACTCAATAAATAAGAAATGCTTATAAAATTACCTAATTAAATTTAATACATTTTATATGAAATAGTTTTTTCATGCTATTTTCAGCATAATCATTTTACCTCAGTTTATGCGGAAAGATTTTAGGTGTGCATCAAAAACGACATTCATTTCTTTGGTTTATTAACAAACAATAATAAAAATGACAAAATCACATAACATTGAATACTTATGATCTATTTAATTACACAAATTCTTCAAATAGTATCATAAAAATAAAAACAAAATATATATATGTATATACAATACGCAATATAATATTGAGTAGAGGAAAAATAAGTTGAGTAACAGTTGAGCCCTTGAGCAGATTACGGTAGAGTCAGACTTGTCTATATAAATTAACCAGGTTAAGTTAACAGTCACTTTAGTAATCATCGTTGTTAGACATCTGTCAATTGTGACAACTGTCAATTTTGACATAGAATTGTTAAATGATAACTGACAAGTCTTATTCTACTTTTGTCTTATGTTTATTTATTCGGGGATGACGATTCCCTTGGCCTTCGCGCGTTCCTCGTACTTCTTCCTCCATGTGCCCTCAGGATCGAACTTGGCAGTGAGTTCCTTCCAGATTTCAATTTCGTTCTTGATGAGGTGTTCGATGACCCTGGCGGCGCCACTTTCTTGAGTCTCGGTACACTTGGAGCAACCGGTTTCGATGGCGTCATGGAGGTGCTCTGATGATGGAAAAGTAAATAGTTAACTGTGAGAGGTTCATAGATCGTCTTTTAATTAAAAAACACCTTGAAAAGAGAATTTTACCCTACTAATGCAGTAACTAATGTTACTGCGTCCTGCGATAACGCTGTTGGTCGGTTCTATAGCCCATGAAAAAGTCGAATATAGCGTGTTTAATACACACTGTATTCGACTCATTTTAAACGATTTGGATGAAATTGATCTATTTTTATAACCATTAAATTTAATAATCTATTAGCGCAAAATAAAAAAAATATAAACGCCATCTAATCTGACCACAACTTACAAAGCGGTGTACTGTGTAGTCAAATATCTATCAAATCAATAATAGCGGCCTTTGTAAAGACAGTTCTAGAGAAGGCATAGATGAATCACTAAGGACAAATTTGATTAATATATCTACTATTTGTATGTATAAAAAGGATATAATATAATTGTCATTGACAATAATTATTCTTGCATCCCTTTTATAATATTCATATTTCATTCACTTATGTTAAATCATTGCAACATTACAATTTGTTGTTAATATCAAGACAAATAAGAATCGTAGTCGCAATTATGTTCTTGTCATTCTGCAACAATAAAAACAAACGAAGTTTTTACTATCGTTTTTCCTTTAAGTAGGTATCAGAGTAGTTCCGGAAATAAGTCAGTTCTATAAACGTGACGCAACTTATAATGGTGACACGTTTTCTTTACGAACTACCTCATGTCCTACTTGTATATTATTATAAATCATCAAACGTATTGTTATAAATAATCTTGTTCTCATTAATGTTAAAGCCTCGGTAAACAAGCGGTATATTGATTTGGTATAGTCCTCCCGACCGATTTTGACCACGGTGGCTAATTTCTAAAGAGATAAGCCAAGTGCTGGACATATTAAAGTGCATAAATGTGTGCGCAAACGCAAGTGCACTCGCTATTCCATTATTTTAAATCCGGTGGTACGGTTCCACCGATAGTTCCATGCCTCTGAGAGCACTCAGAGGCACGGGTGAGACATCACTAAATTTCAGGCTTCAAACGAGTACTTTTTTTTATAAATAGAAAACAAGTTATGCAATTGTTTGCTCAATACAGAGAAGAATCGGGATCTCGCTAGTTACAGTAAACATCTTCTTCTTTAATTTAAGAGCTCAGCTCTTGTCGGTGGAGCAACGGTTAAAAATATTACAGCTTGACTCACTAGTCAGTAAATAACTATTAGTTTATAATCAAATTTCTGAAATTAAAATCCACGTTTTTTTTTCATTCATTAATTCTAATTGCTAATTCTTTTTCAATCCTGACATAAAAATTATTAAAGAAATAACTTTTAATTTTGATAAAGCTCCCATATAAAATCTGTCTAAATTAAAATTTATTCCCCTGATATTTTTTGTCTGACGATTGAAACGTCCCTTAACGTTGTGAGTGAGTTAACTGAATCAGGATCAGTAAATCTATGATGTTATTCTTTAATCCGCTGTTTACCTATGTATTTAAGTTACTTTAGTAACCTTGATTATGTCTGTGTTTGTAAACACACGAATAGGTATATTATACAACTGAATTCACACGTTCTTGGGAATTACTATTTATAATTACATAGCCTTGCTATAAAAAGTTAAAAAAAAAATTAAGGCACCTGCGCACTTTGGATGATGGATGGATGTTTGTTACACTTTCACGCAAAATCTTCTGACCGGATTTGGCTGAATTTTTGCAAGAAGATAGTTTAAAAGCTGAATTAACATATAGGCTACGAAACATCACGCTCTAACTCACTTGAGCAGAGTAACGCGGGTAAAACCGCGGAGTGCATGTAGTATGTACATTAATGGGCGTACGCATTTCTGGAGCATGTTATAATAATAATCTTTATTACACAAGAGAGTGGTTACAAACTAGAGTGAAGTCCCTGACTCCAGTGCTAGGTGATAGACCTGTGTTACAAGAGCCAGAAATGTTAACAACCCGAACGACGCGCGCGCCGAACTCCCGCCCCCGTCACCCGCTACCCAACCCCCGCCATTGTCAACAAATGACACACGCTCAAGGAACGACGCGTACGGCGAATGTGGGTTCAGGAAATTTTATTAATTCATGTTTTAGAAGCTGCATTTAAACTGACTGATAACCTCGGTATTTGGCTCGCTTTAAATCTCGGAGGTCGTGGACTCGATCCCCACGCCGCGCCGGACAGGAAATCTTTGTGTAAATTCTAAGATTTCTTTCCAGGTCTGGTTGGTTGAAGGACTACCCTCCGTGCCTCGGAAAGCACGTTAAGCCGTTGGTCCCGAATGTTATAACATCATCTATAATAATCGTATATCAAGGAACGGGCAACAGCGTTTCCTTGTGTGGTACAACATAATAACTGTGATCACCAACCCGCCTGCTAAGCGTGGTGACTATGGCAAATACCCTCCCTCGGGTGGAGGCCCATGTTCAGCAGTGGACGTTATACGGTCTGATGATGATGATGATGATGATGATTTAAACTGAGGCGGTAAACATTACATAACATTTATTCAAGGTTCTTACTATATGGTCAGTAATTAATATAAAAAAACTGTATTTAAGTATGTTATTGTAGCACAATGTGATGTTTAAATGAGATGCGTCCATTGTTAGCGGTGTAGGCAAGTACTATACTATACTATACGATACTATACTATACTACTTAGTACTATATAGTATGTACTATATATGGAAGCAACCATGCAACCATTGTTTAAAATCAATATAGAAGGGTGTTTAATAACTGAGACACGTGATAGACGGGGAACAGCAGATGTATACAGGCATCTGAAGTTCTCGGTGCTCCCATTATTGGTTTTCAGAGAGGGTTTTATAACTGGCTCAACAAATGCCAACAAATCATTTATAGAATAGTTTTTTATGTGTTTCAGGCAAAAGCAATGGCTTAGTTACACGTTAATTTCAATCTGATTCCAATTCCATAGTCTCCTAATCCGATTATGTTTATAATATGAAATGCAGACGATTGGCAATCTATCTAACGTCACTGAAATTACACTTTTTTTTTTAATTATTTGGGTGTTAGATATCCCATATATGGAAGAAGATTTATTATGAATTTTCTACGGGACTCCCGTTTACGCGGTTGAAACCGCGCGCGGAAGCTAGCATTGTATAAGGTTGTAACACTATTCGCTTCTATATCCGGTGAAGTAGCAAAAGCCTCTAGGCGAACTATGTATATATGTCAATCTTAAAATAAATTGATATATTATATTTTCTTACCTTTAAGCTCCTTTCCTTCAGGGCTGCATTTTCCTCTCTCCATGATGCAGTTGACATAAGCGGTAAGTAGCCGTTTGTTTTCCAAAATTTCATCCAAATTGATGTTGTCATATTTGTCTGTGTATTTGTCGTCGGCGAAAACCGCCACGACCACGCAACAAAGAACGATCAGGTACTTCATGGTGTTCTGAAAACAGAAAAGTAATATGATTAAATATGATGATACACTTGCAGCTTAAATCTTAAGCCTATTCTATATATAGCCTATTGTAATTTCCAATACTTCTTGCGTATTGTAAATTGTTTTTTTTCTACATAAAGCTGTTGTCAGTTAACAACATTTATTCAGGGAATATTTTTCAATCCTCAGATAAAAAATATCAAAGTAAGTAGTTTTAAATTTAACAGATTTTGTAAGGAGATTCTGTCAACATTAAAATATATTCCTGTGATATTGGTTATGTAAGGATTGAGAACATGGCTCATATAAGCATCATGTCTTTCTTAAAAAATTGTATCTTCATTGTAGATTATTTGGCACTTCCGATCATGTTTTGATTTTTTGCACAATGTCCAATGAGTAACTAATAGAATAGAATAGAATATGCATTTATTTTTCTCATCACAAAATTTAGTGCATTTTCTTACTTGTATACATTTCATATGAGTACATTTAGGCAGTTTGAAATGTAAAAAACTAATGACACATTATTGAGTTTTATATAATCAATGTATCGATTATGGTTCCTTAATACTGAAACAAAATACTTTTTCGTTGAGTCCCAACACAATCAAATTAATAATCTTATTAATATGATTGTGTTGGGAATCTTAAGTTTATCGTTATTAACATTTTGTTTACAATAATTCACGATTGTAAATAACGTTATACTATTTATCACATAAAACGATTTAAAAATAGATTCTTGTATGTTTTTAAGTAGTAAAATACTTTACAATTAAATATAAACAAACACAAGACCTACCGTATGTGTAACACTCAATGATCTCATGAGGCCGAATGACTTATGATGTACGTGTAATCATATGCCTCTTTATATACTAGTGGTCGGCTAAAACATCTAATTTGCCCCTGCTTATTTCATTATTTAGCCTACAAAATAATATACAGGGAGTTCATTCATTATTTATGACGTGTGTTGCATAAGTATGGTACTGTTTAGCAAAAAATATAAGTAATTAGAAAAAATATAATGATTTTAATCTTTGTCTATTGTTGGTTTGTATTTAAATATAAATTTATTGATGGTACGTCAGAAATTAGTTGAGTTTGATAAAGAAAATCTAGCAGAAAATGAAGTTGAAATTTATTTTTCTGTGCGTTTTATGAATTACGTCAATTTATATTATGATAAATATAATATAAATAATATTTTTCGAGTTTTAAAATAAAATATTATTCACAATACAAAATCCCATATATAACAGTGAACATGAGCTGTGAGTGTCACTGTTATGCCAGAAAACATTTAGAAATTTAAAATTAACTGGCATACCATAAGATAACGTATTGATCGGCATTACATGACTTTTGGCTTAAGGTATTTTTGAATATTTTTTTTTATCTGCAGAACCTAGTCTATAGTATTTTTGTTAATCTTAAACTGTATTATTAGATTACATACATCAGGTGTTTGAAACTGAAACATTTTATTTTTTCAATTAAATTTACTGTCCATAATCGTAGCTTTAGAACTTTCGAAACATGGTCTTTGACCTAAGATGTAGGCTTTAGTCTACATCTAGACAAACATTAGATAACTGAAACTTGCACTTACGTCATTATACTTTCACTTACGAGTACCCATCTATTAAATCTGCAATTGTGATTGATGTATGGTATTATGATATCTAATGTCCAAGTAGATGTATGCATTGAACAAATTGAGCAAAGTTTGAGGACACTGGTGGTATAAGTTGTGTTCTTTTTAGAGCATAGAATTTTTTAGGAGGTAGTCATATTGTCACGTTTAAGTTAACTAGATCTTTCTCTTCATCAATTCGGATACGTGGCAATCCTTATTTTTCAATTCATGAGAATTTACAAAATCCCTTGCAAGAAAGAACAGTCGACTTTTTTTGCCGTTAGTGATTAGGAATCGATTTCGAATAAAATATCTAAGTATTAAATTTTTCAGTTTTTTCTTTTAGAGCCATAAACCTTTTCTATTGTACTATATAACCTTTTTTATTGTTGAATACTCTTTTATTGTTGTTATAAATGACCTAAACCCCTTTTATTGAAGTAACGCCTAAATAAACCAACCTATGATTTGTTTAAAAAAGGATTGCTTGGTAAGTAGTATAAAACTTAAATATGCGTCTCTCATCACAATTTAATGTAGGTACTAAAATATTCATCTCTATGTCTTTCTATGTTGGTGGTGAGAGACGACTGAGATATATACAGCTGACGGATGGACAGCAGCATCATTCAGAGTTTCTCAAGATTAGTTATAAAATTACTGCGATCACCAAGCGTATAAAAGTCCACCCGTGCGAAGCCGGGGCGGGCCGCTAGTGTGTGATAAAAGAATCTCTTCGGTTTCACAATTAACTAAATGGTTTAATGCACATCTTGACTAAAAATAGATAAATATTCATTTAATTTGAAAAATAGGAGGCATTCACTCCTTTGTGGGCAACAAAGGAGTGAAGGCCTCTTGAACTCAAAATCCGGCCCTGAATATAAGTCATAAGTTCCTCCTCAATTTGCATAACAATGTGATCAGTTATCACAATGATATTCTGATCGCATAACTGTCCATTATGAGGCTTTGACAATGTAATCTGAACGACTATTACACATGTCATTGATGTAGAATCAACAAAGATCCTATAAGGGAAATATTCCATTCAAAGCTCTACCCGATACGCCTATCGAATAGCAAGTATACAGCAGCGCTACCACAAGTTGACATCTGTATCTATTTTACTGTTACCGTAAACTTTGATATTCAAGGTAACTTTGATAGTGATGTTCGACCGGGATTTGATAGGAAAGCGAGACCGCTTCACTAAGGGCATTATCTTTATTTTCGGGAACACATTCTGTCGTATGATTTAAAGACACTCTAAAAATTTTAATCCAAGTCAGTTTTCCTGAATGTCAAAGTAACCACGGATGATTGTAATGATATTTCTAAACGTTACGTACGGTTTACTGTAAAAGAACTGAAAACGATCACCAGAAACCATTGGATTCTAACACGGCTAGGGCGTCGGACTTGTGATCTTGAGGTCGCCGGTTCGAACCCCACCCATTGAACTACCGACGTGAACCCACTCGTAACACAAGCATTTTAGCTTAGCACGAGGGGTTAACAAGAATACTAGTAGGTACTGTAAAATTCTGATAGTAATCTTAAAAAAAAAATGATATAGTATTTAACGAAATACGACATCTTTATCTTAAACACACGGGAAAAATTTATGGTAGGCGTACATTTTTGAACACCTAACTTAAATTTAAATAAGTAATTATGCACATGTGTCTTTATTTTCTTTTATGTGCATCGATTAATTAATCATCTGACTCATTTGTGTTAAAACTAATTATTATGACTCTACACATAGATGTGAGTATATCTAGAAACACTAGTTGCGTAATGCGATTTTTAATCACGTTAGATACTATACTGTATTGTGTTATTGTGGTATGGTTTAAAACATTTGTTTTTGTTTCTTTTTTGTCTGGGGGAAATTCATTTACGCTTTCCTACCGGCCGCGCCGCCGCTGCAGCGTATTCGTGCGCTGGCGGTGAACATTTGTTTACCTAGGTTTAAAAAAACATCGGTGGCTCCATGAATTTTTCATATGACGTGGATTTTTTTTAATTTCTTTTTAATCTATTTACTACGGTATCTTCGTAATGGCTTATTTACCTACATGAATAAATAAAATTCATATATAAAACAAAAAGTTGCTAATTAAAATTAACATTAATTTATAAAACACTAACTATTCAAAACCTATAATTGCTTGGCAAGGTTCCTTGGGATGCTTGCAGCAATCTCATCTTAAAATACTTACTTTACGAAAAAAAACGTTAAATGTGTGAAGCAGAAACTACAAAATAATTAAAGATTCATTTTTTTTTATTCACTAATCATTCTCAAGAGACCTTGGTTTTGTTTTTGCCTTCAATTCAGGCTCGAAAAATACTATAAAATATTTCAGTCATTACATTCAAACTAGGGTTACAAAACTTATTTGAGCACGCTGTACATAAAAGGAAATAGTCTTCCGCTTCATGACCGCTGCATAGTTTGAGGTTACGTGCGCGGTTAATATTATTATATTTTATTAAGGTTGTGGCAAAAAGTGACATGTTTCAAGATGACGTGATATTTTGCACAACATTTTTGATATTTTAACCAGTAACTTCTATATGAGAGAACCTTAGTATCATGTGCAGTGATGCTCAAGGTAGATTAAATGTAGCCTATGAGCCGGATTGCCTATGCTTACCCGGCATCCCGCCAACGGCAGATTGAAGGAGTGTCCGGGGGTTCGAGTGGTGTTGGGTCCTCTCCTCGTGGTATGAGTTTAGCATACCAGGCTATGGAGAGGGCGAGTCCTACATATCCCACCGCCAGCGCGCGAATACGCTGCAGCGGCGGTGGGAATGCCTTAATGAATTAATGCCTTAATGAATAAAAAAGGTTACTTCTAAATAACAAAAAGTTTCTCATAGTGACAGATTTCAGAAATCGGTTCAGTAGTTTCGGAGCGTATTCAATGCAAACAAACAATACAATCTTTCCTCTTTATAATGATTTTGGGGTAGTCAAAATGGCTTATGTTAATAATATTGCTTTACATACTACCATTATGCTGCATTTAATGTTAACCTTGTAATTCCACCTATCGTATTATATAGCTATTACGGGCGTAGTCTGGCTCTGGCTAGATGTTTGATTTGTTTAAAACTGTTTGTAATAAAAACATTAATATACTTAATTCATATTTAAAAATATACAATAAAAACATAATAAAAACTAGTTTTAACAATTAAAAACTAATTACCAAGTCTAGAATAAATAAAATAACATTTTGTAGGCATAGTAGTAAGATAATTGCTATCTTTAAATGTTATAACTAATTACGTAAGTTACTAGGATTAGAATCTAAAATAAAATTGTGAAGAGTTTTACTTTATTTTGTTTAAATATTTTTAATTTACTACACTCCAATGCGCGTATGTAATGAAATGGCGTTTCCTTGTGTGGTACAACATAATACTGCGGTCACCAACCTGCCTGCCAAGCGTGGTGACTATGGCTAAAGCCCTCCCTCGGGAGTAAGCCCATGTTCAGCAGTGGACGTTGAACGGGCTGATTATGGTGATGATGGGTAGTAGGTACAATCATCATGTATGAGCACGGGGAAATAGATAAAATGACTACACTGTGCTTACTATTTAGATTAATATATTTAAAAAAATTAAAATTAATATTCAATACGGTTACAAATTCATTTAAAATAATTAATATACATTTATTAATAACTGCGAAAATCTTTGTGCAGAAAAACAAAAGAACAGTCTGACATATCTCGCGCACTGACGCAGAGCCTCCGCCACCTCGCAATGTGCGATGAAAAAGGTTTTATCCAATTAAATGAAAAATAAACGTAAGAATTAATATTATGCGATGTAACGCTACAAATCTATGTAATCGCATTAAAATTACAGATTTTTGTTTCATACAAAATGTAACTTTCGATGTAGTTTTTTAATCTAGCTTTTAGTTAAATAATAACGTTCCGATGGATAATTCAGTTTTCAATATTTTAGTAACCAAATTTATTTAAAATACACATTCATCTTTTATCTTTAAGAAGGGATAATTAACAATTAAACCTCGAAGTGACATCATTTATTATTATTGCCTTGATCTATACTAATATATAAAGCTGAATAGTTTGTTTGTTTGCTAAGGTAAATCTCTGGAACTACTGGTCCGACTTGAAAAAATCCTTCATTGTTCGATACAGAGGCTGCGTTAGGGTAGGGCGGGTTGGGCAACTACCCACGGCGTAATGTTAAGTTTATTTATAATGGGATGGTTTGAGGGTCTCTCAATTGGTTAATTTATGTTGTAATTTTTAATAATGAATACCACCAGCAATTCATTAACAAGATTATAATCTAATTATGAACCAGTTACCTAAATAGTAAAAAGATATGTTTTATTTAATGGTCTGATAAGATTCTTAATTAATTGTAAACATACGAATAGAATTCAATTATACCTCCATACAGAACTCTTCAATACAACGTAACATAAGTTTCGCTTTATAATCTTGGAGGTCGTGGGTTCGAACCTCGTCGCCAGCCAGTAAATTCTTGTGTTGAATTTTAGTTTTCTTTCCTAGTCTGATCCGTTGAAGAGCTACCCTCCGTACCTCGAAAAGCACGTTATGCAGTTAGTTCCGATTATTTTAACATAATCTTTAACAAAAGCAAACCATATTTCAAAATTGAGATTAATAAAATTCGACCACCGGCAGGATTCGAACCTGCATCTTAGATAAAGCCCCTAATGCCGAATCGAAATTTATTAATCTCTTTGTAACACGTCTCTTGGTTCAAATCCTGCCGGTGGTCGAATTTTAATCTCAATTTTGAAATATAGTATAAGGTAGGTACACTTTTCCATAAAGTTTTCAAAACATTTAAAAAAATGTGAAAAGCATACCAGGTAACGGGCAGCTATGTCCCTGTTTCATTATAATAACAGTGTGGTGATTATGGTAAAATCCTCCCTCGGGGAAGGCTCATTCATGTTCAGCAGTGGTCGTTATATGGGCTTATGATGATGATGATGTTATTATGACCTTCAGCTATCAAACGAAGATAAATAGTATGAATTCAACCTGCGTCTTTATAGGCTCTAGAGTTATACCTACCCTTTGCCATCACCAGAACAATCAGCACCAGCCTTATCCTGAGGGAGTGTTATACCTTAGTCACCACGCTGTGCATGTAAGTTGGTGACCGCCATATTGTGTTGTAGCACACAAATAACGCAGCTGCCCGTTCTCTGGCAAACGCTTGTAATTGATGATGTTATAAAAACCGAGTCCAATGGCTTAAAGTGCTTTTTGAGGCCAGAGGGTAGTGCTACAAACGACTAGAGCTGTCAAAAAAACAAATTTTAGAATTTGACGTGGAGATTGAACTCATGACCTTTCTCATGAGCTTAGTAAAGTATAGTCAAAGGATCCATCAAATGATTCAGTGCAGTCTAAAGACCAGTACGAACAATAACAATACGATTGTATTGAAAACCCTAATAATAAGTAAATGGTTTATTTAAATTGCAGTAATGTGACCTTAAGATACAATGCATCAACCTTCATACGTCTTAAGCAATTCTTGTTCGTTTACCACCACGTCGGGTTTCATTACTTGACTTAAGCCAATGTTCAAGTGACCAACACTCATTATATAATATGAAAAGTCAGAAGGATCGTTGTAATTAATAGATGTAATTATATATATGTAGGTACTTAATACGCGAACTAGTGTCTACCCAGAGCATGCCCAGAGGTTGGTACCGCGACTACGACAACGCATTTCCGATGCTCGGGTAGATTCGAAGTCCGACAGATCTGCGAATTATAAAGTAGAGCAACAGTTGTACGAAACTCCCTTAAAAATCTTAAAGTTATTCCTTGATCTGCCTGCGAGGACAGCCGTGAGCTCGACGAGGTGAGCCGAGGTCCAAGTCGTTGCTTAGCTTGTAATTGATAAAGTGTAGGCTGGAGCTCTGACCGCTTTTAAAACCTCTTGGCTAGATATTTTTCCGTCCAAAAAATAAAACAATGCAACTTGATCGAAACGTTTGTATATAAAAAGATGCATTGTGGCACCTAATTACCTGTATATATAATTTTTCCACATATCTAAAATGGACCTATCTCCTTCCTCCTTCGCACAATCTGTTAACTTCTATTTATAGCTTGTTTTTTTAAGGTGTACATAAAAAAATATTTAGTTAGACACGAAGCTTTGGTTCACATTACATCACTATGAATCCAACCTTATTAATTGGTTTAAAAATTTCAATCTACGAAATATGCGCAAAAAATGCTCCTCCTGTTGGGTTTGGAACTAGACTTTTCGATTTTTAGAGAAGTTCTGTGCAACTGTCGCTTTACTTTACAGCTACGTTTCTATCAAACTTTAAGTCAACACGGTCATCGGAATCTATTTATAGTTTGGCGTTGGTGCTGTTCCTTCACAAAAAATGAAGATCTTCTTTGCCGGGCGAGGTGATGTGCCCGGCGGCCGACGGCCATTTGTTGCTTGCGAACTTGTATTGCGCGATACAGGTTAGTTGGAAAGCTAGTTGGTAGATGGCGCTGCTTGTCTTCTTGTAGTTTTTGTGCGGCTTTTGAAGATATCGCTACAATAGCATGAGGAATTTGCCACACCGTCGATGGTCCTGGACAGAGGTACTTTCCTCCCTATCGTGCTGGCTGATGGGGATTAGTCAGAGGGCCCGATAAAAAGGCGCGCTGTTCGGAATTAACATTAAAAATAATATTTTATCAACCTTTGGCCGGGACTGAATTGCCAAGAATAGTTTGTAAAAATATTAAGTATTCATAAATAATTACCGCAGTTAAATCATGGACGGAGAGCTGACAACCGAAACGGCAAGGTAATTTGATCATTCATAAAAATGATTTATCAGCTTACCTGGAGCATTCTAAGCATAAAGACGTCGACCTGGCAGGATTCACGTGGTGGATGTGGGAGTTATGGGGTGGGTAAAAAATAAAAAAAAAAAGGTAATGTGATCAGGATTACTTTTTATGCCAAATGGTTTGCCTACCTCCCCAAAGCATAAAAAAAAATCTGGCGTCATTTGGTTGGTGGAAAGGTATCGCCAGGCTTAATTGAAGTGAGGAAAAAAAAATTATTTTTAGGTAATAAGAACAAGGCTGGCTTTTTTTGTGCTTAAAGTTTATTATTCCCAGAGGATAGGAAAAAAAAGCCAGCCAATAATAGTGGTGGGAACATGTCGAAAAAAATAATTGAAAATTTATATTTTAAATTTTATTTTGCTCGAGAAAGAGTTAAGGGGCATGAAAAAGAGCGCGTGGAGGGCGACGATACACGCGACGACGGCGTCCGTGCTCTACCTTTCCACCAACCAAATGACGCCAGATTTTTTTTGTGTGCTTTGGGGAGGTAGGCAAATCATTTGGCATAAAAAGTAATCCTGATCACGTTACCTTTTTTTTTTATTTTTTTCCCACCCCATAACTCCCACATCCACCACGCGAATCCTGCCAGGTCGACGTCTTTATGCTTAGAATGCTCCAGGTAAGCTGATAAATCATTCTTATGAATGATCAAATTACCTTGCCTTTTCGGTTGTCAGCTCTTAGTACATCATGATTATATGAAGATATAAAAAGTGCTTATATTTTGTTTGGATTTGAAAAAGTTTTCAAATTAATCATAATTTAATCTCGTTGTAAAATCTAATTATTACACAAGTATATAAACATGTTTTGCAGATTGTTTTAGTTTTTTGATTTGCTTTGCTGCAAGTTTTTGAAATATGTACACAATCTAGATAAATACTTTAGTACTCAAGGTAAAAAGACATCTTAACGTGCGTCATGCATGCATATGTGTTACAAGGCCATTTAATTTAAATTTTAAAATATTTATTTTCTTATTAAGAAAAATGACAACCTCCGTAACGTAGTGGTATTTGGTTTGCTTTAAATCTCGGAGGTCGTGGGTTCGATCCCCACGCCAGACAGGAAAGCTTTGTGTAAATTCTAAGATTTCTTTCCGGATCTGGTTGGTTGACGGACGAAAGCACGTTAAGCCGTTGGTCCCGATTGTTATAACATCATCTATAATAATCGCATATCAAGGAACGGGCAGCAGCGTTACCTAGTGTGGTACACTAAAAATACTGCGGTTACCAACCCGCCTGCCAAGCGTGGTGACTATGGCAAATACCATCCCCCGGGAGTAGGCCCATGTTCAGCAGTGGACGTTATACGGGCTGATGATGATGGTGATTAAGAAGAATAAGTGCAGTATTTATTTATATCCTGTATTTGGCACAGTTTCACTCACGAAGCTTCCTTTCCCGTGGGAACTTCATAATAAAATGTCCTATATTACACCTAGATAACACATTTCTTGGGGAAAGTATATTTTTTAAATTGGTACAGTAGTCTCGGAGCCTATATATATATATTTTTTTTTTACTTTTGACCATAATCTCGCTTGATGGAAGGATGATAAGGCCTAAGATGATACACGCTTGCCAATATAATGCAAACAAACAAACAATCAAATATTTCCTCTTTATAATATTAGTAGAGGTAGATACGGCTTATTTTTGAAGTGTATATTTTTAAATAGATGATTTATAGTGCCAAGGTAAACTTTTAAAGCTATGAAATTGTAAGTAAACCATTTATTACGGCTGGAGTTCTGGTCGCCTTTATGCCCGCTAAAGTAGCAAAATCGTCGGAGCTAACTGTCCATCCAAAAATATAACATAATGAGAACCGGGAACAATGGTTAAGCCATTGATGCTTTTATATTAACATACTCTCCTAACAAGCTTGTTGTAAAATGTCCTTGGATGAAAGCCAATATTTGGATGAAGACCATTTGCACAAAAACCTAATTGGACATTACAGACAATTTACTCCATCTGTCCTTTTGTCATTAATTCCTCTACTCATAATAAGTTTATATTTACCTACATTAATTATTATAGGTATATATTGAAAATTTATAAAAGCATACAATTAAGTGACACACACCAGGGGGCACCGTTATTGGGTTTGGACCACAACCCAGAGGTGCTGTTATCAAAGTCAGATTTATGGATATAAGAGGAAGTGATCGCTGGCACGGCCTACAGGCGCTGGATCACAGGGCAGGGGTAGGGGCACAACGCGGTCGTCGCCGCGCCGGCGAGAATCCTACCCTAGCAAACTGCAACCTTTCACTAGCTACCTAGGTGGACGACCCGGATAAGAAAGGGAGAAAGAAACTCCGGGCAATTTCTTTCTTACTTCTTTTGTATCTCAGCCATTAAAAAAATATATATATAAGTTTTGTTAGTTTTGTTTACAATATTTCATTAGATTACGTTAGAAGGACACATACATAATTGCCTAACCAATTAAACTAAATTACTTCGGTACTTGAGTTTTTGTAAAACAAGAATCTGTAATTTCCGAGGTCCGACCCCGAGGTAGAGTAATCATTAGGTATTATGAAATTCGGACTTTTGAAAATCGGAACATCGAAATTCTAAATAAAGTAATTCGGAGTATTTGGGTGTTCTCATAAAAAAGGAATGCGTCTACGAGTAGATTTTGTAAGTAACCCAGAGAACCAGGAAATAATTATGCTGTAAAAGTAAATAACGTTTACATTAAAAGTAGGTAGTTGCTATATCTTTAATAGCTGACGAAACAATGATAAGTGGAATATCTCACATTTTGGAAAAACCCATAAAAAACCCACTTCTTTGTACATTCTATGTAACTATGTCTAGCGAACATGCTCGTGTATGAAGTAAGCCTTCCCTCGCAGTTTTGCCTGCATACCCATGAAATCGGACGAGTATTTGCTGAGAAAAATATTCTTTAGCTTTAGCTAGTAACCAGTACAATACGCGTTTATGAAGTAAATGATACTGTAACCTTTAAAACAAAAAAGACATAAAAAACAAAAGACATTTGCTCTCTTCTGTTTGGCTGGAATTCTTTTTGCCTCTTCTTTTGGGCTGGAATTCTTTTTGCCTCTTATTTTTGGCTGGAATGATAAGAAGCATTTTTCTTTCTTCCATGTGTAAGGTACCTACATATGAAAGAAAGAAATACATTAATAATACTAAAAAACCGGTCAAGTGCGAGTTGTTCACGCGCACGATGGGCTCCGTACCATTTTCAAGTGCCTACCTGTTGCCGTTATTGATAACGAGCAAAAAGGGCAAAATAATCACGTTTGTTGAATGGGAGCCATTAAATATTCATTTTATTTAATTTTTATTTTTTTTGATTTAGCGACAATGGAAATATTATTATATCATTTGTGAAAATTACAACTGCGATAGCTAGACCTATCGCAGTTGTTGAGATACGTGACAGACAGACAGACAGCTCCGGCTTAGTTATAAATTCCTGTTTTTACCCTTCGGATACGGAACCCCGGAAAGACAAACTACGACAAACAATATAAAATGACGTATTCATCGGAAACAATCAACCTTGCATGTTTTAACTTGTTAGACCACAAAAATAAAACATACTTTTTACAGACTGTTTTATTATGGTTTGGTGGTTCTTACATGAGGTATAATTACGCGTTTGACCTTAATTAAGACACATCATCGTAATGTAAAGTGAGTTCCACTATTTATCTTACAATAATTACCTAATTTTAATTAAATTACTTTTTGGAATGTTAATTCCAAAAAGTAATTTAATTAAAATTAGGTTAACTTGATATTATGTTTTTAAACGAGATGAGATGGTAGATATATAAATAATTTTAAAATAAATAAAATAATAAATTATTCACTACATAATAATAATAAAATATCTTTTTACGAAAATAGCGCGGACAGAGGATTGTGAAATTTCGCACATTTATAGTTTATATAGAGAAGGTGTGCAGAATGCTATTTTTTTATATGATAGAATTTTGAACGTTCGACGAAAATTGAATAAGTGTTGTTAAATTTTCAAATTTTCCGCGCATTTCTTATCATTTTTTTTCACAAGAACCTTCCCCTGACAATAACAAATACAACAAAAAAGTAACCGTGACTAATGGATATAGGGATTCACTATATTTACTTAATATACATACATTATTATAAAGTGAATAAAATACAAACTAAAAGTAACTAATTAAAAATAAAACTAACTTATATACAACTATTCTAAATCTATACTACTTGGCAAGGTTCCCAGAATGCTGGCAGCATTACCACGTTGAATGGCAATGGTTACCTGCTGGATTCACTTATATTATCCCATAGCATATATAGATAACCATAGCGGACATAATCACATAATTAAAAGTAGCTATGTACTGTAATTACTTATACAAAATGGACTATTCTAACATGACTCATAAACTCAATATTGTTATAATTGAAACAGATAGTTATCTAAGTTAATGTGAATTCAGAGAAAATCTTCACGTTACGTGAATTTACACATGTTCATATAATGACAGGAGCATGTTCGTTTACACGTGGTTCTATAACAATGTGCTATAACACGAATTGTGTTCTAACTTGGAATATACCACCCATATGTTCCCATGGGTGTTCGATGGGCAGCAGCATTCATCAGCCAAGAGCAATTCATAACCATCTTAGCGCGATTACCAACCCGCCTGCCAAGCGTTATGGCAATATCCCTCAGCAACCTTGGCTTAACAAAGTCTGTTAAGATGACGCCCATGTTCAGCAGTGACATAAACAGGCTATTGAAGAGGAACAAGAAGGTATTAAATAAACAATCTGCCCTACCAAACCTAAGAAATGAATCGCATTTAAAAACGAGTCAAGGACAATTTTCTCTCGATCTCATCCTAAGTTTACGTAATTAATGTATATATATGTTACGGCTAAAGGTAGGTGTGAACATAAACTTAAGATTAGCCGGCTAAACTTAGGTTTATCTTCGAGAAGCAGCTTAAGTTCGATAACATGTTAGTTTGCGTCGTGATATTCTAGGTTTTAATTAAATTAAACAATACCTATGCAAGGCACAAAAAGGTGTTGGGGTGGTTTAAAAAAAACCTTAACCTAAACCAATGGTGTTGAACAGGGACTTATTCAGGTTGATCTAAGTTTAACCGCATTATGGTCGGCTAGACCTAGGTTTAGCCGACTAATCTTAAGTTTATGTTCACACCTACCTTTAGCCGTAACATAAATATACTATATACGTAATCATCATCATCATCAGCCCGTATAACGTCCACTGCTCAACATGGGCCCTTCTCCCGAGGGAGGGTATTTGCCATAGTCACCAAGCTTGGCAGGCGGGTTGGAGACCGCAGTAATATGTTGTACTATACAAGGAAACGCTGCTGCCCGTTCCTTGATGTACGATTATTATAAATGACGTTATAACAATCGGGACCAACGGCTTAACGTGCTTTCCGAGGCACGGAGGGAGTCCCTCAACCAACCGGACCCGGATAGTATTCTTAGAATTACACTATATACGTAATGAAAGGTACCTACATAGTTCATATTTATCGGTATATGTAGGTACGTATCTCCGTGACGGGGCGGTAAATGTTTCTTAAAGTATGAAATTATTTTCTTTGCTCTATTCATGGTATAATAAGGGCTTATAGTCAATTATTATGTTCAAATGTTATGTGTAACTACCTAAGTTTTAGCATACAAATATTGTCTATAATATGTACAATAGTTAACACATTTTATAGAATTCAAATAAATAGATATTATTTTAATGAACTTGATTTTTCATAATTAGATTGATAAATTTATAACTAAAGTACCTAAAAATAATGTCATGTCATAATTATTGTATCATTTATAACAAAAAGAAAAACTTTAATGTCAATTTGTTTGTATTATTTTAATATTTTTTATTACTAAATATAAATTTAATTATTTAAGTTTACTCGCACACATAATTTAATACAGCTTTTCTCAGTTGATTATCCTAATGTTTTCAATAGCTAGTAATTGTTAGTACAAACAATAGTAAACACATTGGTAATCAACACGCTATGTTCGGCGCCCGCGCAATTTTGTGCAACAATAGAAATTGTTATTACTTCTCAGCTAGGGCTACTATCATTTTGATACTAAAAACTGGAAATTAAAATTAATTGTATGGAAACGTAATAATTTATTTCAAATAAGTGTGGTTTGCGTTTCATCGCCATCTAGAGTAGCCACACAAACAGCAAGAAGAGTCTCAAGAGAGAGATCCTCGCATAACAAACTTTCTACATTGTGCAATAGAAATTTGCAATCCTATGGCATTCAAATCATTAATAAATGGCCACGGCCAGGCATATTACCTCGCCCAGCAAATAAGGTCTTCATTTTCTGTTTTGAAACACCAACTATCGTTCCATCACACCGGCTTAGAATAAACCAGCCTATATATGCCCATATGTGTAAGGCGACTAAGGGACTTACAGGCAATATAGGTGAGGTCCAGAGCTCTTTTTAAATGGTTTAGAAACTAAACTGTCCAGCTTGTGCCAAGGTCCAACTTGCGCAGAGACCTGCGACTAAGAAGATAAGAGTCAAATGGGCGAGGGGGAACGCGTCACATTCGCGTGCGCACTCTTCTCTGGTGAGACTAATAGCACAGATTAATAAATAGTTACTCTAATAGTATGGTCGCTGTGTAGTTTAGTTTCTTGCAGTCACTGTACTGCAATTAGTAAGATGTGATATCTTCGTCCAGGACGATGATGATGTTTTGGCATTCATGTACTGATTAATGTCAATAGTAAATATTTGACAGTCGCGTTTAACATTCGTTAAAAGAGAAGAAGATATATAAAAAGATCTTGACTTATAAATAAAGGAACCGACAGCCCTATCTTAAGATAATTTTACATTCAATTCCTGGTTTGCTTAATCGTTGCTTTGTGCATGTGACAATATTGAGACGGGTGTATGACACAATTCTCGTTTCTTCATGTAACTTGTTATAATGTATATGGTCTGATGAAAGTATTATACAAAAATAGTTATACATATTGGTCTAGATAAAATAAAATCATTGGTTTAAAAACACCTTGCAGTGGAGCTTATTAAATCTAAGCATATGATATGCATGTCGTAAATAGGTTTAGCATGCAATCTAAATATAAGACATGAATTAAGGTGATAAGTAATTCCAACGTGCTATTCTGCGTTAATGACAAATCGACAGACGTCACGAATCCTACATCACGCAGCAGAAGTTCGCACGCCACTTGAGGTTAAATACCTAAAGGTTCTCAGCATGTACAATGGAGACTGCAGTCGCCGGCATACCACCTCGCATGATCAGGACGATCCCTTTGCGGAAGGACACAAATATCGTACGTTTAGAATGCCATTAAAACTATTGTAATCTACAAAACAAACTAAAATCATAAAAATATACTTTTTTAATATTACTTTATTCTTTTTGGGGGATAATGCTGTTCGCGTCCGTGGGCTTTAGCTCTAGTCACCCACACGTATCCCCTGGGTAGCGCCAAATGAACAGCACATCTGGTGGTAGGTTTCGACCGCGGTTTGTCACCACCCTCAAGGCAAAGCCATGCCGCCAAGTGATTTTTGTCGCGTTCCGGCATGTTGCCTTGAGTAGCCATCGTGGAAGGGGAGTCTGGGCAGTTGTGTGGTATTGCGAACCGGTTCCGGTGCTGCGTGGTGTCTGTGCTGGGTGACTGTTCGCGGAGGGTAGCGGGATCCTAAGCACGGTCTTCCGCTGGCCGACCGCAGGTAGTAGGGGGCCCAATTAGTAGGAAAGCCACCTATGAAAGGCTGCCCCGCCAACTAGCGAAAAATCCCAGGATGCGTCACCGTGCCGGTTGGCGACCGGATGCGAGGGCCCGGTGAACATCTCTGGGGGGGTTAGAGCGTCCCCGCGCGCTCCAGATCAGTCTCCCGTCGGTGCAGCATTACGAATGTATTGCGCGGTACTCGCTCTTGCTACACCTCGCCCAACTGTCCCTTTCCTGCTTGTCTGTTCGCGATCAAAAATTAAATGAAATCAAAAAATAGAAAACTGGTAAAACAGCGGTTGCACTCCCTCGCACTTAAAGTGCACCTCTCTAACATCCGAGGTCTGCACTCCAATCTCATCCCGGTCCATCACCACCTTGAGACCGAAAAACCACATCTGCTGTTCCTCACGGAGACGCAAATCAGATGTCCAGCTGACGCAGCATACTTGCGCTACCCAGGGTACACCCTGGAGCACAATTTTAAGCCACGCGCTGGCACCTGCGTGTATGCTCGCGATGACATCTGTTTTCGACGTCTCCGTAACATTGAGGATTTCAGTTTCTCCGTATTATGGGTTCTGGTGGACACTGGCTTCGAGCAGATACTCTATGCCAGTGTCTATCGGTCGCACACCGACAACATGGAGACAACCAGGTTGTTTCAGTACCTTTCGGACTCGGCTGAATTAGCTCAGCTCAGGTACCCATCGGCGCAGCTAGTTTTTCTGGGGGACTTCAATGCCCACCACCAGGAGTGGCTGTACCCATACCAGAACACCGACCATGCTGGGAGATTAGCGTATGCATTTGCACTGACGCTTGGTCTCTCCCAACTGGTAACTGGGCCGACACGGGTGCCTGACATTGATGGCCATACGGCCAATTGCTTAGACCTTCTGCTGACAACCGATCCAGACCGATATCAAGTCGCGGTTTCCTCACCGTTGGGTAGCTCCGACCACTGTCTGGTGAAATCTGTGTCTGTCTACTCGCCACCCGATCCCGATCTCAAGGGGACTAGGCGAGTATGGCGATACAAGTCAGCAGATTGGGATGAGATGCGGCATTTCTTCGCGTCTTACCCTTGGCTGCGCTTATGCTTCTCTTCAGACGACCCGACTCGCTGCGCGGAGGCTGTTTCTGAGGTGATATGTCAGGCTATGGAATATTTCATTCCATTTTCTGACATCTCACTCCAAGACAAAGCCCGTCCATGGTTCAACGCTGAGTGTGATAGTGCTGAAGCACATAAGCACTCTGCTTACCAGCGTGGGCGGATGCTCGAGCCCGCAAAGCGCCAAATATTCGGAAACTGAAGAAAGCTTACAATAGTGCTGCCAAGTCTTGCAAACGTGCCCTACGCAAGGCTCGCTTTGACCATATTGGCCGCATTGGAGCCAGACTAGCATCTTACCCACCTGGGAGTAAAGCTTTTTGGTCTCTTGCCAAATCGGTCGAAGCCAATTTCTGTCGGTCCTCTTTGCCGCCACTGCAGAAGCCGAACGGTTCATTAGCTCACACCGCCAAAGAGAAAGCAGACTTGTTTGCGTCTCTATTTGCGAAGAATTCACAACTAGATGCTGCTGGTAAAAGTCCACCCAGGCTACCACATTGCACTTCCACTATGCCTGAGGTGCACATTCGGCAAAAAGTGGTACTTAAAATTCTCAGCACTCTAGATGTGAATAAGGCTAGTGGGCCTGACGGCATTCCTGCCATTGTCTTGCGGTCATGTGCGCCTGAGTTGTCTCCTGTTTTGACTCGCCTCTATCGTTTATCCCTGAAGACTGGTCTAGTTCCAGCTTCCTGGAAGATTGCCAATGTTCAACCGATCCCCAAGAAAGGTAGTCGTGCCGACCCTGCCAACTACCGACCAATCGCAATCACCTCCATACTCTGTAAGGTTATGGAGCGTGTTTTAAACAACCGTCTCCTGGCATACCTGGAAGACAACGACCTCCTCAGTGACCGTCAATTCGGATTCCGTCGAGGCCGGTCTACTGGGGATCTTCTTGTATATGCTACTCACTTCTGGAGCGAAGCCATTGAGAGACACGGTGAGGCTCTTGCCGTGTCTCTTGATATCTCTAAGGCTTTTGACAGGGTTTGGCACGCAAGTCTCATTGGTAAGCTTCCGGTTTACGGTATTGCTCCCGTACTTTGTACCTGGATTCAGGATTTCTTGAGGGGAAGGTCGATTCGAGTTGTCATTGATGGCGCCTCGTCCGATCTTCTTGGTATTAATGCCGGTGTCCCTCAGGGATCTGTTCTCTCCGCGACTCTTTTTTTGCTGCACATAAACGACCTGCTAGTTACTCCCGGTATCTTTGGGTATGCAGACGACAGCACAGTCTCGGTGAGATACTTGTCTGATGCGAAGTCGGGGTCAATGGTCCAGTCGTTCAGGGAGTCGATGATTGAGGGGGTGAACTCGATCTTGGAGGCTGTTTCCTTATGGGGTGATGCCAACCTGGTTGGGTTTAACCCCTCAAAAACACAGGCGTGTCTTTTTTCGGCGAAACGGAGTCCATTCCAACTGACTCCGACTTTCCGGAATGTCTCCGTTCCGATCAGCGACCATCTTGAGCTCCTAGGGCTTGACCTCTCTTCTAATCTAAACTTCGGTCACTACATCGAGTCCATCGCAAACACTGCAGCCAAAAAACTTGGCATTCTCTCCAAGGTGAGGCGGTACTTCACATCGGAGCAGCTCTTAAGTCTTTACAGAGCTCAAGTTCGCTCCTCAATGGAATACTGTTCTCATCTTTGGAATGGGTCTGCTGGATATCAGCTGGATGCTCTGGACTCATTGGAACGCCGAGCGAAGAGAGTCATAGGCAATAACTCACTGGTGGAGGCAAGTCTTCAGAGCCTCGAACACCGTAGACGAGTGGCCTGCCTATCAGTTTTTTATCGGTTGCATTTCGGGGAGTGTGCGGAGGTTCTACATAACCTGATACCCCCTTCACCCTTCCATCACCGGACGACTAGGCGCGGCGAGCGGTTTCACCCTTTTGTTGTAGACATTCCTTCAATACGCACGAAGCGATTTGCTTCTTCTTTCATAATGCGGACGGCTAAGGAGTGGAATTCTCTGCCGGCGTCAGTTTTTCCGGAACGCTATAATCTGGACATCTTTCAAGGCAAAAGTGAACAGACACTTTCTAGGCAAGCGTGTATCATCTTAGGCCTTATCTTCGCCTTCCATCAAGCGAGATTATGGTCAAACGTATGCCTATGGGTAGTAAAAAAAAAAAAAAAAAACTTTATTAAACTTTTTATGTCATCAAATAAAAAACGTTGACCTGGTATTTAAAACACATTTATATAAACTTTAGTTTCACCAAGGAATTGCAATCATCGTGACCCTGTATAACTTCCACTACTGAACATGGATCTCCTCCGATATAAATAGACTACAATACATAATGTAATATGTTCTTTAAATACTGACCTTTTGACAGACTTCGGGCCTTGCCTGCCAAGCACTAATGAATGCATTAGGCATTTGTTCAGGATATAATACCTACCTATTGTCTTATTGTGTACAAGTGTATTCGCAAACACAGTACAATCACTCTTTACCCTTGATAGTGGCTATCTGTTTGTGCCTTTTGACGTCCAATATATTGGAGTCGTGGGTACCGGGAGCCAAATTAACTTATCAATACCCCAGCGACCCTCGTTAATGCGTGAGTGTTTGTTATTACTTTGCAGGTAAGCATTGTAATTCAACGAGGAAATGCTGTCGGCATTCTGGGAATATTTCCAAGTAACATTTTGTTTGTGCTTCTATAGTCACTTGAAGTATGCTAAATAAATCTTAAACTTTACTCTCAAAATCCGCGGGGACGGCGGCGTGTAAATACTTTTAACAACTTAACGAAGACTATCAATATTAAATGTAAGAGTGGAGATTATCAATTTTATAAAAAGGTAATTTTCATGTTACTTAATGGCTACTAACTTTTTTATTGACGTTTTATTAATTGCTTAATAAGATACAAAGGCTGAGCGTCAGTAAAAAGAATAATTATGATAAACTTGTGCATGTTTCATAGTTCTTAACAACTGAAATATAAATATCTAATAAATTGTGTAGGTAATAATAAAATACGTCAGAATGAATAATGACTATAGCTGTAATAAAATAAAAACATTATAATGTCTTACTCATGGTATTGCGTTAAATAATTTATTTCAGGAAGATAACACAATATTGCGTCAGAAAAGTTATGATTTCATAAGACCGACACAACGTCCAAGGCAGCGGTATAAAGCTCATCTTAATAATAATCTTTGTGTAAAATCAAAGATTTCTTTCTGTATTTGGTTGGTTCACCCTCCGTGCCTCGGAAAGTATGTAAAGCAAATTTTCCTGAATGTTATAACATCGTGTATATCAATCGTATGCCAGGTAACGGGCAGCAGCGTTTAACTGTACGTAAAGTGAGTGGATGAGGACACCAACCCGCCTGCTAAGGGATGACTATATGGCAACACCCTCGAGGGAGGCCCATGTTTAGCAGTAGAAGTTATACGGGCTGATGATGATGATAATGAAACTAGTGGTCATCAGCTTGTATAACATCCACTGGTGAACATGAACTGAGGAGGGTTTTGCCACACTCACCACTGTTGGCTGTTGGCCGACCGCCTATTCCCTGGTATACAATTTTGACGTTTGTTTTTAAAATACAACTCCTGCATTAGTTAAATAAATCCATGTCGCGGGAGACTTTACAGATACATAATTCACGGCCACAAAGTACACCAGTTAGAACAGATGATTTCATAACAATTTAGATTAACGGTTTAATATCCTTTTCGAGGTACGAAGCGTAATCCCTTAACCATGTAAGACCCGGATATAACTTTTAGATGTAACACAAAGATTTCTTGTCCGACAAAGGCATGAAACCCACAACCACGATACTTGCTTCGAGGCTTCACCAATGGGTATTGAATGTCATACAATATGGCGTTTTGACATATTATTATGTTATAACAGCTAAATAAAAATAACAGAATGGATTGAAGATGGAGCAGAAAGGTTATCGAGTTGAGACCACGAACTGGCAAGCGCAGCGTAGGACGACCGCTAGCACGATGGACCGACGACCTCATAAATGTTGCAGGGAGTTAGTGTTTGCAGGCTGCTAGCGATCGTTCCCGCTGGAAATCGATGGGGGAGGCCTATGTTCAGCAGTGAACTACAACAGGTTGATGATGATGATGATGATGATGAAAATAACAGAGGATTCACTCGCGTAACCCCCGTGGGAACTTCATCCTGAAATATATACACTTATAGCTGGATAACGTAACTTTCTAATGATGAAAGATTTTTTGAAATCAGTTCTGTATGTCCGTAGCCTATTCATTACAAACAAACAAATCTTGCCTCTTTATAATATTAGTGTAGAAAAGGCGCTGGTCTGAGAAGAGAGCTATTTGTATAAAAAACTGTTAATAAAGAAATACGAATAAAAAAATAATTTTCCATCCATGTTCCATCAAGGTTTGATCCGTTACAGTTAAAGTTGGTACAAGAAAAAAATGTCCACGGCGGCAGTTTGGTGCCCTAGTCATCAGACTGAAAAGATAGTGGGTACTCTGCACAATTGCACGTGGTCGAAAGCCTCATCAATTTTATACCCCTATATGCTGATGATGATAACATTGATGAAATTGTTTCATAAAAGTACCGACTCATTTTTTATTACTTCAGATATATTTTTATGTTGGAGATACTATAGTTTTCCCTATCGATTTCTTTCTTTTCTTATAGATTCTTTTACTAATAGAAAGCCACCCTAATGAGTGTAATTCTACAAGAATGGGCTCTACGCGGGTAAACCGCGAGGTATTATACTAGTATTTTATATTAAGACATTGTTTGCGTCTTACTTGTTTTCGGAGTCGCTATTGTAAAATATTTTGTTGAATTCAAGGCTCTGCACATGAATGTATGAACAAGCATTTATAACTAGCTGTAAATAACTCTTAGTTAACAAAGGTTCTGTACAATTATTGGTATTTTTAGGGTTCCGTAGTAATAATAATACGGGGAACCTTTATATTAACGCAGTGCATAAGCACTGCACTATAAAGGTATCTATATCAAAAAATGTTCCTTTTTTTATAACTACCTCGAAATTCCAATCCATTACGCCTTCGTAGTTAACTACATTTTATATTTTAATATTGTTTTGCTAATGTTCTATGGTATTGTGAACTTGTGGGGAGAGCTTAAGATAAGATTCTTGAGTAAGTTCTCATATGACTAATAGGAAAGATGTGCAATTTAAAAAGTGTGAATTATAATTGTAAACCAATTCGCCCTAGGCCAAACAAATATATTTTGAAACGAAATGTTTAGTCCATCCTGAAACGCTACATCCTATAAAATAGATTAACTTGAAAACTAGTTTAAGCTGAAACATATTCCTATCCTCCATAACTTACGAATATGTTCCCTGTAATTTTTACGGTTGTTTATCAAATCAATCTTATACGCATAATAATTTAGTCTTAGTGATAATAATAAGCCTGAGGAGCCGCAGCAGCTCCAGCTCTGGGTATAAAAGTGAGCAGAAGCCCAGTGAAATACAAAATCCCTCGGGGCTGACATAAATGTCCGTCTCGAAAGTATAGAACAGAATTTACTGCGTTAGTAGGTTAATTTATAATATAGCTATATATATATATATATTTGTCATTATGTCCCACTGCTGGGCAAAGGCCTCCCCCATATCTTTCCAAGTGCTCTATAGCTATATATTAATTAATAATTTTCTAAGGAGATTCTACGCAACCCTAGGGCATAGCCCGATACGTGCTTAGCCAGTTATCAATTTTATGTAATATTATTTTCATCATGTTATAAAAAATGTCGTTATTATCAAGGCTATATTTACGAAGGTACTTGATAGAAATATTGCTTTTAAGAAATTTGCGTTTTAATAAGTACTAATAAGACGTATATTTGGTAATGTTGCTGAATATACCTTTTAGCTGTGAACAGGCACGCCGGCAGCCACGAGGTTATAGTGGAGTTTTTACAGTAAAGTAGGAAAAATAAGTCACTAACTCTAAATTGTATTTTTCTATATTAGGCATTTTTAAAATTGATGAGGAGTCAACCCCGTTGATCCCGATTGTTATAACATCTTCTATAATAATCGTATATCAAGGAACAGACAGCAGCTTTTACTTGAGTGGTACAACTTACTACAGCGGTCACCAACCCGTCTACCAAGCATGGCGACTATGGCAAATACCCTCCACCGGAAGGAAGCACATGTTCAACATTGGACGTTATACGTTATACGATGAACCTTTCCGCCCTAGTACTGCCACTGGATATGATTCGTTTTTTTTTTACCACCACACCATATTGCATCATACTCATACTCAGCTGACCCTGGTTCAAGTTTCCTGGCGTTCATTTCAATTGTCATACATGATGTTGCTCCAATCGGCACCAACAAATTTGATTTTTGCGTAATTTTTTCCAAGCGTCGTCCTAGCGAAATACTCAGACCCTCCGAGACTATAGGCTAGACTATTACCATTTGTCTTTATCTGGGATCAGCGATTGATTTTTCGGATGGACATATAATTATGCTTAAAAAGATGTTCAGAAACTACAAACTAAGCAATCCACGCATGAGGGCACCCTGTGTGGGACTTGGCTCAGTGTCGCTGGCAAGGGGATTGAGGAATGATGACTTTTTGAATGTTAGGGGAGTTTGGTGCAACTGTCATATAATTATCACTTAAATAATTATTAATTATAATAATTATTATCATCATCATCGTATGTAACTTTCACTGTTGAACATGGGCTTACCTCGAAGAAATTTGCAATAGTCATCACGCCTGTCAGATGCTACATACACACGTCAACGCTGCTGCGCGTACCTGACATGCGATTATCATAGGTGATCTTATGACTATCAGGACCAACGGCTTAACAAGCTTTTCGAGCCATGAAGAGAAGAACAATCAAACCCAGAAATAAATGCTAGTTTTAAGCAAGTATGTTTTTGTTGGACGCGGAAATCAAACCCTCTACTTCCACGAATCAAAGCGACATTATACTGCAACATCACAGCGGTTTTCCTTAACAGTCACCATATTATAAACTAAAATACTAGGTTAATTTCCATATTCAAGATGTCTAGATAAAAGACTGCAGCGCAAATCGCCGCCCTTGTGACGAATATTATCCTGTTTGGTTTACTTCGCTGTCACGTAACGCGGTAAATGCTAACTGTGGTCTGATTACTTTAACTTAGTTTATATATTCGAATTGTACCTCCTATAGGAGATATAGCAGCCTCCACGAATAACTCAGGTGTGCGTTATTCACAATGCAATTTGGCAAGCGGATTGGTTATGAGAGTATAGTCCTCACTCAATAACCTGTCCTCTATGGTTTCCGCTTAGATTAGACCATCCCATGTTGCCATATAGGTGTTGTTAGATGCGTCTAACTCCACCTTTATGGCAAGACGAGTAATATACAGCTGATGGTTGGGCAGCAGCATCTCACCACACAATATATCTTGCCACCTTACTGGGATGATTAATCAAGAAGTTCTTTCAATAACCTAGCATCAAAGAGAAGAGTTAAGACTTCAGGAGCCGGTAATGATTTCGACTGCCACTGAGAATAATTTAGTGAAAATGCAGTAGAAATTACCACCGTTTTATTGGCAGGGCACGTTGCTTCTTTTTTGCTTTAACTTGCTTCTTTATAGCAAAAAAATGCTAATCATACCAAGAAGAGAAAGACTACCAATTGTTCATCTTATTACTGGCGGGGAATCCTCCGCCAGTAATGACGGAGTAAAGCTGCCCACTCACTGTTTTTCATTAGAGCCCTAAACCAACTAGGCCTCGATAATATTTGTCTTGAATGAAATATTATTTTACTACTTTTATGGAATACTAGCTTCACACGCTGTTGCACCCGCATAGCTCCCAGTACCGTAGGAACTTCATATTACATATAGCCTATGTCATTCGGGGATAGTGTAGCCATCGGTAAAATAATTTTTCAAATCCGTCCAGAAGTTTCGGAGCCTATTCAATACAAACAAACAAACAATCAAATATTTCCTCTTTATAATATTAGTATAGATATAGATTATTAACGTAATTCTACTGGATAGAAATCAAATAACAAAATTGATCACTTTTACTAATTCAAATATATTCACGTGATTTTATATTTATGTTGAGAGCTATAATAGTAACTCTAGACTGTTTGAATCATTACATCAAGCATTAAAAATATTGAAAACAAGATTAGAACATATTTAATGAATAAATAACTCACTTACGCCCAGACCCTTCGATGATCTAGCAAGTCCATAACTTATATCCTCAGCCAGTTATGGAGTGCAAAACATTTCCGTTGAGGAAAATTACAAGTGGGACTGTGACAACCGGAACATAATAAATGCAAGTATCTTAGATTTGTCTCGATATATATTTCTTTAGATATACCTCTATCTGTTTCTTCTAATTATCTGTAAAAGTTCCACAGCTGGATATCTGCATTCCTTCTAAAGGACTATGGTTATTCGACGAATGCCGCGTGGTTTCTGGCTTAGAATGGACCATCCCATATCTTCCCATGGGTGTCGTAAGAGGGAACCAAGGGACATACAGATGATGGATAGGCAGCAGCATCTATCAACTCAAGGTTACCTACCATCTTACTGCAATATCCCTCAACAACCCTGGCTTGCCAAAGTACCTTTCGATGCCCTCGTAGACCCGAAGTCCGAGAGGCCCGCGAACTGTAATGTAGAGCGACAGTTGCACAAAACTTCCCTAAAGTACAAAAAGTCAAAATCCCTAAATCGCCCTGAGCCGAGGTCCAAGTCCCGCAGGGGACGCCTCTTGCGCAGGTTGCTTAGTTTGTAGCGTTTAAACCATTTATCTAGACTGAAGCTCTGCACGCCTTTATGCCCAGTAAAGTAGCAAAAGCCTTGTGGTTAACATGACCGACAGAAAAAAAAATCAGGACACTCATGCTCAGGAGCGGACGTAAACGGGCTGTTGAGTTTGACGGATAGATGACCTTGTTCCCGGGTATTGTTGCAAATTATTATATTATGAGTACCGTGGACCGTGGCCAACAGCTTAAGGTGGTTCCGAGGCAAACCAAATTAATAATAATTAAAAGTATAGGTATACATGATAATTATGTTATAAGTTTTAACTAGCTTTTCTCTTGTATCATATGCGACATACTTAAAGAAGAAAAACGCTCTAGGTTGTTTGTTTAAACATTATTCTAACGTGTTTTAATGACTACCTAATGGACTTTAGACTATTTGACTTCCCAGGTCGTTATTTTATTTATTTTTTTAGTTTTAATATAATATTTCTTTAGTATATACATAATATGTATTTACATTATATAATAACAATATTATTTTTTAGCAAATTAAAATAAATTGTTATATAGCACACCGTTCACGACGAAAGTGGGAAAAGGTAACCCACCGTGATAAGCGGTAAAATAGAAAATCTAGAAGGACAAGACAGTTCTGGTCTCGGAAATGATTGTGGTAGCTAAATTTTAACTGCAACATTGACTGTGTAAAAAGTAAATACACTAATGGGTAATTTTTGAATCCTTAAAATTTCTATCAAAATTCAAATATGAGAATTTGAATTTTGACAGGATTCAAATAACATTTTGTTTCTAAATTCTATTTTTTTTTGCCATAAATTTTGGAATTGAAAAATTTGCCATTAGTTTTTTTTATTTTTTATACAGTCAATGTTAAAGTTAAAAGTTATCTACCATATTTTCTAGGGCCGAGCTGTTCAAATTCAAAATTCAAAATTTGAATTTGACATTATTCCCATACAAAAACTGTTAAATGTAAAACTTACTTCTCTTATTGAAATATCAGCTCTAACGGCATAAATTACTCTTATTTGCGTGCACTGCTTTGAATGCAACACCGGTTTCATCACTCTTAAGAATATACCAATACATTAAACGGAGGACTCATCCTTGTTCTCTTCAGTTCCGCATGATTGCAAACCTATCTCCAGCTCCATCATAACTTCCCGCGAACAACGTTAGGTCAACCTAAGACAGTGGACATTATTAGCTAACCATTTCAATAGGTATCTATTATTTTAATTAAAAAACCATCGTAACGCAAGCCCATTGTTATCATATCCCGATGGCTATTATATGCATAATGTCGTCACAATGCTTGATTAATTCGAGAGTGGTTAGTATAAATGGTGTTTGTATTGAGTTGAGGTGTCATAGTATAACGAAGGGTCTAACGGAGCTCACGGGAATACGGTGAGTGGCTACCCTTATCAATAATTATATTGAACATTATTTTTAAAATAATAAATAATATTTGTACATTGGAATACCTAATAGTTTGAATATTTATATTAATGTGGATGTGTGCAGTGATGCGACAAAATTGTTCGGTGACAAATTTGAAGGAAATCTGAAAATTGTTGTTTGTTTATATTGCATAATTATGTGATAATTTGAATATTGATTCTATTTACTTTAGTGAGTTGATTTCTATATTTGTTTTAAAACAGCATTTTTTATAAAGGAAAAGAATAACACATAAACAATATTCTTATGTAAGACCTCAGATTTATACGTAGAGATAAATTCTGAATAAAAACTGTAATTATGTATCGTATATATTTCTTGATGTATATAATTATGTATACAAATAACTGCAATAACATCCATAATTAAAATAAATGCATTTATTATTACGTATAAACAACAATTCTTGTAAAATATCAGAAAAAAACTGGAATGATCTTGTTAGTACTTAATCTTTATCTTCTGTGAATATACATATAATAATACTGTAGAGGTCGAATGTCGGTACCGCTAAAAACGGAGTCAGATTTAAATGAAAATTTGCATGGTGGTACCTTACATCCCCGGTCAATATTTTAATTACTTTAAATCACTAAAAATTAATGTGTTCCCATGGGTTAGTTAAAAAACCGAAGGTATAACACGGGGTCGCGGGAATCAGCTAGTTCGTTTATATAATTACTTGACTTAAGAACAGAGAACAGACAGCTAGCGTATACATTTAAACTTGTATACGCTATCTCTCCCAAGGCGATGTTCGCGTGGTCAAAGTGACAATAATTTTGAATTTTGTTTTAAACTTTCTGTAGTTCGGTTATTTGCTATTTACATAACACGTTTTTTAAGGGTTCCGTACCCGAAGGGTAAAAACAGGCCCCTTTCAATAAGACTTCGCTGTCTGTATGTCTGTCATCAGGCTGTATATCAGTGGTACCACTGGGTCGTGGTCCTAACCCCTTAAGGGTGCCCCCAGGTGTGTGCCACTTAATTGTATGTTTTTTTCCAATTTTTTCTATATTGATCCATTAAAGTCTAAAATAATTAATATGAACTTAAACTTATTATGAGTAGAGAAATTAATGACCAGCTGACGGACGGACTACTTTGTCTGTAATATCCTACAATTTGCTACCGGTTAATTAAGTATCTAGTTTAATTAATATAATAAGAATAATTGTGTTACATTGTGATTCTGACAAGTACAAGTGTATGTAAATACCTAAGTGCTGAATAAATTCATTATTTCATTATTTCTCAAGAACCGCGATAACTAGGCAGTTAAGATATTCACAAATGATGTATTTCTGTTGCCGCTATAACAACAAATACTAGAAACAAAATAAAATAAATATTTAAGGGGTGCTCTCATACAACAAACGTGATTTTTTTGCCCTTTATTAACCAGGACAGGAGAAACTAAAAAACGTTTACAATATAGTGTAATGTTGTTTACTTATTCATTTGTACGGAACCCTTCGTGCGCGAGTCCGACTCGCACTTAGACGTTTTTTTATTTTTAATAGACTAGTGTTAACTTAAACGATGAATGTTTCGATGACGTGTTAAGTTTTCGATGTTTAGAGAAGTAAGTAATGAGACATCATTTAGCGTAGCGCCCAAAGTTTTGTGACATTAAGTTTAATATGGAGTTAAATTAGTATGAGTATTTCAAGCAAGAAATAATAACATTAGACTATTATTTTCTATAAGTCCACATATGTGTAGATAGCTTTGGGTTTTAGTTAGACTTAGGCTGAAGGTTTTCTCTAGCCTACGTCTGAAAAGTTACCAGAACCTGAAATAACCAATGGCTTTTAATATTCGCCCGAAACTTATATTATATGTTGAATTCTGATTCTGAATGTGGAGAATATAGTTTCCTCCAGATGGATCTCACATAATTTTAAATTTATATTGAAGACTAACTATATTGTATGCCATAAGGCTTTTGCTACTTAACCGGGCATAAAGGTGAGCAGGACGAAACGAATATAGAATGGCTAAGGCTGGCGTAGCCATATTATAGCTTCGTTTCTATATATCATGACGAAAATAAATAAACCTTATAAATGATACAAGCTCATGTCATCGAGTATGAATTCATAAAATGCGATTTTTAATTGGAAAAGAAGACAAATCGTGTCATAAATTATTTTTATTTATTTCCTTGATTGTCTTCGAATTATTGTCAAAGATATGGAGATGAAGCAATATAGCTAGTCAATTCGTTAGCTTATTATAGAACTATCTCGTATCTAGTACATATAATAAAAATCCAATATTTTCTGCATACTTGATTCCCTACATACCTACTAAATTCAAAAGCGGAACAAACCTTATAGCTTACAATTGTCCCATTATCGTTCCTCACAACAAGACAATGGGCAATCATAGTAATTAATAACTACAGTAGGTGTCCGTGAACCTTAAGATAAACAATTACTTATGTTCTCAGCTATTGTTAGACCAGTGGAAAATTATTGATTTAATATAAAATATCTTGTGTGCAATAATTAATTTTATTAAGTGGGAGTCGCGGGAAAATGTTTTATTAGCTGCCAGTTTAACTGTAACAAATAAAAAGTCAAAATAATTTAAGATCGATTTTGCCTCGTTTTATTATATTTAATAATTACTATAACCAGCTACTTATTTTTATTGTATACTAGCTGCGCCCCGCGGTTTTACCCGCGACACTCTGCTCCAGTGGGTCGGAGCGTGATATTTATATATATTATATTTATGAAGCCTATATGTTAATCCAGCTTATAAACTATCCGAGTGCAAACTTTCAGTCAAATCCATTTAGTATTTTTTGCGTGAAAGAGTAACAAACATCCATATATACAAACTTTCGCCTTTATAATATCAGTAAGAATATATCAGGCAAAAAATATAATCTACATTATAACTAAAAAAAATATCTGCCATGCCATGCTTAACACAGTTAACTGTGATAATGGATCGTAGTTGGACATCTTAAATAAGCCTTTTTCTATTTTTCAGATAATCACAAATATGAAGCTGATCATTCTAGCAGCTTTCCTCTGCTTGGTAGCAGCAGCGTGGTGTAAGCCAGCTGACAAATATACGGACAAGTGGGACAACATCAACGTCGATGAAATTCTTGAGTCCCAACGCCTGCTGAAAGCCTACGTTGACTGTCTCATGGATAGAGGTCGTTGCACTCCTGACGGCAAAGAACTAAAGGAGACGCTACCTGACGCCTTAGAGTATGAGTGCAAAAAATGTACTCAGAAACAGAAGGATGGTGCAGACAAGGTCATCAAGCATATGGTGAACAAGCGTCCAGAATTATGGAAGGAACTGGCAACTAAGTACGACCCTAAAAACATCTACCAGGAGCGATACAAGGACAAGATCGAATCTGTAAAGGCTTAAGAAGTTGATGATGCACTTATTTGATGGTTGGTGATGGATTATGTCGTCATTTGAAAGTTTTGTCAAAATGTCTAGCTAGCACCAAAGCTGTAATTGGAATAAACTGTTTTAGTCCAGGGTCGATAATTTTTAAAACCAAAAAAAATCATAATAGGATGAAACCCATTAGAAAAGGAGGGAAATATGATAAAAATGAAAGGAAAAATAATTTACGGGCGATCTGAGGTTGGGAAGGGGATGGGGGTGAGTTTTTAAGGGTAAAAAACGGTTTTTCTCGATTTCCGGCAAAACTAAAAGTCCTATCGAAAAAAGTCAAATGGAAAAGTTGTAGATAATAAAAAGATCTAAAACTTTTGTATTTACACTTTTTTCACATAACCTCAAAATTTATGTGAAAAATTCAAAAAACCAAGTTTTTGGTTTTTTATTTTTATCTTTTACAAAATTTTTTTTTTTTTAACGATATTTTGTGAAAACTTACCTTTTTATGTACCAAATACGCTGTAATTTATTTAATTAAAAATATTTATTTTTTCACCTTATTTTGAATGAATATCGAAAAAACACCCTAATTTTCAATCGAAAATTCACCCGTCAAAATATCAGCTTTTTTCAAAAAGTTGGTGTGGTTTCTGTTCGTTGGAATCTCTACGTTCCGATGGTAAAAAAAAATATATATGTTACTATGGTAAATCTTCTCAGAAAATGCAAAAATTCAAAAAAAACTTGAATTCGAAAATTTTTTTTTAATTATTATAAATAATTTCATCTAAAAAATTATATTATTATATTGATACGGTCTCGTCATTATATTGACTTTGACAACTTCGATGAATAAAAGCTGATGTCAAAGTCTCAAATTTTTTGTATTTATTGTCGATTCTTTTTTTGCTGGATACCACTAAACGATTCAAAGCTGCTTTTTTTATTGCATACACTTGCTTATCATCTGCCTTATTGCAAATGATACAAACAGATTCATCCATACTGATAATCTGAAAAGACAAAATCGAATTAATAATGTCTTCACTATTTAATCGTGAATAAACTCCCATGAAAAAAAAAATATTAAAGAAATCAATGTCAAAATGTATAAATAATATATTATAAATCTATAAAAAAGTATAAAATATATATGAAAATCGGCCAAAAGTTTGTTTTATTAGAAATATATTTACGATATATATTTTATATATTTTTTATAGATTTTAAATATATTTTTTATAGATTTTGAAATATATTTTTTTTCATGGGATTAACTAAATTTGTTTGTGCAAAATTAAGGAGATAATTATTTTTTTATCTTGTACTAAAATATCATTTAATTTCAATCTTTAGGTTATGTTAAGTTAAGCATACTATTTTTTAAAGAAAATATTACGATTTTTATGGTTGAGTTGATTGATACAGATAAAAATAGAGATAGTATTTACCTTCCTATGCAGATTCGAAAAGTTTTATTGTTTTTTTAAGTAAACTTGTCACAATTATCTTCAAGAAACTCAGCGTGCACGTGTATTTTTATAAACGATGTTGTATACTGTACTGTATTTCGAATACTGGTTAGGCTAGCGGTTGTAACAGCTGCTACGAAATATATAGTATATAATAGTAGGTATGTATGTAGTAAGACCCAGACCCGCCTAGCCCCTTCCCCACTTCTCCACGAAATACCTTTTGATGGGCTACAATTTTTCGTAGGTCACTCAGGTATATCTACTCAGGTATATATATAATTTATCTCAAAATAGTTATAAATAAGCATCTACGCATACTTATAATTTAAATAAAATTAGACAACTTTCTCCAAATATTGTAGATGTCTTATTAAATATTAATTTAATTAACTTATTTGTTTGTTAATTATAGTAGTATATTTTTATTTGCAATTTTTTTGTTATCAACGTCACATGTAATCTAACGTTTTTCGAGTAATTAAAGTCTAAATTTTAATAAATAGCTCAAAATTACTTATAATAATTAAAAAAAAAAATTCAAATTCAAGTTTTTTTTTAATTTTTGTGTTTTCTGAGAAGATTTACCATAGTAACATATATTTTTTTTTTTCACCATCGGAAAGTAGAGATTCCAACGAACAGAAACCACACCAACTTTTTGAAAAAAGCTGATATTTTGACGGGTGAATTTTCGATTGAAAATTAGGGTGTTTTTTCGATATTAATTCAAAATAAGGTGAAAAAATAAATATTTTTAATTAAATAAATTACAGCGTATTTGGGACATAAAAAGGTAAGTTTTCACAAAATTTCGTTAAAAAAAAAAAAAAATTTTGTAAAAGATAAAAATAAAAAACCAAAAACTTGGTTTTTTGAATTTTTCACATAAATTTTGAGGTTATGTGAAAAAAGGGTAAATACAAAAGTTTTAGATCTTTTTATTATCTACAACTTTTCGATTTGACTTTTTTCGATAGGAGTTTTAGTTTTGCCGGAAATCGAGAAAAACCGTTTTTTACCCTTAAAAACTCACCCCCATCCCCTTCCCAACCTCAGATCGCCCGTAAATTATTTTTCCTTTCATTTTTATCATATTTCCCTCCTTTTCTAATGGGTTTCATTCTATTATAATTTTTTTTCACTTTTCATTATTTTTAAAGGCTTCTACCCTGGTCTATTTGTAACTACATTTCATTTTTATTAACCTTTGCCCAAAAGATGACTTATTTATTTTTTGTAAATTTTATTTGCAATCATATTTATGACAAATTGCTTCAAGGCTTTTTAAAGCACGAGGACATCAATTTATTACGAAGTTATTGTGAAATTTTCTCTCCATAGAAAAGCATTTCCTTGTTTTGTAGAATTCAAGAATGACGATTCTTACTAAGAGCTGTTATAGTTTTTCCAATAAAACAACATTAGTCAACGGTACTGATCGACAACTTCTGTAGCGTAGTGGTATTACTGTCGCTTTATATCTCGGGGGTCGATCCCTACGCAGGACAATCAGTATGTAAATTCTTAGATTTCCTTTCTGTTTGCTTGTTGAGGGCCTCCATGCCTCGGAATGCAAGTTAAGCCGTCACCAGCACCGTCTTTTTTTTGTACCTAGACCAGTTGAAATACCATTTTGAGACTAGGTCAAGAATATAACTGAAACAAGCTTCTCGTGCGCGGTTTCACCCGCGTAACTCCCGTTCCCGAGGGAACTTCATAATAAAATGTAGCCGATAGCCTATAACACTGAAATAAATTTTTAAATCGGACCAGTAGTTTATGACATTAGCTCCTTCAAGCAAACAAACAAACTCTACAGCTTTATGTAGGTATTAGTATTGTAATTATTACAGGATGAAGGGATAGGAATAGGAAAACAACGAAACAACTTTTTTAATTATCTTGGTTTTTTTTATTATTTTCAAAATTAGTACCTCCGGTTCCAATGGCAACTTCAGAATTAGCCTATGTTACTTCTGGGTAACGTAACTTACCAATGGTGATAGATTTTTTGTAATCGGTCCAATAGTTTTGGAGCCTATTCAATACAAACCAAGAAAGAATCAAATATTTCCTTTTTATAATATTAGTAGGTGGGTCTTCCGTTTTTATGGCACACTTTATTGGTCATAATATTATTTGTCATAACTTTTGGCTGGCATAAACTTCACTTCACAAAAAACGTCTGACAGACCATAATTTATCATAGGTACATTCAAAACTCATTAATTTATTAGTTAAGAAACCTAGAATCCGTTTTTTAGTAAATATTTTATATCGATAGTCATTAAAAGGCAGAATTATCATACCCAATAGAAACCCATATAGAAAGTTTGCAGTTAGGATCATGTATTGGCATCAATTTTATATGGTTAATAATTGGAAGACATAACTATATTTAGAATATAAAAATAAATTATATTTAGATTTAATTATCTTCATGCACGCATATCAATATATTATATAAAAATGAATCTCTTGGTCATCGCATCACGCGTGAACGGATGGACAAATTTCACTAATTCTTTTTTTTGTTGTACCTATTCGTTATTAAAAAGTAGAAAATTAGAAAAAATAAGAAAATTTGACCACCACATTAAATTTTTCTAATGTTACCTTAACGCTTTTGACATTATTAACTTTTTTAATGTAATCTTATAACGTTTGACATGACATTGACAGAATGCGTGCTGCTATCATGCCTAATATTAAAAGTTCATCTAATAAAAAGTTTTAGTTAAAACTCGACAACATCTGTCGGGTCAGCTAGTCACTTAATAATAAAATCTATATTATAATATTATGAAGAGGAAAGATTTGTATGTAAGTATGTTTGTAACGAATTGGCTCAAAAAGTATTGCACCGATTTTAAACATCCTTTCACCATTTGAATGCTACATTATCACTGATTAATAAAGGCTATATTTAATTATGAAGTCCCCACGGGAACGGGAGTTACGCGGGTAAGACCGCGCGCGGGAAGCTAGTTTATATATAAAACTAGCTTACCGCGCGCGGTTTCACCCGCGTAACTCCCGTTCCCGTGGGAAATTCATAATAAAATATAGTCTATGTTCTTTCTCAGGCTCTAGACTATATCTGTACCAAATTTCATTTCAATCGCTTCAGTAGTTAAGGCGTGATTGCGTAACAGACAGACAGACAGACAGAGTTACTTTCACATTTATAATATTAGTAAGGACTAGCTTCCCGCTCGCGGTTTCACCCGCGTAACTCCCGTTCCCGTGGGAACTTCATAATTAAATATAGCCTATGTTCTTTCTCAGGCTCTAGACTATATCTGTACCAAATTTAATTTAAATCGGTTCAGTAGTTTAGGCGTGATTGCGTAACAGACAGACAGACAGACAGACAGAGTTACTTTCGCATTTATAATATTAGTAAGGAAAGGATTAGTAAGGATGAATCCCTATTTTCCTTGGTCACGGCATCACCCGTAAACGGCTAGACCATTATCGTTAATTCTTTTTTTGTTGTGTCTTTAATAAGAACATTCTCCTGACACTATCGTTAGTGTCAGGAGAATATTCTTATTAAAGAAAAAATAAGGAAATTGCGCTGAAAATTAGAAAATAGGAGAATAGATATCCACCAAATTTTCTTATGTAATATACTTTTTTAATGTAATCTTATGGCGTTTGACATAACATTGAAAGAATGCGTGCTGCTCTTAGTGTACGTTCATCAATGTTAGTTCAGAGTTATCCCGCCGAATATTAAAAGTTCAATTTAATATAGAGTTTTAGTTAGAACAGCAAAATGTCTGTCGGGTCAGCTAGTCACTTAATAATTATAATAGATTGTAAATAAATTCAGCTTTCATTTCCCTTTAAAAAGCATACGCCGTGCATATGTAGGTACAGCAAGCATGACAGACATTTGTTTTTGACAATTGGCTTTCATATTTTGTGAGTGTAAGAACCGCGGAGCCATGTCAAAATTTTGCATGTTGGATAGTGTACATGTTTAATACTATGCCAGTACCTTTTAGTACCTTTATTTAAAATATTAGTACCTTTGTATAGTTCTACTTTATCTTATTTTTAAATGGTCCGCCATAATGACGTCAGGACCGCGGAGCCACTGCCGATTTACGAAATACCACAAGGCTTAACAATGACCTTAATGTAACAACCTTTAATACCTTGTGTATTATAAAAAATGGCATTTAAAATTTGCTTGTAGATGCCACCATCTTTAAATTATAAGTTTATAAGCATTTTATTTATTCACGCCTGTTCGTTTATGATAGCAATGTGAAATAAAAAATATTAATGTGACCTAAGTTGTAGGCGCCTTATGAGATTATAATAATAATTATAATTTAAAGATGGTGGCATCTACAAGCAAATTTTAAATGCCATTTTTTATAATACACAAGGTATTAAAGGTTGTTACATTAAAGTCTTTGTTAAGCCTTGTGGAATTTCGTAAATGGGCAGTGGCTCCGCGGTCCTGACGTCATTATGGCGGACCATTTAAAAATAAGATAAAGTAGAACTATACAAAGGTACTAATATTTTAAATAAAGGTACTAAAAGGTACTGGCATAGTATTAAACATGTACACTATCCAACATGCAAAATTTTGACATGGCTCCGCGGTTCTTACACTCACCATATTTTTCATTCATCCATATTGGCTTTCACAATATCTAAATTGAACTGAAAATTCTAATTTATCTTTCTCAAATATAATTCTGTCATATTCAAAATTATGCGGAAAATTAACGGTGCCAAAATAGGTTCCTAGTAATTATGGCAAATAAATTCTGCCATTGTAAATTCGGACATTTAAACTTTCGCTTGTTAGATGAGTAATTAATTATGTATTAAGTAGGTATAAATTATATTATGCCTTCGATATACAGTTTTAAAAAATTATGCTAGCACCTATGTAAAATTTCGGAGCATTACGATTTTGCCAGAGAGCTAGATAGATACTCCAGCAAAACTAGCTCAAACCTAGTTCAGGATATATTCTATCTATATATATGAAAATGAATCCTTATTTCCCTTGGTCACGGCATCACGCGTGAACGGGTGGACCGATTTCACTAATTCTTAGTTTGTTATTGTTAGGAGAAGGTTGTTATGCAAAGTAAATTGCGTGGAAAATTATAAAATTTAAGAATACTTAACCACCATATTTCGTTTTCTAATGTAACCTTAACGTTTTTGTCAATATAAACTTTTTAAGTGTAATCTTATGGGTTTTAGCATTGAAATTGACTGAATGCGTGCTGCTCTTAGTGCACATCACGGTTAGTTCAGAGCTATCACGTCTAATATTAAAAGTTTAATTTAATATAGAGTTTTATAGTTAAGACAGGACAACGTATGTTGGGTCAGCTAGTTCACAATAAAAATAACGCAAGCACCTGAAAGATTTGCTTCCGCAACTATCAATTTATTTCTCTGCTATAAATTTATGAAAAGTGTCAGTGTATTTATTGTCCTGGTCATACTTCTTGGTTATCTGATCCCAAGCTTCAGGGTGACGTTCTTTCAAAGTGTGAACAACCTTCTTGATTAACTCAGTTTGTTTTGCGCTACATTTGCCGCAATTGGTTTCTATGGCTTCGGGAATCACTTCTGTAAAAAATAAAATAGGAGCAATGCATTTAAAATTAATAATTAAATATAAAAAAAATATATCAAGATTTGTATCTACTTAATTCGGTTAAATAAAAGCCAACATATTTTGTTTATGAAGACTTGTATCTTGTATTATGAAACTTAATAAAAAATATTGTTCTGAAAAATCTCAGATTATTTTTAGGCAAGCGCTGCGGCGAGCACCTATTACTACTATTAATATAAATTTAACCAACAATTAAGGCTTGTTTAGCTATTTTTGGGCTTGGCCGCGCCGTTTAGGTTACTTTCTGATTAGTTGACGTTTGAGCGATTATATATTCCGTCCCTTAAAAACACGGTAATCTGCTTGACCCGACTATTATAACATTATCTATAACAGCCCACCAATAAAAGAGCATCAGCGTTTGCCTGTGTGATATACTATATACATAATGCTTTGGTCACCAACCCGCCTGCCACTCGTTGTGACATTATCAATATCCCCTCGGAGAAGGCCCATGTTCAACATTATAGAAGCTGATGATGATTAGTTAATTGGCAAAATAGAATATTTTACCTACTTAGATCAGTTAAGTAGCAAAAGGCATAGATAATAATAAAGTAGAACTAGGTAGCTAGAAGTAGGCACTTGCACATGTTCGTATTGACGGTTAACCAGTGTAGATGCTAATCAGTGTAATAATACGTTACATTTGCCTACTTGTGTACAATGATACGTAACCTTACCATACAACACGTTTGAAGGTTATCTAGGTTAAAAAATGTTTCCTTAGTTTCTCATATAATATTTAGAGACTTAAACAACGAAACAAAAAAAACACAACACTGTTACCTATATATAAAGTCCACATTTAAAAAGTAAATTAAATAAACATCAACGTCCACTGCTAAAGAAAGCCTTCCCTGAAAGGGAATAGGCCCATTTTTTTTCGGATGGACAGACGTATGTAGCCTCAAGGCTTTTGCTACTTCACCGGGCATAGGCGAGCAGAACTCCAGCCTTAATAAATCGCTCTACTTTAAAGTTCGCGGGCCTCTCGGACTTAGGGTCTACGTCATCGGATGGTCATTTGATAACTAAGAGTCAGGAGGACGAGGGGGGAGGGAATATGCCAGTCGCCACAATTAACAGGCGGGTTGCCGCATTATTATGTTGTGACATTTAAGTCAGCGCTTTTGCCCGTTACATGCTATAAAAGCATTAAAGATGATGTTATAACTACCGGGACCAACGGTTGGCTTTCACTCTACAAGACCCGGAAATAAATTTTAGATTTTCATAAAAAGTTTGATTTTTATATTTGTCCTTACAACTTGATTTTCTGATGCAAAAGTTACCTAGTAAATAAAATTCGATAGAACAGGAAAAGGTGAATCTTAGAAGGCAAGCATGTTATACTATAATATACGAAAATTACTTTTAAAATCTTTAGCATCTGGTGTACATGGTCCCTGGTCAAGGAAGCAGTTAGTGTAGCCCTGTAGTATTCTGTCATTTTCCAATAGTGGTTCCACGTCAAATTCGTCATACTTGGAGCTGTAGAAATCTGCCGTAGACAGAGAAACAATAGATATCAATAGAATTACGACTGCCTTCATCGTGATCTGAAAAGAGAACAAAAAAATCATAGCAAGAAATGTCTTTGTAAACTAGTTCAGCATGTTTCGCGATTGTGGCAACTTGCAAATATTAAATTTTAGACAAATATTAAACGATTTAAAATTTATGGTATTATACAATTAAATCATATTTTTTAAAGTTTTTGTCTCGTCCCATTCTATATAGGGTAGGGACAGTATGTATTCTTCTTCCACTCATCTCTATCAGCCGTCACTTCAATACTCACTTATTTTTAACATATTGTTTATTTTATATAATATATAAACATTATATTTCGAAACATTATGTTTAATGTTAGAAACAATCTTTAAAGTTAAAAATAAAAAATGAGTCACGTAAAGGTTTTATTATGTACCACAAGCTTTGCAATTGTTTTAAAATGTTATGATCAAAATGGCATTGTTTTTGCTGTAGAGCTTGAAAGTAGAGTCCATTTGGTTGGATTTTCAGATCTTTTAAAATAATGTTCATAAGATTTTTTGAATATTTGTGGATATTTTTTTTTATAAATCTCAAGTATGTCAAAATCCCTATGTCAAAATCCTTTTGGAAGCCTTCTTCCATACAAGTATTCAGACATATGTATTCTGCAAGAATCAATAACGCTGCCTCCAAAAATTGCGTTGACTCATTTTTTTAAACTATGATAGAAACTACTAAACATGCAATTTACAATTGCGCTTTGACTGTTAATTATTACTGACCATTGCACTTAAATAAGCTTACAAATTACAATTATGACGTCAAAAGTCACGTGTTTGATGCAATAATACCGCTTGTTATAATTACTATTACCGCTAACTCAAGTCCTTGTAACTGCTATCAAAAGAAAATATGAGAGAATTATTGTTCTGTTTTCTGAAATTGGATGCGACACTAGCACAATTCGTAAACAAAAAAGCAAAACGAAACGTAATTTTTGACAATAGTTATAATACGACGATTCTAAATTATAATATGATTAGCTTTATTTTAAATCCGGATATGCAACATTGATGCATTATTTCCTCAGACTAAATAGAAGTCAAGAAGGGGCGCTGTCAAACTATGCACTGAAACCATTTTTTTTGGGCACAGGTAGTGTGTGTAACATTGTTATATGATTTTTCACAGTACCCCAATAAATAAAATAAAAAAAGTTTTTATTCACATAAACCTATTACAGGTATTTGTAAATAGTCAAAACATATTTGGCTTATTTTTGATTTAATTAATTAATTTTGTTTGTTTATTGCTACGTATAATAATAGTTTATATAACTTTAGCCTAAAAGCTGTCAGGTATGAAGGTACATTATTATTGTATTATTTTATATCTATGATTAAATCTAAGTTCTGTCCTTTGAGTATGTTATTATTTAGACGGACAATAAGTATCTCGACGAACGCGCTTTAGTGCTACCACCGGATCCAAAACGCCCCAACTGAGAAGATCCGGCGAAACAAACTCAGTGGGGTTATTTTACTGCCGGTTTCAGCGCGGCCTCATCGAGACGATCCGGCGAAACATACTCAGATGGGCATGTCCAAGAAGTTTAGGTCCAGTTACTTTTATTATTTAGTTGGCAATGTTATGAAAATAACGTTATACTTTGATTTGTATACCATTTTTGACACAATTGGGAATTTTTGATAACAAATTATAAAGTTTGTTATGACAAAAAGCATTAGGTGCTTTTTGTTGTAACAAACATTATAATTTGTCGCTGCGATATACCCAATGACATATCGACTGACAAGGTAAGGCATAGTTTTGGTACGCTTGTGTGCGTAAGCTGTGTATGTACACGCCAAGGCCGAGATTTTACCGGCTTCAGCGAGTTACTCGTTTCGCAGTGCTCCGCGTGTCCTTTTTATTTGGCTGAGATTATTTCATGTGATATGTTTTTTTTATAACATAAAATAATCTCAGACTTTTTCAGGGGTTCTCAGACTTCTCAGAAAACTTTTTGTTTAAACAACAGTAACAAATCTCAAGATTACCTATTTTCGCTTATCGTGCTGGTGTAGCCTCTATTGTATCGTCCTCGAGGCGAGGCTCGCGACGCGTTCTATGCTTCAGACCCGATCTCAGCCCGTGGTGGTTGATCTTTATTATATTTTATAGCTTTTATATGAGCGATTTTCACATGTCATAACAATAGGACCAATAACGCTTCAATGACTGCACTACAATAGAATTATTTTGATTCTTTCAAACGGTAATGTATTTGTATTTTAGAATTAAAACTTTCGTGAGTGACACATATTTATATTAACTAACCAGTTGTACTCATGATTTGTCATCATCGGATATGTCTGACTTGTTTCGAGACCATCCCGAGTTCCATTCTCAAGGAGTAGTCGACTCGACGGCGCGGCGGCGCGCGGCGCCGAGCAACTAACTTATTTATTTATATACAATATAAATAAATGTATTTGTATTTGTGTATTTTAATTTATCGTTTATCCGTAGTTAGGGTCATTTTAACATTAATGACAATATTAACACATCATATTCTTGATCAAGTCACATCGACCGTAAGGTTTTCTTGTAAGTCATTCTTAAAAGCCTTTATTTTAATGTATATTACAATTATATATTTTTATTGTTTTCGGAAATCATCATATCAACACAAAATGTGAGTGTGTGTCCAGTTGATGAAAACATAAAAGTGATTTAATTTAAGTTTCACTAAGTGGACGCGCATAAATACCTTAGCGAGTCAAAATGAGTTCAAATCAAGAGAAATTTGAATCATTGACTTTGTAGCCATCGCCCGATACAAATTAAAATATACTAGTTTTATATAAGAATAATTTCTCATGTAAAAAATTAATCAAAAATATGTCGACATTTCTTTATAATAATAATGTTCTATGTTTTAGTGTTGATTTATTGATACCTATATTATCTAAGTCTAGTCTTATTTAAACGATTGTGATATTAATTTTATTCCTTTAATTATTGTTACTACTGAAATACTATAATTTTAAAATGCCAAATGTTGATGTTACAAAGTTTTGTCGAATGATTGTCGTTTGTTAAATTACCCAGTTTAGTATTGTTATATCATGAAATTTTTAACCTTAAAAGATAAACTCCACACTAAATGTACTAATTGCGGTGGATTAAGTTTGTATTTGATCAGAGAGAAACATTCAACCTTAAGTGCTAGAAGGAAATAAAATATCTAAGTAGTCATCAATACAGCATGTATTGATGACTACGTAGATATTTTATTTACAAACTTAATCCACCGCAATTAGTACATTTAGTGTGGAGTGTATCTTTTAAGGTTAAAAATTTCACTGAGTTAAATCTTGAAAAATAGAAAAATATTGTTTTCTAAGAATGCTTGTTCTTATTTATATTTTTTCTGTAATATTTTAAATTATTAGGTCTATTTAGAATGTGTAGATCTAGCTCATCTTTACATTAACCTCACTGTACCTTTTTTGCAAAAAGTAGGTATGTCCAGTTGACGACAACATAAAAGTAATTTAATTTAAGTTTCACTAAGTGGACACGCATAAATATCTTGGCGTGTCCAGATGTCGAAATAATAAGTGATCCTAATTCCGAGTTTCACCAACTGGACGCACTCGTATCCAGCCTGGTGTGTCCAGTCAGTGAATAACCCAATAAACAAACGTAACTGTTTCCAAAAATCTTACAAATGATCAGATTGCAACCACGATGCCTTAACTACCTACCTACTTTATTTCATAGAGTTGTAATGCAATATAATCGTATCGATCCGGATATACAGCCTTATATAAGAAGATATGCTATATGTATATGGATCATCTATAGATGGCTAATCACTAGTTACAGAGCGTGTATAATTAGTTCATACTAATTATCGTTTCTCACCTATGATTAAATCCTTCATCACGTTGCTAACAAATAAGGTAGGTCATGACAGCCACTATCAACTCATGAGGCCACAAATACATTTTTCAAACGTACTTAATTTTACAAGTCGTTTCTTGTGTTATGTTAGATATGTACGGAAAATAACCACATAGATTATTGTTTTACTTGAAAATCGATTGGTGATTATTGAAAGTTCGTCTCATATAATCAATTAAAAATAATAATAATATGTAAATAAATTGCTAAACTTTAAACACAAATTCACCTATCCATAGTCAGTATTCAAAGCGTTCTTCGAAACGATTTAGGAAAATACAAAAAAAATTGTGGATCAAATCGCTTGACACTCGTAATTTATCTGACGAGTTCGACCAACGCCCATGCAATGGGCCGCCGGTGACCATCATTTTTCTTTTTGTCATTACGTAATAAGACCCCTGAAGAACCGCCATACTGGGACAAACGACCCAATATTTTGTGTCACTATCTCCCGGTCTACATGTAATCAAATATCCTTTAAAAAATTGAATCACGCAAATTGCCCTTATTTACCTGATATTATTTCATATTCATATTCATTTATTGCACACCATATTTATATACCGACAACCTCGCTCGCTTTAAATCTCGGAGGTTGTGGGTTCGATCCCCACGCCGGACAAGAAATCTTTATGTAAATTCCAAGATTTCTTTCCGGGTCTGGGGGTCTACTCTCTAAGCACGAAATCGTAGTTACGGCCGTAATTACGGAACGTTTTCTACTACGGATCACCTACGTACATATGTTTCGTTCGGGGTCCGAACTAAGAATGAATGACCAAATGATATGACAGTTCATCCTACTCCTGATGTTTTTTCGCCCGTCCAAAAAATTGAATTTGACACTTGTTTTGACGGAACGTTATGTCAGTTTTCGCGACAGCAAAGTTGTTATCGTTCTCGTTCACGAAAATTGTCTATGATTCCGTTCGAAACTATTCTAAGTTTCGAGCTACTTTCGGACGGGCCCGTACTTTCGTTGACGGACTTAGAGAGTAGACCCCCTGATTGTTTGAGGGACTACCTTCCGTGCCTCGGAAAGCGCGTTAAGCCGTTGGTCCCGATTATTATAACATCATCTATAATAATCGTATATCAACGAACGGACAGCAGCGTTTCCTTGTATGGTACAACATAATACTGCGGTCACCAACCCGCCTGCCAAGCGTGGTGACTATGGCAAATACCCTCCCTCGGAGGAGGCCCATGTTCAGCACTGGACGTTATACGGGCTAATGATGATGATGATGATAATGATGGCACACCATATGTATAATAAGTTTTTACAAAGACAAAACCAGTACAAAGTATGGACCCTGTCGGGCACGGCAAGTTAGAAGAGAGGAGGAAGATTTGCTATCTAAATTTCTCTTTATTTTTTATATTTTTTTTTATTTATTTGGCATCGAGTTTTAAATAAATTGACAGCTAGTGGTACAGTATAGTAGATATCTATATCACTAGCCACCCTAATCCTGTCGGCCATTACCCCCGTGAGCCCTGGCGACCTTACTCTCGCACAGAAACACAACATTAATCAATCATGTTATTTAGCTGGGGTATTCCAGATGGTGGAGATACTTCCTCAATAGAGCAGCTCATTAAACGTAAGAAAGCTATGCTCTCGAGCATTGAGTAAATCTTAGCATAAGTCAGAATTTACTGACTGATTGAAAATTTCCATAAAAGTGAGAAACAAAAGTTTTTCGGATATTAATGCAACTACATTTACCTTCATTATTAATTTGACTACTCGGTTCGGTTCCATTCAGTCTATATCAATCAATTAACAGCCCACTTATGTCCACAGCTGAACTTGGGCCTTCTCTTAACATATTTTATAAAGCCAGGGTCGTTGAGGGATATTGCCATAATGACCATGCTTGGCAGGCGGATTGGTGACCGCAGTAATATGCGAAGTCACCTTGAGTTGATAGATGCATGTTGCCCATCAATCAGCTATATGTCCCTTCGTCGCCTCTTTGTCTTTTGACATCCATGGAAAGATATAGGCTTATCTATTCTAAGCCGGAAACCAGACAGTCTATATAACTTCACTGATACACAAACGTATGCGAAATCATAAAAGTAAATGTTAATCTTAAGAAAGTTTATACTATTGTAAATATGATACGCGAAAGTCTAAAATTATAAAATATAACACTTACGCTTACTCCAATTTATACATAGGTTAATAGAGAATCGTTTATTTGTGAATAATCTAGATCTAAATTATGAATATCCAAAAATTACCTGCAACTTTCCTCCAAGATAGGCACGCGACTGTGAAGATGATAAAAGTACTGTTCTTTATAAAGCCTTTAAAATGGCATTGTTTTTGCTGTAGAGCTTGAAAGTAGAGTCCATTTGGTTGGATTTTCAGATCTTTTAAAATAATGTTCATAAGATTTTTTGAATATTTGTGGATATTTTTTTTTATAAATCTCAAGTATGTCAAAATCCCTATGTCAAAATCCTTTTGGAAGCCTTCTTCCATACAAGTATTCAGACATATGTATTCTGCAAGAATCAATAACGCTGCCTCCAAAAATTGCGTTGACTCATTTTTTTAAACTATGATAGAAACTACTAAACATGCAATTTACAATTGCGCTTTGACTGTTAATTATTACTGACCATTGCACTTAAATAAGCTTACAAATTACAATTATGACGTCAAAAGTCACGTGTTTGATGCAATAATACCGCTTGTTATAATTACTATTACCGCTAACTCAAGTCCTTGTAACTGCTATCAAAAGAAAATATGAGAGAATTATTGTTCTGTTTTCTGAAATTGGATGCGACACTAGCACAATTCGTAAACAAAAAAGCAAAACGAAACGTAATTTTTGACAATAGTTATAATACGACGATTCTAAATTATAATATGATTAGCTTTATTTTAAATCCGGATATGCAACATTGATGCATTATTTCCTCAGACTAAATAGAAGTCAAGAAGGGGCGCTGTCAAACTATGCACTGAAACCATTTTTTTTGGGCACAGGTAGTGTGTGTAACATTGTTATATGATTTTTCACAGTACCCCAATAAATAAAATAAAAAAAGTTTTTATTCACATAAACCTATTACAGGTATTTGTAAATAGTCAAAACATATTTGGCTTATTTTTGATTTAATTAATTAATTTTGTTTGTTTATTGCTACGTATAATAATAGTTTATATAACTTTAGCCTAAAAGCTGTCAGGTATGAAGGTACATTATTATTGTATTATTTTATATCTATGATTAAATCTAAGTTCTGTCCTTTGAGTATGTTATTATTTAGACGGACAATAAGTATCTCGACGAACGCGCTTTAGTGCTACCACCGGATCCAAAACGCCCCAACTGAGAAGATCCGGCGAAACAAACTCAGTGGGGTTATTTTACTGCCGGTTTCAGCGCGGCCTCATCGAGACGATCCGGCGAAACATACTCAGATGGGCATGTCCAAGAAGTTTAGGTCCAGTTACTTTTATTATTTAGTTGGCAATGTTATGAAAATAACGTTATACTTTGATTTGTATACCATTTTTGACACAATTGGGAATTTTTGATAACAAATTATAAAGTTTGTTATGACAAAAAGCATTAGGTGCTTTTTGTTGTAACAAACATTATAATTTGTCGCTGCGATATACCCAATGACATATCGACTGACAAGGTAAGGCATAGTTTTGGTACGCTTGTGTGCGTAAGCTGTGTATGTACACGCCAAGGCCGAGATTTTACCGGCTTCAGCGAGTTACTCGTTTCGCAGTGCTCCGCGTGTCCTTTTTATTTGGCTGAGATTATTTCATGTGATATGTTTTTTTTATAACATAAAATAATCTCAGACTTTTTCAGGGGTTCTCAGACTTCTCAGAAAACTTTTTGTTTAAACAACAGTAACAAATCTCAAGATTACCTATTTTCGCTTATCGTGCTGGTGTAGCCTCTATTGTATCGTCCTCGAGGCGAGGCTCGCGACGCGTTCTATGCTTCAGACCCGATCTCAGCCCGTGGTGGTTGATCTTTATTATATTTTATAGCTTTTATATGAGCGATTTTCACATGTCATAACAATAGGACCAATAACGCTTCAATGACTGCACTACAATAGAATTATTTTGATTCTTTCAAACGGTAATGTATTTGTATTTTAGAATTAAAACTTTCGTGAGTGACACATATTTATATTAACTAACCAGTTGTACTCATGATTTGTCATCATCGGATATGTCTGACTTGTTTCGAGACCATCCCGAGTTCCATTCTCAAGGAGTAGTCGACTCGACGGCGCGGCGGCGCGCGGCGCCGAGCAACTAACTTATTTATTTATATACAATATAAATAAATGTATTTGTATTTGTGTATTTTAATTTATCGTTTATCCGTAGTTAGGGTCATTTTAACATTAATGACAATATTAACACATCATATTCTTGATCAAGTCACATCGACCGTAAGGTTTTCTTGTAAGTCATTCTTAAAAGCCTTTATTTTAATGTATATTACAATTATATATTTTTATTGTTTTCGGAAATCATCATATCAACACAAAATGTGAGTGTGTGTCCAGTTGATGAAAACATAAAAGTGATTTAATTTAAGTTTCACTAAGTGGACGCGCATAAATACCTTAGCGAGTCAAAATGAGTTCAAATCAAGAGAAATTTGAATCATTGACTTTGTAGCCATCGCCCGATACAAATTAAAATATACTAGTTTTATATAAGAATAATTTCTCATGTAAAAAATTAATCAAAAATATGTCGACATTTCTTTATAATAATAATGTTCTATGTTTTAGTGTTGATTTATTGATACCTATATTATCTAAGTCTAGTCTTATTTAAACGATTGTGATATTAATTTTATTCCTTTAATTATTGTTACTACTGAAATACTATAATTTTAAAATGCCAAATGTTGATGTTACAAAGTTTTGTCGAATGATTGTCGTTTGTTAAATTACCCAGTTTAGTATTGTTATATCATGAAATTTTTAACCTTAAAAGATAAACTCCACACTAAATGTACTAATTGCGGTGGATTAAGTTTGTATTTGATCAGAGAGAAACATTCAACCTTAAGTGCTAGAAGGAAATAAAATATCTAAGTAGTCATCAATACAGCATGTATTGATGACTACGTAGATATTTTATTTACAAACTTAATCCACCGCAATTAGTACATTTAGTGTGGAGTGTATCTTTTAAGGTTAAAAATTTCACTGAGTTAAATCTTGAAAAATAGAAAAATATTGTTTTCTAAGAATGCTTGTTCTTATTTATATTTTTTCTGTAATATTTTAAATTATTAGGTCTATTTAGAATGTGTAGATCTAGCTCATCTTTACATTAACCTCACTGTACCTTTTTTGCAAAAAGTAGGTATGTCCAGTTGACGACAACATAAAAGTAATTTAATTTAAGTTTCACTAAGTGGACACGCATAAATATCTTGGCGTGTCCAGATGTCGAAATAATAAGTGATCCTAATTCCGAGTTTCACCAACTGGACGCACTCGTATCCAGCCTGGTGTGTCCAGTCAGTGAATAACCCAATAAACAAACGTAACTGTTTCCAAAAATCTTACAAATGATCAGATTGCAACCACGATGCCTTAACTACCTACCTACTTTATTTCATAGAGTTGTAATGCAATATAATCGTATCGATCCGGATATACAGCCTTATATAAGAAGATATGCTATATGTATATGGATCATCTATAGATGGCTAATCACTAGTTACAGAGCGTGTATAATTAGTTCATACTAATTATCGTTTCTCACCTATGATTAAATCCTTCATCACGTTGCTAACAAATAAGGTAGGTCATGACAGCCACTATCAACTCATGAGGCCACAAATACATTTTTCAAACGTACTTAATTTTACAAGTCGTTTCTTGTGTTATGTTAGATATGTACGGAAAATAACCACATAGATTATTGTTTTACTTGAAAATCGATTGGTGATTATTGAAAGTTCGTCTCATATAATCAATTAAAAATAATAATAATATGTAAATAAATTGCTAAACTTTAAACACAAATTCACCTATCCATAGTCAGTATTCAAAGCGTTCTTCGAAACGATTTAGGAAAATACAAAAAAAATTGTGGATCAAATCGCTTGACACTCGTAATTTATCTGACGAGTTCGACCAACGCCCATGCAATGGGCCGCCGGTGACCATCATTTTTCTTTTTGTCATTACGTAATAAGACCCCTGAAGAACCGCCATACTGGGACAAACGACCCAATATTTTGTGTCACTATCTCCCGGTCTACATGTAATCAAATATCCTTTAAAAAATTGAATCACGCAAATTGCCCTTATTTACCTGATATTATTTCATATTCATATTCATTTATTGCACACCATATTTATATACCGACAACCTCGCTCGCTTTAAATCTCGGAGGTTGTGGGTTCGATCCCCACGCCGGACAAGAAATCTTTATGTAAATTCCAAGATTTCTTTCCGGGTCTGGGGGTCTACTCTCTAAGCACGAAATCGTAGTTACGGCCGTAATTACGGAACGTTTTCTACTACGGATCACCTACGTACATATGTTTCGTTCGGGGTCCGAACTAAGAATGAATGACCAAATGATATGACAGTTCATCCTACTCCTGATGTTTTTTCGCCCGTCCAAAAAATTGAATTTGACACTTGTTTTGACGGAACGTTATGTCAGTTTTCGCGACAGCAAAGTTGTTATCGTTCTCGTTCACGAAAATTGTCTATGATTCCGTTCGAAACTATTCTAAGTTTCGAGCTACTTTCGGACGGGCCCGTACTTTCGTTGACGGACTTAGAGAGTAGACCCCCTGATTGTTTGAGGGACTACCTTCCGTGCCTCGGAAAGCGCGTTAAGCCGTTGGTCCCGATTATTATAACATCATCTATAATAATCGTATATCAACGAACGGACAGCAGCGTTTCCTTGTATGGTACAACATAATACTGCGGTCACCAACCCGCCTGCCAAGCGTGGTGACTATGGCAAATACCCTCCCTCGGAGGAGGCCCATGTTCAGCACTGGACGTTATACGGGCTAATGATGATGATGATGATAATGATGGCACACCATATGTATAATAAGTTTTTACAAAGACAAAACCAGTACAAAGTATGGACCCTGTCGGGCACGGCAAGTTAGAAGAGAGGAGGAAGATTTGCTATCTAAATTTCTCTTTATTTTTTATATTTTTTTTTATTTATTTGGCATCGAGTTTTAAATAAATTGACAGCTAGTGGTACAGTATAGTAGATATCTATATCACTAGCCACCCTAATCCTGTCGGCCATTACCCCCGTGAGCCCTGGCGACCTTACTCTCGCACAGAAACACAACATTAATCAATCATGTTATTTAGCTGGGGTATTCCAGATGGTGGAGATACTTCCTCAATAGAGCAGCTCATTAAACGTAAGAAAGCTATGCTCTCGAGCATTGAGTAAATCTTAGCATAAGTCAGAATTTACTGACTGATTGAAAATTTCCATAAAAGTGAGAAACAAAAGTTTTTCGGATATTAATGCAACTACATTTACCTTCATTATTAATTTGACTACTCGGTTCGGTTCCATTCAGTCTATATCAATCAATTAACAGCCCACTTATGTCCACAGCTGAACTTGGGCCTTCTCTTAACATATTTTATAAAGCCAGGGTCGTTGAGGGATATTGCCATAATGACCATGCTTGGCAGGCGGATTGGTGACCGCAGTAATATGCGAAGTCACCTTGAGTTGATAGATGCATGTTGCCCATCAATCAGCTATATGTCCCTTCGTCGCCTCTTTGTCTTTTGACATCCATGGAAAGATATAGGCTTATCTATTCTAAGCCGGAAACCAGACAGTCTATATAACTTCACTGATACACAAACGTATGCGAAATCATAAAAGTAAATGTTAATCTTAAGAAAGTTTATACTATTGTAAATATGATACGCGAAAGTCTAAAATTATAAAATATAACACTTACGCTTACTCCAATTTATACATAGGTTAATAGAGAATCGTTTATTTGTGAATAATCTAGATCTAAATTATGAATATCCAAAAATTACCTGCAACTTTCCTCCAAGATAGGCACGCGACTGTGAAGATGATAAAAGTACTGTTCTTTATAAAGCCTTGATTGTCATTCCGGTAACTACATATCATGTGTGATTATCTTAGAACCGTGTTCATCAAATGAATAAGTGAATTATCCATTGCTACGCCTTAACGGTTTATGCTACGAGAATTATGCAGTCAATTGTCAACTCTACCAGTCTTGATACCTATTTTTTTTATAAGTCATTATTTGGTGTTCCGGATAGTCGATGTCGGTGTCGGACAGTCGAAAGTGAGAGATACGTCCTATGGCGAATGGGAGCAAACCAACTTAAATTGCTTTTGCCCTACTGTACTACTTTGCTTAACTCTTGACTTTGGTATTAAAGTGGCGCTAAAAGTCCTCTTACAAATAGTTTTTATTTTTTTCAAAAGATAAATTATTTCAATTTGACAATGTCAAAATGGTGATGTCATGTCTATCTATAGTTACTTCAAATTAAAAACTATCACATTAGTTGGGCTAACCGAAATAATTTTATACTAATTTTACAATGATTACACCAAAGTTGCCAAAAGATTGCTATCGACCAACATCCGGAGGTAAAGGCAACAAAGGTATGTTCATAGAAAGAGAACCAAGAATATGTGCAGCTGGTATACCCACAGCTCAAGCTACAGAGACAGTGGCAGATGCTTTACAACATTATCTCTTGAAAGATGAAGTAGATGCCTTGATAGGTGACGCTATTATTCCTGAAACTGATCCAAGACCATTGCCACCGCTTCGCAAGCCAATACCATTAGATATGTGGTTCTCATATGGTCCCTATGGGCAAATCGCCCGTCTTATAAATCCTCCAAATAAAACTAAATTCCAAAGCATAGTAGACGACTTAAAGGAAACATCGTACAATTCTTATTGGAATAAACCTCTCGGAAAGGTGAAAGACCCTGTACCAATGTTTCCAGAAGGATTTGATATAAATGGAACTACTTATGGGAAACCAACATTTCGTGATGATTTATACGATATCATCATGCCCAAAGTACCACCACCAGATAAAACACCCCGTTCAAAGGAACCCAGTGTCCAAATAGATCGCAAATATTGTGCACCTCCTTATAGATCAGATGTGACATATGGTCACCGAAACTTTGTTGATAAGCGAGGGAGATACGCCAAATGTTGTTTAACTGACGAAAGGGTATTACTAGGAACAGGAGATAAAACTGTAATGAACACTGTGCAGTCCAACTTTTTGTGTGCAAAACAACCCAGAATCGGTACAGTTTTGGCACCAAATGACAACTTAAAGGAGGTTCCTGAAGGATTTTCTTTTGGAATACTTAAACCGCCTGATAAACTAGCAGAGTGTCTCTCGTTCTGCGAATTAAACGAAGGGATCTATTTCTTGCGCAAATGCCTAAAACATCTTAACACACTACGGAAATCATTACGAAGTCGTTTCTTGCCAACATTTTTTTCAACATTTTATTTAAATCTCAAATATTTTGATACGGAAAGAACAGGCTGGCTTCCAAAGGATACAGTATACACATTTTGTGGCACCAAATTAATAAGATTTGACCCAGCATTGATTGAACCTCTGCTATCAATGTGGCATGCATTTGATGGGTCTCGAATAGAGTACAAAACGTTTGTACGCGTTATTAATTACAGAGAGCCTTCTCCTGAAATCCCAAAATTACGTGACATACAAGACGATTGTTTAGATTATAGTACAACTTATAGAGAAATGGTAAAGCCAGGACAGCCACCAAATCTTAGCCCAATGGCAGGATTACCTTCTGGCAGATATTTTGATTTGGATTTTCCTATCACTCCTGAGGGTTGCTGTAGAGCCCACAGAACTTGCCTACCACAGGAATCGGATATGAAATCTTGTATTAATCCAAGTATTTTAACACGGCTTTTTGTAAATCATCGCGACATGTATGCCAAGAGAGAACCAGAAATAGTGAGAAGAGTTTTTGAAGCAACCGGTGAGAAGTTTACTGAAGGAAAGTTTAATACTATTTGGGAGGAAGCTAAAAAACTCCATTCCCAAGGATGGGTATGTTATGAAACATTCCGTCAAACGATGGAAAAAATGGCGGAAGTAAAGAAAAGAACAAAAAATTAAGCCATTATAAAAACCTTTATTTATTTACAATTTCGATGATTTATAAACTGATTTCAAACTTGGAATTAAAACTGTTATGACGGTAAGCACCATAACTTTTATTCTTTAAGGAAGTCTTGCCATGACTCTTGGTATTTTCCTTGAGGGTCATACATAGCAACTAGTTGCTTCCATAGATCAGGGTGCCTTGCCTTGACTTCTTTGGCCAGTTGCTTGGCCATTTGCTTTTGTTTGTCAGTGCATTTAGCGCAACGAGTTTCTAAAGCTTCTGGTAATTTTTCTGCGGACAAAAAGAATACTTCAATAAATACCAATAGTAAAACTACACTTATGTTATAAGAGTAAATACTAGATTGTTTGTTTGCATTTTTTGCATTGACACAGTAAGCTACGGAACTACTGGACCAAATGTAAAACTTCTTTCATCATTAGAAAGCTATATTATCCAGGAGTAACATAGGCTATATTTAATTATAACATTTTCACGGGAATGGGAACTACGAAGGGAAACCGCGGATATGAAGCTAATATAAAAAATCTTCCTACACAAAACATTTCTATAAAAGGGTAATTAATATTTACTAGAATACCTAAAGAACATGAAAACATGTTTGATACGAATTTATCGTATTTTATAGGTGAAATCCTCGCAAAAGGTCAAATAAGATCCACCCTAAACCGACGTGCTTTTATGAAGAATGTTATAAGAGTGAATGAAGAGAAAGATGTGTGTAGGGATCGTAGCAAATGGAAGTCCATTGTCTCTGCCTACCCCGCTGGGAAACAGGCGTGAGCATATTATTATGCTATATGTATGTATAGGTGAATTCGGTAAATGCAGCCATTTTTCTTAATCTAACCTATATTTTAGGTTATATATTATACTAGCCGCCCGCGCACGGCCACACTTGCGTAAATTCCGTTCCCGTGGGAATCTAGTTGTTGCGGACCCAATTAACCGTAATTTTAGAATCACTATCACTAAAACTGACGAAGTTTCACATAAACCTGCAACCCATATTTTGCCACTAAATAAGGTAGTTTCTAAATATTCCAAATAATCCCTCATGAATTTCATTAAAGAGTATATATGTCAGTTGGGAGTCAAAAGAAAATATTTTCCATACAAACTTACACCCCTTATTTCACCCCTCTGAGGGGGTTGTTAAGAAAAATAAAGTTTTAATATATTTTTTTATATGAATTATTTTCTAGTAATTTGAAAACCCTACTATTAAACTATATAAATGTCATAGAAACGTCGACAGCCTTTTAAGCCCCTTATACCCCTTTAGTCATTGAATTTTGCAAAATCGCAAATAGTGAGCACCTATGTTCTAAAAGTGCATTTAAAATGATGATGAATCTTCATGCAAAATTTGAGACTTCTAGCACTTGTAGTTTTTTAGATTTCGTGATGAGTGTGTTAATGAATGAATGACCCTTCGCTTTTACATATATATATATAAATATATATAGATTTCTCTTTAAGGAATGTAATATGGTCTTTTGAGAAATAAAGATTATTTAACTGCGGTTAAAGATTACACGATTTTATACATTGACGTAACTATATAAGGGTCGTTGGCATAAAGGACATGCTATTTTTTTGATTTTTAACTTGTCTCCCTAACTCCCATTTCTTTAAAAATTTATAATCAAATATAGGTTATAGCCTTTTTCGTTAAATGGGCTATCTAACACAGTTTTTTTTTCAAATCGGACCAATAATTCTCGTGATTAAACAGTTCAAGCAAACAAACAACAACTTCAGCGTTATATATTAGTATAGATAACATAAATGCTATTTAAAAAAAAGTAAACTTTCTATCTAAAATCTTGTACCATTAGCAACTATTACTGTTTCAACTCCGTATGTAAGTAATTACGTGATACTTTACTATATCTTTTTTTTTATCTTTTCTTCAGTAAGTTATTTATAACACAACAGGACTAAAAATATAAGTATCTACACAATTATTCGCCAATAAAGACAAAAAAACATATTTTAAAAACAAGATTTATCAAAATTAGGATTAATAAAATTCGACCACCGGCAGGACTCGAACCTGCCGGTGCAGAATCTTAAGTTTCTTAGGAGAATCTTAGGCTACGGTGGAAACACAGCCGGTCATGGAAATTTATTAATCTCTTTGTAACACGTCTCTATGGGGGACGATATAATATTTAATAAATTACTTAACAAGATTTTTAGTTAAGTAATCTATTAAAGTTCTTATTACTCCAGAATAATTGTATAGAACAAGATATAGGTAGACATATATCTAAAAGGCCTTTTTTTATTTAAAATACATTATACATTATTTATAAAATAACATTAACTTACCCTTGACTTTCTTAACTTCAGGAGTGCAGGGCCCTTTGTTCAGGAGACACTTGGCATAAGAATTGAGCAACCGCTCATTATTGAGTACTTCAGAAATATTAAAATCATCGTTCGTCGATTCATACTTGTCCTGGGCCAACACACCGAGGGCCAAGCAAAGGGTTATTAGAACAACCTTCATGATAAACTTCACTCGTATTAACTTCGTGGCTAAGTAGCAACTGTGTAGTCTCTGCACTTGTTTCCCTATATTTATACGGTCAAACATGTAGGTACAATATACAAGATTTATTTCTCAGAATAAACCATACTATGACAAATATGTCAAAACTAATTATGCATGGACATAATAACAATTAGCAGTTCAATGAAGATTGTTCTTATATTAAACTCGTTTATCTAATAGGATCGTCGTTAAGTGAAACTGCTTGGTTTTTATAAATATTATTTTAATTTTTCTTCTAATATTAAATCATTAAATACAGTGACCGGTTTTTTAAATATTAATGCATCTTAAATTATGGCTTCTTATAAATAATATTGTCAAAATATAGCAATCGTAACCAAGTAGCTGACACTTTTGGTTTACTTTTTGTACTCTTAACATCAAAAATAATTTAGTCTCATTTATTAGTGGCGAACTATAACTGTATCGCACAACACATACAAACACAACCATTCATACACACACACACTAAATTGCTTACAATTATTTCGATTGCGTATCAACTACGGTTAAGATGGGTCACTATCGGTGTACCACTTTACGACAATAATCCTTTATGGTGTAAACAAGGAGTATACCTCTTCTTCGTATACACTGGTTGGTGCAAGCGATTCTCGCCCTCAAGTGGTTGATTATTAAGCATTTAATTGCCTGTAACTAAAAAAGTGTAAAGTGCATCTCTGTTGGAGCGATCAGGGTTGTACTTGTCGAGGAGTTCCAGGAAACGAGGCTCGCTCTTGGACCTGATGCCGAGGAGAAGCTTGCGTACGATTGTCTTCTGTGTTGGATTGCAACGACCACAGGCAGTAGCTAAAGTTTCTGGCAGTACACCTGGAATAATGAAATAGAGGTTTGTAAGCATAAATATAAATGAGAATGTAGGTAGTTACACCATATAACAATTCATAATATGTTTTTTTTTTTATTATTATTAAATATAGGCTTACGTTTGACCATAATCTCGCTTGATGGAAGGCGAAGATAAGGCCTATGATGATTCACGCGTGCCTAGAAAGTGTCTGTTCACTTTAGCTTTAAAGATGAAGAAATATGTTTATGTAATGTCCAAAATTTGGACTAGAAGGAGTACCTACCTAGTCCAAATGATGGTTCTAATTTATTGATAGGAAAGACATCTTAAGATTGTCAAATTTATTGAAAAAGAAAATACTAGAGAAAAATTAAGCACTAACGCTGGGTTTTTATGACGAGCAATATTAAATAGGTTTTTTTCGTATAGTACCTACCTAAATGTTTTTTTTTAAGTATTCGGACTTAAACCACTTACTACTTCCAAAATGTAGGTAAAGAGTTATTTTCGTTTTCTCAACCTATCGATAGAATACTTTACAATAAATGGAAAATATAATAATGTGACGAATAAGACTTAATGGGGTTAGGGACAGTTGTAACAATTATTAAAATTACTAGCTGCGCCCCTCGGTTTTACCCGTGTTTCTCTGCTCCAGTGGATCGGAGCGTGATGTTTTGCTAGCCTATATGTTAATTAATACAGCGTATAACCTATCCATATATACCATCCTAGGTGCAAAATTTCAGACAATTCCGTTCAGTAGTTTTGTCGTGAAAGAGTAACAAACATCCCTCCATCCATCCATCCATACTTACAAACTTTCGCGTTTATAATATTAGTAGAAGGTACTATGTAAGAGTGTCAATTTGATACTATTATACGAATTACAAGAAAGCAAATCGTTTGACTTAAGAATTCCATCTATCTGATTATTTAATTAAATTTTAGTAAGTTTCTTTTTTAGGCTCATTAGCAACATGTATTATGGATTCTGTATTGATCCAAGTATTTCTATAATTAAATTTATCGTTGAATATGCGTAACACAATGGTTGTTTTAAATAGATTAATGATTCTTTTTAATAGTTTGTGTCTAATAAATGTGTCTTTTTTTTTCTTTTAACATTTCTAACTCATGTAATAGATGCACCCATGATGGGCTTTATGCTTAATAGGGACTAAAACATCAATACAATAATAAAACGCCAACACGTCATAAACTGGTATGTGACTACAGTTTATACATATAATGAGATGTAAACAAATTCTTTTACACATTTAATTGCGGAACAAACGCTTTATTTATCATGCCTACGATTGCTACCGTGAGATGCATATTTTATGAAGGATTATGGATAAAACGGAATTCTTAGAAGGCTCAATACTCAATACTCAATTGTTTCAATACTCAATATTATATTATATATAGCTTATTCTTCAATATACTTAAAGTACATTGAAGAATAAGCTCTTCTGTATTTTAATGCGCCATATATATTTTATACGAATAAAACTTGTGCTAATGAGATTTACCATATTGTTACCAAGATGTAAGAACGTTAAAGAGCCTATGCTCTTGCCTATGCCTATGAATTTATTTGGTTAAACTCTATAGTTTAACCAAATAAATTCATTATAATATTATCACTAATTTAAAGAATTTTATATTTATACTATCAAGCTTATGTTACTATGTTAAGATTACGATGATTAGGTAACCTAATCCTTTTAACTAACGCACAAACTAAAAACATTACGACGCCCACGTAAGCCCGAAGTTCGAGGGACACGCTAAATGTAACTGTCTCTACCTTACATTTATCGTGTCCCTCGGACAGTTTCCCTAAAGTATTAAGTCATCATTCTGCAATTCCCTCACAGGCAATCACGGAAGTCTTGTTAGCTCTTTTGGTTGCTTTATTTGTAGTTATAAGTGTTATAACAATTAATAAAGCTGAAGTCCTACTCGCATTTATACCGAAGTAACAAAATCCCCATAACTAACTACATAAATGTCAGTTCGAAAAAAAAACGCATTATAAAATTTAAATAAAACTTACGTTTGAAGTTCTTGCCATCTCGTGTACAAGGTCCTTTGTCCATAACGCACTTATAGTAGGCAAGGAGAATTCTGTCGTTCTGTATAATAGCGTCGGCATTAAAGCTCTCGTAGCGATTGTTTTGCTGAGAGTAGCAAGACACCACCACCGTCAGCACGCACAGACATAGCAGCCAACTTCTCATCTTTATGTTATCCTGGTAGATATAACAACAAATAATGGTTAAATAAAACAATATAAGTAAGTTATATTCAAGGGATTCTCAGATAGCATAATCAGTACTTATATCTACAAATAGTAAACTGCCGGATTACGTTTAGTTCGTTTTTAAGTTGTTTAACTTAAAAAACAGGACACAGAAAAGAACTTAAGCAACTCAAAAACTATATACTTATAGGTACCTACATAAGATAAAGAGCATCGTAAACGTAAAAAAAATCGGACATCATTTGGTTGAGTAAAATTATAATTTAGTTTACATGTTTGGAAGGTTCAAAATAGGAGTTTCTCTTTGTAATTTCTTTGTAGGTCTTGAATTAATAGACAAAGAACATAAGGAAAAATAAAATCAAGCAGTTATTAAACATCTTTTGCCGTTTTGACATTGGTTTCCTACAGCAGATAGACTGTCTGAGAAAAAGTTAGTGATTTGCCTTAAAAATCTACGACGATTGAAACTCTTGTACTGTGTCCAAGACGAGAAAGCTAAAAAATAAACATTGAAAGCAAAAAACACTATTTAACATAATCTTCTTATTCATATATACCAAGTCTAATGTTAACGGTAATCAACAGAAAAAGAAAGTTGAGAAACATTTTGCCCGTGTCTACAATTTGCATATTAGGAACCTATTTATAAGACAAAAATAAACACAAGCACTCCTTATTCTTGCGGTTATTCTGACAAATATGTATGAGTCATATTAAGAGGAAATGTTTATACGATAATAACATGGAAATATACCTACAACAAATATCGATGTAATCTGAACAGTTTTTTACCACTTGTTTACGTTCACGATTTTGGCACTTCCAATATTTTTTATAACTACCTGTATTGCCCAGATTTATGATACCTTCAAAGCCTAATCAAAAGTAAAGATATAAAACTAGTCTAAAACCTAATATATACACGAGTCAAGGAAACTGATCCCGGAACAAAGGAAATGGGCGATTACCAGCTAACTCGTATCTTAAACGCCCGCTCACTTTTACACTTTCTATGTATAAGTTTGAAGAGAAAAAAATAGTCACTCACGGTCAAAGAAAGTTGTGTTCGAACCGACGTCCAATGCCGTTGTGCGCGTCTTCGGGCACCAAACGGGGAGTGATCTGGCAAACCTGTTGGGACAGGCCAATGTAACGGGCCGCATACAAAACTCGAAGAAAGCAGTGCGTCTCCGTAATGTTATTCATTGCATGCGTTTGATCTTGTTCCGCGGTTATAGAGGTTGTCCTGTTTGAGTTTATTTTTAGTTTCTTTAGTGGTTTCTACTTAGTGGTCGGTTATAAAATGTCTTAGCCTTTCTTTGCACATACTTGGTGTAGTAAAACTGAAGAGGTTATTATGCGTTTGAACTACTCTCTAGCTACTCTCAAATTCTGCATTTAAAAAGTAGTATTTTTTAGTAAAATATACATTTGCTTAATAAAAATGGTTGTTACCTAATAAAACCTAATTAAATATGAAATCCGGTGAGAGTTTTGTATATTTTAGTATCAAAACATCCTACCGCAACATATGCAACGATGATGAAACTGCTTGGGACGACAATAGAAATACATAAGTTAGAAAATATTCAAATCAAAACACCCATCATATCTACTAAGTACTGTTGTATAAATAAATAAACTAACTATTTATTGTCGTCGTACAATACCATGGCTGATAAAATAAATAACTAATTACATTAACTTCAATCTAGGCAGGCTTCTAGTTGCATCTAATACAGTAATAGTAAATAATAAATATTGATATAACTAGTTTATTCGAGTCCAGGCAAGCCGCCTGTATTGGCTCTAGTCTGTTATAGTGAAGTATTTCCTTACCCTGCGCATAAACAATATACATAGTATTAAGCTTCTAACGTATTGTCAGAAAATTATGAATTTCTAACATCCCGTCGTGAGAGTATCTTTATTTTTCTTCATGAAAGGACGTTGTCTTTGAAAGGTGAAGTTTACAAATACATTTTTTTTCTCTTCATAATAATTCCACATTTCATTGTATGGAATTAAAACTTACACTATCTATACTAATAAATAGGTAAAGGTTGTGAATTGTTTGGGAGGTTTTAGGGGGTAATCTCTGGATCTACTGAACCGATTTTGAACACAATATTTGTGAGTATCATAGTCTATATTGTAAGACAAGGTTTCCATGGAAACGGGACCTTCGCAGATGAAACTGTGCAATACAGCTAGTAACGTATATTTTTATCTATTGATATCAATAATCAGTGGTAATCAAGGTAATTTATATTATTGAACCATAGCTTCTCATTAAACATTAATGATCGTATAATACCATCGGAAATGCTACAGTATTGTTACACGGTAATTACACGTATAACCGCAAAATATTTATTTTAATGACATTTATTATATCTCAGTAGTTACCTACTCATAATTGCTTACCATTATAATATCTTACAAAATTAGTTGCATACAGGTAACTACTATTGTATATAAGTATGTAATGACCACAGTTACTGCAGATAGGTCTGATAAGTCAACCAATACACATCATTTACGTTACCCCAGCTTTACCCGCCGTGCGCCAGAAAGCACGTTATTTCATTGGTTCCAATTGTGTTAACATCATTTTTAACAATCGTATACTAGCAGCGGAACCAAGGAACGGGAGAGGAACGGGAGCAGTGTTACCCTGTGTCTTTCATCATAATCTTCTTAAGTCTTAGAAGGCAACCAATACACATCATTTACAATACCCCTGCTTTACCCTTCGTGCGTAAGAAAGCACGTTAATTCGTTGGTTCCAATTGTGTTTACATCATTTTCAACAATCGTATACTAGCAGCGGAACCAAGGAACGGGAGAGGAACGGGAGCAGTGTTGCCCTGTGTCTTTCAACATAATCTTCTTAAGTCTTAGAAGTCAACCAATTCACATCATTGACATTACCCCTGCTTTACCCTCCGTGCGTCAGAAAGCACGTTAATTCGTTAGTTCCAATTGTGTTAACATCATTTTTAACAATCGTATACTTGCAGCGGAACCAAGGAACGGGAGCAGTGTTGCCCTGTGTCTTTCAACATAATCTTCTTAAGTCGTAGAAGTCAACCAGTTTACATCATTGACATTACTCCTGCTTTACCCTCCATGCGTCAGAAAGCAGGTTAATTCGTTAGTTCCAATTGTGTTAACATCATTTTTAACAATCGTATACTTGCAGCGGAACCAAGGAACGCGCAGCAGTGTTGTCCTGTGTCTTTCAACACATACATAACTACGGTCACCAACCCGCTTAACAAGCATAGTGATTGTAGCGAAACCCCCCTCGTGGGAAGCTTATGTTCACCAATAGACGTTATACGGGCTGATGATGATCACGACACTTCAGCAAGATGAATTAAATCAATCTCAACCTTTTCACACATATTCTTTCATAAAATTACTACTTTACTTTCGTAACTTTTCGTAACTTTACTAGGCCAAAAGGCGCACGGAGTTCCAGCCTTATTACATTGAAACAAAATAAATTATTTAAAAACTACAAACTAAGCCTATCCTGCGTTAGACCATGTGGGGATTTAAACTGTGCTTAGGGCGTCGCTGGGGTAATAAGGAATTATGACTTTTCAAGACAGACGTTGGGTAGTTTTGTGCAACTGTTGCTCTACTTTACTTTACAGTCTTCGACATTATATTCTAGGACGCTTTCATTTTGTAAATATAAAGCGATTATACTCTTTAAGACACATAAGTACGATTTATACGTATGTTGAATATATCTGTAACTTTAGTTAAATAATCTGCATTCAAAAAGTATTCCAAATGAATGGAACGTTTTCCGCAACCCTACAAAGCTTAAGTAAATTAGATACATTCATAAGGTGAATATGTAATGACAATAACATAGAATCAAGATTCTTTACAGTTACTATTGTTGTACTTCTTTATTATTGTTCTTAGAATAACAACAAGCTTGCCAACTTATACGGTGTTTCTATTAGAACTGAATTAAATTCATACCATAATTTTTTTTTACAATGATGGTTATCTTATATTAGACTAAGTTTATTATTTGTAATTAGCACCAAGTCTTTTGTCACTTCACCGGTCATAAGAGCGAGCAGTATTCCTGGCTTAATAAATGGTTTTAACTACATATTAAGCAGCCTGTGCATGAGAGCGCTGCTTATGGGTCTTGAACTTCGGCTCAGGACAGTCGCTGGCAGGGTAATGAGTGATTTAGACTTTTACTGTCCGATACTTTTGTAGACGCGAAGTCCAAGATGCCTTCGCCAGCTGAATGTAGATCACAATTGTCTTCTTGTTACATTTGCACACCTCCTCGCGATTATATATATGTGGCCGTGTGTTCCTTTATCAAATAAAGGCTATGATTTTTTTTCCTTGATAAATCAGTTTTCTACCGTTGAATTACATTTTCAAATCGATACAATAATATAGCTAAGTGTAGATATCTATATATATATATAAAGCTGAAGAGTTAGTTTGCTTGAACGCACTAATCACTGGAACTACTTGTCCAATTTGTAAAATTCTTTCAATGTTAAACAGTCTTAGACGTACCATTTATCAAGGAAAGTTATAGGCTTTATTTTATGATGAAGTACCCACGGGGACGGGAGGTACGCGGGTGAAACCGCTCGCGGAAAGCTAGTCTATTAATAAATCATCAACTATAATAATATCTAACTAACGTCTGCATAATAGAAAGTAGGTATCTAGGTACAATGTTACAGTAACAATAACAAACAGTTTATTGTAATTGAGGGTTAGGTTAGTTATTAAACTCATGAATGACAACGGGTATAGGTCAGTTAATAATGTCCGTTTGTTTTTTCTTAAACAATCAACACTTGTAAAACTATTAATGTCTTATTTATTCATCATCATCATCAGCCCGAATAATGTCCACTGCTAAACATGCGCCTCTTCCCGAGGGAGGAGGGACCTATATGCCACAATCACCACGCTTGGCAGGCGGCTTTATTTTTTGTTGAACTAATATTACAATAGGTAGTTTTTAGTAGTGATGGTTAACTCGAGTACCTAACTCGAGTCAACTCGAGTTAGGCGTAACTCGAATCAACTCGAGTTGAATTCTCTCTAACTCGAGTTCGAAAACCGAATGGAACCGATATGGATATAATTTAACTAAGGAAAAAATATTCTATGTGACACTAATTATCTTGTTTTCTTGAAAATATTGTGATTACTGATTATAAAACAATAATGAGCTTGTAAATGTACCTATGTACATACTTGCATCATAATGTTAGTCTGATTTTATTTTAAAGACTGCTATATCATTTCATAGTTTAATTGATAGTAAATATAATTTTTAATTAAAATTCAAGCCAAAAATACTTAAATAAATGATTCGATTTCAAACAATAACTTTTTTTGTTTCTTTGGTTAGTAGGTAGGTAGAACTCTCCCAATACATTATAAATAAATAATATAAAAAAATAAAGAATTGAAACAGATAAAAACATAATTTGTCTGTTCCAATTTATTAAGTAGTTATGCCAAGCTGAGGAGAAATAATTTGGAAATAACTCAAAAAAACATTTACTTGTCCATCCAGTTAACTCGAGTTACGTAACTCGAGTTCAACCCGAGTTACGTGGATTTTAACTCGGGTTAAATCGAGTTTTGTTTTTTCCGAGTTGGCACATCACTAGTTTTTAGGTCTACCAATAAAGCTCTCGGAGACTCTTCAAGGCATTCGTCGTAATTTAACGGAGTATTCCTGTAATTGCACCAAAATTTGTACCTACCTAATCAAACCTAATCAAATTCGCCAAATATCATCAATAGCTATTTTTTAAGACACTAATTTAAACAAAGTCTATTCCTTTCATTTTTTCTTTTTTTCCTTCCATGACTATGGAGTGCTTGCTTTGAAGATTATCATTTTGTTGCGAACTAAATAAAGTGACTATGAAATATAGACATTATAAAGAGCCATGCAAAGAGTAGACATGTTTTACCGCATTGACGACATTCAAATAGATCCGTGAGAGCAAAGGGTTTTCCACTTTTATCGATTGTCTTTTTTATTAGTATCTTCAGTAATGAAACACGTTCTTGGATTTAAAAAAATCGTGGCAGCTAAATTAATAATTTAACTTTAGTCATAACTTTTTTATTACTTAATAAACTGAAGCTGTTGATTTAAAAATAACTCGATTAACTTGTTCAATGGAATAAATATGAATAAGAATTACTGCATTGGTGGCTTACAGATTAATGTGCCAATTTTTTTTTTTTTTTAATTTACTAACAGAATTTTCCAGTCTACTAGTATTCTTTTTAACCCCTCATGCTAATCTAAAGTGCTTGTGTTACGAGTGGGTTCACGTCTGTAGTGCGGTGTAGGTATTGGGTGGGGATCGAACCGGCGACCACAAGATCACAAGTCCGACGCCCAAGCCATTGGGCTACGGTGTTCTGGCTAGACTCCCACCCGGGACAATTATTTCTGTGAACCACAGATAATTTGTTCTGAATCTACAAAGGTGTTCTTTGTGTCCATGAAATGAGTATCTGTAAAGATCCCCGTGACACAGGGATTCCTTTCCCGGGAGCGGGAGTTGTCTTTTACAAAGATAAAAAAGCCCTCTTTGTATTGGATTAAATACGATACTTAACTGTGTAGGTGGTATTACCGTTAAACATGATCCTCTTATTGATAACTGTAAAATGGCTCTAAAGTAGGGCCCAAAAGTACCACTTTCATTTATGTATTTCTACGTATCGGTTTAAGTTTCGCAGAATCGGTTTAAGATCGATACCTGTGTAAATTCTATAATGTAACTCAGACTATGATTTTCTGGAACAAAAAATCTTTGATGAGCTCGATATTGCAACATTTTTTTTTTTTTTTTCATATCTTAGTTACAATAAGGAAGTAATAAATCTGAAATTAATTTTATTCTGTTACATTTCGTTCCAAATAGGTTTTTTAATCTTAAAGAAACTTTTGCCATACAAATAATTATGAAATCTAACAACATTTTCAGAAATACGAATAGCTTTATATTTATATGTTTTGAATCGTTTAAAATTCGAGGTCATTTTATTCGAGCTTGAGTTTAACTGAAGGTAACTTAATCTGGCCCAGTCAAAACATTTTATTATAACTAACAGAACTTTTGCCTACGGATTTTTAGGCTGGGTCTTTGCTACACTATCTATCAAGAAAACAGTAAAAGTTTTAACTATAAATACCATAATAATAATTATTAAAATAAAAAAAAATCATTTAAATAATTCTTATTATCCATTTGAGTAAGTAAGTAGGTCTGTAGGTTCAGTTTGTTTGCGGGCCAAAAACGGTAAATTGACTACAAAGTAGCAATAGTATTCGCTAGTTAAATACATACCTACCAATAAAGTAACGGTTATACTGTCAATCAGCAGAAACTATTTAAGACGTCTTGACCTCAACGAAATTTTCTGTTATTTTTTAATTAATAATAAAAAAATACGTAATTACTATACATTATACTAGAGCACCTGTGACTCAGTGGTTAAGGTAGTGGCTTCTGAGCCCTGGTGTTCTCCTGGTGTTCAGGTTCGATTTCCACTTGGGACAATTATTTGTGTGAACGACAGATAATTGTTCTAAATCTGGGTGTGCTTGGTTTCCGTAAATTGTTGTTTGTAAAGTCCCACAAAAACACAGGGAACAAGATCCCAATTCCGGGAGTTGCCTAGAAAAAAAAGTTTGCCAAACTGTGGATTGTCTTGATTTTCGACTTTCGAATTTGTCCTGGTTTTATTAATGTCCTCCTGGATAGTTTTTAAGCAGTGTCCTGAGTTTTTAAGGCTCCCTAATAAGGTCATGTAGGTCATTCGCGCGCCTATATTAATATTATTATTTGAATTTCTTTATTTACTTAACCCATTTTTCGACATATTTATTGAAATTTTGCTACTCTTTAACTGCGTCCTGGTTTTAAAACGAATTGTCCTGGGTTTTCGAACTTCATATCCTACTTATTTGATATTGTCGTTGGCCACCCTAGATGATACTGTATGTTTCAAAGAAATTACATAAATATTGCGAGTACTTTATATATAATGTCGCAGCCGGATCGTGTAGTCCGTCGTTTAAACATTACGGCTAGCCCTTATCAAACAGCCGCCTAGCCGTTTTAAAATTTGGCGGTTCAATAACGGATTGAATGCGATCGAATGGAAATCCGCCGGAAGAATTCGACGCCATACGTTTTTCAACATGGCTAGCCATAACGTAATACATCGAGTAAATAGCCACATTGAACACCAGGCCCCTCTTCCCCACTGGGCACACTGGGCACGTGCCCAGGGCCCCGCGACGGTTTAGGGCCCCCTAGTCCTTACTCCAAACTATAACCGATAGCCATTCTAAGGACTAATCGTAGATGCTTAGTGTGGATTACTTTATGTTATCTACTCATCATACCTATCTAATGTCACCGTAAAGAAGTAAAAATAAAGCTTAATCTTTTTCACTATGCTATTTTTATATTCATCACCCCATTACCCTAATGTGCCCACTGCCCAGGGCCTGTAATAGTTGAAAGACGGCCCTGTTGAACACCATCGGCTTAGGTTTCGATTATTTTACCACACATGAAATCCGTCGTTATAAAAATCGCTTAGCCGTAATATATTGTATTGTACAATCTGGCTGCGACATATACACCGTGATTTTTTAATCTCTGCTTATAATTGGCTGCATGATTTATTCTTGGTTATAAAATCGATGTATGATATACTTTAATAGCCTAATAAATTGCAGAATTTAATTACTTTAAAGGCACTTGTTTGTACAACCTACATTATCATGTATTACAAGACACTAAAGCTCTATTTGCCATGTAAATTTATTAATAGCCATCTTCTTGTGGCTGGAGCTCTGCTCGCCTTTATGACCAGTGAAGTAGCAAATGCCTTGTGGCTAACTACATACATGTCCGTTGGAAAAATTGTCTTCTTGAGGCAGACTTTATTATAGTCTTTTTTTACAAATAAGTTCAATTAAAAATGTTATTGTTACGTTTCGATAGCAAACCTGATGGTCAATTGTCCAATATCCAGGGTACCTAGATACATAATATGCATGAAGACTATAAAATTATATGTAGTAAGTCAGTTAGATTACCGAAAAGTAAAGGACATGTTTTTTTTTGTTCCCCAAACAAAACATGACGAAGATACAGCGCGTTGAAATTTAATGTGTTGTTACTTCTAAGTATAATTTTACCTAGTAGTGACGTGACAAGCTCCCCTGAACTTTATAGTAAGTTGTTGCTCTGTATCATTATCAAATTTTAATGATATGATAAATAAAAAAATATCTTTCCAAACAATCTAAATGACGGACTATCTACTTTTTTTTTGTATTCATGCCTATTGTGTTTGACGACATGACTATTGTTGCACCTAATTTTGAATACCTTTATGACGCCATCTATTTATAAGAGATATTCTTTTTCATTATACCTATTATGTAAATGTAGATGTGATCACTAAAATAATTAAAGTATAAGATATTTATATGAAAATTTATCCGTAATAACTTGATGTTTTGTTTCATTAAAATAAAGAAAGTTTTAACTTAATAGCATGATTATGTAATGCTAAATTTTTAAAGACAAATCTGTGTTTTTTTTTTCAAAACTTACGTAGCGTGAAATTCTATCATTTATAAGTATTTTTTTCTTCAAAAAATAAAATAAAAATGTGAAAGATATAACATTTATTTCTTTTAATAGTTAGTGGGTACACACTTAATACTTTAATTACGCATTTTGACTAGCCAATAATGTAAATACAAATAAAATTTCAACTTTTTTTTTTTTTTTTTTTTCGGACGGACATATGTAGTTAGCCCTGAGGCTTTTGCTACTTCACCGGGCACATAAAATTTCAACAACTTATCGTCGCTAATACTGCAATACCGCGTAAGTGACAGTAGCTAATAAGGTGTAATTTCATCTGTCAAGAAATATTTTCGCTATATATATTTTAAAGAGAAAAAGATCAATTCGCTACATTTGATTTTCAAACTTATTGCTATTGTCACTTACTTGCAATATCACCAACGATATGTTATAGTACTGTTAGAATAATCTTTGAGTAAAAGATTGAATCAATTGTAGAATGAATTTAAAATTTAACATTGCTTTCTATATAATATATTTTAGTTAGTAACATCCAATTATATTTTTAACTCTTGTTTATCTTCGCCATAACTTCGTTGTACACAGGTTCAAATCTGTCGTGGAATGTTTTCATCACTTTTTCGTACTTCACCTTTTGTTCTGGGTTGCATTCACTACATTGGTTCTTCATAGTTTTGAGAGCCATATCTGAAAATAATTCACATTACAGTCCTTAGAAATATATAAAATCTTACTATGCTAATATATGCAGCTGAAAAGTTTGTTTGCTTGAAAGCGCTAACCTTAGGAACTACTGGTTCGATTCAAAAAAATCTTTTAGTATTAGATAACCCATTTATCGGGGAAAGCTATAGGCTATATTTAATTGACTGCACCAGTGCCTAATGGTTACGGTAGTTGCTTCTGAGACCTGATGCACTGGGTTCGATTCCCAGCCGGGACAATTATTTGTGTAAACCACAGACAGTTGTTCAAACTCTAGGTGTTCGTGTATATGAATTCAGTTTGTAAAATTTCCCGCGACACAGGGATTAATTTTAATTGTGCGGGAGTTTTCTCTTAAATAAAAAAAAAAATGAAGTTCCTCCTAGAACGGGAGTTACCCGATCGAAACCATGTGCGGAAAGCTAGGTAAACTATAAAGAGACTAGGTTTAATTGTAGCTGATACTAGTGGCGGACTTACACATTTGCCACCAGTAGGCTATTTTTGCCGCCCCTACAGACCTTAACAAATATTGTCTAGTTACCAATACCAAATTTTATTTTTGAAAATATTTGGCATAATGTAGGGGCGCTGCACGCGGTAATACGTGATTCCTTTGGCTGACCAGCTAGTCAGATTCACTCCTCAGACGTTGGAGTATTCTGTTAAATATTGTGTAAGTATATACCTACTTAGTACTTAAAATACTACAATAATAATGTAATGTCTCAAATGTTTAAATCTCGAAAATTTTAGACGTTTACATTTTTTTCCAATAAGAAAAAAAATGTGTGCCAAATTTGCCGCCCAAGGCTCCGGCCTACTGAGCCTGCTGGCAAATCCGCCACTGGCTGATACTACAATTACGTCCTCTGAGGATTTACCTACGTAATGAGTAGATCATTTCTAGTTCACCTGGAGACAAAAATATTTTAACGACAGAATAAATAAGAACTTGCATCGTCATCATTACAATACAATCATAGCACCTTATAAAGGTTCTATGATGATTGTAACTGTTCATACAATGTGGGTATACATCATTGATATAAAAATCATTTGTTCAAGGCATTGCAGCGCCCGACGTATTGCTACATTACTTGCTCTAGGAGTTTTATGTCTCTCAACTTTTTTTTCGGAATGTCTTACGTAGTTTACCGTAGTTAGCCACTAAGCTTTTGCTACTTCATCGGGCAAAAAGGCGAGCAGAGCTCCAGCCTTAATAAATGGTTTAAAAACCACAAACTAAGCAACCTGCGCAAGTGGGCGCCCCATGTGGCGCTAGGACCTCGGCTCAGGGCGGTCGCTGGCGATGAGATTCAGGGATTATGACTTTTAGTATTTTAGGGGGATTTGTGCAACTTCGCTCTAATTTACAGTTCGCGGCCCTCTCGGACTTCAGGTCTACGAGGGCATCGGATGGTTCTTTCAAGCTAAGGGTCGGGAGAAAGTTTCTCATCGATCGAAATACTATGAAATAGTTAAGCAGTAAGCAGAAAACGAAAGAAAAGTGTTAAGATACTAGTCTATAATAACTCAGTGCTACTTACTAAGCACTGAGTTATTATGGATACTTGTCTATAATAACTCAGTGCTTAGTAAGTAGCACTAAGCACTAGCTAAGTAGCACTAAGCAAGATACTAAGCACTGAGTTATTATAGACAAGTATCCATAATAACTCAGTGCTACTTACTACTTAATAGGTGATGGATAATGAGACTACTTATTATAAAATAAAACTCCTAGCGCAAGTTATGTAGCAATACGTGTCGGGCGCTGCAATGCCTTGAACAAATGATTATTATTAATAATTTATACCCACATTATAATTATGTACAGTTACAATCATCATAGAACCTTAATTAATAGGGTGTTATGATTGTATTGTAATATTTATTCTGTTAAGTTGGATTTATATTAAGATGGATGATAAGTAGTCTTATTATCCATCACCTATTAACTAGTAAGTTTTAATGAAACAGGAAATATTTTTTGTTATTGCAAATATTATAAAGCTGAAGTTCAATTTCATGAATAAATTGTTACGGTAACGGGAATTACGGCGGGGTAACCGCGTGCGGGAAACTAATAGGTAGGTAATTCAAAAAATTGAGCCAGGCTCCCGATTTAAATATACATTTTGAACCGTTTTCATGAACAAGACTTACTGGACTAATATATATCTTCTTTGAAATTTGGTATGTACTTGGTCAATGGTAAATTTAATATTTACTTACACCATCATCATCAGCCCGTACAACGTCCACTGCTGAACATGGGCCTCCTCCCAGGGGAGGGTATTTGCCATAGTCACCACGCTTGGGATCAACGGCTTAACGTGCTTTCCGAGGCACGGAGGGTTGTCCCTCAACCAACCAGACACGGAAAGAAATCTTAGTATTTACACAAAGATTTCCTGTCCATGGGGTGGGAATCGAACCCACGATCTTCGAGATTTAAAGCGAGCCAAATACCGCTACGCTACGGAGGTTGTAATTTACTTACATATGAAAAATATATAATTTATTTGGCTTTGACGCTCTCATGATATTTTTTTAAAGATTACAGTAGCAAACTTTTGTTAACAATTAGTTTAGTATTCTTGTTAACAATTCGTGCTAAGCTAAAATGCTTGTGATACAAGAGGGTTCACGTCGGTAATGCTATGGGTGGGGATCGAAGTGGAGGCCACAAGATCACAAGTCCAACGCCCCTAACCATTGGGCTGCGGCCGTTTATTAATCACTCTTTCAGTATTAGGTACAACAATATACAAACTTTTTTTTTTATGTGCCTAAGCCCACCCACATACCCACCACTGCAACTCCTGCAAGCCAGGATCAACAGTGGCACACACTGGCAATGGTAATGAGCAACGAGGCTCACCAAGTCCCGGGAAAAAGTCAAACTGCCTAGAGACCCGCAACGAATTTAATCAGAAAGAGGGAGAAAGAAAGACTTATGTTTTCACTTCCCTCCATAGGCGAAGCAGGAGACAGCAATAAGGAAGTAATTTACAACTAGAGAAGTTGTAAAGCACCACGGACGGGAATAAATTACGATGCCTACACGTAAGCTGTTATTTTGGATTCCAGTAGTAGGTATGGCAAAAGCGTCTAAAAGCACGGAAATTCTGTTTGGACGCCGCAAGATCCATATAATAAAAAACCCCCGAGGAAACCCTTAGGCTATCTAGCAAAATTTACTTTTTTTAATTATTATTTTTACAAACTTATTTGTAAACCGTAATATCGACTCTATAATCACGATATTAAAATAAACTATAGGTGTCACTATTATAATACCTTTCAAAGCTTTGTACTCCGGCTTACACGGCCCTTTGTCCAGCATACAGTCAAATGCTTCGGTCCTCAATTTTTCATCGTTAAACAGCGTATCAAAATCAAATGCTGCTAACAGTTCTTGCTCTCCAATAGGTGCAGCTGAAGCGAACGCAGCGATCACCAATACAAATGATGAGATTACCAAGGTTTTCATCTTGATATATTTTCTGTAATGAATTAAACGTTAAAATTAAATTAAATTAAATTAATATTAAAAGTGCTCTATATAAGTCAAGATTTCGGCCAAAAAACTGCCTAGGCTTTAATTTATAGAAAATAAATGGGAGAAGGGGGTGATACATTTGTACTAATACGTCTTTATACTTTAATTTATTTCTTTAGAAAACTTACAGCTAATTAACAAAAAGTTCTTGAAACATTAGGCCAATTGCAAGTTTTCACATCTATAACACATAATAAAACTGTAGAGGCCGAATATTTGTACATAGAAAAATAACGCTAAAACCGAGTCAGGGGGAGTATAAAAGTAAAATAGAAACACATCCAGATATTTTTAATTTTATTGTTTCTCTGTTTGTGCGAAACTATTGCACCGATTTAAATGAAAAATTCTTATATGTACCGCATATAATTAGATACATTCCTGTGTATTTAGTAAAAAGCAGTTATTTTAATATTACAATCATACACTCCAATTTTATTAAGGCATTTGTATAGATAAAACGCATTTGACACTTTGGTATTTAATACCTATGTATGTCTATAATCTCCTTTTCTTTTTTTTTAAACGACTACTATCAGAGTTTTTGCAGTCTACTAGTATTCTTGTTAACCCCTCGTGCTATGCTAAAATGCTTGTGTTACGAGTAGGTTCTCGTCGGTAGTGTAATGGCTGGGGATCGAACCGGCGAACACTAGATCACAAGTCCGACGCCTTAGCCATTGGGCTACGGCCGCTTCTAAATACTATAATATCTAATTAAAACATACCCCAAGTTCCTGTAACTCCAACTATTCGACTGATATCTTAGTACAGTTTACCCACCATTTTATACAGTCAGTTTATCAATGCATGGTAAAAAAAAAACAATTTCTTAAGAATAGGAAAATAACAAGAAATCATCCCATTGTCCTATTACAATGATAATTATATCACTGCGTTCAATGTAAAGGATGTAGATCTTAAGTGGATTATAACACAACTGGCCAAGAGCAAACTTTGTTTCCGCATTGCTACAGGATCATCATCAGCCCGTGTAACGTCCACTGCCAGTCACCACGCTTGGCAGGCGGGTTGGTGACTGCAGTATTATGTTGTACCACACAAGGAAACGCTGCTGCCCGTTCCTTGATATACGATTATTATAGATGATGTTATAACAATCGGGACCAACGGCTTAAAAGGCTTTCCGAGGCACGGAAGGTAGTCCCTCAACCAACCAGACCCGGAAAGAAATCTAAGAATTGCTACAGGATATATACCTACAATTAGCTTCCCGGGCGCGGTTTAACCGGCGTTACTTCCGCTCCCGAGAGAGCTTTGTAATGGAATATAGCCATACAGCCTTCTTAGATAAATGGGCTATCTAACATTAAAAGATTGTTTGATATCGGACTCATAGTTCCTGGTATTAGCAAATCAAGCAAAAAAACAAACAAATAGCTTTATATATTTGTATAAGACAAGGTTCCCATGCGCGGTTTCACCCGCGTAACTTCCGTTCCCGAAGGAGCTTTGCAATAAAATATAGCCTTTAGCCTTTTTTGATAAATGGGCTATCTAAAACTTAAAGAATGTTTGAAATCGAACCAGTAGATCTTGAGATTTGCGCGTTCAAACAAAAAAGCAAACAAACTATTACATTTGAAGTTATAAATATTAGTTTCCCGCTCGCGGTTACACCTGCGTATCTTTCGTTCCCGAAGGAGTTTTGCAATTAAATATAGCCTATGGGGCCGTTCAAGTATTACGTAAGCACTATGGGGGGGCGGGGGGGTCTTTGCTTTGCTTATTTTGGATGACATGGGGGGTAGGGGAGTCTAGATGATGATTACGTCATCGGTAGTTATTTACTTTTTTACACGAATGGCAACCCTCACATTGTCTTTGCTTGAAAACGAAACGCATTTACGGGGATTCCCGCAAATAATGCATACGTTTAGGCACTCGCTTTAGAACCGAGTAGGGGAATTACCGCGCGTCATTCACTTGTCTAAATTTCCTCTGTCAGTGTATTTTTTCGTTTGGATACTATAGCGAGTAGACGTACCTATTATAAGCATAGCAAAGCAAGTTAACATTTGTGTTACCGTTGATTCCATTAGCCAAAGTTTAATGTTTAAATAAGATGTCGTTTCAAATAGACAAATCCAAGTTATACCAAAAACTGTTTGAAAGTTTTAAAAAATCTCATACAAGTACGAAAGTACAAAATGTACAAAAGTTAGTTAATTGAAAAATGTTTACGTAAGCATGGGGGAGGGGGTAAGAGCTTTGCTTACTTTTGCTGACAAGGGGGATGGGGGGGTAAATAATTGTAATAAATCTGCTTACGTAATACTTGAACGGCCCCTATAGCCATTCTTGATGATCTACTGAAAGAATTGTTTAAATCTGACCAGTCATTCCTGAGATTAGCACGCTCAAGCTAAATAACAAAGAAAGTCTTTATTTTTATATTATATACCTACTAATTTACCGCACGCACGGGTTTATCCTCGTAAATCAAATTTACGTAGGAACTTCATAAATAAATGAAGCCTTCATTGATAAATGGGCTTTCTTGAATTTTTCAAATTGGACCAATAATTTACCTTTTCAGCTTTATATATAAGTTTAGATCAGAGTCGGTTAGGAACAGGAAATTAAAGAAAAGCTAAACATTAAGGTGTTTCATGGTATAGATATACATAAGGTGCTTCCAAAATATATGCTATTTCTTTAACAGTAGATACTATTATGTGAAGTTATTTGATAACATTTGTGAACAAATTTCTGTATAATAAAACTTAACATTTGATTTAACAAACTTAAAAATATTTAGAACAAAATTACAAACATTAAAATACGAAATAAAAACGTATGGTAAAAATCCTCTTAAAATACCCCGTGAAACAACGGGATGGTTGTGCAGCCAGAATAACTAGTAATGAGGGACGATTTTGTTGAAAAGATACATTTACTAGTCCTAAAATAATAATTTATAAAATTTATTTTTTTATTTTTATAGAAAAATAAAATGAAAAAAAACTATATTAACGTAATGAGTAGATACACCTACGTAACCTCCTTATATACTTACTCAATATAGCCATATTTTCACAAAAATATGGCTCATTCACTCCTTCATAGCTAACACCCCACCAAACCATAACTGAACTCGGATAGGTACCTAATGCCCACGTTAAACTCTGTTGACTAATTGGGAAGCTTCTTTAGAGCTTAAACCATAAACAGGGTCATTTTTTTGTGAATCTAGCAATAGATTGTAAAGAAAAAATCTCATCCGTAAACAAAAAAAGTTTATCTGTGACCTCCTTTTGAGTACCGCTTAAGTAGGTAGTTGTTTCGATTTCGACACCCTATTCTTTTTGAATTATTAAGACATGACTAGTGCGTCTCTTATGGGCTGTCAAGTCCTAAGTTATCTTTTAAAATACGCGACATGGTTCTAGATGCTATCTTCATCTCCCGAGATAAAATCTTTTGCTTTCGGACAGGATTTCTTCCAATTCTTTCCCTTACTGCTTTGATCGCCTTTTTTGTACGAACACTACGTGGACGGCCAGATCTTTTTCTATCACAAACAGATGAGGTTTCATTGTACCTATCAATAGCCCGGCACACAAACATTTGACTAATACCAAGCGTTTCAAGCACAAATTATTTGACAATGTAATGGCGCGAAAATGAGAAAACACAATGAACAATCATTTAAAAATGACAAATTCCAAATTCAAATGTAATATTTTGTTTATTTTTAAATGTAACAGTATTTATGGTCAGACTAAGTATATACCCTATTCATCGGGGCTTGAGACAAAGTGTAAACAAAGAAAACATTGTTTCTCAAACTTTTTTATTGCTATTTAATTTAATGTAGGGTTTCCCATTTGTGTGTCTAGCAGCTCGGGTTAAGATAAGGTACTTAACTATGAAGTTATTAAAAAAAAATACTCTTATTGAATTAATTATTCGGAAAATAAGGAGGATTCTGAAGAACTGTCGCCATCGTGAATAACGAAGCGGTCAACTATATTCAACTATCAATTATTCCATCAATTTTAAGCATCTTTTGCTCTTCCTTTTCACATTATCAATGCACTTTTTTCAAGCCTCTACTGTTATATTTTTAATTGCATCGGCTAGTAAAATTTGGACTTCACTGAACTTAAAGCTTTTGTTATTCTCAGCAATAAATCCTTTAACTTGGGCCAATATTAACTTAATGGGATTTAATTCACTATGTCCTTTTAGAACCTGTTTACAGTGGCTTGCGATATTCCCATAATTTCGGTGGTTTAATTGATACCTTTGTAAGGATACAAATCCTTCGACCACGTTTCTTCTATGAGTTTGAACACATTAATAACAGCCACCTTTTCCGTTGAATGCGTTGGAGTTTTCTTTGATCGCTTTTTCTTTGGCGAAGAAAAAGTGCAAGCGTTGCTTGGTCCAGGTGCACTCATGTTTTAAGCTCGAAAACGTAAATATAAGAAAAACAAAACAACCAACAAATAACTTTAAACTTCATAAAAGATATAAATTCAACGAAAATATCTATAATAATAAATAAGCAGAATTCTCGTATCAACAAGTTGATCTATAGCAAAAATGGCGGATATAATCCGACCGATAACCAAACGTCACATTTTTATGTAAAATGTTCGGGAGTACCTATGGTCTATAATTTAGTCGTATTAAAATGCATTCGAAGTTTGGGAATCAAGTCTTTTTTGGGTGTTTTTACATGTAAACGATTTAATAAATCATTATACTTCATAAAAGATGACATTCCTAGGGTTGTTATGATTTAAACAAATGTCGATAGTAATTATCAACTTTTCTTACTATTATTGACGATAATGTAACAAATAATTGGGATTAACTTAATTACAAACGTTACTAAATTAAACAAATATTTTAATATAAGATACATTTATACTCTCTGAAATCTAAAGTTTATTTTTAGAAATTGGATTTTATTTACTCATTATTATTTAAGATCAAGTACGCGTACATAATTATGTAAATAATATTATAATACTAAAATATATAATAAAATGTAATAATTTATTTATTTTTAATTAAGTTTTATATAAAAATATCGATACGTTTATAGTCGATGGCCACGATGATTCATTGCCCATCACTTATTAGGTCGCCATGCCCATAAAATATAACATTGGCAGGTACTGTCTGTCAGTACTACTTAATTAAAAACTTCATAGGCGTGATTGCACTGACAGCTGTAATAAAATATATTCACTTCATCAATCTTGACCCTAAAAGTACCCTTTTTATGGTTTGTTTACATTTAATCTCACGCCTCGATGAATACGGTATAGGTATTTTCTTCTTTCTTAAATCCATTTCTTCTTTAACTTTTTTTTCAGACGGACATTTGTACTTAGCCTTGAGGCTTCTTCTTCTTTACCGGGCATAAAGGTGAGCACAGCTAAAACCTAGATAAATGTTTTAAAAACTACAAACAAAGCAACAGGCCGTCCTCTGTGGGACTAGGACCTTGGCTCAGGGCGGTCGCTGACGGGGAGATTGAGGAAAAAAAAAACAAGTCATAACTTGTTTTTTAGGGGTTTTGAGCAGCTATCGCTCTACTTTATAGTTCGTGTGCCTTTAGAACCTCGCGTCTACGAGGACATCGGAAGACTTCTTTAAGTGCATTATCAAAAATACGACTTCGATACGAATCTTTCCTTTTCTACCTTCTTTCCATCATAGTCCATTTCTGTCCGGGTCTGGTTTGTTGAGGGACTAGGTACCCTCTGTGCCTGAGAAAGCACGTTAAGCCGTTGGTCACGATTGTTATAACATCATCTATAATACAAGCGTGTACCAGGGAACGGGCAGCAGCGTTTCCCTGTGTTTAAAGACATAATACTGCGGTCACCAACCCGCCTGCCAAGCGTGGTGATTATGGCAAAAACCCTCCCTCGGAGGCCCGTATAACGTTCAACAGTGGACATTATACGGGCTGATGACGTTGTATGAATCACTACATCTCTTATCAAGATTTCCACATATCAGATCATTTTATCTAAACGTAGGTACAATAAGGCCATTAGGATACATTACAATAATTGACATAATTGTTTATTGCTAAAATATGTAAAACTATCTGTGTTTCCCGCGACTCTGGTTGGAATAAAATTTGCTATTAAACAGCACACCAAGTGCTAGCTGAGTGAAAATTATTTGTCTCCATATCTTCTTAAGATGATAACCTCTGTGGCGTAGCAGTATAAGTATCACTTTAAGTATGTGTATGCGTATGGTTGTAGGTTCGATCCCCACGCCGGCCAAAAAAATGTTTATCTAAAATCTTTCCGGGTCTGGTTGATTTAGGGATCTATAACAATCTTATACCAGGGAACGGGAAGCAGTGTTTCTCTGTGTGTTACAACATAATACTGCGGTCACCAACCCGCCTGCCTATGGCAAAAACCCTAACTCGAGATTAGGCTCATGTTCAGTAGATGTATATACGGGCTTATGATGATGATGACACTGCACAGTGATTAACCATTAGGTAAAGTTATAAAATTCTCAAGTTTCGATAAGGTATATTAGAAATGACTAAGTAACTGGGTATTATGGTACTAAAATGGATGTATATAAGCTGTACTTTAACCCTACGTAAATAATTTATGGTATTTTCATTCTGTAATGAATTCTCTCGTTCCGTAAAAAACATAAAGTATTAGAAATAATACAATCTACAAATAAGAATGTTCTATAAGACAAATGGAAGCAGCAGCTACAAGACATTAAAAATCAAGAAAATACAATACAGCACAAAATAGGTACATGTATATTTAACTAAAAGTAGTTAATTTAAATTAAAACTAACTTATAAAATAGTACTACAATTTTAAATCTATACAACTGGGCAAGGTTCACAGAATACTTGCAGCATTGCCCAGTAAAATTGCAATGCTAACCTGCTGTACAAAGTAAAAACAAATAACAATCATACTTAATATTATAAATGTGAATGTAAGTATGTTTGTTACGCTTTCACACGAATACCAAGAGGTATTCGTGTGAAACTATCGGTTAAGAAACCGATCGTCATGAAACTTCGTACACGACGTATTCTTGGATTGGAAGTATTAGAAGTACACAGTCATGGGGACATTGATAAAAGCTAGTTAACCATAAAGTCTTAGATTTGAATTACTTACAAACAAATTCTACTTATTACATATATATATTCATTAATCTCGTTTTTAAATTTCCATCAAAGGTCATCACACTGAATGCCGTAATATGACATTTTTTTTGTATCAACATTATAACATAATGATGTCAAGTAATTTCATCTGTGTTTTATCAAAATTATAATAACTACAAATATCCGTAGGCTATGGTATAAAATGAGCCAGTACACATTTCAGTCATCATTCCTTGGAAAATAACAAAGTGAGTCTAAGTAAGTACTTTAAAAATTGTTCATTTTATTGTTGTGAGCATCCCATATATGTAGGTATAGCTTCGCCTTAGCTCCTTACAATTCATCATGAAAATAATATAGTTACAACAATCTGTCAGGTTCTAATCTGAATAAAAAAATAATGCTTATTATTTATTTAAAACTTCACAAACGATTATTTCGTATTAACTATGTGAATGTAGCTTAAATTAAATAATCTATGATTTTATTTATTTAGGTTATATAATTAAAAAATATTATTTTATTTATATTTAAACTACAATCACAAGAGTATAATACAGTTGTGATCGTAGTTTCAATTAAATAATCTTTTGTAATTATATTAAATAAATAAAATCAACATACAAAGAATAGTAGCTAATTTAAGGTTTAAGTTATTACAAATTATCCAGAAAGCTAGCAGCATTGCCCCGTTGAACTGCAATGACTATTCGATTTTAACTGTTAATCTTTTCTTACGAAAATAACTATGTCACTAGCCGTCGATATTTGTTCCAAACTAATTATTACATATATACCGCTTTCAAAACAGCCAGGAGTTTATTTTTTCCTTCAGGGTGAAATGCATTATGCATAGCATCCCCATAAAAACGAAGTGCTCCTCTAATAGGCAGAGCTGGGAAAACCAGTACTCCTATTCTGAAATTAGTTTTAGTTTAGAATCTGTAGTAACCAAAAACTTAGAACCATAATTAATCTCATTAGGTTGAATAGGTTGATATTATGAGAGTACTTTTATTTTGACTGCCGAAATTAGGTAATTATAATGAGTTTGTAATTTGCACACAGAAATGACCACAAGGCATATCCTAGCGTCATTATCAAAACTTTACCAACACTGTTTTTATAATCCAAAATTTTGTGGAACGATTTAAAACAAAAACTAAATTCATTCAAACAGTTCAATTCATTCTTTTTTTTTCAGATTCAACATGTATAAGTTATTGCTAGCTGTTATAGCCGCTTTGGCTTCTTCAGCCATGTGCTATGACGAGAAATATGACAAAATTGACGTCGACAAGATTATTAATGATGACGCGTTGTTCACGGCTTATATCAATTGTATGCTGGATAGGGGTCCATGTTCTGTAGAACATTCTGAAGACTTTAGACGTATGTTTTTTACTGAATATTTACGTCACAACGTTATATCTATGTTTTAAAAACGAAAGAAAGAAAATACTTTTAATCCAAGATTATCAGGATATATATTTTTTTTTTTATAAATAGACATAACAATTAGTCCCCTTGCATATTCTGCCAAAAAGGCATATTTTATTTTATATGCGCTTAATATTTCATTTTCAAAAATGATCCTAAAACACCTTTGTTTTATTAAAATAATGTATGATACAATATAAATTTAATTTAAAATTGTAGCCAGATTTTTTTTATAAGAGGTCTGCAAAATTTTATTTTACTTTAAATATTCCTAATAAGGTAAGAAACGTTTAAAAGAAAAATATTTACGGATTAAAAATGTATCAGTGCCAACGTTAATCTAAAAAGTAATGTTTAATCATAATCATTTCCTAACTATGTAAGACTTACTTAGACTATTAAGTAAAGAAATAATGACTATAACAAAATAAAAGAAATATATGAAATATTCTACGGTATCTATTTCCTCATAATAAAAATATCTGTGCAATTTACAGAACTACTTCCAGAAGTGATTGCCACAGCGTGCGCAAAATGCAATGAACTCCAGAAGAAAAACTTCCGCAAATCTGTTAAAGCATTATCTGAGAAGAGGCCAGAACAATTTGAAGAATTCCGCAAAAAGTACGACCCTAAAGGAGAATATGAGAAAGGCTTTCTTGATTTCCTCTCAGCAACAGACTAAAATATGATCATCCAACGACAAATTTGCATGAAGAAAAGATCTGCTGTGAAAGTTGATATACCGTAACACAAAGATATAATCGGCTTGTTGGCTTCTATCCTGAAAATTTTACATAACTTTATTAATGTTGATAGACACGCTTCTCAGTGTTGATAGACACGATACGCCTTTTCAAGACTTGAAAATTAGTAAGGATTTTTTTAAAAAAGGCGTATTTATTTTCCATAAAGTTAATGTTTACATTTAGAGACGGAACATGTCAGGAATTTCCAGGTGTATACAACTGATCTTCATGCGAATGCGTACATATGCGACTTAAGGTAACAAGGGCAATTCCTCACCGGATCAGTAAAATATGTGGAGCATTACATTTAAATAAAAAAGCAATTTGAACTATTTTAATCGTTTTACTTCTACACTTTATTCATTCATAAAATACTTTCTGCTATTGAAGACTTTATGAGTTTCAGATGATTTCTGGGACATACGCTGAATCTGCACCAAATTTTCAAACAACCGTATCGGATATATATTGAATGTATTTGGTCACACATCGGATTGATTTTCGAATTATATTGAAAAATTTATCCTATATAAACAATAGGAAACATAATCTATCATCAAAGCTTGAGCAAATGAACAAATACCTATTTCTTAGCCTATTTTTATCTTCAATGTGATTGCGTTGTATCCGTGATTAATCAAATTGTCGACTTCCTTGTACACACTGATATCCTACAACCCGTCCATTAAGCATTGTGCAATCAAAATTAAACACCACAAAAACTTGAGGGATTCCCATAGGCTATTATTAATCAAAAACAAATTTAATGTAGAGACGCAGATACTAAATATAAAAGACCAATTACACATCCAACAATTAACTTAGACGTCAGAGCTATTAGATTAATGCATTGAAATAATTACTGCGATCGAGGGAACTCGATTAGCAATTATTACATAAATCTAGATGTGTTCGAGAAGTATTTTCCATCGTATATTAAAATGGTAAAATATCTATTGTCAAATTGCGTTGTTAATGGAGTATCGTATAGATCCCATATTTAAGGACGAAAGAATAAAAATAAGTCACAGACAGAACATTCTAGCGGTCACTCTACCATTTAAAGAACTTCCTTCCTTCCAATTTAACCTCTTCTCCTGTGCACCTAGCAGATTGTTTCTGCACCACCCAATGGTTGACCGATAGAGAATGCCTTTGGCATTAAGTCCGCCAATGTACTATATTGTGTAAGAAGTTTTTAAATAGAACAAATAAATAAACATTGACAAAATGCGTGGTGCTCTTAGTGTACATCATGCTTAGTTCAGTGCCAACACGCCTAGTATTATAAGTTCAATTTAATACAGAGTATAGTTAATACAAGGCAACGTCTATCGAGTCAGCTAGTATATACTTTAAGCGATATATATTTTAAACAGGTATGGAGTTCAAGAATTTTTCCGTCAGAACTGACAGCATTATTGTTACATGCAAGAATGTATATTTTCGATATAAATTGTTGCATGAAAAATACTTGGTTTTAAGTATTCATTTGAGTATTTTGTGTCGCACTGCCATGGCCTCCAGAGCTATGGTAAAAGAAATCATCAAAGTTACATCAGACATTCCCAATACAAGTAAAGTTAAAGGTTTTGCCTTGTTACAATTATTCATTATCGAAAATTTCAAGTATTCCCAAACAAACTGTGCGTTTGTACACGTAGTAAAACAATGTTTTAAAATAACGATTAATAAATTAAATAAATCTGTACTTATAACAACCACCTATTATACAACACCAACCAAGGTGGTAGTAATTTTTTTCTTTCATCAAAACCATTGAATCAATTCTTGACTATCTGGGTATAAAAACTAACAAACATCAAGCACACACACAAGTGTTTCTTTATCGAATAAAACCATTATTACGATCCTACAATTACCAAAGAGCAATCCCAGAAATAGTGACGTAAATTCGTGACGGTATGATGCGGAACGCTTGCGTGATGAAGATTATGCGACGTCTTGCACAATCTATGAAGTTACCTCACGCTGCAGCGCAGTTGCTCTGGCGCAATGTATCGCCACTGGCCCTGCCTGACACCGAAACCCACATGCAACTCGTTGATCATTTTTAAATTGCAATAGCATAATTTGTCATATTTTTGTCAAAAATATTGATTCTAACTTGGATATCTTCTCATTGCTACACTATTCACGTCAATAAATAATATTTTTTAGGTCATAATTAAACTAGTTTCTGATGATCACGTTGAACAAGTTTGAACACCTCAACTTAACATTGAAACAAATATATCCATTGTTAAAAACTAAGGCAAATAATTCCTGCGTATACCATAATTGCGAAAGTAAATCTGTCTATTTGTTTGAAAGGTTTTTGATACATTAAGATAGTATAGATAGACTATTGGCAAAGACATATAATATATTTTCTCGGGAAATAATATCTATAAAAAATAACCACGTGAAATAAGTTGCGAGTAAAATCTAAATGAAATAAACCACATTATATAATAAAAAAATATAAACAAGAAAAAAAGAACAGAATATATCAAATATTTTATTACAATATCAGTCAACATCGTGATATTTCTCAATAAATAACACAATAATTTGTCATCCGATTAATAACTAAAGCCTACACATAAATAAAATCACAAAATTCTCAATCTCTATAAAACAAAACTGAAGATGTTTGTTAAAGAGTCATAGATTTGTAAATTACGGTTACAAATAACTGTGAAGAATGTTTTAGTAATATACTATATAGTATAGTTTTACAGTTACAAGCACTAATGTCACACGGATCATGCATCGTAGTACTAGTAAATCTTTATTCAATTTTGTGATCTAAAGCTGAAGCTATAAATGACGCCGTAATTACAATTAAACCAATAAAAATGGCAAAATTAAAAGAACTAAGTATCACTTAACGATAATTTCCTATATCTATTTCAATTGATTTTATAGGAAGTTAGCTTCCTTGAATGAATTTGTCGAAGTTGACGCGGTTTTTGCCTGAGGGGTCGTTCTTCTTGACTAAGGCGTCCCATTCCTTGGGGTGTTTTTGCTGGATGGCTTTGATTACCTTTCTTATGTTAGCCTTCTGTTTATCTGTGCATTTCTCGCAAGTGGTTTCTATGGCTTCTGGTAAGGTCTCTGGAAAAGTAAGAAAATAATGCAATATTTATTTGTAATACAGATATATTAGCAGCTCCAAATACTGTCTTTCCATTGAAATCTTTATGGTTTATAACAAAACTAGAGAATTCGGAGGTTATTATTATGTATTTTTTAAATTTTATCAAATATTCATCTTTTAATGATTGTGATGAAATTGGGTAGATAGCCAGAGTATTAAATCCTGACTCAGTCAACGTAGGTTACGTTAGATTTAACAATATTTTCAAAAATCACCCTCTTAAGGGTTCAGATTATAAGATCATTTATAAATAAATCTATACACCCAAAATGCATATGCAATATACATAATTATGATGGTTTTACGTTCATTCATACGTAAAACCATCATATGTAGACCAAAAATTGCTATTTAATATGGGGGTCTACAGCTCAACAGTGTGTTAGGGGGGCAATGACCGTAACCACTGTACCACAAGAGCAGCATAATGCTCTCATAGAGAGTACTATTATAACTACTTAGACTATATTATTATGATAAAGCAAACGAAACCTAATAAATCGATTATTTTTTAAAATATTCGCAAAACACAATTAATAAACGTAATTAATAACAAATCAAATTTCGCCCACCGATAGAACCCGTATTTGCAAATTGGGTATTCTTATTTATTATTCCTCAATCTCTAAGCCTAACATTGCAACTAAATATTTAAATGAAACAACTAATGTGCAACACTTTGATCTTTAATAGATTTAAATTTTATTAGTTGACACGACATTTACATAATGAATCTGTAAGGATACTAAAATTTGCATTGACACACATGTATTTGATTACAGTGACAATGTTTTCCTATTCATAACCTTGACCCTGACACGGTTTGTGCAAACATTGTTGCGGTTGGGTTTACCCTCAGTTACGTAAATAAGTGTAACCGTAAAGCTTGTTGATTTTAAAAATAACGTTTATTTGTTAAGCCATTGAAATATTAATATTGTAAGATCATAAGACTAAAGTACCTACTTATTTGTAAATCAATCATAATTCTGGTCATGGCTTTGGTCTCGTCCCGTTTTCGTTTGACTTTAAGATATTCTATCTTTTTTAAATGTATTTACATTGTTTTTTAACATTTTGTTTACTTTTTGAATGTTAATTATTTCTGACAAATATTTATAACTACGTAAGTTACAAATTAAAATATATATATACTTAGGTTATGCTAGACTTTTTATTTTTCAATTTAAGTATTTTAAAAATTAAGCAAACTATTTAGAAATATTAGATGCAGTCCATCAAATTGACACGCAACCAATTTTGCTTTAGAAGTTAATATACGTCTAAGTATTAGGTACATTTTATCCAATCACGAAATTACACTAGCTCAGTCCTAATAAATACTGCAATTATTTTAGAACGTAACACAACATTAATTCTGACTTGCGCAACGACATCCAACTAATATACGAATTAAATGTGGTTGGTACAAAATTGTTAGCCGTTGAGCAAGATATGTATTAGTTGCAAGAACACTTACTTTTGAAATCAGCTCCTTCTGGAGTGCATCGTCCTTTGTCCAAGAAGCAGTTGATATACGCCTTGAGCAGTCTATCGTTAGTGATAAGAGTTTCCACATCGAAATTGTCATATTTAGAATTGTATTTATCAGCAGCAAACACAGCCACCACGAGACAAGAAAAAACAACGATGCCCCTCATTTTTAATTTCTGAAAAAATTAACAATTTCTTTAATTTTTCTATCAAATAACCACCTATATACGTTTACAATGAAACAAAGGATGTCTCGTCCTGACTGTTAAATGATACAATCTGTTTAACAAACTGTTTCCATGGACATTGGGCAAACTTGACACATGTATTGAATACGAATTAGCATCAATATCATGAATCAAATGTATAAGTCTATGACATTTAAAGTGATGACTTATGTTGAATATTAAACACACTTATTAAAATAGTTATTCGATTAGATATACAGAATATTGGTGAAGAATATTTTAATCGTGGAAGATTATTAGGACATGATTTATTCAATGAATTTGCCACTACGTATTCACAGCATGCGGTACACAAATCACAAAATGATAAAGGCACTGTTCGTAAAATGCAGTTCATTCACCCACCTTTTACTCTCTATAATCGACCTAAAGAACTAGCAGTGGCCGAAAGCGACAGTGCTTTATATTGACGCTGGTATACCCACTACCTTTGTTGGCACATGGGTTAACGTTACGAAGTCCACACAAACAAATTTGAACCTTTTAATTAAAGTCATAGAGGTTTTAACTAATCGGTTGATATTTGGCAGTAAGACGTAGATATAAACAAAATATTGAATACATAAATTTACTGGGAATATTGAGCAATCCCAATATTTTGTTGATGCATGAGGAAAATTAAAGTGTAAATGAAATTATGTATAAGCCCTACATGTTTCTTATTAAAAAAACAGAAAAAACAATTTTGTGCAAAGTAATCTAACCAATGTGTTTGCGTATTTAAAATGTTTACTAATAGATTTATTTAGGATATAACAAGAAAAAATTATTTCACATAAATTTTATTTTGATGAATGTATCAGATTTATATTAAGAGTTTTAAAAGACTTAGAAACTATTTAAGATTCTCCTTGTGTTGATAAACTTTATGAAGGAAGTATATTACATATCTAAATTACAAATATTTATGTATTTCGATTTAATTATTATTCATTTTTTTGATTATTAATAATGATCATATTTTTATATCTATAGGTGGTGAAATAATTTACTTTCATTAAATTACCAACTGTTTTTAACATCAAATACAAGTGTGTCAATTTAGATATAACGCGTTATGTTACTTGATGTCTTTTTTGAATATTTTTAGATCAGTTAGAATAAACATACACATTTCATTTTTATATGCTAACATAGTGATTGACAGACCCAGTGTATCCAAAAATACACATTTCATGAATAAAAAAAAATCCTTGACTATTATCTAAAATAGTAAATATAATACAATTATTTATATAATATAATCTTAATTTAAATAATAACGTAATCAACAAAATATAACCGTTTCTATTATGTCAAAGGTCGTATAACTAATAAGGACATACATTAATTTATTAAACGCCCTTCGCTATTGTATATTCTATTAAAATTTGTTTGTTTACAAAGTCTTCCGTAAATCATAAAAACACGATTATAGTAAACAAACAAAAATTCTAAGATACATGTAGAGGATTTAGTCAAGGCTATCAAAACAAGAAAATTGTATCATATACCTTGGTACATTTCATATTATTATTGCCAACCACCGCGACACAATTTCGCCACTGAACTTTAATACCAAACTAAGCAATTACCCGCGTTTTGGGGAACCCAGAATATTTGCGTGCTATTACATAATTGGTACATAAGTAGTTTAATCGTAATATTATGTGTTAAGAGACAATTAATTGTAAAGTAAAGTGCGTGTTTAAGTAAATTAAATAACTATAAGTTACTTAATATTTGAGTTTAAAGTACAGCGACAGTTCTGCCGTCATAATGAAAAAGGGCACACGTAACTTTTTTTAGAAATTGAGTTATATACATACTGGGTGACTTTTATTCCGTCTTGATAATAATGTGTGTGTTTACCTGGAATAGAAATTATAAACTACAGTACACTTGTACTAGTATTTCTTAATTACTTAAAAGTCTTAATTACTTTTAAGTAATTAATAAGATTACCGAAAATCATAATAACAAAATAGGTGCCTATAGTACCTAAGCCGCAATCACACATGAATGAAAAGAGTGAGCGAAATAGAATTATTATTTTGAAGACGGTAAAAGGCCGATATTCCTATATATAATGTATCCTATCAAAAAAAAAAGTTATTCATTCATTTTTTAATATCACGACAGAGTTACACTAAACTCCCCTACTAGCAACTACTCTGAGTCGAGGTACAAGTCCCATAGGGGGTGCCCTCTTGCGCAGGTTGCTGTTTGATTAAAGCTGAAGCACTGCACGCCTTTATACCCGGTGAAGCAGCAAAAGCCTCGTTAGACCAAATACATAATCATCCGTCCGAAATACAAAATGAACCTAAATTATCATCTTCAGCGGAGTGTTTTCTAAATTATTTAAGTAATGTCATAATGTCTTGACGACATTATCGAAATAAACCTTTGCGATTGCGTGTCTAACAGAAAAAAGGACTTTATCTCATAAGCTCAACGTTGCTCAATATATTTAAGCACTGAACCACTGACTATTTACACAATCGAGTATTTTGAAGTTCCGCACCATGGCTTGTCGTTACGGTAGATATGGCGTAACAGGTTGTGACGACATGCGACATTATTGAGTTTTCTTGGCCAGTCATACGTTAAATTTTAAGATACCGTATTTTGAAGGTATCTGTGAGATTAATATGAGTATAAACTCTACTACTACTAGGTAGCAAATTAATATGTCAGTGACATACATGAAAGACAATTTAAGCCTTAAGCGGCCGTAGCACAATGGCTAGGGGCGTCGGAAGTGAACCCACTCGTAAAACAAGCACTTTTCGCTTAGCACGAGGGGTTAACAAGAATACTAGTAAAAGACAAAACTCTTAGATGATGAACAGGATTTTATAAAGGACCAAATCGATTCTGACTATGAAACAAATCAAAACTATTATGAAACGCACTATGAATACTAAGTGCGTTTCATGATACACAAGTATTTAGAAAATAACTCTTAAAAGTTACTAGACAAAACAGCAAAAACATGACATCAAAATAATTTAACCGGGGTAAAATATGAACTCCTGGGTGTAATATAAGAATATGAACGAGAGTAAGTATCATTGAAGCCTCTATGCCCCGTGAAGTAGCAAAAGCCTCGTGGTTAATTAAATAAATGTCCGTCCAAAAAAAAGACGGTAACCTTAAAAAATGAGTAATCATATTTTTTGGCTTTAATTTCGTAATTCTAAAAAAACTTAAAATTTTCTTTACCGTCTTATGGTTGGTAAAAGAAATTTAAAATGATTAAGTAATTATACCTACTTGCTACATAACATGTCGTATATAACGTAAGTAGCGTGTTGCTAAAATAATAACAGTTAGCAGTTTAATAACTTGAAAAAGTAATACATATATTTAACAATTACATAACAAACCTGTTTTGAAGTCGATTGATTAAATGTGTAGAAAATTCTACTCGTAAACGATATAACAATAACATAATTTTAATGAAAAAATATTTTATTACTAGTAAAAGCGCGAGATAGTACTTTATTTTATTTATTATCAGATAATGATGATATGAAAATTATTTATAAACAATGTTTTATAATATCCGATGCAACATAACCAAGTAGTGCTCAAACCGGTTAATCTAGGAAAAATGACGGACAACTTCCGTGGCGTATGCTCGTCTTAATTCTCGGAGGTCGTAAGTTTGATTCCCGCTCTGTTCAAAAAATCTTTACGCTCTATAAAAGAAAACTATTGGATTGGGTCTGGTTGGTAGCGTAGGTCGTTGTGTTCAAACTGTTGGTCCCGATTGCATATCATATCTATGACGATCAAAGTTAAAGCAGTGTTTACTTGTGTATATGCTGTACATATCTGCGATCACCAGGACGCCTGGCTACATTCCCTTCGAGATGCGAGGAGGACCATTTTCAACAGTGGGCGTTATATGGGCTGATGACGAACATTCGACAATCCAGCATATTAACATTCCCTTGCAATTGTGACATATTAAGTAGGTATTTTGCTAAAAAACGTCGTGATTTTTAGTCGTTGCTCCTTACGACTTACCATTCTAGTGAAACATTTTTGGAATGCGTGAACTAAAAAAGAGGATGTTTTAATAAAAGTTTCGAGAACTTTACAAATATTTAACTAGAAACCCCTTTTTTGTTTAATAATCCTTTTGTAAAGAAGTTTTACAAAAGGTTTAGATATACTATGCTGTTAAATGCTTTGCGATATTGTAATACTAGATAATATGTACAGTTAACATAAGAAATAGGTTTACACCGTGGGGGTCAAGTATTGTAAATAAATATGTTTATGTCAGTTCGATAGCCGTTAATTTTTTATGAGTGATCGGATATTTGGGGGCAGGTCAAATCTTAGTATGGATAAGACGATGTGTACGTCCCGGATCTGGAAAAATACCTTTAGTAATTCAAATCAAAAATATCGCCCAACACATAACTTCAGTTACGATTAACCGAAACGCACTTTCGGTGTTGCCTGAAATAAATATTTTTATTGTGTCAACGTGTAACGTGGATTTCAAAATGCCAGCGTATTCACACATTTTGGAAATCCTATTTTAAAGTACATATTATCTTAACCGGTTTTGTATGCATTTTGAACCAGATATATACTTTCATAGTAAAGTCAACAAAAGAGATAGGTTTACACATAGTGAAACGCATTTTAAATTTATCGGTACACGTTTATGATAATTCTATTGTCTATATACAAAAACTAGCTTATTTTTATTTATGAATATCAGTTTAAATTTCTGTTTGTTCATACCATGAGGAATTATCAATTTGTCCATCAAAACATGCTTATGTATATATTTTTTAAAGGCTCATTGATCATTGCCGGGTCTGGACAAAAATAAATGATTTTTATAGCACATGAAATGTAAAGTTGTTTAATAATCTTGAAGTTCACTTATAGATAGGCGTGAACATATGGCATCAAGTTGACTTAATCCAGCTCTGGTTTTGATAACATATTTCCATGAAGCACTTAAACCAAACTTATTATTTATATACTACGTAGCTGTTGCCCGCAGCTTCGACCGCGTAATATAAGGAAAATGTTGTTTTCGGAAAAAAAAGTAACGGTAAAGTCTTAATCGGTACTACCATTTTGGAGATTAGGCAATTTAAAGTCATTCAAACAGACAGACATAATATAACGTAGCCTATATTATACCCTATAAAATGATACTTTTTGCATACTATTAGTATAGATATTGTACAAGTACCTAATTTATATGCCATAAAGTATTTTTAACTTTTACTTAAGTTATTAATGTTACAAAGGAAGAACTTAACATAAATAACACAAAAAATATTAAGCTATTTTACAATATGGACATAATATGGTCTATATTTCATGCATTGGGCGTCGAAGTATTCTTCCACGCCGACATCAATGGACAACGTTCCCAGAAAGCTAGCCGCGTTTCCCCGTTGGATTGTCATTGGCTTAAAATTGGCTTAAACGCCGGCCCAGTTACAGGCCAGCCCTTCCGTCACAGCTAGCGCTGACCAGGCGTTTAGCAATCTCACTGTAGACTGCTTTAGGCCTTGGACCCCATGTCCGAGGGTTTCAAACCCAAATTATAAAATTAGATATCGTTAAAGTAAAAACCATTACTAAACTGATATAAGCCGAACAATCACGCAGACAGAAAAAATGTAATGTAATGTTTTTATTGTTGTTAATAAAAATCTGTTGTTATTTTTCTATTACAAACACACACTTTAATTTGATTTATTTGTATAAATCACTGATGGACTATAGTACTAATATATCTTGCCAGATTGACGTCGATGACTTTAACACAGTCCTTAGCAGTAAAACAAAGAAAATAATCTATCATCAGTAAAATGTTACATGTTATATGATTCATGATTATTCAACGCCTTATTACTTTATTGTTCATTGAATGTATGTATACACTGTAATAATTATATACACTGTGTTAATATATAAAATGTAGAATAGTAGGTACCCAGTTTATGTAGATTTAAGGCAGGTAATTGCAAATTATCTGGTAATTTGCAGGTATCTGCACCTGCAAATCACGAGACGTTTTTGTCACTGGAAAGTAAGCATCCACCTCCAGCTGCAGATCTAAAACTTCCCCAAGCACCTGGAAGCTCCGTGGAGGTCGAATTGTCTACCCGAGAAGTCGCCGTGGCCGTTGAGTCTTTCCAAAGCGGATCCGCCGGTGGCCTAGATGCTCTCACTCCCCAACATCTTAAAGATTTATTATCTGCTAGAAATGGGGAAACTGGTGAGGCGCTTTTGAGAGACTTGACGGCTTTGGTAGCTCTCATGTTGTCAGGGCAAGTCAATACCGATATCACGGGGCTTCTGTATAGAGCTAATCTTTGCGCTTTAAAAAAAAAAGACGGTGGCATAAGACCAATTGCCATTGGTATGACATACCGCCGTCTTGCGGCCAAAATTTGTTGCAAAAAAATTTCACCACAACTTGCCAATCTTTTTCAGCCCCTTCAACTAGGTTTTGGATCTCGGGGTGGCTGTGAGGCTGCTGTCCATTCAGTACGGACATATCTCAGCCAAAATTCTGGAGAGGTGCTGTTGAAGGTGGATGTAAAAAACGCTTTCAATTCGGTGGACAGGGGAGCCCTTTTGACTCAAGTAAGAGATAAAATACCTGACTTTTATCATTTTATTTGGCAATGTTATAGTTCAAATTCAAAATTAACTTATCTCGGCAAAGAAATTTCCTCCGCGGTTGGATGTCAGCAAGGAGACCCTCTCGGGCCAGCTATTTTTAGCCTTGCTATTCATCCTATTATCCATCGCCTTCAATCAAAACTTAATATTTGGTACTTGGATGATGGGACAATTGCTGGCAATGTAGATGCTGTTTGCGATGACCTTCGCTTAATTATAAAGGAGTTCCACCAAATTGGGTTGGAACTCAATTTTTCCAAATGCGAACTATACATTGCAGACAATTGTCCTTCCAAAGATTTGGCTAAAGACAAAATTAATAGTTTGGCCCCAAATATCAAAATTATTGATAAATCTTCACTGTGTCTGCTGGGCTCTCCTATCTTTGACGAATCAATACCTGCTTTTGTTGACAACCAAATTCAAAATTTCTTAAATAACTCTGATCGACTATCTAAAATTAGCCCTCACATTGCTTTTACTATTCTAAAATTTTGCCTTTTTGTCCCTAAATTCACCTACACTTTGCGATGTTGTCAGTTGTGGAAACATATCAATATTCTAAAAAATATAGACAACATCGTCAAAACCAGTTTAGAATCAATTTTGAACATACGTTTTGAAGAAAGGACTTGGTCACAGGCTTCACTTCCAGTTCGATTAGGGGGTCTGGGCGTTAGAGCCATTTCAGACGTTGCTCTCCCCGCTTTTTTGTCTTCTGTCTATAGTACCCAAAATTTATCACATAAAATTCTCTCGGCTAGTCTAAATAGTTATAATATTTCTTATATGAAGGAAGCTGAGTCTAAATGGCTTTTGGCTTGCCCCAACTCTGCCTTGCCATGTAAAACATCTGTTCAGCGGCAATGGGATGGGCCGCTCTGTGAGCTGACGCGGAATAATTTGTTACAAACGTGTTCCAGCTCTGCAGATCGTGCCCGTCTCTTAGCCGTTGCGGAATGGGAGTCAGGCTTGTGGCTGCATGCGCTTCCGTCACCAAATACAGGCACCTTAATGGATGCAAATACGTTTCGTGTGGCAGTTTCGTTGCGCCTGGGTGCGCCGTGCTGTGCTCCCCACCGCTGCGAGTGTGGCGCCAATGTGACCCAACTCGGTCACCACGGCCTGTGTTGTAGCAAAAGTGCTGGACGTCTGTCCCGTCATGCCACTATTAATGATATAATCCGTCGGGCCTTCAGCTCGGCAAATATGCCAGCCGTTTTAGAGCCTAATGGCCTTATGCGCGACGATGGTAAAAGGCCCGACGGAATGACTCTGGTGCCTTGGAGGATGGGACGGCCTTTGGTGTGGGACGCTACGTGCGTCGACACCCTCGCGCCGTCTCATCTTTCCGGGACTCAGGGTAGGGCTGGCATGGCGGCTGAATCCGCGGAGAATCTCAAGAGGCGCAAATATAGTACCCTTGATAGTGGTTATGTATTTGTGCCTTTTGGTGTCGAAACATTGGGGCCGTGGGGACCGGGAGCCAAATTAATTTATAAATACCTCGCAGCGGCCCTCTTAAGTGCGGCACGTTCCCCGAGTGCTGGTTTCTACTTCGCACAGCAGGTAAGCATTGCCATTCAACGTGGTAATGCTGCCAGCATTCTGGGAACCTTGCCAAGTAGTATAGATTTAGAATAGTTGTATATAAGTTAGTTTTATTTTTAATTAGTTACTTTTAGTTTGTATTTTATTCATGTTTGTTAAGTATAGATTATATACATTAAATTCATCCCTAAAATATTAATTTCGAATTAATGAATATTTTAGGGGTTACAATTATTACTATCTTAAATTTTAATTACTAGTAAATTTTAACCACTGTAAAAGGTAATTGTTAGATATTTGGATAGCATTATTAATAAATCCATTGGATAAAGAGTAAAATGTTAATGTAACTAAAAATATTAGAACAGATATTTTGTAATCCTATTTACGTGTATATGCGTGTTGCTATCAAAGAAATGTAACAAAAATAAACTTGGATCATGAATTATTGATCATGGATCTCCTCTTTAACAGAACTTGGCAAGCCAAAGTTGTTGAGGGATATTTCCATAATAACCACGCTTGGCAGGATGATTGGTTATCGCAGTAAAATGCGTATCCATCATGTATGTCCCTTAGCCGTCTTACGACCCCTTAGGAAGATATGGGATGGTATTTATATATTTTTTTTTACAAAACAGTAGATTACTAGGTATGTATTGAGTAATCCGTGTTCCGTGTGGTTTCCGGCTTAGAATAGACCACCCCATGTCCTCCCATGGGTGTCGTAAAAGGCGACTAAGGGAAATATGGCTGATGGATGGGCAGCAGCATCTATTAGCTCAAGGTTTACATCTTACTGCGGTCACCAATCCGTCTGCCAAGCGTGGTGATTATGGCAATATCCCTCAACGATCCTGGCTTGCCAAGGTCTGTTAAGAGGAGGCCCATGTTCAGCAGTGGGCGTAAACGGGCTGTTGATGATGATGATTGAGTAATCTATTTAGTTTATAAAAGTTTTGTTTGATATTTTATATTTTATCTATTTGGAATGGCGGGAGCGGCAATGCATAGTTTGTTTTACACGAATGCAAGGCCATTCGGCTGTAGCAGGCCCTTAAAATTCAACCTTCTATCTATTTTATTTGTAAACACTCACCTTTATACATTTCTGAAGTAGTGTTCAAATATTCAATTGGTAGATATGACCTTCATAAACGTTGTGTAATATTTCCCTTTTGGGTCAAGTTTCCTCATCAGCTGGTCGTGGCTTTCAGGATAAAATCTCTTGAAGGCGTTAAACGCTTTGTAAGACAATCTCTTCTGGGGCGGTGAGCACTTTTTGCAAGCTGTTTGAACAATTTCTGGCAGAAGTTCTGAAATGAGATGTGAGATGAGTTATTAATGGGTATTATGTAATGATAGGATTACAGTGGATGCAAATCTATGACGAAGGCCTATGTCCAGCAGTTGACGTCCTACGGCTGAAATTATGAATGATATATAATGGAGTTGTAGAAAATTTTTCACTGAAATTCTTGTTAGTAACTAATTTATTATCAAGCAACAGACTTTTTATATCCTGAAATAATATAAATTAACTGAATCTTTAGTTAAATGTATATCATTGTTTTATCATTTTTTATGGGCTATTTAATATACATATGTCATCCCTTTAACAGTTCACAGTATCATAAGTTATGTATTGACCAAGTTAGTCAAGCTAATCTGTAAATTAAAAAAAAATGTTTATATAAAAAAAACTGCAATTCCATAATTACTTAAAATTATACATACTACTACTGTAAAAGGATGATTAAAGCATCTGTCATCTGTTACATGATGCATCGTAATGTCATTTAACTAACCACTTAATAAAATAAAGATCTTAAATAACTTTGCAACCGAGGAAAGAACAGACACCAAGTAAGTTGTAACAATTCTAGAGCTGAGAAGCATAAGCTCGGGTGTGCTATTACACGACAAAAACACGTACGCCCAAATGCTTCTGCAGTATTTATTTCTTATTTATTTATTACGGGACCCAAACCCAATCCATGTTTTTGTCGAATAACTATAAGCGTAAATAATTGTTAAATGCGCGTAACAATTACAGAGGTTAGGTCGCTAATTATCTATAAAATTTAAATGACTGTTTTCGACATTATTTTGCTGGGGTAACGCACACGATGGAAATATGGCGGGACGCCTTGGATGGCAACCTTAGAAACTGGAAAATGGAGGCACAGGATCGAGAGAAATTAAAGATATTAGCAACTTCTGCTGTTGTTTTTTTTTTTTTGTGAACATCTCTATATTCTACCAATTACAAGTCTGCCCTCCTTAATGCAAACGCAGTACTTGCAAAATCGCGATTTCGAGATAATCGCTGTAAACACATTTTTGGCGTTTCCCGTTAAATAAAAAACATGTTTCTAAAAAAAATATATGATTTAAATTTTTTTATGTATAGATTAGGGTCCTGAAATTTCATTTTTGCAAAAAAGTGTAAATCCCAAAAATGACGATCACTGCAAGTACAATTAGCAGGGCAGAAGTGTAACAACAACTAAAATGTTTAGTCTAAGCTACTATTATAAAGAGGTAAAGTTAAGATGTCGTACGCGGTAATCTCTAGATCTACTGAACCGATTTAGCAAATTATTTTACCCATAGAAAGCCACATTATTTGTGAGTGTTTTAAATTTTTTCGCGTAGATACGCGAAACCACGCGGGATAACTGTTTATCTAATAATTACAGAAATTACTTAAGACAAATTAAAATCGACGTATTTGATTTCACTACTTGACTATTTCACTATAGGTACTACTATATTGTAGACCGTTGTATACTTCGATATAATACAATACATCCACGTATTATTACACTATATAGTTCACTTATATGTGACCGGTGTTTCCACACACAAACTGCGATATAATAACCCTCCTTGCGAAGAGCTCCACCTTGCTCCACCAGAAAGCGCATAATATTTCCCTTTTGGGTCAAGTTTCTTCAACTCTGGTCATAACACAATAGTTAATGGGCTGTCCCTACGATTTGTTACAGGTAATTTGAGGATGTATAAGAATTACATATATGCAACGCACAGGCACAGGTTACTGAATAGTTACTACGTGCACAGGCATGAGGAAAAAAATATAAAAATGTCTTTATGATATCAATATATTGTCAAAACTTACGTCTGAACACTCTCCCAATAGGAGTACAAGGTCCTTGCTCCAGAAAACAATCCAAATATTTCTTAAGCAATCTTGGATGCTGTACCAAATTGTCAATATCATAATAATCGAATCTCCTATCGTAATATTCTTCTTGTGCATTTAAAACAACTAAATAAATTACTAATAAATACAATTTTAATGTAACTTGAACCATCGCTGAAACTCAAAACTGTTCCGTTAAATTAACAATAGAATTAATGCAAATGTTACGTAATAGTCACTCGGCAAATGGCGTTCTCATCTCGAATGCTTCTATTTAAAACCCTCTAAAACATCGACCTTCAACAAAAATAATATTTATTAGGAAGAGCTACAAAAAGTTAAGTGCTATATTAAATATTCGGAGCATTATGAGTAATTATGTATGTATAGAAGAGGAAACTCAGTATTGTTTCAAGTTTGGTTCAAGAATACTTTTATTATTATATTATTATGGGTACCTACTGAATATATTTTTAGATTATTATTTCATAATTAGCTGATGCCCGTGATTTTGCCCGCGTGATGTTTGTTATTCCTTCGGTTTTTTAACTTACCTCGTGGGAACTCATTAATTGTCTGTGATCAAAGGTATTTAAAATGTTAACCGGGGATGTATGGTACCACCATGCAAAATTTAATTTAAATCGGTGGAACAGTTTCGGAGATAAATCCGTCCAAACAGACAAATAGTCAGAGAAACAAAAAAATCTGGATCTGTTCTATTTTACTTCTACCATCCCCCTGGCTCGGTCCCCCTGGCTCGGTTTTTAGCGGTTATTTTTCTAGAATATACAGACATACGAACTCTATAGTTTTATTATATATAAAGATTATTATCATTGGTACCTACTGAACAAATTTTTTGATTATTATTTAATAATATAACGCTATATGAATTCTGAAACCGCTGCCATCTGCATAAATTTGTTATAATACATCTATTTTATCTGAGCTTTAGTTAACTTTAGTTCTTTTTTTGTTATATTTGTTAATTGCGTATGTCAGCTATATTATTAACTAGCGGCCGGCCCCGGCTTTGCACGGGTGGACTTTTAGTTTAAACATTTTGGGATAAATATATGTAGATGAATTGGATCAAACTGATCATAGTCTTGAAATCTTGTAGCCACGATCCAACCAGAAATCGAAAATCTTACAAAAAAAAGCTCTTCTGTTGCAGTGTCACGGCTATTAATATTTTGTTAAGATACATCTTTAACTCGTAATATCTTTTGAATACAATGGCCGATTTTAATAATTTAAATAAGAAATAAATCGATAATCAGTTGAAAGTTTTGTACCATTTTGAAATCTTGATTAAATGGGCCATTTTTTTGATAACTTGTCTAGGGTAGTATAGTACATTTTTTTAAAGATGATGTGTCAAAGTTGTCTGAAAACATTTTTATTAAACCATGACGCAATATTTTTTTTACTAGATAATATAGTAATACCCAATATTGGATTTTAATACTGTAATCAATAGATTGGTTATTTAGGATAAATTTTATTAAATTACCCCATCAAAATTGGGAAATCTGTGACTACAGACTAAGAATGTAGTGAAAGGGGTAAATTTTCAACATTTTCAGAAATATACCGATTACCACTTAACCAAGTGACGTGGTTTCGGGACACGTTGTATATTAAAAATAAACGGACCTAGTATTGAACCTGGGGTATCCATTTTAATGGGGGAACCTTCCGAATTTATGCGTTCAAAATAATGATTCTATTTCTATTAATAGACGAATTAAGTCATGTATTTTTATATACATCCAGGATTTCATACCTTGAATTCCGAACTTTTTAAGCAGAAACGGGTCTCTTAAATAATATAACCTAGTTGGTCGTCGGTCTGTCATTCAAAATGCGTGAATTTCTGGCGTCACTTAAAATTTGCCGTGTTGCGGAATCTAAGGAAATCTATGCAAAGAAATAGAATTGAAGTGTTTTTTTTTTTTGTTATGGGAAAAGCGCAGGTTTATAGAAAATGCATATGAATACATACATATATGTCTGTCAGTCTGTCTGTTTCAGTAATGGCTGGACTGATTTGGACGGCGCTTTCACTGGTACATATATAGCTAGTTATATATTTCTAAGGTATACTAGTGATTGTGTCCGTTAGTTTGTTAATAATATATGTCATTGTGGTATTGGTATATGTTTATTTATGCATTCCACCTAATCTCCAAAACGGTAACGATTTAGGCAGGATTCTCACTGTTAGGAAAGTAATAAAATCCTTATTTAGCAACTAAGACATAATCTTAAAATGTATAATAGAACCGTGACTTACTGACAGACTGGCATACATAGGTACATAAAGCGTAGCATTAACCATTAAACTTGGGAAAATTTATACAATACATTCTGTTGGTTTCTTACACGAGAACTGAAAGAGAAATGTTCTACATTCAACCCTTAAAAAGAATTAAACGGGTGGTCAATGTTTAAGTTAATAGAAAATCTGCGAACGAAGTCCCAGATAAAAGTTAAAGATACTATAATAATTCTAAAATGTAAATGGCAGAAAAAATAATTCATAATTTAGTTCTTAAGTCTTTAAACATATACAATTATTATTTTTTGTTAATGAACATTTCATTATATATACCTATAGCTCAGTTTTAAACGTTTTGTTTGTACATCCACATACAATCTAAAAACATGGGAAATCCTTTCTTAGTTTTTTACATTTAGTTTGTAATACAGTGGTGTAACTATACAGTTTGAGGTTGAGGGAAACGCCGTCATTTAATTTTAATATATTTGTCTCGCTTGGTCGTAGGTTTGATCCCCACGCCAGACAAGAAATCTTTGTGCAAATTCTAAGATTTCTTTACGGGTCTGCATGGTTGAGGGACTACCCTCCGCGCCTCGGAAAGCACGTTACGCCGTTGGTCCCGATTGTTATAACGTTATCTTTAACAACCATATACTAGGGAACGGGCAGCAGCATTTCCTTTTGGTTACAACATAATACTGCGGTCAGCAATCCGCGTACCTACTAATCGTGGTGACTATGTCGAAAACCCTGCCTCGGGAGGAGTCCTATGTTCAGCAGTGGACGTTGTACGGGCTGATGAGGATGATGATGATGATATCGCTTATGTTTTTCAGAGTTTCTAATATTTTGTGCATTTTAGTTAAGCCTTCATTTTTTTTTCTAGAGCAGGTATGGTATATCTTTTGTTCACAACTTAACGATAATGACAAAAATCATAATCTTATTTTGTGTCACTATGATATTAAAGCAGCGATAGGTAAAATGAAAAAAAAAGATTTAATCTAAACAAGATATTTATGATCAGGTACAATTAAAAAAGTCTAGGCCTTTTTCTAACCCAAGTCCCAAGACCTATTCACGGGTGAAATGCATTTCACACCCCGTTCACTAAGCCGTTTTGACTCTCCTCTCCAGCATCAATGGTATACTAGCTATACTACGAATACAGGGCCTACCCACTAAACCCTCCCGGCTGCTCCTCAGTCACCACTTGAGATGGTACCGGCTGCTACATCAGCTAGTTCAGTTAGGGTGCCCGCCCACGTCCGACAATCGGTGCGCGACTTTTTGTAGGAGAAAATAGAACGTACTGATTGCAATAGTATAACGCACACGTCCTACTAAAAGTCGGTTAGAAATAAAATTGGTGCATCCCGACCGATCCGATAGTCGGTGTAAATGGAACGTCCAGAAATGTATGCGTTAACACACACTGCTCACCGACAGTAGGCCCAAGCGGCCGAGTGTCGGTGAGCAGTGTGTGTGTGAGCACTTGCCAGGAGTAAAAATATGCCCGATTATCGGCCCTACAAAAAATATGACGCTTAAGCCCACTTACCCTACAGTTACGCTACTGCTGTAACAAAAAATATAAAGTTTGCACTGATATAAACTTCCATACCCTGTGTTTATATGGATTATTATCAACTATAAATTACTACTAATCTATAGTAATTATTTATTTCATCTTCAAAGTGTTTGGAGATAAAAACTACTTGAATGATTTACCTTATCATTATTTTTTGTTGTGTTCGTCATTATCAGGGTAAGGTTTATGGGATTATTAAATTATAACATCGCATGTTGGGAAAGCCAACAGTTTAAATAACTATTAATTATACATAGGTATATCATTGCCTAAGTTCTTTTTATCTTGTATCACAGTGAACTGCGTAGAACAAGTTAAGTGGACAATATTATTTCTGGTTATTTAAGGGTTCCTCTACGTACACGTAATGATGTTATTTTGAATAATTTTGTAATAAAAAATGAGAATATAAAAAATAAAAATTTATTTGTAAAAAAGATAAAAAATTATAGTAAAGACTTAGTTATTATAATCAAAAACAACTTACTTAATCTCAATTATCACTATATTAAGATTAAACACAAAAAAAATATATTAAAAAAAACAAATAAACATTATTAATCATCATTGGAGTCTTCCGATGAATCCTCTACAGTGTAGTCATCATGTGAAGGTACTGTGTGGCCATGTGAAGACAAAACTTGTTGCGATTCTACAATAGAGCTTACAATTAGCTTCAACACTTCTGGGCATATTTTATTTGCCATTTTTTGGGAATTCCTCGAAGGCTATTGATCAATGGATCAGATGTTACAATTAACATGGAGAGTAAATCTCTATTCGTGGCAAGCCGCGAACACTTGCGAGTGTTATGTTCGAAATCTGCGACAGTCCTTGTTTCGTGCTTCTTGAGCCTCTTCTGAAAGTTGACCAAATGTAGCCTTAATGACTTCTGTACTGTGAATTAATATTTTATGCACAGTAGCAGGCATAATACCATGAATAGAGACTTAGATAACATGTTCTGGTTTCAAGACAAAATTTATTGAACTCAACTAGGTTTATTTCGAAACCAGAAGACAATATTCTCAAAATTATATAATATTGTTTGATAATCCTAACATCTAACCCAGTGATCTGAGCACTAAGTTCAGGATTTCCAAAAAAGCGCCGAGCTGTATTCCCATCATTTTATGAACCAAATCCTGGCTTTGGTTTATCAACTATAAGACCCATCTCAGCTTTAAATTTAGATTTAATTTCGTCTGAGCGCATCTTTACACTTGCTTTGTCTTCGTCACTTCTAGACTGCCATTTCTTTATACCCAATTTGTAGCTGATGTGTAAAAGGCATTCGAAGCAACGAATCCAAGCATGAAGTGAAGATAAACCAAAGCCAAAATGTTCTTGGTTGCTATTAAACTGCGCGGGGTCATCGTTCATAGTTTTAGGAGTAGCACCACAGATGTAACATTTTTGAGATGAACGAGTTTCGGTTAAGGCATTACAACCTTTACCATCAGTCATTGTTAGCAGCAGTTCATGTTTGACAGAAATCGCCGAAGTGATAAACAGAAGGCAGTAATTCGCTTATTTCTCCCAACAACTTATTTGTCTCTGCTAACGTTAACTCCTTAGTTTCTTTATCGAATATAAATTTTATTGGACGGCAATACATTGTCGATGATGGTCGGGGATTTTGCCAAATAATTTTAGTACCATCGTGTAATCGAAGAGAATCGAAGAAAAATTCATCTGTGTCTTCTGAAATATTAAATAAAGAGTATTTTAAAGTTAATAATGTATCAAAATGTTAAACTTACCTTCAGAAACAATATCCATCACAAAAAACTTTGAGTAAATAAATAGTACCCACTGTAAGATGTGCACGGAAGTGTCGCTAAATTATTGCATATAACTAATTACCTTTTTTTTTTTTAACCTGGGTAAAAATGCGTGATCGCACTTCCTCGCTGGCGCAAGAATCACTATTATGTGATTCTTGCGTCAGCGAGGGGCATGTGGGGCTCTTCCTCTATAGAACGCGGTGCGCTGTCGCACCGCAGAGAGGACATACCCACTAAAAAAGCCCCCGGGCGTTCCTCCATCTGCCGTTTAGTGTGAGGGGACCCAACGGCTTACGTTATACGATTAACATTTCCTGGAAATTACAACATGAATTTTGTCCACCTAGCATGTTCTACGTAATTCAGTGTGCGTATGTCCGAAATAGTAAATAAGTGATATAACTTTACATAAACTTTATTACAACACCATCTTTATTTGACGAGTTTATATTAGACGAATTGTGTATTCAGTCGCTGAACAATGCCGAAATAACGTGTCTAACCATTCTCTAGCAAATGTTATCCCAATGTCTAAAAACGACAATATTTAAAATAATATGAAATTAATGATACTTTTTTTCCTTTTTTTTAATGATTACTAGCAGAATTTTCGCAGTCTGCTAGTATTCTTCTTAACCCATCGTGCTAAGCTAAAATGCTTGTGTTACGAGCGGGTTCACCGTTCACGTCGGTACTGCAATGGGTGGGGATCGAACCGGCGACCATAAGATCACAAGTCCAACGCCCGCTTAATGTTGATAATCGAAATAAAATAGAATATAGTTAAATAAAACAAGTCTAATACCAAATGGTGGTTTCCGTCTTACATAAAATAGACCACCCAATATCTTCCCATAGGTGCCGTAAAAGGCTATTAAGGGCTACCTACAGTTAATGGATGAGCAGCAGCATCTTTCTCAAGATTATTTACTACCTAGTAAGATAGTAGCGATCACCAAACATGCCTCCCTTGCAGGGCCGTCTTTCACCTATTAGAGGCCCTGGGCAGTGGGTACATTAGGATAATGGGCCCCTATGACCATAGTAAATTAGAATATTTTTTTTACAAAAAATGCAGTTATCACAGTTTAAGCTTTATATTTTTACTTCTTTACGGTGACATTAGATATGATGAGTAGATATCATAACGTAATCCACACTAAGCATCTACGATTATTCCTTAGAGTGGTTATCGGTTATAGTTTGGAGTAGGGACTAGGGGGCCCTAAACTATCGCGGGGCCCTGGGCAAGTGCCCAGTGTGCCCAGTGGGGAAGAGGGGTCTGCTCCCATGTCACTACAAACATTAAAGTTTGTAAAGATCGATTAAATAGATGTTAAACTTAAATTGTCATTTATGCTCTACAATCCTACTACCTACGAATACCTACACTGTATTGACTTTTTATAAATCTGATTTGAGTCGTTGATTATTATTTCAGCTTGTTCAGCTAAGTCTAAAGCTGATATAAATGACTAAATTTTAATATAAAAATAAATATAAATAATGATTTAAGCCAGTACTAACAACTTGCCTTTTACCTTAATTGCTTATTAATGAAGGAACTAATTACCTACTAAATATAATATTTTCATTAATTTCATAACAACTACAAAAAAGGTAGACACTAATGTCTGCAGCAGTAACCTTCAAATATTTATAATAATAGTTAATTTATTTTCAGTGTTACATAACAATAGTAATTTAAGAACGCATTAATTAAGTTACATATTGAAGTATAATATAAAAATACATATTATAACGAGAAAATACTACTAGATTTTGATATCATACTATCATTTTGATATCATTTGATTATAAAACTTAATGTTGCGTATATGTCTATATTATTACATAAAGCTGAAGAGTTACTTTTTAGTGAAGTTAAAAGTGGTGTCTTTCTATCTAATTTACCGTATATAATTTATATATAGTCTTTCAGGGTCAGTCCATATAGCGAACTAAGTGACCACTTCAGGTGCTATGGGTAACAGGGCGCTGAAGAGAAGACCCCTTTTCCTCTCCGTTTTCATAAAACGTAAAAAGACTTTCTCCTCTTTTCGATATTATTCCCGCATTTCCTTTTGATTTGTTTTTACCGCAGGCCTCACTGACTTCTTAGAAGAATAGTTTTAAAGGTTCCAATGATTTTTACATGAAGCCGCGGTCGCTAATACTCTAATATATTTAAAATATTTATTACATACGTGTATGTGTAGAATTGCTTTTAGACGAAGTAAAAAGTTGGGAATAATTGTGAAAATAATAATTTACCACATAAATTGTATTATTTTAAGTTAAATATCTAGATTAAATACATCGAAAATTGATTATTTAAAAAAGCTTTTTTTTGGATGAACATTATGTAGTTAGCCAGAAGGCTTTTGCTACTTCACCGGACATATTTAAATTAATAAAATAATTAATAAAATTATATTTGAAATACAGTTTCATTTTAAGTCGTTGTGCCTTATAAAATATAAAGCGCAATGCTGCGCATGCACATAACAGAAATACAAACTATGTTATTAGTTACTGTCAAATTGAGAAATGACTAATGACTTCGTTAAAAAAATCTTCAACTATATTTTTTAATATCGTCAATGCTTTTTTAATAATACATCTTTTTAAAATCTTTGCGTGGAGTAAAGTAAAATTTTAATGTTTTATGCAGATCTCTTTTTAACAGATAGATTTTTATCTCTTGATAGATACAAATATTAATATATCTAATTTACACAAATTCTTATTTTAAGATTACTAGCACTGGATACGTGATCTCTTAAAGTTAATCAATATGTTTAGTTTATCATTACAGGGTAAGTTATATAACTACAAATAATTGTCCCGTATGGAAATCGAATCCAGAACACCAGATTTCAGAAGCAACTACCGTAACCACTGAGCCGTCGGTTCAATCAAAAACTCATAAACATTTGTGTAGAAATATATCTACTATAGAAACTTGTCTGTATATAAACCTATTTCAATAAGGCACTTGATTTTTACCGATATCGAAATAATGAAATAATGAATTTATTCAGCACTTAGGTATTTACATACACTTGTACTTGTCAGAATCACAATGTTACACAATTATTCTTATTCTATGAATTAAACTAGATACTTAATTAACCGGTAGCAAATTGTAGGATATTACAGATACGTAGTCAGGAAGTACAGGAAAGTAGTCCGTCCGTCAGCTGGTCATTAATTTCTCTACTCATAATAAGTTTAAGTTCATATTAATTATTTTAGACTTTAATGGATCAATATAGAAAAATTTGGAAAAAAGAAAAACATACAATTAAGTGGCACACACCTGGGGGCACCCTTAAGGGGTTAGGACCACGACCCAGTGGTACCACTGATATATAAGTCAGATTTATGAACATAAAAGGAAGTGATCGGCCTACAGGCGCTGGATCACAGGGCAGGGGTAGGGGTGCAACGCGGTCCTCGCCGGCGAGAATCCTACCCTAGCTAACCTGCAACCTTTCACTAGCTACCTATGTGGACGACTCTTGTATTATTCTTCTTTCGACTATCTTTTATTCATTCATTATTCAGAAAATAGGCCTCCTCCCGATAGAGGTGGGGGGTTGCCATAGTCACCACACTTGGCAGGCGGGTTGGTGACCGCAGTATTATAGGCACGGAGGGTAGTCCCTCAAACATTCGGACCCGGAACGAAATCTAAGAATTTACACAAAGATTTCTTAACCGTCGTAGGGATCGAACACGCGACTTCCGAGATTTAAAGCGGACCTATTACAGCTACGCTACGGAGGTTGTCTAAGAATACTAGTCGAGTGCAAAAACTCTGCCAGTAATCTTAGTTAAACAAAAAGTACAACAAAAAATGTACGCTTATAAGAATTCATATTTATTAATATTTATATTCATTTATTGCACACCATATGTATAATAAGTTGTTACAAAAACAAAACCAGTACAAAGTAAGGACCCTGTCGACGACCAACCACAAGTCCCTGTATGTAACTATTTATTAATCTGTGCCTGTATATATTAACATAGCAACAGTATAAAGGAGGGTAATCTTATTTAAGTTTCTGCAAGCGCATTCATTAATTCGCAATCGAAGTGAACCTAATATTATCAGAGTATGAAGTTGAGACATTCCGATCCGGTCCATTGAGATCACAGACTTTTTCTTGCCACAAACGCAATATGTTTTAGCCATCGTTTACGGATACGCGGGGCGTCGCGGTGGTGCTTCACTATCGGCCTTATGAACAGGCTCAGAGTCGCTCAACGAGCTATGGAGAGGGCTATGCTCGGGGTTTCTCTACGAGATCGAATCAGAAAAGAGGAGATACGTAGAAGAACGCGGGTTACCGACATAGTGTATGGCCCTTCTGATGTCCTCATACATACACTCAACTTCTTCATCTGGGTGTGCCGAGGTCGGTGCATAGACCTGAGCAACCTTCAGCAAATTTCTTTTAGATACTCTGAGTGTTAGGTATGCCACCCTGCTAGACACACTGTCGATAGTAATAATGTTGTTAATGAGGGACTTGTGCACGGGAAACCTGACACCACCTAGTGACTGTTGGTCGCCCTCCCGGTAGAAGAACTGATTGCCAGATTTTAGGGTCATCGTGTCTTGTCCCTCTCTACGGACTTTAGACAACCCCAGAATATTTCATCTGAGCCTACTCAATTCTTCTTCCAGCTCAACAATCCTTTCCTCGGTCCGTAGAGTGCGCACGTTATGTTTTACCAGGGCCAGTGTTCACCTGTGAAATTGGTAGCCACTCGTCTCCAGGGGATTCTGAGCATCCCTAGCCCCGCCGATACTATGACTGCTACCGTAGCCAGGCCTAGCGGGGCCGCCGGGGACTCGGGGGCAAAAATATTTTTAAGCTGATACACGCTCTCGTATTTTTAACACATTATATGATTTTGGCACCCGCTGAAACTGCCGCCCGGGGCTGGGGCCCCGGCTTGCCCCCCCCCCCTAGATCCGGGGCTGGCTTAGTGGTTACGGCAGTGGCTTCTGGTACCTGGACCTGGTACGATTCGCACCCAGGACAATTATTTGTTTGAAACCTGAATAGTTGTTCTTAGACTAAGTATGCTTTGTTTTCGTGAATTATGTGTTTGTAAAGACCCCCGTGTTACAGGACTTTATTTCGCTAGTGCCTGAGTTGTCTTTTTAAAAGAAAGTAAAAAAATGAAGAAATTTTAATTAGTGGTTTTCGACTCTTCTCTAATTTTGAAGGTCGTATTATGACTTATTAAAATTGATAACTAATGGTTATCAAATTAAAGAAAAAAACTTATGATAACTTAATCTTAATTTTTACTTTATTTTCACTTATTCTTTATTCTATCAAATTAATAAAAAATAAAGATATGAATGAGTCCGACACCCTTTGGTCTACAGCCGCTAAAGCTAAACAATTTGTTGTTTTTATGTCATTCTTTGTATTAACAAAATCGAATTATCGGGAGAGGCCCCCCTCTCTCTCGAATTAAAAAAGAATGATTGAATTCAATCTTCGAGAAAAATTTAGGTGACTTCTTTTCCTAGCTATTATTTGAGCTGTTGATAAAAACGTCAATTTGTACAAGTACGAGATGGGTAATAAATTATTGCAATAATCTTAGGAACTACAGGTCCGATTTGAAAAAATATTTTTGTGTTAGATAGCCCATTTATCGAGGAAGGCTATATTTAATTATAATGTCCCTACGAGAACGAGAGTTACGCGGGTGATACCGCGTGCCGGAAGCTAATAAAATAACAATACATCAGTTGAAATGCTTTTATTTCCAAGTTCCACAGATTGAGGTGACCACATCACGAAACATGTTTTAACAAAGTTAGTGAAGGAAGAAGGCTAAGTTTTTGTTATCAGGGTCAAATTTAGCTTGGAATATTTCGTATTTTTCTGGAATCTTTGCCTTCAAGCTAGTCACAAAGGTGGTTATCAGATATTGCTGTCTTTCATTGCATTCTTCACAATTGTGTTCAATAGCATGCCCGATGTCTTCTGGAAAAGAAAACAGACAAAGATCTTCATTAAAAACGAGAAAAAAAAGAACAAATAGTAAAGAACATACGGTTCGACTTGAGTAATAAGTTCACCTTAAAGATTAAGTACATCTTTATATCTATCCTATGACGATATGAAACTGAAGAGTTTGTTTGTTCGTTTGCTTGAACGCGCTAATCTTAGGAACTATTCGTCCCATTTGAATTAATTATACGATACGACAAGCCACTGTGCTCAGTGACTCAATTATTTTTTGTTATTAGTAATAATTAATAAATAGCTGTATTTGTGTACCTTCAATGGATTTAGCGATACTATGGTATGTATCACTCGATTCAAAACGGTAAACAAATATTCAATCACCAAGATCATCAGCACGTATAACTTCCATTGCTCCAATGAGTGGATCTTCCACCAACATTCAATATTCCAATATCTATACTTCTATTTTTCCTGACCTTCAGAATAATTTAGGGTTCCGAGATTTAACCTTATTTGATTGCTATTAAAAAAGCCAGTCCTTATTTTTTATTTCATTACGATTTTTTCATATAAACTTTAACGAATAAAAAATAAAATTTCTAGGAATTTATATTCAATCGGAGTTTTCCATCTCTGTTATCATCATTTTAATTGATAATTGACATTTATTATCTTTGATTGATGAAAAATTATTCATTTTATTTAAGTTTTACTGCCAAATTAGATAGATCTAAAAATGATACAATCCAAGGTCAGCCTATTTTGGTATTTTTTGTTAACAAGTCTACTAACCATATTTCACGATCGTTTCGAAGCTTACAAATAATATCAAATTAATATCAACCATCTTATGAAATCAATATTTAAATATATAAAAATGTATCAATATTTCCGTCGGTCACGGCATCACGTGTGAACGGTAAGACCGATTTCTAAATTCTTATTTTGTTTACCTTGTCCTGACCTCCTGGTCAGGAGAAGGTTCTTTTAAAAGATAAAATTTAAAAAACTGCGCAAAAATGTAAGAATACTTCACCATTATATTAAATTTTCTAATGTAAGCTTAGCGCTTTTGACAATTTAAACTTTTTTAATTTTATCTTATTTCGTTTGACATAACATAACATGGACAGAATGCGTGCTGCTCTTATTGCACATCACGGGTATTTTGGAGCTAACACGTCTAATATTAAAACTTCAATACAGAGTTATATGTAAAACACCGGTAACCTCTCAGGACTATATTACTAACATCATAAACAACAACTTTTGTTCTACGACTTTTTACAAAACATAGTTAATACATTTACCAAAAACAAACCTTTGATATTGATATTTCGTTATCATATCTAACACATTTCAACTCTGTATTCCCCGCTACCCTCGCTATTGTCGGTACTATCGCTTTCTTTTGCTTCGCATAGACTTCGTAACATTTAGAGCGTTGAATTTAAATATTTTTTTTTTTGTGTAAATCTGATGAATTAAAATATGATGAATTTTTAAAAGTCATAGAACAAAAGTTGTTGATTATTATGTTAGTAACGTAGTCCTGAGAGGTTACCGGTGTTTTACAAATAACCCTGTATAATTTAGAGTTTTAGTTAAGACAGGGCAACGTCAGCCTAAACCAATGGAGTTCAACAGGATTTATTGAAGTTGAAGTTTTTTTGTTATGTTACAACAGTAGCATAGTCTCGTTTGGTTAGGCTAGGTAAGGTCACTCTGTCGGGTCATCTAGTCTATAAATAAACATTTGAATTCGTAGGTATCTTTAAAAGCGGGTTCAGTAAGCGGGTGCAGTAGTAAACGTTCAGTATTGCTTGTAATTGCTAAACTTTACTAACACACAGAGTAAAGTAGACATACAGTTTTACAAATCTCCCCAGAATATTATTATACTAAAAGTCGTAATTCTCCCGTTATATCCCAGCAGAGGCGCCGTCATGTGCATGTTGTTTAGTTTGTAGTTTTAAACCATTGAATCAGGCTAGAGTCTTTTTTTTCGGACGGCCGTTATGTAGTTAGCCAGGAGGCTTTTGCTATTTCACCGGGCATAAAAGTGAGCTCCAGCCTAAATAAATGGCTTAAAAACCACAAACTAAGCAATCTGCACAAGAGGACGACCCTTGTGGGACTTGGACCTCGGCCCAGGGCGGTCGCTGGCGGGGGATTGAGGAATTATGTCTTTATATTTTATGTGGATTTTGTGCAGCTGTCTCTCTACTTTACTCTCGGACTTCGGGTCTACGAGGGCATTGGAAAGGCTGAAGCCCTGTTAGACTTTATGCAACATGAAGTTATAAAAACCTGCCAGAAGCATGCAAAATATACTTACTCTTGTAATGAGCAGGAATTTTATCGCAAGGTCCCAAATCCACGAAGCAGTCGACAAAGGCGGTGAGGGTCGGCACGTCAGCTACCACAGCATCAATGTCTTCATTATCATACGTCGTGTCGTAAGCTGCTGATGCGACAGCCACCACAATGAACAATACGTAAATGCACTTCATCTTGATCACAGTTTTCTGGAAGATAAAATATTCGGTACCTGATATATGTATATTTCACTGGAAAATAATACGAATCGTAGATTGATCAACTTTTGTGCCACGCATAATGTAAAATTTAGTTAACGCGCATAATATTTATATTATTTACATAGTTATAATGACACTTGACCGAACCTAACCAAACGAGACTATGCTACTTTTGTAACAAATAAAAAAAAACTTCAAATCCTGTTGAAATCCATTGCTTTAGGTTTAGGTTTTTTTCTTTTAACCACTTGAAACCTCGTTAGTTTGTCAATTAACTCGAAAGTTGATCAACTTACGATTCTTATTATTTCCTGATGACATACACTGTGATTCCTTGCTAATAATTGTATCAGCCCATCTATGTCCACCGCTGAACAAGAGCCTCCACATAACAGACCATAGGAAACCAGGGCCGTTGAGGAAAATTGCCATAATTACCACATGATATACCATACCATATTATGATGATAGATGCTGCTGCCCATCCATCAGGTGCATGTCCCTAAGTCACCTCTTACGCACCTATGGGAAGACATTATCATCAGCCCGTACAACGTCCACTGCTGAACATGGACCTCCTCCCGAGGGAGGGTTTTTCCCATAGTCACTACGCTAGGCAGGCGGGTTCAAAACAATTATCCGTGCCAAAAACAAATAACTTAAAGTCAACATTCGTATCCACTGGACCGCTGGTGCAGTCAATTATAAATTATAGATAATAAAATATATTTTCCATCTACATACCAACACAAACACACAAGAACAATTTTATAAAACATTTTTTTTTTCAATTTATCTATACTAATAATAAGGTAAAGTTTGAGAGTTTGTGGGGTTTTTGGGGGGAAATATCTGGATCAAAAGACACGATTTTTAAAATTCTTTTACTCATAATTGAAACTTGTTGTTTCATAAAATAGTATCTAGTTATTTAGAAAGCCACATTATTTTTGAATGTCATATGCTATCTTAAGACGAGGTTCCCACGGGAACGCAGGAATAACTACTAATGAAATAATGAATTTATTCAGCACTTAGGTATTTACATACACTTGTACTTGTCAGAATCACAATGTTACACAATTATTCTTATTCTATGAATTAAACTAGATACTTAATTAACCGGTAGCAAATTGTAGGATATTACAGACAAAGTAGTACGTCTGTCAGCTGGTCATTAATTTCTCTACTCATAATAAGTTTATGTTCATATTAATTATTTTAGACTTTAATGGTTCAATATAGAAAAATTTGGAAAGAAAACATACAATTAAGTGGCACACACCTGTGGACACCCTTAATGGGTTAGGACCACGACCCAGTGGTACCACTGATATATAAGTCAGATTTATGAACATAAAAGGAAGTGATCGGCCTACAGGCGCTGGATCACAGGGCAGGGGTAGGGGTGCAACGCGGTCCTCGCCGGCGAGAATCCTACCCTAGCTAACCTGCAACCTTTCGCTAGCTACCTATGTGGACGACTCGGAGAAGAAAGGAAGAAAGAAACTCCGGGCTTTTTCTTTTTCGTCATCTTTTGTATAACAGTTTATGTACCTTTTTTTTTAATAACTTTTGTTTACAATATTTTATTTAATATACATTTCAAATAACAGTATGTGCGCTAATGCACGCTCTAGACGTTTTCACAAATATAGTTAAATATTGATTTAAAATCCTCAAGCAGAAATATCAGAGCAGCAACCTCTTGCACTTTGAAAACGGAGGGAGCGTCAACGCACATTTCCAAGGAACTAGCTACATGAGAAGATTATCGCCGTAAAGGTCACAATAATGTACTACTACCTCAAACACATCCATCAGATGGTCAACCAGTCACCACAAGCAGCACCCGTTCACGAGTATAACGTGTGAGCACACAGCCATCGCCTCCCTCGCCATATTAGAGGGAAGGAGGCGACCCGACTCACATCGCCACCGCAAGCAATGACAAACAATGGGAGCATGACGAGTACACTGATAGTAGTATTTGAGGAATCGCATTTAAAAAGAGAGACAGTTAAACTCAGCATAGCTTGTTCCGAAATACATCAGTGTATACAATAACAAATTTGATAAATGACAATAAAAAATTTAAAAAGTCTAATGTTGGTATATCAGTTCGGTGAACAGGCACCTGGTGTGTAAGTTTGCTTGTGTTACACCGCTAGCACCATGCAGTTTTATCATTAATATATTCATTAATTGTGTAATAACCTTTTTTCATTAAGGTAGTCTTTACATGGGATTTAAATTTATTTAGGGGTAACTCTTGCACACATTCTGGTATTTTGTTGAACATACGCACACTAAGCCCTACAAACGAAGAATGGACTCTCTGCAGACGGTGGTAATCAGCTATACTATGATGTACTATTTTATAAAACAACAAGTTTCAATTTATTAATACAATGACATCATGTTTATTAAACTCACCTTTTTAGGCTGAGAGCTCACGGAAGAAGTATGTCTAGATTTGATCGACTAATGCTTTTATACTTTATGTACAGTACACGATACATGCATTATAAAAATTTACTTATAAAAAATATTACTAATGAATAAGTTTTTAAATGTGAATTAAGTATTTCAATAAATCAAAATAGTTTTTATCGACGCTTTTAGTAATGATGTGCCAAAATACTTTAAATCACAACTAAAATAATATATTAAATTGATGATTAGAAAAAGATATACTTGATTGGTCGACTTAGTAACAAAGTTTTTTTATAAATGTCATTTTGTTAACATAAAGTCTGTATATAAAAAGTGCTTGAGTTGCTTAACACATGCATAAAAGTGGGAAAAAACATACATTTATTACTACTGGTTAAAAATTATGATTGTATTTCCGAGCGCAAGCGCCGATCGTTTTGACAACATTGATACAATGCTGCAATTACTCTTACTATCTCCTAAAATTGCTACCTAAGCTACCACCTATAAAATATACATTATGAACTGCAAATAAATTTTATTTTATTTAATTTGATTGGGCTTAAGCACATTTGACTCTTTTATTTACAAAACAATTCTTTAACTACAGGTAGGCTGTAAAAGAATCTAGTAACACCCAGTTTCTGAAAAAATGATAAATATCTTAACCAACTAATCATCTGTTGTAACACTTGTAAAGTGTCAAATGATATTGTAAAAGCATTTATTGTGTCATCTAGGTAATCTATAAAGTCATATTTACTTTCATTTAGAATGATATACGTTATTATTTATCTCTGCATGTTTTTCTCAGTTCATTTTTCACATACTGACTTTGATTTGACAACGAAGTTTAGTTAACAACTATGTTACTGGATTTACTTTGATTAATACTTGAGAGTTGAGACGTTTCCTTTACAGTCAAAATCCGGTAAGACGGTTTTAGTAACACATGGAGTGTGAGGTTAGGCACATGATCGAGAAAGTGTTCTTCAAGTCACGAATAAAATACCAACAATTTCCTTACCTCGGTGTGGTACTCAGATTTTTCTCGAAAGAAGATTTCTAGCAACAGAAAATTAAAGCTAGTTGAACGTATTGCTGCAAGATCAAAGAGACAAGTAAAATGAAGAAACCCCGCTGATTACTCTAACGTCAAACAAAGTAACTATATAATTATTTAGTTAGGTATCCAAATGCGGATTTCGTATACTACATTCATTATGTACAGAATACAAAAAAAAATCGACCGTCCAACGAGTTTTAATGCATATGTCAAATTAAATATTTACATGATACGCACAGAGATTTAGGATCTTTTATTTTTTAAAGTTTTTTTTTGTTTAGGGACACTACGCACGCACTAGGGATATAAGTCCGTGTGTCGCGGAAGACTCAATTCACGGACACAAGGCACCATTTATAAATTACTTACGGTCCTTTCGTATATTAAAATCACATGTAATATTACGACGGGCAACTACGGAATCCTAAATATTATTTATTTTTGCCGATCATATCTTCGTGAATCTAATTTGGGTTTTGAGGATATTAATGCTTAGTCGTGTTTGTAATTATGTTTTTATTTGATGTTCATTTAATGACCTTTTATGATGGACAGATGGTTATTTTTAACTAACTAAACGTCTATATTGTTGCATCATCGTGGAGTTTTTTATATTTTATTTTATAGATATTGATACTTGTTTGGACGTAGATATTATTAGTGCTTGAGCCCTGTTTGCCTCTGATCCAGAAAAGCACCTTAATAAATGGTTTAAAAACTATTAACTAAGCAACCTATTTCCTGTGGGACATGGACCACGAATCGGGGCCTTTGAATTTTTAGGAGAGTTTGTGCAACTGCCAATCTACTTTGAAGTTCATGGGTTTTCAGTTCTACCGGGGCATCTAAGAAGAGAAATCATTGCAGACTAAGGCTCGGTGGAGTATAAATATTGCAGTACTTACATATATACATCAGACATCTATATATATACATATAATAAACCCATAGAGGTCGAATGTCTGTACATAGAAAATAAATGCTAAAAACCGAGTCAGGGAATGTCAAAAGTAAAATAAATCACATAGTTCACTTTTTTTTTCTCTGTCTGTTTGTCTCTTTGTCTCTTTGTATGGGCTAAGCTCCGAAACTATTGCACCGATTTAAATAAAATCTACCATAGTTACCTTACATCCCCGGTCAACATTTTATATACTTTTAATCACAGAAAATTAATGAGTTCCCGTGGGATATTTAAAAACCGAAGGATTAACACCACGCGGACAAAGTCGCAGACATCAGCTAGTATACAATGTACTACCGATCGATTTCTGCCACAGCGATCAGACGCTAAGATCTAAGAATTCTAAGATGATTGATTATCTGCGAAAACATATAATAGATCATTTCAGATAGTGTGTGCATAAACACTGGCGGCGCACTCTCTATTCTTCTACTGTCAAAATTAAGTAAGACGGTTCACCAGTATAGTCAGTGTGAGGTCAGTTACAAATATAACACAAACCACTTCCTTAGTTCCCACGGGGGGTAGGATTCTTGTGCAGGTTGCTTAGTTTTTAGTTTTTTTGAAACCATTTCTTAGGCTTGAGCACTGCTTTTATGCCCTATGAAGCAGTAAAAGCCTCGTTGCCATATAACTGTATATGTCCGCCTGGGAAAAAAGGTGGTACCCACCTTTTTCTCCATAGATAAAAGATTTCTTACGATCGAACGCATCGCTACGTGACCCATGAGACAATCAACATTATTTTTTACAAAATAGACATGGATCTATATTCATGCGTCGTATGTGTCTTTATCGTAAACTGTCACTTGCTTGCTTGCCAAATGCTTCTGAAATATAATACATTCGTCCATAAGCTTCTGAGGTCAAGTATTGTAAAAGTTAGCTTGCAGCACGATTATATATCTTAGAAAAATACATCGACGTTCAACAATTTTGATTTCTTTGAACAATTTGAAAATGTTGTGTGGCCAGTATTTTACGTTTTTTTTTTAGGAAAGAAAGAATAGTAGATTGTTTATCAGCTTGGAGCAAACAACTATTTTAAAATCCAGAGCGGAGCGAAGGATTCTAGAGTAGAATCCCGAGCGGAGCGAGGGATTCTTAACTAGAATCCTGAGCGCAGCGAGGGATTAAAAGTATGTCACTCGAGCTTAAAATAGTGTTGCTCCCGAGGTGGACACTCTACTTCTTATCACCCTCTATGAGAAAATAAGTAAGTGCAACTTATGAACAAGAATTTATTTACGTACAATGAAGAACCATAAGACATAATAATAGTTTCACTTGAGGAAGACGCACTCATTTTTTATAATTCTAAAATCTGAATATGAATCAACTACGAACGAAAGCATTTAATTTCGCGCGTTGTTTATTTTTCATCAACTTTTTTTAAATTTGGCGCGCTCACAGTTTTACATCCAGTCACATATTCAATACATTGTTCCCGCATGGTTTGTGATTCACCTTTTTGCTGATTGAAACATTATTAACAATATCCACATTCCACGTGAAATGTATGTTTGTAAAGTCCCCCGCGACACAGGGATTTATTTCCCTAGTGCGGGAGTTGTCTTTTTAAAAAGAAAAAAAAAAGAAAGAAGAAAGAAAATTCAAATCAATTTTAACTCCTAAGGGATTAATGAGCTATTTTGGTCCCTGTTTACGAGGAATAAACTAGCTCTTTTTGAATAGATGTGATAAAAATAATTTCATAAAATAGTATACTTTTACAGTCTTATTCATAAAAAGTTATAACCGCCTTATAATCTAGGTTCTTGAAAAACGTTATTCATAAACGTTCAATTGCACTAAAACACCCAACAAGTCCACAATAACGACTTCATATCTTATAGAAGCATGGTCTCTACTATAAACCTCTAATAATGTGAAATCATGGCCGACAATACGCAAGAGTTCATGTTTGAGTTGATGATTTGACATTTTACTTAAAATTCATTAGGTTAAATACAGAACACCTTACACTAATTTTTATTTCGGAAAGTCCTTACTTTGCCATGCAAGCATTGCAAGCCATAGATGCCAGAGAGCACATAGGAAACGTTCCGCATCGTCGACGGAATACGTATCAGAAAAGGTCAAGGTTAGGTACAAGATTAGAAAGAAAGAAATTGAAATAGTTTATTGTCTCAAAATATATACAAACAATTGAATTTCACATAAGTTATGATTACAATCTTAACTTATGTGAAATTAAGATTCAACTTTATTTCACATAAGTTAAGATTGTAACACTACTACTACATACGAGGTACTACATACTACATATATGTAGTATGTAGTACCTACATACTACATATAGTAGTATGTAGGTACTATAATTTTGTTGACCACTGATACCCAAAATAAGATTTAGGTAACTTGTGGTATGGGTACCAGGGCTCTCGTCATTATTTACAACATCGATAAGTTTGTGTGAAAGGGCAGTGTGTCGTAGTTGGATCATGAGATTGATGTACGTGAGAATATCATATAAATACATATTAAAATTATAATATTAATAGATAATAAAAATAAATCATATTAATAGATATTTATATAAACATAAACCTATATACATGAACTTACTCAAATATAAGATGTGTGTGTGTGTATTATTGGAACGATCTTCATTGCTTATCTCAGTTCTCAGCCAACTTTCAGTCGCATTAGTGCCATTGCTCGAAACTCGCCTACATATTTCAAAATGCCACAACCCTTGGCTGAGTAACAGAGGGTGATTAGGGAGTTCTATGAAATAAGAAATTTTCTTACTGTGCTTAGCTGTATCAATTGTACGCACATTAAAATAAAGAAATATGGTGCTGATGCAACTCAGAATTATAAAATCGAAAAGGGATGTCCAGTTATGTTCGCCATGCATAGGTTTACAATTTTAAATGTATTAATTTAAAAACTTGATTCACACTGTGATCATACATTTTATAACCGCAGATACATATTATTGGGAGATTCAGGGTGTCGCCTGGAACCATATGTTTTTACACCCATATTAAGACTTAGTCTATTTTTTAACACATAATATTTTTGGATGAAATATCATTATAAAATTCTAATAATTAATACATGAGACGCCCGTTTAAAGTAAAATACAAATGCACCGATGAATGGACGCGTGGTACAAAAATCTTAAATTATTAAACAAAAAACAAAATGCATACAACAAGTACATACATTCATTGAACTAGAATTGGCCAAAAAATTTTTAATAAGATACCAACCGAAGATAGAATTATAGATGCATATAAATAATCAGCCCGGAAACAACTCGTACACCAGTTGCCACTTTTTTGACGTTGTTGTAATGATATCACGCGATGAAGATACTTATCTATTTATTTTATTTATTCTTTATTGCACACAGTAAAAACTTAACATAAAGTTTATACAACGGAAATAAAATGTATAAAGCGAGCTTAATTCAATAATGAATTTCCAGCAAACCATTATGAAAGATGCATTTGATTAAAAGCGCATAGTACAACGGACAAATCTTATAATAATTAATTTATATCAAATTGGCAAATACATATCAATAAACACGCAATAAAAGATACATATACAATTATTTGCTACTTGAATATACTACATATACATGCATTGTATTACACATAAATACAATAAGTTCCCTACATATACTAACTAATATGTGGAAATTTTGTACTAATATAATTACTGAGTCAGAAAATACTCCTTTGTTCTTCTTTTAAATGCGGTGAGACAAGGTAAATAATAAGTTAATAATTAGTTAATGTCTATGCTATGTTAAGAAATAAAAAAGTTCTCACAATTAAAAACAAAGGAAAATAAACGTTACAACAGCCTGTGATAACACTTAATTAGTTCAAAATTGAATTTTTGATTTCCTTCTATTAATAAACATCACTTTGAAATTACGTTATTAAATCTATAATGTATTTTCGGGTGTGGTTAGTTTAGGGACTACCCTCCGTGCCTCGGAAAGATAGTTATGCCATTGCCTGAATGCCTTGCATGCCATTGCAAGCTCGTGCCGATTTTAATCATCATCTATACAATTTTATATCAAGGAACGGGCAGCGGCGTTTCCCTCTATATTACACATTAATACTGCGGTCACCAATCCGCCTCCCAAGCGTGGTGACTATGGAATTATACTCTGAAGATAATGAGAATGTTTTTAAATAAATATATATTTTTTTTAAGATTCCTGTATTTGTAGCAATTTTTCAATCAATTAATTCAAGCAATTTTTATTTACATTTAAATTAACGTAGGTAATGATAAAAATAGTTAATTGACATTTTTATCACTTTTTTGATACTTTGATAGTATATATAGGGTGACTGGTAATTAGTGACCGATACCTAAACACATGATTGTGCTCATGATAACAAACAACTTTTACTATGGCATCAGCTGTTCCATACATTCATGTTCACATAACTAGTCAACATGGTAGGGAACAGCTGTTTTTTTTTTCGCGATTTCAGGTTTGGTGCCATAGTAAAAGTTGTTTGTTATCATGAGCACAATTATGTGTTTAGGTATCGGTCACTAATTACCAATCACCCTATATAGTAGTAAATTAAACATCTCATGATGAAGACTAAACGATGCGAATGAACTTTATTGTACATAATAATAAGTATGAAGCCAAAAAAAAATATATTTCGTCCGTCAGTTAGATTACCAAAAAATATTGGACAAGTATTTTTTTTTGGTTCCTCGTACAAAAAAGACGAAGATAATATAATAACTAGTAGCTGACGTCACAAGCCTCGCCCCTCTCCTGAACTTTATAGTTTGTAGTTGCTCTGTATCATCGGCAATTTTTATTGATTTGATAAATAAAAAACCGGCCAAGTGCGAGTCGGACTCGCGCACGAAGGGTTCCGTATCAGTTACAAGTGCGTACCTATTTTTGATCAAGAATAAATAACGTGTATGTTTATGAAATGAAATGTTATTTTATATTTTTATATTAGAGTTGATTGAATGAAAGGTAAATTGCGGTTTACGATTTATTACGTTTTATATTTATATTTATTATATATATTTTAGTTTTATCATTCTCTTATTTTAGAAGTTACAGGGGGGGACACATTTTACCACTTTGCAAGAGTCTCTCGCGCAAACAATTCAGTTTAGAAAAAAATGACATTAGAATCCTCAACATCATTTGTGAAGACCTATTCATAGATACCCCACACGAATGGGTTCGATGTAAAAAAAAAATTTGAATTTCAGTTCTATGTATGGGGAACCCCAAATTTTTTTGTTTTTTTTTCCTTTTTTTGTGTGAAAATCGTAATGCGGTTTACAAAATACATCTACTTACCAAGTTTTAACATTATAGTTTTAATAGTTTCGGAAAAAAGTGGCTGTGACATACGGACGGACAGACATACAGACATGACGAATCTATAAGGGTTCCGTTTTTTGCCATTTGGCTACGGAAACCCTAAAAACGTGTCCAATATTTGTAATTTGTAATCTAATTACAAAAATTTAGTCCGTCACTAAATATTTTTTTTAGTTAGCATAAAATAAGATACGGTCATACGGTCATCTTGGTATATCAAAAAGTAAGTTATTATTTTTATTCAATTTAAATTACAAAATACATTTAAAATAGCGGTCACCAGTCACCAACCCTCCTGCCAAGCGTGGTGACTATGGAAAATACCCTACCTCGGAAGGAGGCCTATGTTCAGCAGTGGACGTTATACGGGCTGATGATGATGATGATATATTAAAGTAGCGTACATAGATATAATTTAACCGCACCCAGTGTATCGCGACTTAGCCCCCCGCGGCATGAGTTTCAGTTTGATTTCCACGCCGTAAACTTAACTGTAGTGCTTTCCACTACACTCTCGTTCATTTTACTAGCCCGTTTATATCCACTGCTGAACATGTGCCTCCTTTTATCAGACCTTGGCAAGACAGAGTCGTTAATATTTAGTGCCATAATTGGTAGATTGGTGATCGCATTAAGTTAGTAACTAATCTTGAACTGATAAATGCTGCTGCCCGTCTATCAGCTGTAGGTTTATCGTCGATAATACTATAATACCGCGTAAGTGACAGTAGCTAATAAGATGTAATTTCATCTGTCAAGAAATATATTCGTTATATATATTTAAAGTTAGTAAATTTAACCTTATTAGCTATCACCTAAGCGTTATTGCAGTATCACCGACGATATCCCTTAGGCGATTAACACACGGTACCGCGCACCGCCGCGGTAGGCGGTGAAGCGGATCTCATGTCGCATTGGTATCTAATAAATCCGTAGATGCCTAACACACTTACACCGCCCGGCCGCGCGGTCGAGCGGTGCTTTCACCGCCACCGCCCCTCCGCGCTGCCGTCCGCGCGGAGAGGCGGCGCCTCACATACGGGGCGCCGCATAACCGCGCGGATCGTCACGGCTGCCACCACTTCAGAGTCCATTCTTTCCAGTGTCTGTGATCAAACTGGTCAAAACCGTGTTAAATCCAACCGCGCGGACAGGCGCGTAAACTAAATGGATTTAACAAGGTTTGATCCACCCTAAACCGACGTGTTTGTATGAAGAATGTTATGAGAATGAATAAAGCGAAAGATGTGTGTAAAGGATCGTAGCAAGTGGAGGTCCATTGTCTCTGCCTACCCCGCTGAGAAACAGGCGTGAGTTTATGTATGTATGATCACAGACACTGGCAAGAATGGACGCTGAAGCGGTGGCAGCATTCTGGCTTTTATGACGTAGAGAGAAAAAAATAAGAAGATATTTCGTTCATCCATTTTTAAATTGCAACACGTCCTGCACCCATGTTGATCCGCGCGGTTATGCGACGCCCCGTGTGTGAGGCGCCGCCTCACCGCGCGGACGGCAGCGCGGAGGGGCGGTGGCGGTGAGAGCACCGCTCCACCGCACGGCCGGACGGTGTACGTGTGTTAGGCATCTACGGATTTAATAGAAACCAATGCGACATGAGATCCGCTTCACCGCCTACCGCGGCGGTGCCGGTGCCGTGTGTTAATCGCCTTAATAGAAACCAATGCGACATGAGAACCGCTTCACCGCCTACCGCGGCCGTGAGCGGTGCCGTGTGTTAATCGCCTTACCGCACGGGGCACCGCTACGAAATCCGCTTTACCGCTACCGCCCCCCGCGGCGGTGCGCGGTGCCGTGTGTTAACCGCCTTAGTCACTTCTTATGACCCTTATGGGAAAACATGGGGCTGTCTATTCTTATAAAATCACACGATAGGTACACTCACGAAACTTTGTGTGAGAATGAATATTTATTTCCGAATATGGTTGGGATAGAAATGGTAACATACTTCGTGTCTCGAAAAATAAACATGGAATATCATCATCATCATCAGCCCGTATAACGTCCACTGCTGAACATGAGCCTCCTCCCGTGGGAGGGTATTTGCCATAGTCACCACGCTTGGCATGCGGGTTGGTGACCGCAGTATTATGTTGTACGACACAAGGAAACGCTGCTGCCCGTTCCTTGATATACGATTATTATAGAAAATGTTATAACAATCGGGACCAACGGCTTAACATGCTTTCCGAGGCACGGAGGGTAGTCCTTCAACAAACCAGACCCGGAAAGAAATCTAAGAATTTATACAAAGATTTCCTGTCTGGCGTGGGAATCGAACCCAAGGAGGTACCAAGATTTAAAGCGAGCCAAATACCGCTACGCTACGGAGGTTGTCTGCATGCAATATGCAATAAGCATTTGTCCATAAAAAAAACAAAGTATTCAGCCTTTCGACTCCGCATTTATTTAAACCCTTTTATATATAGGTACATTAGGTATGAAATAATATTTTCATCCCACCATCTCGGAAAGAGTATTTTTAATCTTCAATATCTGAGTGGAAAAGCCGTTTTTATTCTCTAGAGGATAAAGTAAATTTAATTTAGAACATCGTGTGCACTAAGTTTGTGAATTTAAAATAAACATTAAACCTATTTACGGCTACCTCTATGGTGCCGAATATATCATACAACTTTTTTTTAATTTGTTAAAAACTCAGACTCGGAACCATCTTGGTGTTCTTTTTTCAATTTGCTTTGTACGCGGTTCTTTACGCGGCATTTTTTCACGTCATTGTTACACCTTATATTAAAAACAAGAAACTTGAAAACAAGTGAAAAAACTAAAATGAGTGATTCTAGCGACGAGGAAGTTTGTTTGACGCCAACAGAATTGACTGAAACTGTTAATAATGCGCATTTCCTCGCTGAGGTGGAATGAAAAGTTACGTGTTGCACTTGAGTGCAAAGATTTTTCACCTCGTGCTCTTTTGATTCCCTCGCTAACGCTCAGGATTTTAATTTTGAATCACTCGCTGCGCTCGTGATTCAATTTTAGAATCCTTCGCTTGCTCGGTCATCAAAATTGAACACGCGGTTAAAAAGCAACTTTGCACTCTTGTATAACAAATAACTATTATCATCTATATTCTACTTATAATACAACTGTAGAGGTCGAATGTCTGTACATTAAAAAAACGCTTAAAACCCGAGTCAGGGGGATGTTAGAAGTAAAATAGAACACATCCAGATTCTTTTTATTTTTTTGTTTCTCTGTCTGTTTGTACGGGCTAATCTCCGAGACTGTTGCACCGATTTAAATGAAATTTTGCATGGTGGTACCTTATATCCCCGGTCAACATTTTAAATTATTTTTTTCTATTAATCACAGACAATTTATGAGTTCCCATGGGATAGTTACAAAACCAAAGGAATAACATACACCACGCAAAGAAAGTCGCGGGCATCAGCTCATATAATAATAATCAATAATGCTCAGTAATTTTTTACTAAAGCTAATAACTTGGGAAAGTAAATATGTTCCGGATCAAATTTCTTCATAACCTGTGCGTATTGCTCAGGTAGTATACTGGAATAAGCATGGTCGAACACATTAATTAGATGTTTATGTTGTGGAGTACAACCATCGCAGCCATTCACTAAAGCCCCTGGCAAGTCCTCTGAAAAAGAAAAAAGAATGTTAACATCCATACTCATCATACTAATATTATAAATGCGAAAGTTTGTATGTGTGGATGTATGTATATTTGTTACTTTTTCACGGAAAAACTACGTAATGGATCTGGCTGAAAGTTTGCGCGGATAGTAGTGTAGTGGTTTTAGCTAAAATTAGAGGTAAGAAATTTGTCTGTGCGGAGGTGCAAGTGTATTATTTAGTAAGCATGTAACAATAAATAAGTAAGAATGCGGAATAATGTGAAATAGTAGGTACTCATTTATTATTTCTTCCAATCACTATAATATCAATACATTTTCTTGTTAATAAAATAAATCGGTATATGATATTCTGTAACTCACTTTTAACTTTTTCACCAAACTCGTTGCAAGGAGCTTCATCTAACAGGCATTCTGCAAAGTTCTTCAACAGGTTTACATCCATTAATGCTTTTTCACCTGCTACAACATCCGACCCACTGTTCACTTCATAAGAGTGAACCGAAACGATCAACAATACCATTACGTAGACAAACATGGTTGCTGGGTTACTGTGGAAATTAAAATATATGTTTAAGTAGTGTTTAGGACATCAGAAACTGCAATAGCATTTCCTGATGTCCTAAACACTACGGCTTGAAGGAAGACACTGAGGTTTATATGTGTATAAACTCTCTCGCCGCGGGCACCGGCGTAAGAATGAGGCCCCCCATCTCTTCCCGTGGGCGCCGTAGGACCCGGCCAAGGGAAATACACCAGAAGATGGGCAGCAGCGTCTTCTCGACTTATAACATCTAATACTGCGCTCGCCAACCCGCCTGCCAAGCGTGGCGAGTATTGGCAAATCCCCCTCAATAGATAATACAAAAAACACACATCCCCAAGTCCCCGGCGGCCCCACTAGGCCTGGTTTCGGTAGCGGTCATGGCATCGGCGGGGCTAGAGGTGCTAAGAATCCCCGGGAGACGAGTGGCTACCAATTTCAACGGTGAACACTGGCCCTGGCAACACATAACGTGCGCACTTTGCGGACCGAGGAAAATATTGTTGAGCTGGAAGAAGAACTGAGCAGGCTCAGGTAGGATATTCTGGGGTTGTCTGAAGTCCGTAGAGAGACACAGGACACGATGACCCTGAAATCTGGCAACCTGCTCTTCTACAGGGAGGACGACCAACAGTCCCAAGGTGGTGTCGGGTTTCTCGTTCACAAGTCCCTCATTAACAACATTATTACCATCGACGTATAGCAGGGTGGCATACTTAACACTCAGAGTATCTGAAAGATACTTGCTGAAGGTCGTTCAGGTCTATGCACCGACCTCGGCACACCCAGATGAAGAAGTTGAGTGTATGTATGAGGACATCAGTAGGGCCATACATACTCATAAAACTCACTTCAATGTTATTATGGGGGATTTCAATGCGAAACTGGGCAAGAGAGACGATGAGGACGAGTTGATAGTGGGGAACTTCGGTTTTGGGCAACGGAACCTTAGGGGACAGAGGCTGGCCGATTTTCTGGAGAAAGAAGGATTTTATATGATGAATTCTTTCTTCCAGAAGCCGCCTCACAGGAAATGGACCTGGCTGAGTCCCAATGGTTCCATGAGAAATGAGATCGACTTCATCATGACCGACAAGAAACGGATTTTCAATTATGTCTCTGTGATTCACAGGGTGACAACCGGTAGTGATCATTTAATAGTGAGAGGCACATTGAATATAAATGTTAAACTTGAACGGTCCCATTTGATGAAGTCTACGCTCCGACCTACTCGCGCTCAGATCGATAACCCCGAGAGCTTTCAACTCGAGCTCTCAAATCGATTCGATTGTCTAGATGAAGACGCATCTGTGGACGAGATCAACAACAGGCTCGTAGAAACTGTCCATACGGTAGGGTCTCAGTTCTTCAAGGCTCGCCGTACCAGTAGAACTCAGAAAATTTCTAAAGAAATTTTTGTCTTCCTTTAATGATTGCAGTCTTAGCGTCGTTAGCGTCGTTCAACCTAATGGTTGAACGACGCTCGCTAAGACTGCAATCTCCCGATGATGCTAAGTCACATAGGCAGCTTAATAGAAGAATTAAAAAATCCTTGCGACACGACATCCGTAGCTTTAATACGTCCCGTATTAAAGATACGATAGAGCGAAACCAGGGCTCCAAAGTGTTTGCAAGAGATATATCTATTGGGCAAAGCCAGATGACAAAGCTGAAGAGGGATGATGGCACTCTTGCGTCGACAAAAGCGGAAGTGTTAAGGGAAGTTGAAAAGTTCTACGGGCAGCTCTACGCTTCTATCACCAAGCCTGATTTTAGTGCGGCTACAGACCCAAGAGCCAAACTGACCCGACACTATACCGAGGATATCCCGGACATCAGCCTGTACGAGATAAGCATGGTCCTGAAACAGCTAAAGAACCACAAGGCGCCGGGTGAGGACGGAATCACATCAGAGCTCCTGAAAGCGGGTGGATTACCAGTACTTAAAGTCCTTCAGAAGCTCTTCAATTCCGCCTTGCTCGGAGGCACCACGCCTAAAGCATGGAACAAAAGCGAGGTTAAGAAAGGCGATAACACCTTACTAAGGAACTACAGGCCCATCTCGCTTTTGAGTCATGTCTTTAAGCTGTTCTCCAGGGTTATTGCGAATCGTCTCGAACGAAGGCTTGATGACTTTCAGCCTCCCGAACAAGCCGGATTCCGAAAAGGTTATAGTACCGTAGATCACATACATACGCTGCGGTAAGTAATACAGAAGACCGAAGAGTATAACTTGCCGCTCTGTTTAGCGTTTGTGGACTACGAGAAAGCCTTTGATTCGGTCGAAACATGGGCCGTACTTGAGTCTCTCCACCGATGCCGTATTGACTATCGGTATATTGAAGTGTTGAAATGTTTGTATAGAAACGCCACAATGTCGGTCCGAGTACAAGAACAGAGTACGAAGGCGATTCCACTAAAAAGAGGCGTAAGACAGGGAGACGTCATTTCTCCGAAACTGTTTACGACCACTTTGGAAGACACCTTCAAACTTCTGAATTGGAAAGGACTAGGCATCAACATCAACGGCGAATACATCACTCACCTTCGATTCGCTGATGATTTCGTGGTCATGGCAAAGTCGATGGAAGAACTCAGTACAATGCTCGAAGACCTCAACCGAGTCTCCCAACGGGTAGGTCTTAAAATGAACATGGACAAGACGAAAATCATGTCTAACGTCCATGTTGTGCCTGCCCCTATAATGGTTGAGGTGTTCTTGAAGGTGTTGACGCATATATATACCTAGGACAGACAGTCCAATTAGGTAGGTCCAACTTCGAGAAGGAGGTCAATCGCCGAATCCAACTCGGATGGGCAGCGTTCGGGAAACTTCGCAACGTCTTTTCCTCCAATATACCTCAGTGCCTGAAGACGAAAGTCTTTAACCAGTGCGTGTTGCCAGTGATGACCTATGGATCCGAAACGTGGTCCTTTACTATAGGCCTTATGAACAGGCTCAGAGTTGCTCAACGAGCTATGGAGAGGGCTATGATCGGGGTTTCTCTACGAGATCGAATCAGAAATGAGGAGATACGTAGAAGAACAGATGGCCGTTGGGGCCGAAAAGTTCTCGAATGGAGACCGCGGATCGGCAAGCGTAGCATAGGACGTCCACCTACTAGATGGACGGATGATCTGGTTAAGGCCGCGGGATCACGGTGGATGCAGGCCGCTTCTAACCGCAAAAACTGGAGATCTATGAGGGATAGTGATTGGTCGTCGACGTATTTGACGTCAATGAAACTAGACCGTCCAATTTCGTTCATCGACTAGGCGATCAACTAGTTGAATTCGTCGACTAGTTTACGCGTTAACTTGGTACGCATTACGACGAACGGACGAAGTCTACGGCGGCGACGGCGACGTAGGCGGTAGACTTAGACTAGTCTCTTGTATGCTTAGGACTGGCTGAATACTGAATAGAATTAATTATAAAGTTTTATTCACTATTCTGGCGTATTTAGAATATCAACTGATTTTATATATCTACATTATTTTTATTAAATAGACCTTTCCTTCGGCATCCTTCCTTCACATAGCACAACAATAATTACATTCGACCCGAACAAATATCAACACCCTTCTACTAGATTTAGAGCTCAAATTTGTTTGCACGATATTTCAACGGAAGAATGAATTTCTATCACCCGACTACGTTCTCGTCTCGTCTCGCCGTCGTCGCCGTCGCGCGTCGTCGGTCGTCGCGTTGCGAGTTTCAGTTTAGCCCTCTGAGGCGTCTACGGATTCGACTAGTCCATCGTATAACGGTGAACCGTCGATACGTTCACAGTACGTCGACGGTCGAATTAACTAGTTCGTTCATTCAACGCTCATCACTAATGAGGGAGGCCTATATCCAGCAGTGGACGTCCTACGTCTACGTCGGCTGAAATGATGATGATGATGAAACTCTCTCGGGGAACTTAGACGGGAGTCTCATATACTTGACTGTGTGGAGTGTGTGAGAAGACAAAAAAGGGTACCTAATCCTGACCAATTTCTGTTATGGCAGCCAAGGCACCATAATTTATTAATTAAATATATTGGCTTTTGCTAATTCACTTGGCATAAAGGGTTGGTTTAAAAACTACAAGCTAAGCAAACTACGCAAAAGGGCGACCCTGTGAGACTTGAGTCTCGGCTCAGGGCTCGCTGGCAAGGGGATTGATTAATTAGATATATGATGAATTGTGAGTTTTTAAGGGGAGTTTGTGCAACTATGGCTCTTCTTTATAGATCGCGGGCCTCTCGGACTTCGGGTCTACGACTGCATCGGAGAGTGCTTTGCAAACTGAGGGTCGGTAAGGAGTTACGCGTCGGGCTTTCGTCACGCTTCACGGCCGTCGTCGAGACGTAAAGAGATGTCTCTTTATAGTGGTATTACTTTCTTACAGCACAGATGTGTGCGCAAACGCAGGCGCACTATCTTTTAATCTTGAAACCCGATAGGATGGTGCACTGGCACTGCGTTGTTATTAGTAACCGTATAATGTTACGAATTTAAACCAACGTGTATGAAAGACACACTTATAATGTTAACCCTTTAACTTATTGTCTTTATTGTGTAATTTTTACTTACACATTAACTGAGCACAATACGACAGTAATAACGTTGTTAACCAAATGTGTCTCAAAAGAATACTCTTTTGTATTTAAAGCATTAACTTAATTAAAATTAAATGATTTTTATTTTATTTCAAGGTTAGATCAAATCTAGTCTAGAGACTAGAATAGACTTAAATATATATAATGACTAGCTTATACCCGCGACTTCGTGCGCGTAAAATAATAATATACCGCTACGCCACGGAGGCCCTGACAATATTCCGATCATTGCGGAGATGCCTGAGAAATTGAGCAAGACGCTGAACAGCCTAAATAGAGCATCCCTAAGAAAATATACCTTAACTACCTAGGGTAAGTTATAGGTTCGTACCACTGTGAGAAACTTTGAGAAAGAAGTCGTCAAAAAGATCCAGTTGGGCTGGGCGGCATTAAGCAAACTACGTATGCCTAAAGACCTAAGTGTACCATCAATACTTTCTACCTTTGGACACTGGACAATTTATGACCCAACTCGGCTAGTTCACAAATTTAATGTCACTCAGCGAGTGAGAGAGAGAGACAGCGAGCTATCCTTCGAATTTCGAATCTATGAATGATTAACTTCTCAATTAGATAAGCCAGTTGAAGTAACAATGGGCTGGCCAGGTCTGCAGAAGAACTGACAGCCGTCGAAACAGACGCGTCCTTAAGTGGAGACCGCGTATCAGCAAACTTAAGGTCCCCGGCTAAATGGATCAATTACCTGAAAAGCTGTCATAGCGGAAATTAGGGAAGCCTATGTCTAGCAGTAACTACATATTGGCTGATTGATAGAACCACTTTTGAATGTTGTGTTCATAATAATAACTAACTGCGTGTCAAATTTAATAAGTTCAGTGAGTTGTGCGAGTAAGTTAATAAAATATGAAGAATAATTATTTATGAAATTATTTTTGTAAATATTCTCTCTCCTTAGAAAAAATCTGGGAAAGTAGGTATATTTGTAAGATACTCCATAGTATCTATCTATTCTAATACATAAAGTTGAAGAGTTTGTTTATTTGCTGGTGTGAACGCGCTAATTTCAGGAACTACCGGTTCCATTAGAAAAAAATATTTTAGTGTTAGGTAGCCCATTTACCGCGGAAGGCCAAATTTTATTATTAAATTCCCATGGAAATGGGAGCTACGCACGAGAAACCACGTGCAGGAGTCTTAGTGTAGTATAATCATCATACTAAGTTTAATTTCAATCCGTTCAGTTTTCGCACCAAAAGTTTGACAGACAGACAGAGTTAGTTTTTCCATTTTTCGTTGCGTCATTTCATTTTTTGTATAGATGATACAAAAAAAACAAAATATCTTTAATATAATTACACATCAACTAATTTTATTGCATGTTAGTACCTATAGATGTATATTATGATAATAATTAAGTATTTTGTTCCGGAATCAGACAATTAACATAATAAGTATATACAATAATTTAAAATTATAACTTAAAACATTTTCATGGTGATTATTGAATGATTTATTTATAGAATGCCTCTGACTTCGGTATGCCTTAAACCATGGGCCTCCTCTAACCTTTTCCATTGTCGTTTGTCGTGAGTGACTCTCAGTTTAGGCCAGCAGTTCCAGTCTAAGCCTGCTTTCGGTTTTATTTCGTCTTCCCACCTGGCCACACCAGGTCTTCCCTGACTATGGCTACCATCTCTTGGATACCATTCTGTCACTGCCAGTCTGTCACTGACTGTCTCACATTATGTCACCTGTCCTTCGCCATTATTGTCTACCGACATTTCTTTTGGTAAGTATGTCAGTGACTTTCGTTTTAGAACGAAGGTTGGTTGGTTGGTTTGTTAGTTGGCTTCGTTCCTGATTCTATTCTGCTTTTTTGAGCCTGTCATGCTTATCTAGTCGGGTGCGATGCGCTGTCGAATACGGTCGCGTTTGCGTTGCTCCGTGTAAATATTACATTCGCGAATTGCGCGGCTTTAGCCGCTGCCCGGATTCCGCTATGAGTACTCAAACTCTCATAGCCAATGAAGTGCTGGCATTTATCAAACATGCCATCGACTACATGGACGAGGTCAGCATCTTGCAGATCTGCAAGTCATCTTTTAAGGAGGATGAGATTAGCAGTGCCAAGTTGCTGCTGTTCACGACGCTCGGCAAACTCAGCCAGATGCCGTCTCGGCGAAGGGATGGCACCGAGAAGAGTATCCAGGACATCGTAACGCTGATGAAGGAGACCGATCCGGACGACGTGCCTGAATTTGTGGCGAAGGATCTGCACAAGCTGCCTCCTGTCACGTTCGACGACGTAGATGTCACCAGGCTGCTGAAGGATATCACACTCCTGAAGCAAAGCCTGGTCGAGATGCAGCATCAGCTGGGGTGTCCAACAACACCATCAGTGAACTACGGGCAGAAGTAGTGTTATTGCGCAATGCAATTTCTGCAAGTAGCTCACCTATCGACGTCGCAAAAGTGAACACGCGTCGCGGGGCACAAAACGCCTCCATCTGCAGTTTCGAGTCGGCGGGCTCGAATGCGTCACCAGCTGCCGAGAATGCATGCGTTGCAACGTGAGCCGCGGCCGTCCCTGCGTCGACACCGGTGGAGACGACGACATGTGTAGGTTCAGCAACCCCGAAACGAGCCTATGCTGCAATAGTAGCCGCCGCTTAAAAGCCTGTTGAGGCACTAAACTCACAGGTTAAAATAGCGAACAAAGTGAAAGGGGGTAAATAGAGCCTGCCAAAACCAAAACAGGTTCTGAAAAGGCAAGCTCCAGTGAAGGACACGGGCGACAGCGATGGTTTCATCAAGGTGGAGAAGAGGAAGAAGAAGAAGCCTCCTTGTTGGAACCAGTGTGGTACTGCGCTGGCAGGACCCAACACGCTGTTGCGTCCAGCCGTACCGACAACGCTGATGTACGTGTCAAGACTGCATCATTCCACGAAAGTTGAAGAGGTCGTGGAGTACATGCGGGTGAAGACCAACTGGACTTTTAGGGTCGAGATGTTGGAGCCGCGTCACAAAACGAACTTCAAGTCGTTCGTGGTGCTTGTTCCGACGCAGTATCTCGAGAAGGTCCTCAAAGAAGAGTTTTGGCCGAAGGGTGTTATGTTCCGCCGGTTTCGTGGCCAGCTACGTTACACCAGTCAGCGAAACACGACGCCGACACTTCGTGTACATTAGTATTAAGTCTTTGTTCTTAAAATATGTATAAGTTTATTACTGTTTAAGATTATTGTATGTATTTCATTCTATGGGCCTCCGATGCCTGAAATAAAATGATTATTATTATTATTTTTTCATTCGTATCTTTTTTTCCTCCCTTTTAGGAAAGGGGTTTTGATTCTAATCATACGGGCCGAAGCCAAGCATGTAAATAATTTAAGATATTGTATAGGCTGAGGAAACTGATGGGGTGGTTAAAAATTTTCTAGTAAGACGACAGGTATTCAATATAACAGCTTTTTGTAGGATTTCGAGAATATGTTTGGGGACTTCTAATATATCTAGGCTACGTTGAAGGTTTTTAGGCACAATTCCAGTTGCTGAGACTACTATGGGGACTATATAAATTGTGTCTGCTCGCCATTGCCGTTTTAGTTCTATGGCGAGATCCTGATATTTGTTAAGTTTCTCTGATATAGTGGATTGGATATTATGGGTGTTAGGTACTGCAATGTCAATGAGATAGATTGTTTTCTTGGTTTTATCGTGTAATGTGATGTCAGGGCGGTTAAAGTGTAGTTATGGTTTTGCCTGTTATGATTGTCCGGTCCCAATATAATTTGTAACTATCATTTTCAAGTATTATCTGGTTTATATTTATAGTAGGCTGTCTTTTTTGAAATAAAATGGTATTGGTGAGCAAGGTGTTGGTGTATTATAGCAGCCACTTGGTTGTGTCGATGTTTATAATCAGTTTGTACGAGAGCTCTGCAAGCGGATGTTATGTGTTGGATTGTTTCTGAACTGGTGTGACATCTTCTGCAAGTATCGATCGGAATCGGTGCGTGTATAATGTATCTTTGGTAGTTGCGGGTGTCAATTATCTGATCTTGTATTGCCAACATGAAGCCCTCGGTTTCAGGAAAAAGGTTGCCTCGCCTCAGCCAAGCGTTCGACGCTTTTTTGTCGACGTAGGGTTGCTGGAGGTCGTGGTAATGTCTTCCATGTAAAGATTTCGGCTGCCATGCAGCAATTTTCTGTTGATTGTTGACTAAGCGTTCGTTCCGCTGTGTGTTTCGATCTGCAAGGTTTAGTGGAGTAAAACGTTTATCTGTAAGTGTAACTACTTCATGAAATGTGGATTCTTCTGATTGTTTATGGAAGTAGTGCCTGAGTGATAAGATTTGTTTGTTGTGTAAATTGACAATATCTATTATGCCTCTTCCGCCCTCGCCTCGAGGTAGAGTCATCTGTATACATGATAGAGGGTGGTGTTTGCGATAAGCAGTGAGAGTGGTGTTAACAAGACGTTGAAGGTAAAATATATCGCTCTGGGACCAGTTAATTATACCAAATGAGTAAGTGAGCAAAGGGATTGCAAAACTATTAATTTCTTTAGATAAGTTACGTGAATTGAGCTGTGAGCGAAGTATTATGTTAAGCCGATGTTTAAAATTCTTTCTAAGTTCTTGTTTTGTATTTTTTTGGTTAATCTGGCGTGCTTGTTGAAAACCTAGGTACTTATACGTTGCGTTTGGCTCTAATGATTCTATAGTTTCTCCGGATTCAAGTGTTTTCCTCTTTGAATTGAAAATGTTTTGCATTTATACTACTACTATATATTTATACCAAATTGCATATGAATGTCGTTTCAGAATGTTTGTGTGATGTCTGCTAAACGATGGAGTGATTGTGGACTATTGCTGTATAATTTAATATCGTCCATGTACATAAGATGAGTGAGAGATAATTGTTTGTGTAATGTTGTAATAATGTAGCCGTAATTTGAGGCATTAAGTGCGTGAGATAGGGGGTTTAAAACGAGACAAAACCATAATGGACTGAGCGCGTCACCTTGGAAAATACCTCTTCGTATCAGATGTCAGTATACAACTTTCGCCTACGGTTTTTAGGGTTCCGTAGCCAAATGGCAAAAAACGGAACCCTTATAGATTCGTCATGTCTGTCTGTCTGTCCGTATGTCACAGCCACTTTTTTCCGAAACTATAAGAACTATAATGTTGAAACTTGGCAAGTACATGTATGTTGTGAACCGCTTTAAGATTTTCACACAAAAATAGAAAAAAAACAAAAAAAAATTGGGGTTCCCCATACTTAGAACTGAAACTCAACATTTTTTTTTTCATCGAACCCATGCGTGTGCGGTATCTATGGATAGGCCTTCAAAAATGATATTGAGGTTTCTAATATCATTTTTTTCTAATCTGAATAGTTTGCGCGAGAGACACTTCCAAAGTGGTAAAATGTGTGTCCCCCCCCCCTGTAACTTCTAAAATAAGAGAATGATAAAACTAAAAAAAATTTATGATGTACATAACCATACAAACTTCCACCGAAAATTGGTTTGAACGAGATCAAGTAAGTAGTTTTTTTTAATACGTCATAAATACAACATCGATCAAAGTTACAACGAACTACAAGAACTTTTATACTATGTTACTTGTTGTATTCTTGATATCAAAAATAGGTAGGCACTTTTAACTAGTACCTACGGAACCCTTCGTGCGAGAGTCCGACTCGCACTTGGCCGGTTTTTAATCTAGTTGTCCAGTTCGGCATAATGGTTTCAAGAAAATGAATTAACTGTGGATGGATTTTATAAAGTTGAAGTACATCAAGAAGCCAACTATGGGGTACAGAATCATATGCCTTTTTATAATCGATGTACATGGTGTTAATGTCTCTTTTCGTGTTCATAGCTTGTTTCATGGCAACTGAATCAATATTAAGTTGCTCTTTGCAACCCTGACTATTTTTGCGGCATCCTTTTTGCTCTTCAGATAGTATTTGATTTGTAGATATATGTGAATGCATGAGTTCTGCTATGCAAGATGTCAATATTTTGTAAATGGTCTGCAAACATGTTATAGGTCGATATTTAGCTGGGTCCTGTCTATTATTAGTGTCCTTTAGTATCATATATGTTAGGCCTTGTGTGATGTATTCTGGTACTGACTCTGGTGTTTTTATAAAAAGTTTATGTGTTTATATAGTATATGATGCATGGATGTAAATTTTGGATCCAGGAATCACGATGTTCCTTTCAAACTTTGTCAACATTTTTCACCTGCTTAGGGGTAGAATTTAGAAAAATTCTTTCTTAGTGCACACCTACGCCACTTAAGAATTATTTGTGCAAAATTTTCGTGTTTCTAAGCAAAGCGGTTTCAGCTGTGCGTTGCTCGATCAGTCAGTCAGTTATTGCTTTTAAATTTATAGATGTACTTATCTATTTTAATCCTTACGTGTCATATGTCACGATTCATTATATCCAAATTTTACTTCGTATAGGAAACTAACATTTTATGACAACCTCCGTAGCTATATTTGGCTCGCTTTACATCTCGGAGGTCGTGGGTTCGAACCCCACGCTGGACATTTTTTTTTTTGGTGTAAATTCTAAGGTTTCTTTTCGGGTCTAGTTAGTTGAGGGACTACCCTCCGTGCCTCGGAAAGCATAAAACATATACATAAATAACATGAACGTTAAGTCCCGTACATTATATTTTACATTATAAAAATGTTCATGTTCATACATCCAAAAGGTGCCTGTAAAACAAAACCCGCAAACTGCGTAAATATAGGTACACAATGCACAAGTAAATTAAGCAGGCACGTTAAAATGAAATTACTAAATCTAACACCAATCACTGTGGGGATGCGGTGTAAGTCTCACTGTAAGTCGTGGGTTCGATCTCCAATACACTAAGACAATTGCAAAACCCTCCCTCGAGAAGAGGCCCATGTTCGGCAGTGGACGTTATGCGGGCTGATACGCTTTGCAGGCGGATTGGTGACCGCAGTATTATTTTGATTGGTGACCGCAGTATTACACAGGGAAACGCTGCTGCCCATTCCCTGGTATAGGCTATAACAATCGGGACTAACGGCTTAACGTGCTTTCCGAGGCTCGGAGGGTAGTCCATCAACCAACCAGACCCGGAAAGAAATCTTAGAATTTACACTAAGATTTCCTGTCGGTGTAGGGATCGAACCCACGACCTCCATAATGTATGTCTACATAATATATTTCACCCAAATTGCGATTTCTAAACACTAAGAGGAAGTAGCAATTACCAGTCTCTAAAATTGTTAACGGAATATTATTTGAAAGCCTTATTTATATTTTCTGCAGTCTTACGCCTAATAAAAGTACTGTACAAATGTATGTATCTCTAATATGTGTAATTGTAATTGACATGTTGTATTTTTATACCCGACAGCTTTTAGACTAAAGCTATATAAACCATTGTAATAATAATGAACAATTATCAAATAAACTTAATTAATTTAACATAGTAAATTGATAAGCCAAAATATGTTTTGACTATTTACAAATACCTGTAATAGGTAATAGGTGTATTTTTTTTTATTTACTTATTTGATTGATTTAATTAAACTTAATTGGGACTGGGCTGGAAATGTCTGCCTAATTTTAGCCCAATTTTAATCTGCATGTCAGATAAGAAATGGGCTAAAAGAACCACCGATTGGATCCCAATAAACGCACGACGCAATCTCGGCAGGCCGAGACGTAGATGGCGGGACGAGCTTGACTCCTACCGTAGGTACTTTCCGGCACTCGCAAAAGACAGAGTTGTGTGTAAATGGGAGAGGGAAGCCTTTGCCCTGCAGTGGGACAACACAGGCTAGTTAGTTATTTAAATTTGGATTCCTCATAACAAAAACTCTATTTAAAAAAGCTTTACCTAGCAAAACTTAGAGTCTCTACGTTTTGCTACGTAAAGTGAAAAAATACCTAATAACTAAAAGCTTAGTTACCACTGCATGCCATTTTGGGCTTAGAAGAGACCATCTCATGTCTTCCCGTAGGTGTCGTAAAAGGCAACTAAGGGCAATACACCAGATGGATGGGCATCGGCATCTATCAGCTCAAGGTTAGCATCTTACCGCGATGACCAATGCTGAGCAGTGGCCGTAAACGAGCTGATGAAGTAAGGAAGTGAAGCTACCGTTGCATCACCCATATCAATGATACGGAAGCCGGACTACAAGAGCCCCGAAAGTGTGTTGTAGATGGCTTCTCCAACAAGTTTTATATAGGGCCAGTCTAGGGCTCGCTGCCCATAACAAACTCTTTAGCCTTATAACATATACTAATATTATGAACTGAAAACTTTGATTGATTCTTTGAACGCGCTAAACTCAGGAACTAGTTATCTGATAGCCTATTTATCGAGGAATACTATAGCATATCATCATGCTTAGGCCAATAGAAGCGTGGATGAAAGAAGAAGTCACGGACTCAAGCTTATTTCTTAATAAAGATTTTTATAATGTTATAAGAGATAATTTCATGCCGGTCATCATGAAATTATCTCAAAATCATTGTTCAAGCACATTAAAATAAGAAAAGATAAAATAACAGGTAAAATGTAGCTACAAAATTCATGCTGCCACTTATAACAGAGAATAGCTGCCCTATGTTAGAATAACTTTTCTCTGTCAATATTTATTTAGTTGAGGTTCTAAGTATTAAGAGCGTATTGCTACTAAGGAAAAAGTTGGCGTTGGAGTTAAAAATCAGTACTATCTCGACTAACTTTATTCACAAATTCTGGTTACTAAAAATCGAGTTATAACAGCAAACACATGTTTATAGGTAGTTTTTTCAATAAAATCACTGAGTAATAAAAACAATTTTATTTAAAATGTAGTAAGTAAGTATAGATAATAATATATTTATCAACTATTCTGTGATGTTGCACGATTTTTTAAATAATTCATATAAACCAACATTAATTTGATCTCATTATGTTAAATCACTTCATGTAATGTAATGAAAAATATATATTGTCAATACGGATTTAATTGTAATGACCATAAACAAATTTAACCAAATCAATGCTGGCTTAATCCCCGAAACACTTAATTAAATTTCTACATCTAAATAACGGATCTTGATTCAGCTTGTTCAAGCAAATGTCACATATAATTATATTTAGAATATTATAACAAACTTAACAACAAGAGAGACACGTAATTTAGGAATGTAGAAAAGCAGCATTAGCCCTTATTTAACGGCTTAGTTAAATACATATAATATGGATAGGTACTAAAGTTACTCGGCGAGCGCCGCCTTCAGGCGCCCACCTCATAGTGGGCGGCGAATATATTGCTGTCGGGGACAATATGCGATATCTAGGCATAGTCCTCGACAGCAGATGGAGCTTTGGGGCCCACTTTCAGCGGCTGGCCCCGAAGCTGGTGGCGGCGGCGGGTGCTCTTGGCCGGCTTTTGCCGAATCTCGGCAGACCCGGGAGCACTTGCCGCAAACTGTACGCCGGAGTGATCCGCTCCATGGCGCTCTACGGTGCCCCCATTTGGGTCGACGCCCTGAAGAGGCGAAACATGGCCCTGCTGCGACGTCCGCAGCGGGTCATGGCCATCAGGGCGTCCCGCGCCTACCGCACGGTCGCATTTGACGCGGCCTGCCTCCTTGCGGGGTCCCCTCCGTGGGACCTGGAGGCGGAGGTTTTAGCCGCCGCGTACCGGCGGAGGTGTGAGGGGGCGCGTTCTGGCCGCGACCCCTTCCCGGAGGGTGTTGCACGGTGGCGGACTGAGGTCCGTCGCGAAACCCTCCGGAAATGGCAGGAGCGGCTAGAGGCCGCGCCGCGGAGCGGATTACGAACGGTGGAGGCGATTCGGCCCCATCTAAAAAAGTGGGCCGGTCGCCGTCACGGCGACGTCACCTACCACGTTGCACAGGTAGTAACAGGCCATGGCTGCTTCGGCCACTACCTGTGCAACGTGGCGCAGAGAGAGCCGGACACTCGCTGTCACCACTGTGACTGTGCCGACGATACGGCACAGCACACGGTGGTGGAGTGTCCGGCGTGGGCCAACGAGCGGGAGGAGCTCGTTGGCGTGGTGGGAGACGACCTCTCGCTGCCGACCATCATTTCGAAGATGGTCCAAAGCGAGAGGTCGTGGGAGGCGGTTGCCTCCTTCTGTAGACAAGTAATGTCACAGAAGGAGGCCGCGGAGCGGGAGAGGGAAGTAGATCCCTCCGCCCACCCGCTTCGCAGACGGCGTGTTGGCCGTCGGCGGCGGGCTGAAACCCGCCGCCTACCACCCTAGGCTCGGCCTCGGGGAGTGGGGGACATGGGCCCCGCTCCCTTCGAGGCTGACCCATGAGGAGTAGGGACGCCTCTACACTCCGGGCGTCCCTATAATTGGGCAAATGGGCCACTGTAAGTGTGGCCCTGGAGATCCCGCGGTACCATATTGGCCGTGGGTGCCGTCGGGGGGCCGGATTGCTCATGCGTACCCGGCCCCCACCAACGGCGGATCGAAGGAGTGTCCGGGAGGTTTTAGTGGTTGGTAGGGTCCTCTCCTCGTGGTATGAGTTTAGCATACCACGCTATGGAGAGGGCGAGTCCCACATATCCCACCGCCAGCGCGCGAATACGCTGCAGCGGCGGCGGTGGGAATGCGTAAATGCATTTCCCCCCGGACAACAAAAAAAAAAAAAAAAGGTACTAAAGTTATTGATCATTTAAAATATGCGTTTTTTTATCGTCGTTATTGGACAAATTTTGTTCTTTAGTCAGAGCCGTTGATGAACTTTTCGAAGGATTCTTTGTACTCGCCGTTAGGGTCTTGTTTAGCGGTAAGTTCTGACCAGATCTTGGGTGTCTTAGTCTGGAAGCCCTTGACAACAATGCGGACCAACTCACGCTGTTTAGCTGAGCATTTGGCACAACTGGTTTTCAAAGCTTCTGGGATTGTTTCTGAAAGGAAAAGTTGCGTTGAGTATCTAATCCGTGATTTTAGATAGGTATATATTTCATAAACCAGTGAGTTCTTTTTAATATCTAAATGGATAAAAACACCGTATAGCTATTTCCGCATTGAAACTAAGTATTTTATTTTTTTGATAATTATATAATCAGAATTGTCACCTAAGTGAGAATTATTGATGACTTGTTAGTTTCTGATCAAAAGTAAAAAGTAACTCAAGTGTGGAGTTGAGTTACTTTAGAGTTTTTCTCATTTTCTTTTCCAAACTATTCTTCAAATAATCGGTGAGAGCTATTTTACCTTTTTTTTTGAGGCACAAACATCAATTAACTAAAAATGAATAACTTGTTTATTTTCTTCTTTTATAGCAAATGACGCAAATATGTAATTGGATGGAATTTAAATTATTGTTTATCTGAGCTTCTTTTTACTAGGTTACATTAGAACATATTATTACCATGCATTAGCAAAATATGTTCCTATCGTATAGATATCATAAAATAGATACGAGTAAGTAACTATTTTTATCAAATATGGAATATTTGATATTTTAATTATATTACTTTAAATTATAAATTCTTGACATTACCTATACTATTGACAATCTGTTTATAAATAAAAATTAATCAGCTAAATTAATTCACGCACATAACTTGATAGCAAATTGAGGAAATGTAGACGGGCATAAACATAACATATTAAAATGTCCATTTGGAAAAAAAACCAGAAGACGATAAACAAAGATATGTACTTACTTTTGAATTCAGTTCCCTCAGGTGTGCAGGGTCCGGCACCAAGGAAGCAGTTGCCATAGGCGGTGAGCAACCTGGTATTCTCTACTAATTCATTGGCATCAAAGTTGTCATACCGGGTGTCATAGGTTTCTTCAGGACGCGAGTAAACTACCGCGGCGAGTGCAGCAAGGACGATAAGGAACTTCATTTTTAACTGAAATATAAATATGTCAGTCGTCAAATACTAATTATTATTCATAATTGGCGATTTGGTGTTCAGGTTCTATTCCCACTTGAGACCAGAGATAGTTTTGGTAGTGTTCGTTATGTCGTCCACGACAGAAGGATTACATTGCGGAAGTTAATTAATAATAAATAAGATAAAAATCACATCATTGGTAATATGCATGGGATGCACAATTCAGATTGAATTACGATTAAAACCCTGTTTAATGCAGGGTTCAAAACATAATTAAATCTAAATTATGATTCATATTAACGATAATTTATTATTTCAACTGAATCTAATTATTTTAATTCATCCACATAAATATCAAATCCCTTGTTCAAATGAGGAATAGCTAGTTAACTTATAAAATTTTCCACTCACAATAATTGCACTTTATTATTAAGGAAATGTAAATTAAATGTCCTTAATCCATAAGGCATAGCCGACACACACAAGAAACCGAGCGTATTGACCTCCAAAATTAAGTGCAAGGCACCTCACATGCACTAAAAAAAATAAAGTATTAAAAATACTAGATATATGTGTATTCAAATATACTTACATATCAACTGGTTTGTACCTTTGTCTTAATAATACTGTTGTTCGCAGCTTCATAACTTCTTTATATATAAAATTTGGCGGATGAAGTTTTAAATGTAAACATTAAAACATCTTTGGTCAGCATTGGTCAAATTAGCTGACAAGTCAAGATGGCGAATCGTGACCATTGGCCAAGTATACGTTTTCATTGAAATATTGTCACTGCATCATTGTTACATACGTGATAATAGTGTGGACAAACAAATCTTGATTTGTCGCTAAAATACAGGACTGTAAAAATATGGTTGTATTATATATTTTTATCAACATCGTCATTATCATCAGTCCGTATATCGTCCATTGCTGAACATGGGCTGTCGTCCGAGGGTAGTCATAAACACCACGCTTGCTAGGCGGGTTATTATTTATGTTGTTACAAACATGGAAACAGAGCTGCTCGTTCTCTGGTATACGATTATTAAAGATGATGTTATAAAAATCAAGCTTAACTTGCTTACCGATGCACGCTACAACCGTGCTTCGGTAAGCAAGTTAAGTAGTCCCTCAACCTACCAGACCCGGAAAGAAATTTCAGATTTTGCCTCCGAGATTGAAAATCGAGTCTTTCACCTCTACACGGAGATTGTCTGATTGTGTTGATATTGTTTTATTTATATATGCCACTGAAAAAAAATAAAAATCGTAAGTTGATCAACTTTCTAGTTGGTTAAGAAACTAACGAGTTAAAAAAATACCTAAACCTTACCTAAGGGGTTCAACAGGATCTAGTGAAGTTGAAGTTTTTTTTACAACAGTAGCATCGCTTAGAAAGGTTAGGTAAAGTAAAAATAAAATTAAGTAAATTATGCGCGTTCACTGAAACTGGCAACTAAATTTAAAAATATGAGTGGCACGAAAGTGACATATACATTACCTAAATGAAAACTTTCATAATCCACCATTTGATATTTCTAATCCCTTTCCAGAATATGTCATAGAAGCAAAAACCTCGTGGCTGGCTTTCATAAATGTCCATCCGAAAAGAAACGACGTCCTCGCAATAAAATAAAAAAATATATGTTAATTTTTTGATTTTGGAAATCCCCATTTCAATATTTTGTTATTACAAAATATTGAAATGGGGATTTCCGTGCTGTTAAATAAAATAAAGGAAAAGTCAATATTTCGATATAGATAATATAAATTTCACTGCAAGTTACACCTCACAGTTAATAATGTTAATTAGGCTTTGACAAAGTGTATCCCTAACTAAGTTAGATATAATTAAGTATAACTGGAAATATGACGTAGTGAATTCTAAAATAAATTTAATTTAAATTAAGAGAGGATAAAAAATCAATAAACATATAACAATATTCACTGGCAAATATCTAAATTTAGACTACCTTCAAAACGGTTAACTGTGTAAAAACAACTTCATTTAACACAAAAAAAAAACAACTTTTAATCGGTAAAGGAAAAAATTTAACAAAACCATCGAAGATTACCTAATTAAGATTTATTTATAGAACAAAACGATAGTGATTGACCCCTGAGACGCTACTATCACTTCCAAAAACACGACACAACAGTTTATCAACACGTAGGTACTAGATTAGGGTCATATGGGCTCAACGAAGATACTAAATATATAAAGCTGGGAAAGCAAACAGACCACATGCTGTGAATTGATGAACGTATCCGTGAAATGTTGCATGTAACGATAAAATATTACGTGTTCCTGGCCTTATTGCGCTCCCGACATGATCTCTGATGTCCTTATTTACATACTCACATACTGTAACACCAAATTAAGCAGTAATGTTATTTGATCATTTCTGTGCGTTTATCGACTGGCAGGCATTACATTTGAGCGTGCTTTGCTATGCTTGTCTTAATAAAAATTTCTGAAAAGGTAGTTCATGGATCGTACCAACGCTTTGGTATACGGCTCTTTCTCAAACAGAAAATATTGATTGATTGATTCAAAACTCTTTTTCATAATACACACAGTACACGTTATACGGGGTGATGATGAAGTTTATGGTAGACATCTTAGGTAAAGCCCCCAATGCCTTAACCAATTAAGCTACGGTGGAACCACAGCTGGTCATCGAAATTTATTAATCTCAACACGTCTCTAAGGGGACGTAGTAGTAGTGAGTATAAGGTTATTCCATAAAGTGTTTACAACATTTAATAAATGGGTAAATACATATGTTCACTAATGTATTTTGTTTACTGTGTTTTAATGTTTATCTTACCAAAAATACAGTTTGTGTAAACACATCTTAAAATATTACAGAGTGATTTCTACTACAGCCATTGCAATTGTGGTAATAGGTGTCGACTTAGGTCCTTGGTCAAATGGAAATGTCGTGTCTTTAAGGCAAGTAAAAACTTGGAGAAAGGAGGCGCACTGAGGACACCGAGGTTTTCGAAAGAAATCGCTCTTGACCAGTTTTTGTTGATTCTTAAGAAGGAGTTGCGACGCTTTTTCAGTCTTTTGAAGAGATGTTTGTATAGTTGACAATATGTTTGGTAAAATGAAGACGGCGTAATGAAATCTAAATAGAAGAATGGGTAATGATCTGGTAATAGCTATCGGTGGAAAGTTATTGATTACTTTAAATTTAACCAAATTATACTTAGTTTTTCCCTATTTATTTATTTACTTTTGTTAGCTATCGACTCATTTATTTACGTGAAATCGTGATGTAAATCTGGTCAAGTGCGAATTAGACTGTAAAACTTAACTTAAATAGAAGCAGTTGTTTGAAAAACTTTTACAAAAGAATACCATCATGCTTTTAATAATAAAATGTCTGAATGTTTAATTGAAATGTATTTCTATTTAATCGACAATCTGATTGAGACGACACTATCTTTCAAATTAACTTTAACATGATATACTACACGGACAATTATCTGCAATAGTGCGAAACTACAAAAAATCGACATAAAACATCACACTTTGACCCGTATGAGCAAAGTAATGATACAATAACCAAGCAACCTGCGCCAGAGCCTGCCCTATGTGAGTCTTGTACCTCGGTATAGGGTAGTTGCTGGCAGGAGAATTGACGTATCCCCGGTCTTTGACCTTTAGATTTAAGAGGAGTTTTGTGCAACTATCGCTATACTTAACAGTTCGCGGGCCTCTCAAACTTCGGGTCTACGAGGGCATCAGAAGGTTCTTTGCAAACTAAGAGTCGAGAGAGAACTAAAAGAAGAAAACTACATTATGCAAAGGCTATACTTTATAACAAAAAATTGAGCCTATATTAGTCCTGGATGACGTAGTTTTCTAATAGTGATTTTTTTGCAATCGACCAGTTGTTACGGAGCGTTTATTAATTTTGTATTTATTTGTATCTAATTATAATTTCCAATAATGTTTTTTTTTTACTTTATATGTATACCATACCAAAGATTTAATTTGTGATGAAACATCTCCTTCTTATCATTCAATCTTTCTTTTTGATAAGGCGGAACCTTTTTAATCCTCGCCCCTTGAAGACAATGTTGTATGTTATACTCCTTCATCCGCTCGTGTTATGTTAGCTCCTGTTAGGTACTTTCTGAAACCACTAACCTATTTGACACTCGATGCGGTGACTTCGGAACCTCAACAGATCCTATTCCGCATTGGTTTCTTACAAATATATCACACATGTTTTTCCATGTTTATTAAACAACCGATTAAGTCCATTGACCACTATCCTATGTTAATACAATTAAGAGTGAAGACTTGTATTTTTGTTTGTCAATCTACTTAAAAACTTTTTTCTTCCTGCCCTTATCTCTTGGTGGGGTTGGAACAGTATGCCTTCTTCTGTCACGCATCTCTATTTGCCGACATCTCAACACTCACTCCTTTCAAACACCTTGAAATTGAGGTAGAAGTTTATGAGTTTCTTAAATAAAGATTATTTAATATAATTCTTGGATTAGAGTAAAATGGGCTATACTTAATGATAATGATATACGGATAATACGGACGATAATAAAAAAAGGGTTATAAAAAACAAAGAAAAAATTTTTGTTGGTCATGTTACGCTTCAAGAGGAGAGGAGATAGCAACATTTTTTTACGAACCTTTCAATAGGAAAAATACAGGTAATACAACTTTTATTTTAGAATAATCGTTTTCCACAAAAAACAATTAAAAAAATCATTACGCAGATGAAACTGCGCGGGATAGCTAGCAATAATCGGTTTATTTAAACAAAAACGAGGTCTTAGGTTATCGTATTGTTTCCTCTATCAATATTTGAGTATAATTGACATTATAAAAGGCTAAGCTCATATGTACCATCCATAGTTTTGAGTTATTTAGCGGGAAGTAGACATTACAAACTTAATCATGAGCAAGTTCACGGTACGTACATTTCTCATGTTTTTTGTTTTGTTTTATATAAACCTAATGTTTTAATTATTGCATAAACTGCTCTTGTTTTACTAATACTTTCAAGAAATGACAAATAGAATACCTAATCATAATTTAACAACATAGTAAGAGGACCCATGCCTTCATTCAGAAATATTATTTTATTTGTATGGCTAAGGATGCACAGCTTTTTAGGTAAAAATATAAAATTAGTAGAAACTTTATAAAATGGGTCTATTGTCCCAAAAGCATCTTTATGCGTGCGCATTCCTCGTGTGTCATGTGTCACATGCGGACGACGGCAGAGGTAATAGGTAACGGTTCGGAGCTCAGCGCTCGCGTAGTCCGCGTAATGTTGGACCGAAGTGAGGGCGTTTGTTAAAACCTGGCAACTTTGGCCATAAAAAAGGTGTTTAATAGCAAAATGTTTTGTAATATCACTCTGACTATGGTTTTCAAGAAGAAAACTCATAAATGACTTAAGCTGGCGAGCTTAACTATCAACAATGGCGATTGTACATCATCTTTAATTGTTGTACTATCATAACTTACTTTTATGTGTACAATAAAGAATAAATTAAATAAATAAATATGTTTAATTCGTTTAATTGTTTTTGGTATGGTTTGGTATTTTGTTGTAAAACCATAATATATTTATACTTTCGATTTTGTAAATTTATGTAGCTAAGTGATATGTTTTCATAATTGCAGATTCTTCTGTTGCTCGTCGCCATGGTCGCCATTACCACTGCAAGACCCGATGGTAAATAATATACTATACTAGCAGCGGTCGCTCATTGGTCGGTATTCGACCATAATTAAAACAAATATAAGCACTGCACTCCTTTCTAAAACAATAAGTGTGCGAAATTTCATACTGCTCTGTCCGCGCAATTTTCGTAAAAAGTGGTATAAAGTTTTTTCTTTACGTATAATATACAGTGTTATTTTTAAAACACCAACAACCTTTCAGGGGGTGCAAGTTTAATGATTATAAACAACTTTTAGTATGGGACCAATCCTGATATCGCGAAAAAAATCAGCTGCTTTAAACATTTTGTCGAGTTAAGTGTAAATAAATATATGGAACAACTGATTTTATTTTGCGCTATCCAGTGTTTCACTTTCATCCCCCGAAAGGTTGTTGGTGTTTTAAAAATAACCCTGTTTTTTTTCTGACGGATACATACCTATAGTTAACGAAGAAGTTTGAGCTACATCACCGGGCAATTATTTTACCCATAAAATACTGACAACCTGGCCTCAACAAGTCCCGGAGGTCGTGGCCTCGATTCCCGCGTCCGACTAAAAAGTCTTTAAGGTCTTTTCGGGTTTGGTCGGTTGAGGGACTTATCTCATAAGGTGTTAGTCCCGATTGTTATGACAGCAGTGTTTATCTAGAGAGATAAACACTGATAATGATACTGATTTGCCATAGTCACGTCTTTTGGTGTAAATCTCTGTCTGCACCATAAGTGGACTAACAAATTTAAGTGAAGTGGGGAGACCGACATTTAACAGCTTTATACAGACTAATTAATAATTAATGTTTTACAGTTTAATAGCAGGAGTCTCTCTCCTGCCCTCGTGACCACTTCATAATTAAATATAGTATATTTTACAGCTGGATAACGCAGTTTTCTTATGGTGAATTTTTGATATCAGTTCAGTAGTTTCGGAGCCTTTTCAATGCAATCAAACAAACTAATCTTTCCTCTTTATAATATTACTGTATATTTTGTTCCAGGACCCAGCCCTAACGAAGGTATGTGACGTAAAGAAAATTAGTCGTACTCAACGAAATAATTTATTAATGATGTCGATCTATGTAGACACATTTTCAATTATAGATAAAATAACAGATTAAAATTGATTTGAACCTGTGCTAGGGGCAATCATTCGGATAACCTGTACTAATTATCTTTTATTGCAAGGCACTAGAGCTCATTTTGTCATGTTAATTTATCATTGACATCTCCTTGAGTGCAACTTTTTTTTTAAGCATAGACTTTATATATTAACTTTTTGATAATTATACTGATGGCAAATCTTCCTATAAATTATTAGAAACTACTAAAACATCACGGTGCATTTGTATTTTATATAAAGTTTTTTTTAAATTATGACTGGTTTTATCCAGTGACTTCTATAGATTCACAAATAGACTGGCTTTTCATAACATAAAACTTCTTTAATTTATAATATGCATGCAATAGGCACGTTCAGCAGTTATCCCGATCGTTATAACATCATCTCTACAGTATTACACCATAAAACGAAAAGCAGCGTTTCTCTGTGTGTTGCAACATAATACTGCAGTCGGGTGACTGCAGTATTATGTAGTATATTACACGTGATGATGGCAAAACCCTTCCTCGGAGTGAGGCCCATGTTCAGCAGTAGACTTTATGCGGACGGATGATGATGATGATGATTTACACCTAACACTCAAATCGTAGGTAATTTCATTATTGCAATTTAGTGATACAGACAACGTAATATTAACGTTGATACTGCAACGTATATTACGTTAAGTAGGCCGCTAGGTAAATAACAGACAGATTAATAAGGTCTATTTTCATTAGTCAAATAATATTTTATTTTCTGTTTTGTAAAGGGCATATATATATATATCAATTTGCTACATTTGATCTTCAACCTTATTAGCAATTATCACTTGATCATTGCAGTATCGCCGCAGATATGTCATTGACAATCGTCACAAACTTGCTCAGCAATTATTATGTTTCAAAGAGCCAGTTTATATATAGATATCATTGGTTTTATCAATGTCAAAACCTTAGCCAAATCTGTAAAATAGTATTTATAATCAATGTTTATTTAATTATAATATATTTTTTCTTTAATTCACAGTAAATGTCGTCGACGGCAGCAGTCAGAGTAAGAATCATAAATTCAATGTGTTATTTTAAACAATTTTCTTTTTTTAACTAATCCCGCACTATGGAAATCTATCGCTGTGTTGCGGGGACTTTAGAAACTCATAATTTACGGACACAAAGCACATCTAGAATCAGAACAACTATCTTTGGTTCATACAAATAGTTGACTCGGATGGTAATGAAACCCAGAACACCGGGTACCGTAACCACGGAGCCACCAGAACAGTCATTTATAGAGCAGTAATTATCATTAAATAGGAAAATTAAATAATATTTGAATTCTTTATTTTCAGTACAAGTGGTGGGCGGTGGTGAACAAGGTAGGATATCTTTCATGATCATTTTAATTTAATTATGATTCAAATTACTTATACCTACATCATTTAGAAATTTCATTAATCATCAATAATATTGTAAATGCGAAAGTAGCTCTGTCTGTCTGCTACGTTTTCACGCCTAAATAACTGGACTGATGTTGATGAAATTTGGTACTGAAGTAGACAAAACCTTTGGTAAGGACATAAGCAACTTTTTACCGCAAAAGCTAACCATAACATAAGAACTATTCAACGCGGGCGAAGTCGGAGGCAAAAGCGAACAATAAAATAAATTACGTCACTAATTTATAAAATTTTGGTTGAAAATCTCAGTAAACAAAATTGTGATGGAATAGTTTCATGTTTGTTTGTGAGAGACATAAGTAAAATATAATTTTTGCTTAAATTTTTAATAATTAGGTACAACCTACATATTGTAATGCTATTCATAGGCCATTTGATATTTATTTGAAATTTGTTTTTTATTTCAGTGAATGTCGCTGAACAACCTCAAGGTAATTGAATTTATTTTGCTATCTATTATAACTTTGCCTACCAATCAGCAAAATAGAAGTTTGTGGTATAAATATTGCTCAAAACTACTTGTATGTTCAAAGTTTTCTTGAACACAACATGTACTTGTGAAATAAATCCCAGTGTTGCAGGGGACTTTACAAACATATGATAAGCGAACACAAAATACACCCAAAAAAACAAATAGGTTAGCACCAAGTGAGTTGTCTATGGCAACGATGGCAACATCCCCTTAGAGGCTCATCCCTTAGAGGTTCAACAGTGGAAGTTAAACGGGCTGATGCTGATGCTGTAATAAAGTTTGTGTATGTTATCTAGAACGAGCATAAGTGTTACATAGTTTAAGTGAATGAAGATCAAGGCCACTTGAGTACCACAACAATGGGAATTGTTGCCGATAGCATTTTATTAGAAACCGCCTTATCAGCACATCTGTATATGGCATTAGTATCAGCCTACTAATTGTCGGTGTTCTAGGCCAACGTTCTAGGTTCTAGGCATTTACAGTATAGTAGGTACTGATAGCAATATATTTATATATATGTGCGCCGCCGACTACGAAAGCCAGTTTTAGTTGGCTAAACCTGATTAAGCAATGCAAGGATCTATTTTATATTGCAGTTCTGAATACAAGCTGATGATGATGATTTTAGGAGAATAGCTAGTGCTACAGTGTACATCTTCCACATAATAGCATTTTGAGTATATTAGTGTGTCATAACATCCATCTTCAATATGTAGCTAAAAATCGAACAAAGATAAACACGACAAATAGCTGTGGATTAGATCATGTCTGTATTATGTAAGACAAATGAAACGCAATCAAATATTCATTACTAAAACATATATTGGTGCAGTAAACACAGACTATACAAATAGTAGTATAATTGCATATGTCACTAATGTTAGTGTACAGTAAAGCATTATAAGAATATACCTATTCGTTTTATTGTTTATGTTGCTGTCGCACCTAACTGAAGTGCTAATTATTGAACTCGCATTTGTCTGTAGATATTGGAAAAAAAACACAAAAGATTTACTTATATTCCTAAAGCATAAGTAAATTTGTCTAGACTTTTTCTCGGAAATGGACATGGCCGTATGCTGCCACCTACCTCCTAAATTGTTTACCAAAATAAATAATACTAGCTTCCCGCGCGCGGTTTCACCCGCGAAACTCCCGTTCTCGTGAGAACTTCATAATTAAATATAGCCTTTGTCACTCAGGGTGAATGTAGCTTTCCAATGGTGAAAGAATTTTTGAAATTGGCACAGTAGTTTTTGAGTTTATTCATTACAAACATCTCATCTTAAACATCTTTGTTCTTTTTAATATTAGAATAGATTACGCCATCAGATAGCTTATATCGTAATCTTAAATGTGACATTGTACCACAATTCTCAAAACACTAAAACAGTAATTTTCTCGTAAATACTACGTATTCATATACCTACTAGTTATGAGGCAATCGTCTTGGGCTTTATCACCTCTTGCTTACCTACAGCCTTAAATGTAAATTACTTGAATATTATCCTATTACAAATATTTAACTATATTTTAATAAATTAACTGGGAATTTTGGTTCATAAATATAATTCGTAATTTCTTATATATTTTTGTTCTTGTGGACACTAGTAAGTTAAAAAGTATTGGCTTACGGTAGATAGTCAACCTTTTATCGCAAAACACTGTCTATAGTAAATACAGAAGAAAATAAGTAAAATATAAAACTCTCAATAAATAGGCATAAAAGTCATAATTGTATAAAAGCATCAATTCAATGATAAATTAAATTTCAATTCGTAATTATTTTTCTTTTTCAGGACCACAACCTAGAGATGGACAAGACGGATAATATAGATAGATTTTAAGGATAATCAACAAATTGTATTTATCAATTTCTTATGCTATGTATCTGAACAAATAAGTCTGTATAAGCAATGTTTGTTTCTATCATATATATTTTAAAGTCAAATGTGTGTTTCATTTGTTTATTTATAAAACGTCAGCCGTTCTGCAGGTTTTTATCAGTGAAACTCATTTTATTTATTCTATATAAGTTGACTTAACATACGTTGTCCTTTCTACTCTAAAACTCTATATTAACTTGAATAAACCCAAACTGTACCTACTTTAGAGCGGAAGCTGTTCAAAACTGATCGAAAATTAAAAAAAAAATGTCTACAATCACACACACACAAATTTTAATATGGAGTTATTAGTACAATAGTATTTGTTTAACCAATTTTGTTTTATTCTTATTAACGTATGACTATGTACTATGTGCGCTCTAAATATCTAATCTTTGTTTAAAACACTGTTTCTCAGTAAGTGAATAATGTAAATTCTTTATGAGAAATAAAGTATTCTTAAAGCGTATATAGATAATAATACAGAAGTGACCGATAATATTTACCAGTTAGGAAATAATGCGACCTAATTCAATGAGCAAGGTTATGTTCAATAAACTTCGTAGTCTGTCTAGTTGATGTTCAATAAAATAAGGCGACCTTTGGTCGAACAAACATTACTTTAGCTGATGTAATACTCGTCTTTTAGATTAACATACATCTTGACGTGTTTGTTCTTTAATCTCAAAATTTCTGATATTATGTATGAAAAAATAGTCAAAAATGTCTAAATAGTGATTGAAATTATTTGAAAATTCCAAGGTCCTTTCTTTGTTAAAAGTCAGAAATTAATCCTGTTCCTCAATCAATTATTTATTTAGCGAATGTTAAATAAGGGGTCTATGTGCATTATTTCCCAAGAATTAAATGCAGTAGCAGACGAACGAATTTCTATACTGATATTCAAATGACATTTTTCAAGTTTTGAACCTAATTGGTGATATTGCCTTTTACGTTTGCAATTTAAATAAGATAAGCCATATCAGATCAAATTATCTGTTAAATAGCTAAATGCGAACCTTTCACCTCAATGTATAAATCAAATTTGAATCAGCAGAATTTATAATATCAAGCATTTTAGTCACGCTCAAGTCATATATATGGTAAATGCGACAGTTAGTAAGAACACACTACACAGAGCCCACCGACCCGCCGGAGAAGAGTGCGCCCTCCCTCGCCCTCCCGACACTTAATTTGCAAAGAACTTTCCGACGCCCTCGTAGACTAGAGGACTAGACGAGAGGTCCGTGAACTATAAATAAGCGCGACAGTTGCACTAAACTCCTCTAAATAACTACTAGTCATGATCCCTCTGTCAGTGACCGCGCCCCAAGCTGATGACGCACAGGGGGCGCCCAGATCAGATTGATTAGTTTGTAGTTTATAAAAAAAATTATAAGGCTGGAGACCTGCTCGCCGTTATGTCTGGTGAAAGGTCAAAGTCAAAATATTTTATATTCGTATGGACAAAATCATTTTTTTTGTGACCTGTTTCTTTTCCTGATGCCAATTCAAGGCGTATATAATATCTTAACTTCATCAACTTGAACAGCCCGTTTACTTCTATTCCTAAACATGGGCCTCCTCTTTACAGACCTGGGCCAGCCAGCGTCGTTGAGGGATATTGACACAATCACCTCGCTTAGCAGGCGCATTGGTGATTGCAGCAAGATAGTGAGTATCCTTGGGCTGATAGATGCTGCTGCCCATCAATCAGATGTATGTCCCTCAGTCACCTCTTAAGACACCATAAGAAGTTGTGGGGTGGTCTATTCTAAGCAGAGAAACCACATGGCTACATCATCATCATCCCGCCCGTATAACGTCCACTGCTGAACATGGACCTCCTCAAGAGGAAGGGTATTTGCCATAGTCACAACGCCTGGCAAGGCGGATTGTTGACCGCAGTATTATGTTGTACCACACCAGGAAATTCTGCTGCCCGTCCTTGATATACCATTATTACGGATGATGTTATAAGAATCGGGATCTACAATTTACATAAAGATTTTCTGTCCGGCGTGGGGATCAAACCCACGACCTCCGAGATTTAAAGCTAGCCAAATGCCGCTACGCTACGGTGGTTGTCTTCTGATTCCAATTAAATAGTTCATTCCCATTGAGGATCGATGAAGATTATACAAATAAATCAATTTGTCATAGGAACAGTTATTACTCCCTTACAAAATGACACGAATTGTACTTATCAGATATATTTTTAGCACCTTCAAGTAAACTGTTAACTGCCAATAAGTAAATCACGATTCATACCCCGTAGCGCCTGCTAGATTTTATTATTTTGAAGCAGTCGAAATGTTTCTTCAACGAAGCGGTATCAAATAAAGTTACTTATAATGAAAAATAACAATAACTATTTATTAAGTTACGCGGAAGAGTAGTCATAATATATTTTACTAACTGACTTAATTGGGTAAGTGTTCACTTAATTTACACTGTGTTAGTCTCAGTTTCAAGCAATCCAAAACCGTAGCTCGCTATATATATTATTATATTAGAAGGGTCGGCATCAGTTGACCTACTTACGTTTATTCACGTTATTTTTGTATTATCTCTCTTATTAATCGATTTCAATGTCAACTGCGTAATATTCCTATTTGGGAATTCGATTTGTAAAACTGACACACTGAAACTCTCATATTTTCCTTATAGACATATCATGTTCATCGTCAGTACAATCAAGACATGAAGTATTATAGTAAATCCCATTGTGCTCGTTGTGGGTCCAATCAATCCAATGACATCAGATTCTAAAAGAGTTGCTCTGGTACGACATTAATTGAACGCGACGACGGGCCCGCTCAGCGCGACTGTTCCAATCTAGCCTCGTTTGCAACACTCGTCTCACTATCGACGGCACACATACGATATTTTTTTTCAAGAAATGAGTCTTTATATCGCCGGTTTTATCTGCGCTCTAGTCTTGGTAAGTTTATTTAATTTGTTTTAGTACTTTTAATATGTTATTATCCATTTCGTTCCATCAATAATCAATTTTGATCACTCCTTTTATGTTGGTAGTCAATTAGCGTACTGAACTACTCAGTATAGTAATGTGACACATAACAAACGTAAAAAATGGTGTGAGTAACCTTGACGTCATTTCAGTACTTATCGATAAGTTATTGTTTTTTTGTCCTTGCAGGCAGCACTAGTCGTCGCATGGATAGCCTACTGCATGTTCGTGAGAGAAAAACATAAATCTGAACACTTCCAGTACAATATATCGGATCTGCAGCACAAGAATTATGTATTAGGTCAACATGAAGAGGCTACCAAAACTGAAGAAAAGACGGAAGGTACAAAAATTACTGCTGGTGTGTTCATTTTACCTAGTCTGAAGAATAAACAGCATGATGAGAATTATGACAAAAGACCAGACTACCCAGAAAGTCCTGCGCCAGTTTCACATCCTAGCACTGATAAACTAATTGAGATACTAAATGACGTGGATGCAGATGTACACTACAGAGATGGAATTTACGAAGTCGACTCTCCGGCATACCACAGCGATGTGTAATATTGCACAATAAATAATGTAATTTCTAAGTAATTTGCAAGCGTTGCACAAAAAAATAATATTAAGCACTTTCACTTATGCCTACATATTTTGTGAATATTTTTATACTTAATTAATGTTCCAATAAACCATGTCATTTGCTTTTTTTTCGTTATTGTTTGAATTTACTCTTAAGCTAAATTATAATAATGATTTAAATCTTATATTTAAATGTTCAATAAAATATCTTGGCGGATACATTGTTAGTTATATTTCTTACACTCAAGTCAGCTGATGATAAAAGCCAGTACTATAACGGGTTGTAACTAAATGTTAAAATATACAACAAAATGAAATAAATAATATTGACCAACTTATGTAACAATGTCTTAGTGTCGCTTTGACGTAACCACTAGATAGCGGGAACAGGTTATTGCGTTAAACTCTTGATGCTGTCTGCCATTTTATCGATAGTACTCTTCTCAGTTGGTTTGAACACGTGGACAACTGCGTCACCGGCGTCTGACAGGGTCTTGACCATCTCCGTCCATGCATCCTTCATAGACTCCATGACGTCACGCTTCATTCGCGACTCCTCGTTATATGAGGGAAGCGCTAGTACGATCGCGAACGTCAACTGCAATTAAGGATACATTTATGTAGGGCCACGGAAATAGTACAGCACTTTAACGGTGCTGATGAGATTGTTGACTTAGGTTAGTATTAAAATTCTTGTTACAAAGATTTTCGCCTTCCGTGCTAAGCCAACGAAATTTAAAGACATTTTTGAATATGATATTTGTAGTTTTCAAAGTTATAACACGATATTATTGATCGATATACAATTTTTCTGTATTTGCTTCTTTACTATAAATTATAAAACACCATCTCCATCAAAAGTCACGAGCATCGAACTAATAATTAAGAACTATTTAGATATGAATTTAATAGGTAGATTTTATATTAACTAAACACAGCGTTATGAACTACAATAATAAAAAGATCGATAATCGATACTTACAAAGAACAACAAAATCGTCAATCGCAAATCCATAGCCGCTTTTCCACGTTGCTGCTGTCTGTTCTACTTCCGCTGTATTGACTCTGACCCAATTGGTATCAATAAGTTTATTGTGCCTCTGCTTGTTGAAAGGTGCAACAATGGTTGTGCTAACCGTTCGACGTGACAACTCCTACTGGACACAAAGGATTCACAGGAAGGTCCGAATTCAGTTTAACACGCACGTTTGTCAGAGTAATCAGGCGAGCGAACAAAATTATAGGGGACAATAGCAGATGACGCACAAGGGCCAATGCAGTGTTCGTCAAACTTTAAAAAAAAAAGGTGATGTCTCACATTTGCAAATCTTAAGTTTCAGACATATCTATCTTTACTTATATTATAAAGAGGAAAGATTTGATTGTTTGTTTGTTTTGAATTGGCTCTGAAACTTCTGGACCGATTTGAAAAATTCTTTCACCGTTGGAAAGCTACACTGTCTCCGGATGACATAGGCTATATTTATTAATGAAGTTCACACGGGAACGGGAGTTACGCGGGTGAAATAGCGCGCGGGAAGCTAATAAGAATAAAATCAGTCATATAAATAAATAGAAGGAACACCCGGGGCTTTTTAGTTGGTATACCCTCTCTGCGACGCGACTAACGCGACGCAAATTTTTTTTGGAGATGGATAGTGGTTCATACCCTTCGCTGAGGCGGAGATCCCTCATTGAAATTAAGACGGCATATTTTTAAGATATTCACAAATCAAAACATTTTTTTTAAAGTAGAGAAATAAGAAATAAAGTAGTAGATTGAAAGTACGTGTACATATCCGATATTTTTTTCAGTGAATAAATAGGTATTCAATATGGTTCTCTATTGTGTCACCTAATTTTTTTATCCATAATTCAAAGTGCCATAACTTTTTTTGTCCTAATTATCATTTGTCCGAATGATAACTTACCCGAACTTAATAATAATATCATATAATATCACATGCCAAAAAATTAAAAAAAAAAAAAAAATTAATCCCTACATGTAATATGCCTAAATTCATTTGTCATAAATATTACAATCAATAATAAATGAAAGACATAAAACCGTTTTCAATAAAAGTTATAAGTCCTAAATTTAAATTACATAATGTTTATTTATAATAATAATATTTTTACACCAAAAATTTACTACTAACCTAACCCAACCTAACCGATTGTCATTCGCTTACAATTCGGTTTTGCGGATAAAACCTCATTTTTATCAAATGTTTGAGGACTAAATAATTTACTATAAATGAACATTCGGATCATTACACATTATTTAACACAATACTTAGGACATATGACTTTATGTCATGTAAATAAGGACATTCAATTATTATAGTACTCGATATTATGACAGAATACTTTTAGAACTAAAGATGTTGAACAAAATTTCGGGATTTCGAACATTATGGTTACTGAAGTTTATAGCAAACGTGTTATGGATAATGATTTTCGGACAAACTATTTTAGGAGAAGAAAGGGAGTACCATTCAATATTATAGCAAATTCTTATTTAAATAAACCTACCAATTACCTAATGTGATGATACTTCGCAACAATTTCATACGCTTGGAAGGTAGGTACCTAATTATAGTATGAACTATTTAATTGAAAATTGCACACACACACACAAATATAACCTCTAATGAAAACAATGGATAAGTACACACATTCGTACCTATTCATTTATTCAAGTTACTAAACAATAGGGTATACAACAATACAATAATTACACAATATTCGTAGAACTTTCCACTGAATCTTGTGTTTCGTCGCACTTCATTTTTAACTAAGCCTTTATTTTTTCCGTACTACAAAATGTAAATTATGCTTAAATGTGCATACTTTTTACTTTTGTATTCTCGGTCACATTCAAGTATAAATAAAAAAAACAAAAGTCAGCATCAACTTCAAACCAGAACATATCGAGTTAGACCTGTTTGTGGTTATTATTGATTGAGTATTATTTTAATGCATTAAACATATAAGACATGTTTATAATATATAATGTTTAAACAAATGTTTAAGAATTTTTGACCACCTTGATGACAACCTAAATTGAGTAATGGGTCTCCACCGGAGGTGACACGTCAATCCCACTGAACCATTACAGTAGAACAGCGATAAACAATTTGTCTTATACACTTTTACTACTTTTCGCAATAACAAACAGAAAAATAGTTTAAATTTCGTGAAAATGTTAGACAAACGTTTTATATTCCTTTGATATGATTTCTTCAATGACTTAATAGAAAGAATAATATCAAAAATCGGGAGTCTCGAATATTTCACTGGGTAAATTAAATTGTTACCTTTTCAGTTTTTCATTTGATTAGTTAATAATTTAATATTATCTACGTAATCACGTGTTAAATGAGAATGGATTAAATAAGAATAAATTACAATAATAGTTTATAATTAAAATTTATTTACGTTATTTTAGTAGTTACCGTGGAATTTCAAATGACTATTATGTTTAACACCTTGACGCCTAAATCATAGAACAGTGTTTTGTTTAAGGTATGAAAAATAATGTACAGAAATGTCAGTAAAAACTCTTGGCTACTTATTTATATGAATTCTGCTATATCATATCTTCTAACCAATATTTTTGAACCAATTTCCAACATCTTTAAAGAAATTCTTTATATTCTGGCCTGTATGGTCTGAAGAACTCTTTATCTTGGCTCCAAGGTCGTTAAAAAAGTCCTTCATGCCAGTCCCTGTATTTTCGCTCGACTTTTTTACCTTAGCACCAAAATTATTAAAACCTTCTACCACACTAGACCATTCCGCTGATGTTCTAGTTTCTGTAGCACACAGAAGTATTATAAGATGAACCTGAAAAAATGTTATCAATGTCATACTAGGTGTACAAAAATCTGTTTTGTACCCTAACTTATTGGTTACTGCAAGTCGCATATCTAATAAATATCAAAAACCGTTGTTTGTTCTAATATAACTTCTTTTGACTATAAATGTGTAGGTGTGTGTACACTATAATTTTTAGTCGCTGCTAATTGGTAGGACGATTTGCCATTACTATTATCATCGCAAGGTAACATTAACATTTAAAAAAAACATATATCTTTTACTCAAAAATTGTTCTTAAGAAGACAGCTATAATAATGTCAAAATTATTTCTAGTGCGTTGCAATACAAGATTGAAATTGAAACTTACAAATATAAATTTTAATGTTATTAAAAAAGTATATACCTAGATTGATCCTACTAGCTAAAATACTTGTATTCGCTGAGTATAAGCAACGACCAAAATCACTTAGAAACAAAAACTACAAGCATTCACAAATTTTGCATGGGTTTTAAGACTTAGATGACTCACTAAAACGGTATTTTGCAAAATTCAATCCCTAAGTGGGTAAAACAGGTGACAAGTGATAATTGTTAGCTATTCCAAAATTACGGCCTAACTTTGAAACGACTAGACAAATTCTGCCTGGGTTTTGAGCCGAATTCAATATTCGCAAGCAATGGCGTCAGCACGGAGACAGAGGCATAGGTGTAGGCAAGGAGCGTGGATGCAACACTGTAATGTAACGTACGCGAGTGAAACCGGTCAGGACAGCTAGCTTTAAATAAGTTTATTACTTACCAATAACGATAGGATAGCAAATTTGAAATGCATCTTTTTTAATGTAAGTTTATTTTTATAACCTTTATTCATTTACATATTTCGCATCTGCGGCAACCAAATCTAATCGTTTACGGTCAATCATCTCATTTTGTTTTAACCTATGTATTAATCAGTCGTTAAATTCCGATATTATGATTTTCTATACAAATATGCTTATCTTGCGATTTCTGTATTGAAGGTGAAAAAGACGTAAAATTTACAACTCAACAAGGTCGTGATTTATTTACTGCAACTTGTAAAGGTTCTTTTCGTAGGCATGTGTATAATCCAATACGAAAGACTTACGAATAACTACATTCTCAATTCACAGCTAAAATCGGTTATCGCAAAAATGTGTTAGGTTTTAATGCATAATAAAATTATCGGGCGAGTTGATGGAAAAATTTAATAGCAAATTACCATGACTGATACTTGCTGTGTGGTTTCTGGCTTCTATGTGTGGTTTCTTGATTAGAAAAGACCACTCTATTTATTCGCATGGGTGTTTTAAGAGAAAACTGAGTGACATACAGCTGATGGATAGGCAGCAGCATCTATCGACTCAAGGATACTTCACCATTATACTGCAATCACCAATCCGCTTGCCAATCATGGTGATCATGGCAATATCCCTCAACGACCCTGGCTTGCCAAGGACATGCCCCTTTAAAAGGGAATCCATATTCAGCAGTGGAAGTGAACGGGCTGATAAAGTAAAAATACGATAAATCATTTTAGCCTAGGGTAGCTTCTTAATGTTTACTTTAACTTCAGTTATCATCATTACACAGCAGAACAGCTTGGTCCCAAGGGAGGTATTGTCATAGTCACCGCGCTTGACAGACGAATTGTTTATGACAGCAGGATTATATTATAATTATAACATACAGACAAATGATATTGCTCGTTCCTTGAGGTTGAGTGAGGTTATAAGGATTGGTACCAACGTTTATCGTGCTTACCGAGACACCTTTGCAATCGTGGTCTATGTGTACACTCATAATAATATGAAGGAGATATTTGCTTTATGAAACTGCAAGATAATGCAGCTACAAGATAATGAAATCGTATATTGTTTTTTTTATTAATAAAAAATAGATAAACAACTAGCTGAAAAAAATCCTTCTTAATTTGGTTTCATTTTGTTAATACGGGTTACAATATAATTATTATAGCATACTTCCGCAGGCTATACATATAAATTTATTACTATAAATTTTCAATCTGCCTGAATTAAACGATTCCGCTCTATGATTCCCAGCCCTTGTAAAATAAATTTATTAAAATATTTAGATGCCCGGCTGGTTGAGTCAAAAAGAATGTTAAATCGTTGGTCCTAAAATTCAATTCAGAGATCATCATATAGAATTTTATATATTTATCAGCCCTAGTAAGTACATAAAATATATGTTTATTATATACCGAACTGTTATAAAATTGTAAACAATAATATTAGCAAAACATACATTCAATATAATTTATTAAGTAAGGTAATATTGTCAAATTGTAAGCAACGAAATAGGTACATAAGTGATCAAGCAATTTAGTTGGGAAAACATAGTTACTGATTATACTCGAAATATTTCTACTGCCTAAGTGAGATAACGCCTTTCATAATTAATTTTATTGTTAATTAAACCGACGAGATTCAAATCGCTTAGTCACTTATCTAAATTACCTTCTTTTTTGGCCTACATTGTTAAACCATTTCCCTACATCAAGCAAGAAATGCTTTAAGCTTTCTTCTGTTACTTTACTGGATTCTTGAATCTTGCCTCCAACATCATTGAAGAACTCCTTCACTTCAGATCCTGCTTGCGCTGTTGAATCCTTTATTTTGGATCCTACTTCGCTAAATTCATCACCAACATCTGACCATTCAACTGCATTAATTTCTACAACTTGAACTATAATTATAAGGGGAACCTGAAAATAAAAATAAATAGTCAGTGGAGGACCAACTGGGAGTGCCACTTGATGTATTGTGTAGTTGTAATTTGATTCTCATGCATTTATTGACGGGACCTATAATTGTAATAAGATTCTTGGAATAAGTGCAGGTTACAAAAATAAAAACCAAAAAAAAATACTTACCAATAAACACAATAACGTGACTTTACTCTGCATGTTTTAAAATCGTTTTTATATCAATATCGTTTTTCCTCTATATATCAGTACTTTTTTCTTTTGATTGTTTGTTTACACAAATATTTTAAATATCAATATATGTTTTCAATATTGAATAATTAACATTACATAGTATGTCGATGATATGACTATAATAATAATTATTTTTAGCGAACACAATAGCTATGCAGTACAATATGATATGGGTGATAATATGTTGTTTATCATTGGAACTATTTGAATCGAATTGGAAAAAAATTAATAGCAGATTACCTATTACTGATACGTAATGGTAATTAAAAGTATGGCTATTTTTAGGGTTCCTTAACTAAGAAAAAGAAGTTCTAATTCTTCATTTTTGGTGTCTGTCGAATGCAGTTCGGGTCGTTTGTCTGATTTAAGTAGTTAACTGTCTTTTAAATCGTAGAAGCAATCAGACAATTCATTAATTCGGCTATGGAACACAATTGGTCATATTAATGTTCAAAGAAACTCATCATCAGCCCGTATAATGTCCACTGCTTAATATAGGTCTCTCTCGAGAGGACTTTTTGCCATAGTCACCACGCTTGGCAGGCGCGTTGGTGACCGCAATTGTGATTATTTTGTAACACGCAGGGAAACGCTGCTGCTCGAACTCTTGTATTATAATTGTTAGACATGATGTTATAACAATCGGGAACCAACGACTTAACGTGCCTTCCGAAGCACAAAAGGTAGACCCTCAACCAACTCCAACTAGAACCGGAAAGAAATGTTCGTGATCGATCCAAGATTATCATCAGTAATCTTGACCTGATAAATTCTACTGCCCATCAGGTGTGTTTTCCTTATTCGCCTCCTACGACGCCTATGGAAAGACATGTCATGGTCTATTCAAAACCATGAAACCTCAGCTTGCCATGAGCAAGTGGAAATGAATAGGTACTCAGCTTGATCTAATACCTAATGTTATTTATGGAACTCTATATCAAAGTGTATTAATTATGCCGCAGGAAGTGCATTTGTGAATGACTGCATCCTTATCTCCTTACAAACCTGTAGTAGGTATTATCATAATATGTTTCAATTACATTCAATTAAGCAGAAATATATGTAATGTTCACAAAATTAGATATGAATACAGTATATATACTTGGGCCCAAAATTTACTTAGTACAAGTGTCAGAATTCTCTTTCACCATGGCGGTAAAGGTGAGCACATTTCAATTCTACCATTTTATTTTTAAAATAGGTAATATAAGGTGCTTCCAAAATATATCCCATCCCTTTAACAGTAGATAGTGTTTTGTATACCGATTACGTTAGTGAAGCGATTTCTGGGAGAAAATACAATTTATTTTTCTACATCAAAAATATAACTATGTTAAAATAAGACTAGCAATGCTGGCAGCATGTTCCAGATTATCACGTAGAAGTGTCCCGGTTGTTTATATATTTAAATTTAATTTTTATTCAGTTAAAAAATATTTTTTTATTCATTACATTTATTACTTTAAAGATTTTTTTTACTTACCTACTCATTTGATACGATCTACCGTTAAAATGGTCTATATTTTGGAAGCTCCTTAAGTCGTGACTCCTTGTTGAGGACTTATACTGAAGTAGTATAAGTATTAGTGTAGTAGAACAACTTTTACCACTGGTAGAAGTAAAATACTCTTCACTACACGGAAGACACAATAAAACTATAACTGTAATAAATAATGTTGAACTCTAGTGATATGTTCTCAAGAAGGTAGGTATTTATAACTTACCTACTAGTTAGTTGATCAACTTTCTAGTTAGTTAATAAACTAAACAGGTTACGGATGGTTTAAAAAAATTACATAAACCTAAACCAATAGGCTTCAACAGGACTTATTGAAGTTGAAGTATTTTTTGTTTTGTTACAACCAGTAGCATCGACTCGTCTGGTTAGGTTAGGTTATATGAGTGGCACGGAAGTTGATCAAATTACGATTCGTACCTATTATTTACCGGTGACATATACTTTGACATCCTGTCATGAATTAAACAGCAATCAACGGCAAAAGTTGATGATGAAGTCAGTCAGAAATAAAAGAAAACATATAAACATTTGACATAAACATATTATTTCCATTTTCAGGTCAAAATCCTAAGCGTTATTTTAGTCATCTGCTTGATTGACTCTCTTCAATGTGCATCGTTTCAAAAAGTGAAGCGTGGCGCAGAGGATGGTGCTTCAGGAGCAGAATCAACTACTCCCAAGGAAGATGGAGACAAAGGTGGCAGTTCCGACAAAGAAGGCAATTCTGGCAATCCCATGGATATGAATAAGATTGTCGATAATATAGGACAAATGTTTACAGTGAACGGGTCACCTGATTGGATGAAGAATGCCAATACTTGGTTCACCAATATGCCGTCTATGCCAACCTGGCTAGGAGGCGGTAGTGGTGGCGGTAATAAGAACTAATTCTTGAAATTACGATATATGTATTACAAATGTAAATTGATAATTTTGTGTTTTATTTTCATTAAAATTCTATTACTTATAATATTTTAAATACTGTGCAGTCCAGTAGGCTAATCACGTAAGGATATTACTATGATTTTGATAAAAAGGGTTTGGCAACTCAGCATTTACTATGCATGCAAAAATCATTATAAATATGTCAATAGGCTAGTTGACACATATGAAATTATGTTACAATGATGTTTATTTAACTTCCGAAAACGCTATCAGCCATTTTGTGACGTCATACATTTTGTTAAAAAATATGAACGCGATCCTTTTTATAAAATTATATATTGTCCTTTATATAATATTATATAAGTCATATATAATATCGTCACGTGGTTAGCTTCTGGGATAGACTCCGTAGCTTTGAAACCCGTATGTTGAAAATGTTATGTTGCCTATGTTATATATATATCTGGGATACGACTTTAAAATTCGGTTAAAAACTTTAAAAATCGGGTAATTCGGGTTACCTACCGCTAATAAGTGTACGTTCATATGAGGTTCGTAGCATATTAACAAATGCCATATTGCTTTAGTATTTTCTTAGGCGCTATAACTTCAAGCACCAGTGCGCTATTTTATTCCTTTAATGTACTTAACTAACGCATTCATTTTTATTTATTCATTTAATATTAAAGTAAGAACAATAATTATTTTTTATGCACATAATTATAAAATGCAAATACCTAAAGGGTACACTTTGATCGCAATAATCACTTAGGCACAGGCCAACATAACATGCACAAAATAGCGATAGGTAAACACATACTCTAAAAACAATATATTATACGTATTTTCTATTACAGTAATCTTAAGGTCAATTTCTAAACCTCGACCCTATACTGTTTTAGATTAGGTACCTACCTATATAAAATAGTTACCTAATTATAAGTACCTATCAAGTTTCATTAGATTTATATTATTTCATTATAATAGAAAAACTTACAGCTATTACAGTCTTATGGTTAATATATATATTGGAATATGGCCAATTACAAGTTTTTACAGACAAACAGCGTCAGTACATATCTAGTGACAAATATAGCGATAAACCATACAACAATTTACTTTACTTATAAGTTACACAAAGAAAAGAGATGTAAATTATAGGATTTAAAATTGCTAAGCCTCTATTGAAGTTATTATATTATATTTTATTTCAATATTGCTTTATTATACACACATGTTTTACACACATATGGCTTACATTTGAAGATTTGTTGACACATAGATATTATTAAACCGAGTCAGTGAACAATTTATCCATAACTAGCGGCCCGCCCCGGCTTCGCACGGGTGGACTTTTATACCCTACCCCTGCCCTACCCTACCCCTACCCTACCCCTACCCTACCCCTACCCTACCCCTACCCTACCCTACCCCTACCCTACCCCTACCCTACCCCTACCCTACCCCTACCCTACCCCTACCCTACCCCTACCCTACCCCTACCCTACCCCTACCCTACCCCTACCCTACCCCTACCCTACCCCTACCCTACCCCTACCCTACCCCTACCCTACCCCTACCCTACCCCTACCCTACCCCTACCCTACCCCTACCCTACGCCTACCCTACCCCTACCCTACCCCTACCCTACCCCTACCCCTACTCTACCCTTACCCTACCCTACCCCTACCCTACCCCTACCCTATCCCTACCCTACCTCTACCCTACCCTACCCTACCCTACCCCTAGCCAAAAGTATCCTATGTCCTTCTCCCAGTTCTTAGCTAACTCCCTACCAATTTTCAGCCAAATCGGTTCAGCCGTTCTTGAGTTATAAATAGTGTAACTAACACGACTTTCTTTTATATATATAGATAAGTACTTCGTAAAGCAACCTTAAAGGACGTACCTAATGTCGATGTTATGTTTAACAATAAGATAAGTATTACCATTCAACGGGACAATGCTGCCAGCATTCTGAGGATTTTGCATATATTTAGAAAAGTTAATATTTTATAAGTTAATCTTAGTTAATATTTATTACAACAAACTATTATACAACAGGACAAACATAATTTATTGGGCTATTATCAAAGCATATTGATAGTTTTCTTACAATAAAAGGGAGAGTGTTTTATAACAACGTACCTACTATACACATTGAATTATAAAAGACTTGCTTATTTTGTGGTAACGGATAGCATGTAAAACCGAGTGACTTTATTTTATTAAAACTATCTTTATTCTTATGGACAAACAGAAGGTTTTCGCATTCATACTATGATACGACGACTAGGTTTCAATATTATATTTAACATAGTACATCGATCCACGTCCTAGTGTAATGCTATACAATGTAATATTATCCCTTATAACTATGTGTTGAGTAATTCTCGAGTTATGTGTAAGATAAACAACTAAACGTACTTTCCACTTTGTAAGAGCAGGTGTTTCCTGCTCTTAATGACCAGGTATATACAGGTATATTCATAGGAGTTTTTTACACAAGTATAGGTATAATATAAATAAATATAAGTTATGCTTATTATCCGCTTAGGCTAATAATACCACTTAAAGGTATACATTTTTAAAAGTGAAAGACTAAGGAAAAAAAACTAAGATATAGGTCGTATGGAGTTTAAAAAATTAAGAAAAAATATATTTGTGTCAATTAAATTTGATAAAAAGCGTTTAAAAATAGATTACACTTTACAAAATTATAATTTTCTACAAGACGCAGTAGTTTTGTTTTTTTGCAAATGCATCTAACTAGACCTGTCAAAAAATATGAACTCTTTTAATATAAGAAAAAACTGTTTGAGGAATATTTACTTAAAACAAATAAAATATGTATATACTTACAGTAGGACTTGCGGGATCTTAGGCCGGATTGCTTATGCGTACCCGGCCCCCACCAACGGCGGATCGAAGGAGTGTCCGGGGGGTTTTAGTAGTGTAGGGTTCTCTCCTCGTGGTATGAGCTTAGCATACCACGCTATGGGAGGGCGAGTCCCATATATCATAAGCTTCAAGGAAACATATCAAATTCAATTAAGACCGATTTAAATAGTTTCCGATTTTAATATTAATCCCCTCATACTAGCTAGTAGTCGACAATAATAACAAATTGCTTATGAAATGTATGATGATAATGAACTAGCACTACAAAAACTTCTTCATAGGAATCCCCACAAACTAAGGTATTAAATATTAAATGTTTTAAGGTGTCTATAATACACCGAAATGTCATTCGTTAACGAATTTTAGTGTTTTCTTTTCTGGAGGTTTAGGTAACCATAAATTCGAAAAAAATATCTTTATTAATGTAGGGTTACTGTAACGTATTTCCTATGTTATTGTTACTGTTTGAAGATGTTTGAAGAAACATTAACTTTATTAATAGATATGTTTAAAATATTTTTTACATACCTAAGCGTTGAGTAGCGAAGACATTTTTATCAAAGTCAGACTTATATCTTTACGCTATTAGCCTCCACTGGCCTCCAGGCTTCTTGTTTAAAAACTTTCTTAATAAAAGTTTACAGAATTAAAGTATTTTTAGTTTCCCCATGAAACCTTGCTTAATTTCATTTAGATATCGCCTAATCCCATATGGAGGAATTTCCGGAAATTATATTCCCATAAACAATTCATAGAATTTAGTCCCGATACGTGGCTAACAGTACCTATCCAAAAAGACACGAATAAAAATTTCGGATTCCTATTTTGGTACCTTGTATAATTAGCTTCTCGCATTTCTATGTCTCTCAGCATAATTGTAACTAAAGGATATGTTAAATTCATTTCTGCGCTGGTCAAAGCATGTCTAATTTCTTTGTTTGCATTTTGTTCATCAAGCTGATGTTTGTTGTTTTAACAAAAAAGTAATAGTTTCATAAAAGGGGTTTTACGGGTACATAAAAGTGAGTGGTAATATTTTTTTCTATTTTGGCGAGATCTCAAACGCGGTATAGGTGTCCGATTTCGAATGTTTAAATCCAGTGCGCAAAAATTTAGATTGAAAGTAAACTCCTGCTACCTTTGTCATTATAAAAAAACCTTTATGCACTCACTCTTAGCAAAAAAACTGAAAACAATTACGGTAAAACTAAAACAAAATAGACTTGAAGATAATACGAGTTTACAACAACTGAGCTGATAATTTTAATTGTCCCACACATTTAAATACTTCTTACAAGTGTGGCATCCGCCCATATCTTGACTCAGAGGAAACAAAACAGGACACACATAACATTCGTGAAATCAATAATCAACACGAATTAACTCCTCGGAAATCAAAAGAAGACAATGAAAATCTTAGTAAAGCACACGTTTATAGCATTACTTATTTTGATACTAATGAAACCAGCAATGTCAGATTACGAAAAAGGAGATGGCAAAAATGATGAATACAACCCAAATCCTTGGAAACCTATAGCAACACCACCAGGACATTATGATAAGGGAAAACCTCTAAAAGTTCCACCAAAGAACGATGATAAATTTTTAATACAAAGTATAGCTGGAAATCCTCACTATGGAAACCCGTATTATGGAAAACCTTATGTATCTGGACAGTATACGTTTCCTTACTATGGTGATTTAACAGCGCCTGCGTATCAACCAGTGTTTAATCCATATCCATCTTACTATAGTGGTAATTATTATATTAGAAAACAAGATAAGGATAAACCGTATGTACCGCATTATAAATGTTAATAAAATGTAGTATGAATTAAATAAACACAAAACTTTTGGTCTTATTGACTAATATTTTTATTCGATACCTAAGCCAATAAGTTATACCTAACTTTTTGATAAAATGAGTGTTTCTTTACGCCTCATTATTGACTCGTTTTTAAGGTTCCTTGCCCAAATCGTAAAACAAGAGTTACTTTGACTCCACTGCATGTCGCCAGACTGTATCTCATGAACCGTGATAGGATGACAATTCAAATTTTCCGGTTCGATCCCCATCCATTGCACTACCGACGTGAGCCCACTCGTAACACAAGAATTTTAAGCTTAGCACGAGGGGTTAACAAGAATACTAGTAAAAAGCAAAACTGATAGTAATCTTAAAAAAAAACTGTTGCCGCTGATACAACAAATAGTACAAATTATAAATTGCTGCTTTTTCTAGAATTTTTTGTGTAATGCATAATTAAATATACTTTTAGTGTAGCATCTTCTGGAAGGTATATGGTATTTGATGAAACACAAGCTCACCGAAAGGCGCCGTTTACTATCGAATAGCACTAGAACTATTTAAAAAGAAGTTGCTAAATCCTTATCATACCAATGGCTGGGCATCAACGGAATGGAAATCAGCTAATCTGCATTGTTATAGTATGTATTTTTCCAATAAAAGGATTTCCAATTAACTTATAGAAGATTAAGAATTATTTTAAACTTTAATTTACTTAATTCAAAACGTGGAGTAAATTTTTTGCTCACTTTGTTCATGGATTAGAACGGAAGTAACTCCTTTTTTAGATTGACTAATGCTAACTACTGTTCATCCAAAATTAAGGCGAGGGTTTTGCTTCTCCTCCTGACATGAATGCGAGCAAACTTCTTACCTAAACACAAACTAACTAAACTAAACTAAAACTGCATACAAACTAAGCAACCGGCGCAAAACTGTACTACCTACTGTGTTGTGTGGAACTTCGATCTCAGTTAAGAGTTTTTGAGGCTTATTTTTAACAATTATATATAGAGGTTATATTAATTGTCTTTGTATGTACTAACAATAGTTTTATAAGTTTTCTAGTGTTACTAACAATATATGGACTTTTGTTTGAAATAAATGTCATATTATTATTATTAATAATATCTATGTTTCTAAAGACTTCATGAGCTTATTATAGTTGTATATTAAGTACCTACTAGTCTAGAATCGTATTTATAAGCTCACCTCTACGTACCCTGTGGATGATCACATGACTGATGATCGAGAGTAAATTTAAGTACCAGTCCAAAGTCATAAAATTGATGATGTTTCATCTGTGTCTCGAAGAAGACGATAAGCTGATGTTAGTTCGCCTGGTCTTTCAACAATCGCGCATTTTAAGAGTGGGCGCGCGCGCCTATATTCGCTCACACGCATATTCACTAAGTATACTCGTAATCGCGCAGTTGGCCAATCTCCTTTGTGTTTGATCAGTATGGCCGAATCGCTTGGGATAATTATAATCGCAATGGACAGAACTATGAGGAAATTACGTCATATTTTTAATATTCAACATTTTGCATATAGAAGCGATTTTTGTTGTTGTTGCTACATCTATTTTGTAAAATGTTATCTATACCGACTAATATATAAAGCTGAAGAGTTTCTTTGTGTGTTTGCTTCAACACGCTAACCTCAGGAACTACTGGTCCGATTTGGAAAAATCTTTCAGGGTTAAATAGCCCAATTATCGAGGAAGGCTATTTTTAATTATTAAGTTATTACGGGAACGGCAGCTACGCGGGTAAAAACGCGCGTGAAGCTATTTTTATATATTTTTATCTTTAATTACAAAGGCTGAATAAAACATACATACATACATAAGCTCAGGCTTGTTTCTCAGCGGGGTAGGCAGAGACAATGGACCTCCACTTGCTACGATCCCTACACACATCTTTCGCTTCATTCACTCTCATACAAGCCCATCGGTTTAGGGTGGATCTTATTTGACCAACAAAAAAAATAGTGCTGAATAAAACAATTTTATTAAAGTAAGTTTAGTGCCAGTATCAATCACTGACTAAACTGATATATGTCATACGTACTCCAAAGTCCCAAAACAAGTTAGCATGCTCATAACGATTTAAGTATTCAATCATTAACCACATTCGAAATTGTTACAACCGCTTTACATCACCCGGAAGAAAGTCGACTCGTATTTCGTGGTAATCGGTAGTCCCTGGCATTCATAGTTATACATTGTTATATTATTTTGATATTGTTATGGCATACTTACATAATATAATAAAACAACTGTTGATAATAGGTTGACATTAATATATGTCATAGGGGACTCAGAGTAGGGCTGGCATAGCGGGGCCGGAGTGCTCATGCGTACCCGGCCCCCGCCAACGGCTGATCGAAGGGGTGTCCGGTGGTTGTAGTGGTGTAGGCCCCTCTCCTCGTGGTAAAAGTTTAGCATAACAGGCTATGGAGAGGGCGAGTCCCACATACCCCATCGCCAGCGCGCGAATACGCTGCAGCGGCGGTGGGAAGGCGCGGAGAATCTCAAGAGGCGAAAATAATTTACCTACCCTTAATAGTGGTTATGTGTTTGTGCCTTTTGGTGTCGAAACATTGTGGCCGAGGAGACGGGGAGCCAAATTAATTTATATAAACCTTGCAGCAGCCCTCTTTAGTGCGGCACGTTCTCCGAGTGCTGGTTTTGTACTTTGCACAGCAGGCAAGCATTGCCATTCAACGGGGTAATGTACAATGCCAAGTAGAATAGATTTAGAATAGTAGTTCACGCTACGACCCACTGGAGCAGAATAACACAGGTAAAACCGCGGGGCGCAGCTAGTAAACAATATAGATGTAACAAACACTGTATCAAAACTTATTTTGATACAATATCGTAGAACTCTATCAAAACTAGTTTGTTTTGATCGACCGACTAATTTATTTTGATAGGATTCGATTCCAGCTCCGTAAAAAAAATTAATTGTAAAATTAAAGATATATTTTATGTTCTCTTTCGGCCATAAAATGTTTAATGTTTAGATGATTGGATGTTTTTATAAAATCAAAAATACAGTATTTTAATAATAATATTTGGCAAACTGGTTTAGCAAATTATTAAAAACAACTCTAACTAACCTACAAAACATTATAACTAACGAAATTATTTTTCTTGATAAATAACTTATTAATTATTACCGATTTATATAGTGCTCCCGACCTATTTCGCCTGTGGCCAACATCTATAGAGATAAGCTATGTGTGCTGAACATATTATAGTCCACAAATGCCCAAACAATGGTGCACTTTCCATTCCTTACCTACGCTAAAAGTCTGGTGGGAATCTACCGGGATTTGGCAGGTAGGTAAATATCAGGGGCAGAACCGACAGCTTAAAGAACTCTACAGGGCACGGAGGTAGTCCCTGAATCAACTAGATCCGAAAATAAAGTTTTTGATTCTATACAAAGACAATTTGGCTAGGAAACGACGGCATCTATGGCGAGACTTATGACCCTGCCACGGAGTTGTGCGTATCGATTTTACCTACATATATGTAGGTATACCGAACCTAAACTTATTTTTTTTTCAATTAAAAACAAATTATTTTTAAACTAGCCAATGCTTGTGATACAATATGGATTTTATAATATTTTACTCACCGAAACAGAGATTCATTTGAAAAGCAAAAGAGTTTTCTTTTTAAATAAAAATTACAAAGAAACAGAATACCTAACAAAGAAGTTAACATTCCCCATCTAGGTTTCGTAAATACGTACATTATGTTTGTTAGTTTAACGGATATAATTAGTTGAACATGGTACCGGACGAATTAGAAAAAACCCATCTCACATCTATTTTATGGAAACTAACTGCCAAAAACATACAATTTCCGTCAAAAGTAATAATATGTGGTGCTTAATTTATTTGTTATGCTAATTTTATTGTTCTGTGGAAACCCGTGATCTACGACTACCAAGTATCTTCTAAGCTAAACAATAAATTCGACACTGCATGAATTTACACTTGTTTTGGTTTTCCTCAAACCTAGCAGTGTGGTGTTCAAAGTTTATCTGAATATTTAAAGATGAATAATGACCCTCTATCAGACATGGAAATATATCTATGTAATTTCTATTAAAATTTTTACATGAGATTCTTAGCTTACTTCATTAGTATAATGTACACGTGTGCCCTATGGGTCAGCTATACAAAAAGCTCGTACAATGCTCTGCGAGTCCAATACAATAACGCCTTCAGAGTTATGTTGGGGCTGCCGCGCTTTGGCAGTGCATCGGGGATGTTCGCGGCAATGGATGACCACTCATCGTGCGTCATTCCAATATTTAAAATAAGTTGTTATGTGTTTTCATGTATGTATTGATGTTTTGTGTATAAAAATGTTTAATGTGTGTTTGTTTATGGACTAATGGTCTGAAATATTTTTTTTTATTATTATTATGTTGCCAACAACAGGAAAATAAGTGATCACCATTAAATTATTATGGAATAATAACAAATACTTAAGTATTTTTCGATTCTATTCTTTTTTGTTATTTTTATAATTTTAATTTTTAAAAATATTACTAGCAGAGTTTTTGCACACTACTAATATTCTGATTAACGGACGAAATAATGGACATGTAATAACATATTCGAATGGATTTTCATAACAACATCGTAGTCTTTATACATATAAACATAAGTATTTTGATATAGTTTGATATGGTGGTAGAAAAAAACGGATTTATCATAAGAAGTTAATTTCTTAAGATAAGTCCGTGTTTTTCTACCACCGTTCAAGATGCGACCGTTCTGAATAGAAAAAACTTATTGGAAGGTACGCAGATGTCAAATTACGATTTGATTGCTTGTCGTAACGCAAACGTAATCCAGCAGTATTTTTACCAGGTTACCAGTAGGTTACCAGGCAAATACTATCACTATGTTGATTTTAGATTCTCTGGCAACGCGCCATTTTTTGAGGTCCAAAATATATGCTGTCACTTTGCTTCCGACAAAGAGTGCCGCTGGAAATTCCACCGGTTAAGGTGTTCGGCGAACCAATCCGTTGCAACGGCAAGCCAAGTACTTAGGCGTAATCTTGACCGAAAGCTAAACTTCAGAGCGCATGTAGAAACCGTTCGTGCACGGGCTTTACCTACGATCAGTCGACTACACTGTCTTTTAAATTCACGCAGTAAACTATCACTTGATAATAAGGTTAGAATTTATACCACGTGTATACGGCCGATTATGACGTACGCGAGCACCGTATTCCCTCATACAGCGTCAAGCAGTTTATACCGCTTACAAACTGTTCAAAGTAGATTAACTCGACGTGCAGCTGGGGCACCGTGGTTCATTCGTAATCGCAACTTGCATTCTGATCTCCAACTGCCTTCCTTCAAGCAGTGGATGAAAGAGGCGTCGGAACGCTTCTTTGAATCCGCGGCTCAACACCCAAACCCGTTGATTGTTGCAGCATCTAACTATAGGCCTTTGCCCACAAAGGGTCGTAAACACCGTCGGCCTCGGGGCGTCCTGGACGACCCGGACGACGAGATCACAACTTACCAACTAGCAGAACAGAGACTGCAAGAAACTACCACCACTACACAGAGACCACTCTATCCGACCCGTCGGAGAAGAGTGCGACGCGTCCCCCCTCGCCCTCCCGAACCTTAGTTTGCTAAGAACCTTCCGACCTTCGTAGACCCGAAGTCCTTGAGGCCCGCGAACTATAAAGTAGAGCGACAGTTGCATACAGTTGAACTCCCCTAAAAAAAAGTAAAAGCCATAATCCCTCAATCTCCCCGTCAGCGACCGCCCTGAGCCGAGGTCCAAGTCCCACAGGGGCGCGCAGGTTGCTTAGTTTGTAGTGTTTAAACCATTTATCTAGGCTGGAGCTCTACTCGCCCTTATGTTATGTTGCAGCATCTAACTATAGGCCTTTGCCCACAAAGGGTCGTAAACACCGTCGGCCTCGGGGCGTCCTGGACGACCCGGACGACGAGATCACAACTTACCAACTAGCAGAACAGAGACTGCAAGAAACTAGCACCACTACACAGAGACCACTCTATCCGACCCGTCGGAGAAGAGTGCGACGCGTCCCCCCTCGCCCTCCCGAACCTTAGTTTGCTAAGAACCTTCCGACCTTCGTAGACGCGAAGTCCTTGAGGCCCGCGAACTATAAAGTAGAGCGACAGTTGCACACAGTTGAACTCCCCTAAAAAAAAGTAAAAGCCATAATCCCTCAATCTCCCCGTCAGCGACCGCCCTGAGCCGAGGTCCAAGTCCCACAGGGGCGCGCAGGTTGCTTAGTTTGTAGTGTTTAAACCATTTATCTAGGCTGGAGCTCTACTCGCCCTTATGTTATGTTGCAGCATCTAACTATAGGCCTTTGCCCACAAAGGGTCGTAAACACCGTCGGCCTCGGGGCGTCCTGGACGACCCGGACGACGAGATCACAACTTACCAACTAGCAGAACAGAGACTGCAAGAAACTAGCACCACTACACAGAGACCACTCTATCCGACCCGTCGGAGAAGAGTGCGACGCGTCCCCCCTCGCCCTCCCGAACCTTAGTTTGCTAAGAACCTTCCGACCTTCGTAGACCCGAAGTCCTTGAGGCCCGCGAACTATAAAGTAGAGCGATAGTTGCATACAGTTGAACTCCCCTAAAAAAAAGTAAAAGCCATAATCCCTCAATCTCCCCGTCAGCGACCGCCCTGAGCCGAGGTCCAAGTCCCACAGGGGCGCGCAGGTTGCTTAGTTTGTAGTGTTTAAACCATTTATCTAGGCTGGAGCTCTACTCGCCCTTATGCCCGGTGAAGTAGCAAAAGCCTCGATGCTAATTACATATAAGTCCGTCCGGAAAAAAAGAAACAAAAAAATGTCTCGTTGCTATGGTAAGTACATAATTGGACAGTCGGACATAAGCCATATCTCAATAAATATTATATTTCTTTATATTTTTTATGGCTGACAGTGGCAGACTAGCTGGCGTGTGCATTTAATGGTAATAACAACCACTGCTCATTGACAACTACAATCCCAAAGAACACACAAACCAGATATTTTTTTCATATTTTGTATATAACTCAAACAACAAATACGCCTATTTTGCCAGAAGAAACAAAATATTATATACCAATTAGCTTTAGTCCGCAACTTCGTTCGCGTCGTATCCTTGTTACATTGGGCAACATTTCTTTCATTCTTTATTACAATTCCTTCAAGCCCTTTTTTGATCAACTCTAACTCTAACTCTTGTCCTTCCCAAGGTCTAGTCTATCTTTGCACAAAATATTATCAAAATTGATTGAGTGGTTTAGGCTGATAATAGACAGGCACTTTTCCACTGATGAAAGCGTAACAGACATATACCTCTAGACAGAGTCACTTTTCCACTTTTATGACGACGGCTTAATTATATTTCGTGTATTTAGCCAAATAATTACGACCTACTTATATAACGCTATTATTAATTCAATAATATTAACTAGAATACCTACAACAAATCTGCCATACTTACGCTAAATGTGTTTCGGACGAAAGGTTGTATGTTGGGAATCACAATATTTGAGATATCAATTAACAAGTTGCCTAAAAAAGTTCCGAAGAGACGTGTCTATATATAACGCTCAGAGAACTGAGAAATATATCAGTTCGCTGTGAACAAATTGCGCAATGGCATCCTATAAGGTAACTTAAACATTGCTTACTTAACTATTTATTGATAACTATCTGTTGGCCGCGACTTCGTTTACGTGAAATAAGGATTTTATACGCTATATAACAATTAAAGTCCCATTTAAATCCGTACAACCGTTTAAGAGATTATGACAAAATAAAATGGCTATATTATTATACCTTATAAAATTTACTATCTACCAGTGAGTGTCCTGTCAAAATATGTCCAGTCGTTACTGAGATTAGCTGGAAAAAACAAACAAAAATAATATTGTGTTTTTGCTATCAGTGCCCTATCTACATTCATATGCATTTAGGTAAAGCCTGTTAGTTTTTCATTAGATATCTACAAATTCACTTCAATTTTATTTATTTGTAAAGACATAGATATAGATGTATGTAATATGTTATTCAATAACTTTAGTGGTGTAGTTAGTCTCGCATAAAATCTTGGAAGTCTTGAGTTCTAATCCCGCGCCGGCAAAATAACCTTATGAAATTAAAGCATTTGTGTGGTTGGTTGAGGGACTACTGTCTTTACCTCGAAAAATAAGTTAAATCGTTGGTCTCGTCTGTTCAACATCATTTATGACAATACGCGAGTTTAACATAATTTTAGAGTTCGTGTATAGAAAATTTACATCGTAAGAATTTTATTAGCTAGTTCGTGTATTGACAAGGCAATGCCTTCCAAATGTGGTGACAATAGCAAAACCTCTTCGGAAAGGCCGACGCGGCGACGTCCCGTAGTCAACTTTGTTGGTATCTGATGATGATGTAACACAATATATTTTTAATTAGTAAATATTGTTTCTTTATTAGAGCTAACCTATTCACAGATGTTTCAAATCTCAAACCGTTTTTCATTATTTCAAGTGATCTTTCAATGATAAAAGTATGTTGAAGGTATTAAGGTAATTAAATCTTTCATTTCCTATCCCACAAAATCCCACATGCTGCTCTTAACTTTTAAATAACTTTTAAATAGCAGCAGAATAAGTGTATTTTGCAAAATGAAAACCATTGAAGTAAGCATTATAAGGAATGCAAGGCTCTTGAGCTTATTTTGCCATAAATTTGTCAATTGTAGTCTCCCGGAGTTGACAGAAATTGATAGTATAGTCCTTTGCAAAAAGAACGTTATTATAACTACAATGATATCATCATCATCAGTCCGTATAACATCCCCTGCTGTACTTTGGCCAATCAAGGCAGGTTGACGCAACCAGACCCCATAAAAGTATTATTATTTATATTTAGCGGCGCGGGGATCGAATCCACCGCCTTTGAGACTGAAAGCAAGACTTGTACAAGACTCGTAGTGTTGTTAACATGGTTCCTTTACTACTCATGCGAAGCCGGGGCGGGTCGCTAGTTATATGTAGTTTCCAATACTTCTTCTTCTTTATTTGATTGGAAAATGAAAATGTTTATTGATAATGCAGACCAATCGATTGTACTTATTATAAGTCAAATACAATGATAATGTAAAAAAAAGTCTTGACTAACAAATAAGTTTACATTTCAACGATATTGTTATTAAATAAAATTTCGTAATTTCGTTCGATAGTCGCGTATTATAAATATGATTAAAATAACCAGCGTGGGCTGGGATCGGGTCTGAAGCATAGATCGCGTCGCGAACCTCGCCTCGCGAGTATGACCGGCCCCTATCCTAGCTTCCTACGAGTTCTTCCGAAGAAGGGAGACTACAAGAAACTCCGAGATCATTATTTTTGCCATCTTTTAAATTTCATTATACACAGGTATCGCGTTAATACCTGGTTAATGAATTATAATTATGAGACGCGAAAAATTTAAAAGTTTAGAGTCTTTGATTAATCATTTTGTACATTCTTTTTTTTGTTTTCAGACAATTGTTATCGTATTGATGGCTCTCATCGCCACCGCCTTCGCTCAATTCGGCGGTGGTTATGGTCTAAACCAAGGTTTCGGTGGTCAAAGAGGACAGAGTGGACAAGGTGGTCAAGGCGGCGGATACGGTGGTAACCGAGGCGGCGGATTCGGTGGTAGCCAAGGAGGTGGATTCGGTGGAAGCCAAGGAGGCGGATTCGGTGGTAACCAAGGCGCTCAGGGTGGGTACGGCAGTCAGGGTGGGTACGGCAATCAGGGTGGGTACGGCAGTCAGGGTGGGTTCGGCGGTCAAGGTTTTGGACGCAAGTGAATGCAAATGGCGATGTTGTATGTACCTGACGAAATAAAAACTTAATTTACATCATTCTGACTTTTCCTTTTATCGTATGCTACAAATGATGAACCGTTTTATGTTTGGAAACTTAAGGATGAAGAATGTTTTTAGTTATCATTTTATTAAGGTACCTATATATTATATTAATTGAAGCACAAAAAGATTGTACCCCTTTTTACAAAAGTTGCGCAGACGGAGAAGTATGAAATTCTGCACACTTATAGTTTACTAGGTGATGTGGGCGACTTTGTCCGCGTGGTGTTTGTTATTCCTTCGGTTTTTTAACTATACCATGGGATCTCTTTTATTTTCTATGATTAAAAATTTTCTATTTAAAATGTTGACCAGGGATATAAGGTACCACCATGCAAAATTTCGTTTAAATCGGTCCAACAGTTTCGGAGATTAGCTCGTACAAACACACAAACAGACAGAGAAAAAAGAAATCTGGATGTGTCCTTTTTTACTTGTAACATCATACTTGTATTATATATAGGTAATATTAAAAAAAAAGCTAAAATCTCTCGGATTTTAGCTTTTTTTTCTATTTACAGAAATTTGACCGCTATAGTTTTATTATATGTATAGAAACGATATAGATATGAAGAAGGAGTGCAGCATGCTATTTTCTATTATTTAGCTTTTTTATTATGGTCGAAATTCGATCACTGATCAATTTCTAAACATAAAATCAACATAAAAAGCATATACTTATAAGTCTACCTATATATAATACTAGCGGCCCGCCCCGGCTTCGCACGGGTGGACTTTTACACCCTACCCCTGCCCTACCCTACCCCTACCCTAACCCTACCCTACTCCTACCCTACCCCTACCCTACCCTACCCCTACCCCTACCCTACCCCTACCCTACACCTACCCTACACCTACCCTACCCTACCCTACCCCTACCCTACCCCTACCATACCCCTACCCTACCCCTACCCTACCCTACCCCTACCCTACCCCTACCCTACCCTACCCTACCCTACCCTACCCTACCCTACCCTACCCTACCCTACCCCTACCCAAAAGTATCCTATGTCCTTCTCCCAGTTCTTAGCTACCTCCCTACCAATTTGCAGCCAAATCGGTTAAGCCGTTCTTGAGTTATAAATAGTGTAACTAACACGACTTTCTTTTGTTTTTAACAAATCAAAAACCATGGCAATCGGTCCAGCCGTTCTCGAGTTATAAGTGTTGTAACAAACACGACTTTCTTTTATATATATAGACTAGATTCCCGTGCTTCATAATTAAATATTGGCTTTATTAATCAGTGATAATGTAGCATTCAAATGGAGAAATATTTTTTAAGTTTCCAGTACTTTTTGAGCCAATTTTATAATATTTCCTCTTTATAATATTAGTATAAAAAGATAAGATAGTAATTATGTTTTTTTTTATTTAGGTACACTTGTTACTTTCGTTAACCAAAACTTTACACAATTTTTCCAATGATCGTATGAGCAGTATATGTAATTGGTTGTTAAAAAGGTTTAAATCCCCTTTTAAAAAATATCAGTTTTAATCAAAGAAAAACTTCATAGCAAAACATTATAAACGTGAAAGTATGCTTGTTAGTTTTTCACGTTAAAATGGCGTAACGAATTGATGTACTTTTTGTGAGAGAGTTGCAGACTACACTACTTTTACCGAAGGCTAATATTTTCTAAATGATTCAGAAAATACTTTTTTCTTTCTTTCTTTATAATCACGTGATGGAAACCTTAACTTTAAACTGACATAAATATTGTATTAAAAGTAATACAACTGTAGTATTAAAATAAAATCATACTTATAATACTATCCTACATATACATAGGTATTAATTTGAACTTGGTTTTTTTTAAGTAGAGGGCTTCAAAAACCACTTCTCATTGATATCCACCAGAGGAGTGCCTAGAAGGCTGGTAAAATTGCACGTTGGATGGCAACAATGGCAATCGACGGTGCCATACCCCGTAACTGACAGTTGCTAATAAGGTATAATTTCATCATCATGTAAATCAACATTGACATCTTTAACTTTAACGCGGAATAGCACTAAGGACTAGTTTACGGAGACGCGGGGCGTCGCGCGGCGCGATTTGCACTGAAATCAATCATTTGGCGTTGTATGAGTGCGAGTGAAATGCGAGACGGCACGCCGCCGCATGCGACGCGCGACGACCCGCGTCTCCGTATACGAGGCCTAACGCTAAAATAATGCTTACCTATGCGTTTTGCCAAATACAAATCACGGGGAGCTTACTTAAAACTAGAGTTATAAGAAATGCACATCAAATATGCAATGTTAATAAAATGTAACATTATATCTATACTAATATTATAAAGAGGTAAAGTTTGTGAATTGTTTGTGAGGTTGTAGGGGGTAATCTCTGGATCTACAGAACCGATTTTGGAAAATATTTTACCAATAGAAAGCCACATTATTTGTGAGTGACATAGGCTATATTTAAAGTCAAGGTTTTCACGGGAACGGGATCTATGCGGGCGAAACTGCGCGGGACAGCTAGTCACCAATAAAGTTTATTTTCGTAGTCTTACTTTATGCTATCTATCCTTACTAATATTATAAATGTGAAAGTAACTCTGTCTGTCTGTCTGTCTGTCTGTTACGCAATCACGCCTTAACTACTGAAGCGATTTAAATGAAATTTGGTACAGATATAGTCTAGAGCCTGAGAAAGAACATAGGCTATATTTTATTATGAATTTCCCACATATGCAATCAAGACTTTCAAGAACATGACAGCATGGTACCTAACGGTATAGAGGCTGAAATAAGAAGCAAACGAAGGCAAGCAAGCAAGAATAATTTGGTTTCAAAACGCCGCCGCGCGCCGGGGCCATGGGGACCGAGCCAAATAATATTAATAATAACTCTTTATTTCAAGCAAGTACCTAATGGGGCATGCTATAATGGAAGCTCTGTCTCCTAAACTAGGCTATTAACTTGTATCTCAGGAGACAGGACCTTCCCAGCTTATATTAATCGAAATTATACCTACAATTACTAGAAAAAAAACATGAATGGACAAACAAAATGAAAAAAATGTGTAATGAACTATTTACGTTTCGTTTCTGTTTTGTTATAATTAAAGTATATGTAAGGTAAAATCCTCGCAGTGGCCGCCGTTAATGCGACACGTTGTACGAGTTTTTTTTCGGACGTACGTAACTCCACCAAGCTTTTGCTACTTCACTGGACATAAAGGCAAGCGGAGCGCCAGCCTAATTAATAGAATCAGGCGTTACTTTGCGGAAATCCATATTAATCTAAATTAAAAAGACCATAAACATTTAGTAGAATTAAAACTAGATATTTTTGCATTTTTAATTTAGAAGTTAGTTCAGTTTAAAAAAGTGTCTTGTCGGCTTATGTGTCAAAGTATAAGAATGTTCATACATTCATTATCGTTTCTTATATCTTCGGCAGACGCGCGGAGCTATTCAACAGCCCTTCGGTCTCCGTGTATTGTCGCATCAGCCGCGCGCGTCAGTCGCATGCGATCAATCGCGTGCAACTGCCATTTGCATCGGCCACGTTGTACAGAACTGAACCTTAAGCGAAACATAATTAGCCACTTATTTAAAACTTTTTTATATAATTATGTAAATAAACCGGTTTTATTACTAATTCAAAGTCCAATTAATAACGGGACTTGTGAACTGTAGGACTGTTTTTATTTTTTGGTTGAAGATAATAAAATATAATGTGACAATAAAAAATACGTATATAATGTTAACTATATAAGGTGCTACCCAAATATATGCCATCCAATTAAATAAAAATAATAAATTTAATATTATATGAAAATAAAATTACTTTTAAATCCACTATATAAGCAAGCACGGGATGAGGCCCCTTTCATTCTGCGATACATCAGGGAGTGCGGCTAGCACATATGGTGTTAGGTGATGATTTTATGCATAAAAACATGTATTTTAATATAGTAGTTTAATTACAGTGGCGGGGCTAGAATAAGTAATGGACGAGATACCAGGGTGCCTGGTAAATATGTATTAAAGTACATGTTTTTTAAATAAAGTTATCACCCAAGGCTTCCTGTGCTAGCCGCACCGCCTTTTTTTAAATAGGTACTCAGATAGGATTGTAGACGTATGAATGCTGATGGTTGGTTCGTAGGGTGAGCCGTAGAGGCGCGAGGCTATTAGGCCGCAAGGCCGTGGGCCTGTTTATTAAATGATAAAAACAAAATGTCGATTTCATAGAAATTTCTTCAGTAACGCAATCACTATAGTGACAATAACTCGTGTTAAAAGGATGGCATACATTTCAGAAGCTCCTTACATAAATATATATTATTTGGATATTAAATTATCTCTGCTTATTAAATTCTGTATCTTCCATTTGTTTGAATTTGCAGGTTTTTCTTTACCTAATTTTTATTTTTATCTACTGTATTACATTGTATCCCTTGGCGACAACCTCTGGGTGTAGTAGCGGTATAAGTCTCGCTTTAAATCTTGGAGGCCGTGGGTTCGATTCCCGCACCGGACAAGAAATCTTTGTGTAAATTATAATATTTCTTTACGGTTCTGACTGGTTCTCTGTACCTCGAAAAGCACATGAAGCCGGTGGTCTCAATTGTACATGTACATTATCTTTAACCAACGTAGGTATAGATACCAAAGAACAGGCAGCAGCGTTTTCTTGTGTGGTACGCCATAATACTGCGGCCACAAACCCGTCTAGCAAGCGTCACCACTGTGGTTACCACGCTTGCTAGGCTGGGTTTGTGACCTACCTAGTCGCCATAGTCACTACTATGACAAGCCCTCCCTCGGAAGTTGCGTCATATTTAGCTGTAGACGTTATATAATACGGGCTTATGTTGATGATGATGATTGTGTATCAGGAATAAAAATCGATCTGAAATGCATATATTTATTTCTATCACGTTTCAAATTAATATGTTCTATGTTAATTTTCACAAATCTATTATTCAGATGACCAATGATTTATCTACTTAATCCGAATCCTCGACGACCACATCCTTGAGGAGCTATAATCCCTCCTTGAACCACTCTGACGACTGGTTGGCCAACTCGAATTCTACCATTGCCAGCTCCAAATCCACCGAGACCAAAAACTACGTTGACTGTAGCCATCAGCACGAGGAAATAGAGGCACTGAAAATATTGAAGAGTTTTTAATTATGCATACATTTCTCATCCACTCTTTGCCGTGTTATTATTTATTTATTTATTGTTTCATAAAAGGTACAAAGTAGGCTTATGATGTAAAGGTTATGTCTCACAAAACTGTACATGCACAGTTTGCCTGTAGTTTCCGGCATAGAATAGACAAACCCTACACTTCCCATGCGTTGTATAATAGCTGATGGATGGGCAGCAGCATCTATCTCAACAGCGATTACCAATCTACCCAACGTATTATTGGAATATACCTCAACGACCCTGGCTTACCCAAGGTCTGTAAAGAGGAGGCCCATGTTCATCAGTAAACAGAAGGACGTAAACGGGCTGTTGAAGATGATGCTGTTGCGGCTGTTGTTATATGGTTAAGACTGAAACTATTCTTTAACCATATAAAAACAATGAAAAAAATTTGTCAACTAGCCTATTTATCATACTTTGTACAAACAAGTGACGTTTCCATATAATTCTAGCCTATTAATATAAGTAATTTACTACATAATACATATAAGTTTACCTTTAGGGACACCATTTTTGTATGAACTCGATTAAGACAATAATAACGTATTATTGTTTGATCAAGATTTACACTGCAATGAGGATATTGAAGAATTCATTTTCTTTATATTATATACTAGCGGCCCGCCCCGGCTTCGCACGGGTGGACTTTTATACCCTACCCCTGCCCTACCCTACCCCTACCCTAACCCTACCCTACCCCTACCTTACCCCTACCCTACCCCTACCCCTGCCCTACCCTACTCCTACCCTACCCCTACCCCTACCCCTACCCTACCCCTACCCTACCCCTACCCTACCCCTATCCCTACCCTACCCCTACCCCTACCCTACCCTACCCCTACCCTACCCCTACCCTACCCTACCCTACCCTACCCTACCCTACCCTACCCTACCCTACCCTACCCTACCCTACCCTACCCTACCCTACCCTACCCCTACCCAAAAGTATCCTATGTCCTTCTCCCAGTTCTTAGCTACCTCCCTACCAATTTTCAGCCAAATCGGTTAAGCCGTTCTTGAGTTATAAATAGTGTAACTAACATGACTTTCTTTTGTTTTTAAAATGTATTCTGCTATTCAGGGCGGAGACAAATCCAACGAAACAAAAACCATGAAAATTGAGCCAGCCGATCTCGAGTTATAAGTGTTGTAACAAACCCGTCTTTTTTTTATAAATATAGATTATTATGTGTGTTCCAAGCCATTTACTGTTTAGTAATTATACATAATATATTAACGTAAATAAGTACACATATCAACAGTATAAAGATATTCAGTATAGACAGTGAAATTGTGCAATATTTACACAAAATTAACTAATGCAGAATTTTCCTGATGTCATCGTGCCGTGCAATATGCTACTCTATTACTGTGGCATAAAATATAATATTCAAAGTCTAATGTGTAAAATAGCAATTGTGTAAAGTAGATATATTTTTCTGAATAAAAGTAAAACTAAAGATAGATAAAAACATATCCCAAGCCACGACCCCAGCTAAGGCATGAACACATTCAAATGTAGTAATTTTATCCATAACATTAGAAGAATGTTTTAATTTATATTGAAATATTTAAAAATTATCTCGATAGAAATAATTTTCGTGAATGATTTCACGAAATGAGACATGACAATCTTTATGAGACAACTTTTATTTTGATTTTTGATGATATTTACAGTTACTTTAGCCTTTCGGTTGCTTTGAGCTGTGTCTATTTGTGGTTGATATTATTTATAAATGGGGAGCACAAATCTCTCTTTTCTGTGTTCTACATTGTACACCCGGTTTTTTGTCAGTTTTTTGAAAGCTAATATCAGAAAGTATTGTAGTTTTTTATTATGTATACTATTATTAATTTTATTCAAGACTTCAGTGTTTCTCAAATTTGTATTGCTTTAAAAACGTATCGTGATATCAAATGAAAATATAAAACAATGTCATTTACCCATAATTACAACTATTCCAATAAAATATACAATTTTATTAACACTAATAATAAGTACAATTCTTTAAATTAAACTTTATATTTCTTTATTATTATACATTTATTAGATGGACGGACGATCTGGTTAAGGCCGCAGGATCACGGTGGATGCAGGCCGCTTCTAACCGCAACTACTAAAGATCTATAAGGCCTATGTCCAACAGTGGACGTCCTACGGCTGAAATGATGATACATATTTTTTATATACAATGACACTATTATTAATTATTATTGTATGGATCGGACTCTCTCTTCAGACTCTTTGAATATTTACTAAATCTATAGATACTTAACTATACTTGAAATTTATGCCAGATTTTACTAACTCTTACCTAGCCTTTGTTTGACATTGACTCGTAATTCGAATTCCCGCTGGTAAACATACTCGTAGTAGTCAAGGTTCTGGCGCTATAATTCGTGTGCTTTAACTGATAAACTAATAATGAAACGGTAAATAAGTATTCATAGAACAATTAAAATTTAAACCCTATCAGAATACAGACCCATAATATCTTAATATTAATTTTGTTGGCAAGTTATTTGTAATCAAGAGCCATAATTTTAAAATACACCCAGCGCAATCGTACAGTATTTTTAACGAAACAAAAGATTTAGAACCACATAACACGAAAGTTGAATAACTGATATTCGAAATCAAGAATCCAAACTAGTACAAGTAAAATTTTGGACATATATTTAAGCGATTTTGAATATTTAAATCAGTGTTTGCAAAGTAGGCATAGCTGAGCAACATGGCGATATCAAAAGTAAGTAAAAAAAATCACAAAGAGACTTAATCACACCAGCCATTCGGCAAAACTAAAAAATAATAAAGCATAGTAAAACAATGAAAAAACATCAGTTGTTTTCTTATTAAATAATTTGTAGATTGAGCAAAGTAAAAATTGTGATTAAATATCAAAATAATGAGCCTGATGTATGTCAAGCTCATTATTTGTGAAAACCTTTTGAAAATTCCTGAGGTTGTGGTTGGCGTAAGCGATTCGGACCCAATCGAAGCATCGTTTATGTTTGATATTATATTCAATTGCAGCAACTAAAATATCAAACCAAAACGAGTGAGGTAGGTAGTACATATTATTTTATTGACGAAAATAGAACTCAAACAATATTTTTGTTCTTTTCAGATAACAATTCATGCAATCATCGCATGTATGGCGGTGGCCTCAGTCAGGGCACAATACAACGGTTACGTGGGTGTTATCAATCCCTACCCACCCACTGTATCTAATGTACCCACCTATAACAGTGTATTGTATGCCCGAAAAAAGCCTCTTAGTGGATTCGGCGCTCTCAGTGCTTTTGACCTTTTCGGCGGCATCGGGCAAGGATTCGGTGGCTTTGGAGGCGGCGGCGGCGGCCTTGGAGGAGGCGGTCTCGGCGGCTTCGGAGGATCAAAAAAGCCTGGCTTGGGAGGATTCGGCGGTTTGGGTGGATTTGACATCATCTAAAGCTGAAGAGCGCGTGTGAATATTTTTGGTAGTGATAAGTGTGTAATTTATTTATTTATTACTTATTTAAGATTATAAAATGTTATTAATATTATGGCTTTTTTATTTATTTATAAGTAGGTGGTGATAGGTGACTCCTCATACCTATACGTATGAACCCAAGTTACCTACAGTAGGCATTCAATTATATTGCCCGCCGCCTACCGCCCTAGGATCGGCCTCGGCTTCGAGGCGGACCCATGAGGAGTAGGGACGCCTGTAAGTGTGGCCCAGGAGATCCCGCGGTACCATATTGGCCGCGGGTGCCGTCGGGGGGCCTGATTTCTCATGCGTACCCGGCTCCCGCCAACGGCGGATCGAAGGAGTGTCCGGGGGGTTACAGTGGTGAAGGGTCCTCTCCTCGTGGTATGAGTTTAGCATACCACGCTATGGAGAGGGCGAGTCCCACATATCCCACCGTCAGCACGTGAATACGCTGCAGCGGCGGTGGGATTGCGTAAATGCATTTCCCACCGGTAAACAAAAAAAAATTGTATTAAATTAATTTAAATTATATTTGATCCCGCCTGCCAACATTTTTTTTCTGATGAACATACGTATGTAGCCACGAAGCTTTTGCTACTTCACCGGGCATAAAGGCGAGCAGAGCTCCAGCCTTAATAAATGATCCAAATTCTACAAGCAACCTGCGCAAGAGGGCGCCCCTAAAGAGACTTGGACATCGACTCAGGGCGGTCGATGGCGATGAGATTGAGGGATTATGACTTTATTTTATTTATTTTTATTTATTTTATTTATGTACACACACAAGATACAAAAAAGAAACAACAAAAAGATAACTATGTACAAAGGTACTACTTATTTCTAAGGAAACCTCTCCCAGTAGACCTGCAAGAGGAGAAGTCGAAAGATGGAAGAATTTAGAAGTGTGTAGGTAGATATACATACAATAACTAAACATATACATATATATAAAATAAGTATAAACTACATACTAAATATAAATACATACTTACATGTACATTATGATGAAGAAGAGAGATAAAATTCTTTCACCTTTCTCTTAAATGACAAAAGAGAATTGCAATTGCGGATGTGAGCGGGCAACGAATTCCATAATCTAACCCCATGTACGGAAAAGGAGTAGGAATAAAAATCAAATTTGTGAGGGGGAAAACTGAGGAGAGACTTTAGGTGAGACCTGCCTTTTTTTATTTTATTGATCGTCAGGAGAATGCAAAAAGGAAAAGCGATCACGTAAATAGGAAGGGTATGTAGGATTGTGTAGGATGTTGAAGAGGAGACATAATATTCGAGTGTTCCTGCGAAGGCGAATTGGGAGCCACTTGAGATCCTTGCGAAATTCAGAGACATGATCGAAGGTTAAATATAAAACGTATACAGAGATTTTGCATCCCCTGTGGCATCCAAGTAGCAGATATCAGCATAGTCCAAAATGGGCTGAATAAGAGACTGAGCTAGGATAATTTTGGTTTGTAACGGCAAGAAATGCTGGAGGCACTTAAGTGTATGGAAAGTGAAGTGTACCCTTTTACTGACTTCATTTATGTGAGCTTTCCATGATAAGTTACGATCAATAAGGATCCCTAGGTTTTTAGCAACATCAGTATAGGGTATGTTCGCTCCACCTAGCAGAATCTGTGGAAAAGTTGCTGCATCTACAGCATTACGCAATTGTCTGCTACCAATTAATATAGCCTGCGATTTGGCAGGGTTAATACGAAGTCCGTATGATTGGGCCCAGTCGTAAATTTTGCTTAGGTCATGGTTAATTGCAGCGATGGCGTTTCTGGCCTCATTTATAGAAAAATGACGATAAAGCTGTAAATCATCTGCATAGAGATGGAAATTCGAGGAAATGACTCCAGATACAGAGTTGATGAAAATGGAGAATAGTAAAGGAGATATCACGCCACCTTGAGGTACGCCTGCTACTAGTGAACACCATTCAGAGTAAGACTCTTTATGGCGAACACGTTGAGAGCGACCTCGAATATATGAACTGAACCAGGCCACAGCTTCAGAAGAGAAATTGTGTGATTTAAGAATTTCAAGGAGAATATCAAAATCCACGGAGTTAAAGGCATTACTAAAGTCAAGAAGCACCAAAACAGTGAGCGACTTTTGCTCCATGGCCCAGCGTATGTCCTCAGTAACCTTAAGTAATGCCGTCACCGTACTGTGACCTGGTCTAAAGCCTGATTGAAAGGGGCTGAGGATACTGTTCTGAGACAAGCGTGCAGAAAGTTGGCGATGAACTACATGCTCCAGAACTTTTGATAGGAATGGGAGTATGGAAATGGGTCGGAAATGGGACACAAGAGAAGGATTAGCTATTTTTGGTATGGGGATTATATTTGCTAGTTTCCAGACATTTGGAAAGCAGCAGGAAAACAAAGAGAAATTGAAGACGTGCGTAAGGATAGGTAGTAAAATAGAAAGTAGTGGAATAAGCATTCTGGAGCACAATTTATCAGTACCAACAGCCGCAGAAGAAATCGACATGATAGATTTTCTGACCTCGTCTTCATTCACTGCTGTGAATTTAAACTGAGAGCATTGTGGAACCGGCATGGAGGAGAGTAAGCGCAATGTAGTGGTCTTGGCACGAGGATCAGCTAGAACGGGAGACGAGGAGAAATGCTGATTAAGACCACTCAAATCAAGACCACTCACATTTGAAGGGGATTTGCCGATACCGTTAGCTTTAAGAAATTTCCATAATTTGGAGGAATCGCGATTATCAAGAGATTTGTGAAAGTGGCGGCGTTTAGCATCTCTACACAGAAAATTACAGCGATTACGCAACCTTTTAAAATTATTATAATTTATTTCATTCGGATTAAGTTTGTATCTGCGTTTGGCGTTATCGCGTATATATTTTAGGGGAGTTTTGTGCAACTGTCACTATACTTTACAGTGTACGGCTCTCTCGGACTTCGGGTCTACGAGGGCATCGGATGGTTTTTTGCAAACTAAGGGTCAGGAGGACGAGGGGGGACGCGTCGCGTTAGCGGGCGCACTCTTCTCCGGCGGGTCGGATAGAGTAGTCTCTGTGTAGCCTGCCAAGTGTGGTGACTGGTGACTATAGTAAAATTCTTCCTGTAGAGGAGGCCCATATTCAACTGTGGTAGTTATACCTACGGGCTAATGAAGATGACTAATAATGACGATTACGTTTAGTTATGAGAAAAGGAAGCGTACTAAGGGTCCACCCGTATAGTACATTACACATAAAGGCCCCACCTTTATGTGTAATGTACTTGTGAAGTACGGCTCACATGCGGACAAGTTAGGACTTGTAGAAATTATTCTGATTCTGATATTTTTTATTCTGATTTGGAGAGCTGTAATAAACGAACGTCTTGAAGAAACAACCAAGAATTTAATTTCAAATCCTACAAAACAGTCCACACCCTACAGTACTATAATGAGTGTCGACGAAGTGTGAAATTCCATTTCAAAATCGAATGTATCTAGGTATATCACGATAGGAGGTCGCCTCCTTCTGTAAGCAAGTCATGTCACGTAGTACCTGGTGTCTTAACTAATCGACGGGCTGGAAGTAGCACCTGAGGGGTTTTAGTACCATTGGAGGAGAGGGCTTGTTCTACTAATTCTTCCGCTGGTGGGAATGCGTAAAGCATCTCTCCGGAGAAAAAGGTATGAAATCACGAAATTTTAACTATTACAGAAAACCTTTAAATATTTTCAGCTCCATCTTTATGAACATACGGCGAGTTCATACACTTTTTACTGGTGTCTTCTTGAGAATTTCGGATTTTGATAAATTTCGGAACTGTTCTTTTAATATTTTTTTGTAATGTCTAATGATAGATATTAATGTCACATCACGTTATAAGGGGAATTCGGCAATGTGTCAAGACGGGAGTAGTATCAATAATCATGAAATTCAGGTGACATGCTTTATAGATTACTCCTAATTTAATTTAAATAAATAAACAAAAATCATTTTTATTTACGTTAACCAATTACAGGCACTTTTAAATCGTCAAACATTATTTTGAAAATTAATTATTATTTATCAGTCTTAAATTACATTCGTTATGTATTTATAAACCTATTATAATTAATAATAATGAAATTAATTATTATAATTAATTTATATTGTCGCTCGCGGTGCAAAATGCTTGTTCTGTCTATTTTATGCCAAAACAATTGTCATTACTTGGGTGGACCATGAGCATATAACGACGGACACGCTTTAATGCTACCACCGGATCCAAAGCGCCCCAACTGAGAAACCCCAACTTTAATTTAACATACAGACATTGATGGCATTTTTTTACAATTATGTGAGTAACATGTTTTCTATTAGTAAATATGTGTTATTGTCATTCTATAACTAACGAACCTAAAACGATTATAAAAGTTAAATAAACATCTTATTTAACTTTTATAATCGTTTTGGTTACCTTCAGATTTAGCCATTACAAATCGAAAATGATTTCCTCATCACTCTATTATAACAGAGTTAGATATGTTAATTATCACGTTTAATTGTTAATAGTTCCTTTTATTATTTTGATAGCCGACCATGTTTGCCAAATTTAGGATTCCATACTTAAAATTAAATTAAATGATAGATTTTTTTTATGAAAATAGAAATATTGTTAAGCTACCTATATGTTGTTAGTTATTGTTAGCAACCTGACGTGTAATTTATATAAAGTTAGTGCAATTTTATCTATACTAATATATATGGACTTGTGATCTTAACGTCGCCGGTTCGAACCCCACCCCAATGGTCGGTAGTGCAATCACTACCGACGTGAACCCACTCGTACCACAAGCATTTTAGCTTAGCACGAGGGGTTATCAAGAATACTAGTAGACTGCAAAACACGGCTAGTAAGGACTAAAAAAAAGTTACTTTCTTTGCGCGCTAATCTCAGGAAGGTCTGGTCCGATTTGAAAAAATCTTTCAATATCAGAAAGCTACGTTTAATTATGAAGTTCCTACGGGAACGAGAGTTACGCGGGTGAGACCGCGCGCAGTAAGCAAGTTATACATAAGTGAGAAAATAACTTCGATAGATAGTCTTGGTACCTCTATACAGGGTTATTTTTAAAACACCAACAACCTTTTGGGGAATAGAAGTACTCATGATTATGAACAACTTTAACTAAAAGGTTATTGGCGTTTTAAGAATAACCCTGTATATAGATATACTTAGTAATGTAATGTTGTTTAAGACAGATGGCCTTCATTACTTTTTATCTGTTTAAGTTTGATAGCACTTTCTGACTATATAAGTTCTGATAATCGTTAATCAGCATTTAAAAAGCTTACTAATTTTCTTCTCTCATTAATCTACACAACTTATTCCTATATCACCAAATACTGCATTCCATAGAACGAAGAAAAAAGGAATGTTCATATAACAAGTTAACAATATACTAAACTAATTAAACCATGTGTAATGCTATAAGCTCATGACTGACCTACAGACTATAAAAAATGGCCATAGACACACGCAAATATTAAGATGCTTGTTAATTATTCTACTAAAGCTAAATAACATAAAACAGGAACCAAACGAATTATAGTATTTATTAACCGCGTTTTGTTTATAGATGGAATCAGTTCTTTAGTGAGAGAGTAACTTGGAACATCTCAACATGGCAATATCTCAAGTAAGTAATTATTAGTACTGATAACTTTTTTCTCCGTTTTTTGTATATACATGGGAGTAAATTAATCTCCATGGGAGAATCATCTTCATGGGAATAAAAAAACTGGTCAAGTCGGACTCGCTCACAAATGGTTCCGTACCATTTTCAAGCTTCTACCTGTTGCCGTTATTGAAATGGAGCAAAAAAAAAGAAAGTTGTATGGGAGCCCCCCTTTAATATTGATTTTATTTTATTTTTAGTATTTGTTGTTATAGCGGTAATAGAAATACATCATCTGTGAAAATTCCAACTGTCTAGCTATCGTGGTTCTTGAGATACAGCCTGGTGACAGACAGACAGCGATGCCTTAGTAAATAGGGTCCCGTTTTCACCCTTCGGGTCCGTACCCTTTTATGGTACCCTTTTATGGTTCCGTAACCATAAATACTGGAAGGGCATCCGTCCAGACCTAAAGTCCGAGAGGCTCGTGAAAAGTAATCCCTTAACAATGTTACAAAGTCAATTTTCACAATTTCCTACACCAGCGACCGCCTTAATTTAGGAGCGTCCAGTTCTAAAAGTGATCTCCCGCTCAACCGGCACTATAGGGCTTTATTTGTAGTGTAGGTATAAACTATGATAAGCGGCCGTAGCCCAATGGCTTGGGTGTTGGACTTGTGATCGACCACCGGTTCAATGCCCACCCATTGCGACGTGAACCCACTCGTAATACAAGCATTTTAGCTTAGCTCGAGGGTTTAAAATGAATACTAGTAGAGTGCAAAAATCTGCTAGTAATATAAAAAATAAAACTATTTTATAAGTGTGGAGCTCTTATCACCTCTAAGCCCAATGATTTTGAAAAACTTACTTAGGTAATTATCCGACCAAAAAAATGGGAATCAGTTATGTTTCATATTGGTATGTTACGATAGCTGTTAGAAATAGCATTGATATATGCGTTTCAATTAAAATAATTTTACACACATTACAGTTATAAATCATATTATTCACATTTTGTATTTAACTTGCATAAATAGTTATTTACCATCTTTCTTTAACAGGAAATAATACGTAACATACAAGAAATAAATGGGTTACACTTTTTTAAATATAATAACACATATATTGCCTTTCGTTTTTCGTTATTCGTCGCCTCAGTCTCATTGCAAAAAAATGTACGTAACCAAGTTCAAGTAGGTATATGATCAGGCCCCTCTTTCCCACTGGGCACGTGCCCAGAGCCCCGCGATGGTTTAAGGCTTAACGTATCCACACTAAGCATCTATGATTAGTTCTTAACTAATCATAGATGCTTAGTGTGGATTACGTTATGTTATCTACTCATCATATCTAATGTCACCGTAGAGAAGTAAAATAAAGCTTAAACTCTTCATATCTGCGTTGTTTGTAAAAAAAAAAAAACTAATTTACTATGGTCATAGGGGCCCCATTATCCTAATGTGCCCAGGGCCTCTAATAGGTAAAAGACGGCCCTGTTATGATGTCCAAGTGCAAAATATTATGTATTTAATTAATATAATTGAACAATCAAAATTGTAGCACATTTTTTCATATATGTGCTTCTTTAAGTTGAACAATTCTTATTCTATAATGTTTATGACATAGTCTAATGTATTTTTAAATATAAGACATTGTTTGGGTGGCCATTCTCAACGCCATCGCATATTTTTCCAACGAATTCGATTTTAAATAAAGCAATTCCAAATCTGAATAAACTGGAATAGTCCTTTTCAAGCGTTTAAGTCTTATAATTAGGCTTTGTAAAATATCTACATTAAAGATGAATAAGTAAACATAAATTAAATAATACCTACAACGACTTACAACGACTTATCTTCAGTATAAAGAGGTTAAATTTGTGAGGTTGGAGGGTCTCGATCTAATGAACCAATTTTAAAACTTCTCGCCACATTATTTGTGAGTGTCATTAACTAGGTATTGTAATTAATATACTTAGGGTATATGCACTGTATTGATAGTAAAAAAAAAAAAAAAATTCCAGGTGACAATATTGGCGCTCATCGTGGCTGTGATGATATCAACGGCTACAGCTCAATTTGGTGGCTTCGGCAATCCTAATGGTGGTTTCGGCGGAGGTTTTGGTGGACAAGGGCAGGGACAGCGAGGAGGAGGTGGAGGCTTCGGAGGAGGCGGTAACGGAGGTTTCGGAAACCTTGGAGGATTTGGTAACTTCGGCGGTAGGGGTGGGTCCAGAGGCAATGGCGCTTTCGGAAGCCAAGGTGGATTCGGAAACCCAGGTGGATTCGGAGGGCAAGGTGGATTCGGCAACGGTCTATTCAGTGGCGGTGGTTTCGGTGGATTTGGAAGACGATAAGTCAGAAATTTGAACTGGATGTAGATGTGTATGTGTTACTAATAAGGACATAAAATAAAGGCTTTTTTTATTTAAGAATAAAGAAATATATCTGAAAAACGTCTTATAAAAGTATGTTAACAGTTCACAAATAAATTATATTAAACAATTAAAACCAATATACAAACTTACATTACAAATTCTAACAATATTTACATTATTTGTTTTATCTACACTAAGCACTAAAAACTGGAGGAGGATTTGTGATTTGATCAAAAGTCGCTCGGGCATTCGTTAACAATTGGGACAAGAGCTGTGCAAAAACATTTCCAAAAAACAATGCTATTTTAGAACCTCGTACTAAAAATTCTGGCAGAACAATATCAGACTTTGGCATTTCGTTACCAACTGCACTTTTCTCTATTGGAGGAAGAGCTTTCTCTTCAACGACAGGAACTGGAGGCTGGCCTGCCTCAATAAACTCCTTCACAGGTTCTGATCGAGATATATCAGTTAATAGCCCAGGAGGCGGCACTTCGCTTTTTTCAACTTTTACTGGCGGTGGTATAACCATATTGGTTGCTTCAGTCTTCTCTAGAACAGCAGGAACTGGAAAATACGGTACTGCTTCGACTTTAGGTTTAGGAACAGGTGTGATTAATACATCGTACGGTGGAGGAGGTGGCGAAGATATGACAGGAGGCTTATGAGTGGAAACGATAGGAGCTAACAAGATAGGTGGCATGGAGGGAGGTTTGGCAGGTTCTGTAGGAATCGGTGGAGGAATATGAGTAGGTACGAATATCAAAGGAGGTTGGTGTAGAATTTGGTCTTCTTCTACATGTTCTATTACTGGAGCTGCAGACACCGGTCCTGAAGGAACGATCGCTGTATTTAGACTGCGTTTCTGTATTGCATGTTTTATAGTGAACTTTCCAAATGGCGTCAATTTTTCCTTAATAAAAGTTATCGGTTTAAAGGGTAGGGGTTTGAAATTTAATTCAAACCCTTTGCTAAAACTTATGCCTTCAAAGAATGCTCTGCTACTTACTCCGAGGCACTGTATTGCCAAAATTAGTAAAAGTACCTGCAAACCAGAAAAAAAATTAACTGTAGAAGCATATTGCACTAAATTCAAAACTTCACTCCAAACCACTTTAATACACAAAAACTGTCACTTATAAGCACCTGAATCAATTGGGACATGTTGTTATTTGCTTTCCTCCACAAAAGAAAACCATAATGATCGCTTACAATCGGTTTTATATAGACTATTGATAATTTTCCATAATTAATGCCGGCCTCAGGACTCAGCACGCTATTACATTTTCCAAGGTTTGCTACCATTGTTTTCATAAATGAATGATATTTTTTAACATTTTTCATTGAATCTTTACTTTATAATGTTATGTTTATAAACCTTAATAAATGAATTAATAAGAATAGCAATACGCTAAGGTTGTAGAATAGACTTCATTGAACGCATAAATTGGAGGCCGTTGGTTTATCATTAAAGAACATAACCCTATGCCCTTTATATAAGATTTGTCTACACAACTACTACATATCTTTGTTTTGGTAACTAGTAATTGTACTAGTTACCAAAACTTTATATTGATAAAGCAATGGTAAAATGCAAATTTTAAATCGGAAAATTATGATAAATCATGTGTAAAAAAATGAAGGTTGTCAATGCAAACTTTGGGGGAGAGGTTATCAGGTGTTTTTACCATATTATTATGACATTGGTAAAATGCGCATAAGCCGAGTTTAATAAAATGAAAAGTTGTATACATGCTAAAATATGGCTAAACCTACGTACCTACCTACTGTTTATAACGTTTATGGAAGAAGTCAAAAAGTAGCACCTCTGCGCCCTTCGATTTTAGCACCGCCGCCGGTCCTTTTCCCTTCCCCCTCGTGAGCTCTGGCGTCTTTACTCGCGCACAGGAACACAAAATTAATCAATGATGTTATTATGCTGTGGTATTATGTAATGTAGTAGCACTTCCCTAGTCGAGCAGCTCATTGCGCATACTTACATTATACTTATCCTCTTCTAAAGTTTGAACAATTCAACTATAAAGGTATCTGTTTTATCTAACGAATGTTCTTTGTATTCATTAAAAAGGGGGTAGAAAGTAGAGATGTGTAACCCAGGAGTGATTCGTAAAAAAGATTTAAATCCGTCACAAAAGGTGTATAAATCAGTAACTCCCTCGTTTTCTCAATATATCTTTAAATCTTTAACTCTAAGGTTCATTACAGATTGATTGAACATGAAAAGATGTAGAGTGAAATGACTATTGCAGGATTAGGCGACACAAAACGAGACGGAGAATGATTTGTATGTTCAAAGTCTGTGTATGCGTACTACAATGATCCCTGGGAACTTTTATTGAATCTCGCATGTACGAACAAAACTATTTCTTCCATCTTTGTCACAAAGTATTAAATCTAATGTGAACTTATGATCGCTCATAATTTCGTTGATTTTGTTTACATTACTAACAGTCAAAATATGTGTTCTCGAAAAAAAATATTGATTGACTAGCCCATCAAAATGCAAGTGAATGATTATTCAATTCACCCGCTGAAACATTGAAAGATTAGGTGAGTGAGTGAGCTATTTAGAAGATGGGAGTTATTTGGGATTTAAAGATTTAAAAGAGTGATTTAAATCTTCTTATCAAAAAGATACTGCACCGGTGGCTCAGTGGTTACGGAAGTTGCTTCTGAGACCTGGTGTTCTGGGTTCGATTCCCACCCGGGACAATTATTTGTGTGAACCACAAATAGTTGTTCTGAGTCTGGGTGTTCTTTGTGTCCGTGAAATGAATGTTTGTAAAGTCCCCCGCGACACAGGGATTTATTTCCCTAGTGCGGGAGTTGTCTTTTAAAAAAGAAAGAAAGAAAGAAAGAAATATTTATATCTCTGTTCCTTTAAAAGATTTATTTTGCGCATGTCTAGTAGAAAGTAGCAAGAAGGTTGCCAGAACCTGCTACATTGTCCACGTGAAAATATAAACACATTACGCAATATTTCACTAGATCCGGTTTTACTGACTGCTGTAACAATAAATTGAGTAACTACTTATTTGGCGTAATTAAATGTTCGTGGAGATCGCCCCAAGCCTCTAATTAGTGTGACTATATACTATAAAAACGACTACTAAATTAATAAAAAATCTTACCGTGACATTTTAAATTAATGAATAAAATACATTATATACAACTAAGAGTAGATAATCTTCTATAATATAAAAATGAATCGCTGAATGTGTTGCTAAGCGCAAATCTCGAGAACAGCTGGACCGATTACTTTGTGATAGCTATAGTCAGGAAAAGGTTCTTACGAAAGAAAAAGAATTAAAAATTGCTCGAAACATTAAAAAATGTAAGAAAACTTAACTGCAATATTATTTTTGTAATGAATTGACACAACTATCAGTTGTTTAAAATAACTGCAGAACAGCAATTTTTTTCCCCCCCTTCCAAAAAAATGTTACTTGCACAGTTTTGCAGTCTACTAGTATTCTTGTTAACCCCTCGTGCTAAGCTATAATGCTTGTGTTACGAGTGGTTTCACGTCGGTAGTGCAATGGCTGGAGTTCGAACCGGCGACCTCAACATCACAAGTCCGACGCCCTAGCCATTGGGCAAAGGCCGCTTCCACCAAATTCCAAAATAAAACAACTTATAAAATTTCACTATTCTAAATCTATTCTAGTTGGCAAGATTCCTAGAAGGCAGCATAGTTATCCCTGGTCTCAATTAAACCTAGAACCCGGCCTCGGAGGCAACTTGCGTAACCACGATGCCGCCAGTACATTATATCATACGCGCTTATTAATACAGAAGTTATTAGGCTCCATTTTTAAATGTTCCATAATAGTGTTTATTTGCTTTATGGCAAAATATTTTTGGAGTAGTCCAGTAGTCATGGTTTATTAATGATTTCTTGCCTCTAGTTAGAATTCAAGCATTTAATTATTTTCAATATGAGTAAAGAATGAGCCAGATCTAAAATTCTAGTTTAGAATATGCTTATATAGACCAACACCCATTAACAACAACAATCTTTTTATGGCAAACGTACCGTGTTACTTATCAATTATTTATACTGATATACTAAAATATAGAACTACATTTGTTTGCTTTAACGTACTAATATCAGGAACTACTGGTCCAATTTGAAAAATTATTTCTGTGTTAGATAGCCCATTTATCGAGAAAGGCTATAGGTTATATTTTATTAGTATCTAAGTTCTTATAGGAACAAAAGTCACGCGGGGGAAACCGCGCGCCGAAGCTAGTGTAGGTATTACGAGGAGGAAAGATTTGTATTTTTGTATGTAGATTACCTATCTACAGTTTGTTTGTTACGAATAAACTCAAAAATGACTGGATTTTTTTCGATCATTCTTTCGCCATCAGAATGCTACAATAACCCCGAGTACTTAGAATATATTTAACTTTTAATTATGATGAAAGGGAACGGGAGTTACTCGAAAAGCAATTAGATGATATAAGTATCCAACTTATTGTTTTCATTAAAATTCCCAACATAAATACCTACCTACTACGAACAATGTAAGAAATCCTTCAGTGTCATTGTAATCTATGACTAATTATGCTAAACTAAGTAATCATTGTGTTTTAAATTGGAGCCTTAGTAGATACTTTAATTATTTTTCTTTCAACTGTGTGTCTATTTAAACTTTAAAATAGCGAAGTTCTCTATTTTACATTTTAAAAAGAATCAGTACAATAACCTCAAAAAAACATAAGTATTAACTGGTAAATTATAAGTATAAGTCAACCTCCGTAGCGTAGCAGTATTTGACTCGCTTTAAATCTCAGAGGTCGTGGGTTCAATCCCCACGCCGGACCAGAAATCTTTGTTTTGATTCTAAGATTTCTTTTTGGGTCTAGTTGGCTGAAGGAAAGCACGTTAAACCGTTGGTCCAGATTGTTATAACATCATCTATAACAGTTGTATACAAGGGAACGGGCAGCAGCGTTTCTACTACAGCGGACTATGGCAAAAACTTTCCCTCAGGAGGGGGCCCATGTTCAGCAGTGGACGTTATACGGGCTGATGATAATGAATAATAAGTATCTTAACAGTTTTTTTGTTCCTAAGTATCTATCTAGGCACTAGATAATGTGACTAAAAGTAATGACCGAGCGCTGTCGAACAATGTGGCCGGTTTTTTTGTTCATTAGTGTAAGAAAAACTGTTGCTATGATTTTTCACAGTATCCCAATGTTTTAAAAATAACGTTGAGCTTTGATTTGTACAACTTTTCATGACATTCGGCATTTTTGTAAACAAAATTATAAAATTCTGACATCAAAACGCTGCAACAGATCGACTGACAAGGTAAGGCATAGTTTTCGTACGCGTGTGTGCGTAAGCTGTGTATGTACACGCCAAGGTAGAATTTTAAAGGCGTCAGTGCGTTACTCGCAGCACTCCTTCCGTCTTTACTTTTTGGTCTGAGCAGCATAATAAATAAGATAGAGATAGCACCAACTAGCATATCAAACAACATTACGTATAACTTAACGTGACTCGAACATTAATACATCAATCCACTATAAATCAACGCACGTATGCAATCCTGGAACAAACAACAAGAACAAAATGTCAATAAGTTTTGCTTAATACTTAGTATGCAATGTATACTTAGGCGGTGAAAGAAAGTTGCAACGAACAGCTGAGTAGAAGGGATTCTCGTGGCTTGTTCATAACATAACTGCCGGTGCTACAGTATACATATCCGTCACTTACACCTTAACACGGCATATTTGAACATAATATTCACACAAAAAAATATAACATAAGTTCAGAAGAGAGTGCAATTTTGACAATGATTGTGAGTGAGTGAGGTTCGGTTTAGAAAATATACCAAAGTTACCTACAAATTAGTAGTCAAAAAGGATATTGGTTACCTGCATATATTGTTTATATAACTGTAAGTATTGTTTATGTATGTTTAGGTTATTAGTGATCTGCAAATCGTGCACGACGGAGTTTCTGTTACAAATAGCATTTGCAAAGCAATATAAGAGTTATGTAATAGGATAATAACTGAAGACTTGTGCTAATCTGTTGTGTTTTAAGAACGCATTTAATTTTGTGTTTTCAATGTCGCGATCTACATAATATTTCCCTTATTTGATTGGTCGACTCAGATAATAGACTCTAGTCTACTTTGCTGTAGCTGCGTAATTACCTGTCGGATGTCGCAAATCTGAATAGTAAACCGGTTTACTCTATCAGTATTGACACTAATCCATCTCATTAATATACTAATCAAAAGAAAGCAAAAAACGGCATTTACCCATCATAAGTAACAAAATAGAAGACAATAAGATTCTTTATTTTTGATTATCGTCATCAATGCTAGTTCAAAAGCTGAATTAGCTCTGAGATGGGAAACCAATCAAAATGAACAGACATTTCGGGATTCTACTACAGTTTCTTTATTGCACACATAGACACAATGGCAAAAACTACAAAGATTACTAAGCAGTTACAACATTACAGTGTACAAGCTGGAACCTACTTAAATTTAAATGTATTCCTGATCGCTAAATAAATAAACATACACACTAATACCTACCGTACATCGTACATACCATACTACAATAAAAACATATAAGTAGGTATATATTATGATGAATTTGACAGATTGTCGCCATTGTTTCTATACGACTCATATATTTTTAACAGGCTACTTAAACTTGATATTCTTACATCAAATTAGAATATATAGGTAGACTGAGATAAGAAATAAGTAGTCCTTTGTACTTCTCTTAAATGCATTTAAAGATAAACCAGCACAAAAAGCGAGTGGAAGGGAATTCCAACACAGAAAATAAGCCATCAAAAGCACAGTATTATGTGAAGTAGTTACACATAGGTAAACGTTTAAGCCGTTAAGAAAGGAACTAGTATTTCTTTACGGGTGGAACTGAAAAGAAATCCTTGATTAACGAATTTTGTCAATTTATTATAAATTTTGGAAGTGCAATTATTCAATTATTAAACTTAAAAAAAAGTGTGATACGAGTGCTTACGTATTTAATTGTTCGGTTTCAATTTCCTACTTAAGTCATTAACATTAGAGGCAAAGAAAATTGTCGTTAATTGCAGACACAGAAGATACATGGCGTGTGACGACACTTATTAAATCAATTACTAGCGTGAAACGGATATGAGATTGTGTTGAATTTATGGCTGTCTATGGTCCCATTATCATTTACCATTCCTTAAAAGAATATTTTGTATTCGTGTTGTGGCCGTTTCGTTTACGAATGTAATCACCCTCCGATAAGGATTAAGTATAACGAAAAAAAAGTATTTTATCGTTATTGTTAGTTTTTTTTATTTAGTTAATAGAATGGAGGGCCGGACGAAATATCTGGCTAAGGCCACGGGATCATGGTAGATGCAGGCCGCTTCCAACCGTAATAACTGGAGATCTATGAGGGAGACCTATGTCCAGCCGTGGACTTACGGCTGAAATAATAATAATACTTAGGATGTAACACTACACATACGAAACTGTAAACACAACATATGAAACTGTAAAACTATTCATGAGTTTGAATTAAAATTTTATATTCTACTTTGCTATAAAAATTAAGATAGAATATATATTTTCTGTGGATGGGATTGTGAACTTAACTTTCCACATTGAGCAATAAATCGATAAACATGTTAACGACTGGTTGTTTACAATTATATTATCTATTATTCTTCACGAGGTTCTAAAACTTTAACAAAATATTCGAAAAAATATAGTAGTTGGGATTTCATATGTTAGGTTAGGTTACCTATCATTTCTATAATCTGGCGGGGTCCTTTGACCTGGTTATACAAATTGATTGAATTATCTTTACTTATATTATAAAGAGGTAGAGTTTGTGACGCTGTAGGGGATAATCTCTGGATCTAATGAACCGATTTTGAAAATTCTTTTACCAATAGAAATCCACGTAATTTGTGAGTGTCATAGGTTTTTTAAAAGTTAAAGGTTTCGTTAAAGTTTTCAGGGGAATGGGATATATGCGGGTGAGACCACGCGGAACAGCTAGTAATATACCTAAGTATAGTTGTGGTGAGAAAACTCAATACTTCTTAACTAGGTATACCTATAAACATATTTTGTAAACATACTACTTCCATATGAGACATTGCTAAATGACAGATCACGCAATACTTTCAATATTTATGTAAGATCTGCGTGTTCCGTTTCCGGAGATTTTGCAATTCAATATATATATATAGACATAATACGAGATGATTATAAGCTCTGCCCGCCTCTTTATCCACCTATAATAAGGATCTTATAAATTCCCGTCTAAATCGGTATCACCGTTTTGGATAGGAGACAAACAAAGAGACAGATAAAATGAAAAGCAACTTATATTATATTTTATAAATTAGCTATCTACCATCTGCACTGACCATCTGTGTCAAAAGCGTTCCAGCCGTCACTAATTTCAGCTGGTACAAACCAGACGGAAATACAGTTTTTTTTATTTGTATTTTTGTTATTAGTACCCAACCTAATTCAAATGCATTTAACAAAAATCTGTCCTTTCCATTTTTTTATTTGTATAAACCAAATTGATTTAGTTTTTTTTGTGTGTAAACTTAGGTACTTCTTAAATTTAATATTAATTGGTCGGCTTCTTCACAATCTGAACATAACCTTAATACATATTTACTGTTACTTTTTTTTGATATAACATCATTGGTGCTGTGAATAGGGTAGCCAACTATACCTACTGTTAAACCAGTATTGTACTGTTTTTCACTAGGAGCATAAAACTTTTCACTTTTTTTATTGAACAAAAATAAAGTAATTTTAAATGTTTAAATACTATACGGAGAAATATACCGCTTACTAAATTTCAAAATTCTGATTAATAAGTTCGAGTCCTGCCGGTGGTCTAAAATTAATCTCAATTTTGAAACATAAAGTTTACAAAATAGTTGTTTAATTATCAAAATACTTAAAAATATAAGTGTTAGACTTAAACGCTCACATTTTTTATTATTTAGTGCGCTCTGTCAATCTGTCAATGACAAATATTCAAGACATCAAGTGCGAAATCTATTAGTACTACTAAAAAACTTTTCATTATCCTTCTCAGACCTAAATCTATAAATTAATACGTGAAGAAAACTCTTTGTACCTACCTACCTTTATAACTAAAAATTGCGCGGATGAATGAGTATCAAATTTCGCTCACTTATAGTTTATATGGAGAACAAAGGGTTATATACATATATGCTATATGTATATAACTATATGCTAATATATTTTTTAATTATGATAGAAAACGACTACCTACTGGGTCCTGAGTCTACTATCGTAATGGTGTGTCGTGGAACTGTTACTGACGTCTCGATGGTCGCTTTTCTTTGTCTTTTGGATTAGTAGATTACCAAATGTGCAAAAAGCCGACCATCGAGACGACAGTGACAGTTCCATGACACACCATTATGATAGTAGACTCAGGGCCCTGGGCGACCACAAATAGGTATACTTTATTTCTTGTAAAAGAAAGTTGACAACCCTAGCTATGAATACTAATAACATGCACAAACAAACGCTACCAGCGTAATAATGACTCATTGTACAGTAATAGATATATAAAGAAGCCAATTTCTTTTATTACGTCTGAAATAGTTTGAATACTTATTAGTAAATAAATATTTATTAAAGTTCTCAGAATAATTAACACTTTTAATTTATCTGTATTAATAGCGACCTGAATGATGGACCAACGCACAGCCTAAACCGCTGATCGAAGAGACTTGATACTTGGAAAGTGTATTTTATATGACGTAGGCATCCGATAAAATAGGAACACCCCATAATGATGAAACCACGTCCACGTCACATACCTAATATAATACCACAGCCGAATAAGGGATTGGTATTGTTTTTTTTTCTTCCGATGCCGACGACCCGAAGTCCGAGTCCCGCGAACTGTAAAATAGAGCAGCAGGTGCACAATACTGCCCAAAATTTAAAAAGCGGCCCCCTATTGCCTATGGTCTCGGACTTGTGATCATGTGGTCGCCGGTTCGATCGCCACCCATTGCACTACCGAAGTGAATCCACTCGTAACATATATTTTAGCTAAATACGAGGGGTTAACAAAAATAACTAGTAGACAGCAAGAGTCTGCTAGAAAGCTTTAAAAAAAACTAAAAGTCATAATTCCTCAATCCCCCGCCATTTAGCCGAGGTCCAAGTCCTACATGGAGCGCCCTCTTGCGCAGGTAGTTTAGTTTGTAGTTTATAAACCATTTGGATAAGGATGGATCCCTACTGACCTTTATGCTCTATTATTGTTTTTCTGTGCATGAACCTTTAGCGCTTATTAGGGAAGTATTGTGGGTCACTGCCGCTAGTCACATTGGATGTGCCAATTTTATTGACTGGTATGGCTCTGTGGTGATATAAGTTATTGGCACAAACCAGGGAAAGCTGCTCAAATTCTGTGTATAAATCCGTAATTTAGGTACACTGCTTGCGTCCTTGAATGGGATTTTAAAGTCACTCACGACTACAGGATTTACTTCTACAGTGCGAAAGATCTCCGTTAAAAATAAAAAAAGATATAGGCTAAAGCAATCGCTTAAACGACTTTCTTTGTTATTTGCTTTAAATTAAAATAATGCTCTGATCCAAATCTATAAGACAGACTAAAGTATGAGACTGTCACAATAAGCGACAACAAGCATATCTTCTTGATATGTAAATTAAATGAAAGTTACCAAATATTGACTTTCTAAAACATAAAAAACCGGTGTAAGGTACGAAAATCCCTTATTATTATTACCTATACGGTAATATGGTTAAACTAGTTTACTGAAGTTATACAACTCTTATGTCTCGTTTATAAATACTTCTCGAAACGTAACGAACGTATGAGGTAACGTGGTCTGCTACATACTCCATACTAATTTTATAATCAATTTGAATTTGAATAAATATAGTAATGTAATCTCAAATAATAGTAAATATAAACCTAATGACGTAATCAGCTATGTGCCACCAACGATATACCTAATGAATAAAAGTGAAAAAATACCAAAATAAAAAAAAACTAATTTGAGATTTTTCGTACCTGCCTTTTGGTTCTTTGATTGGAAAAAAAATAATGCATAGGATTGAAAAAATATTTTGCTTATAAAACAAGCAGCAACCAAAACCAGGAGTCGAAGTATCATTTAGGTCATTATCATTTGGAGGTTAATTGACCTGTTTTATTGAATTCAAAACTAGTCAGTATGTAGTAGACCACTTTAAATATTGTTATTACTTTTCTCTTAAAAATATTTTTTAATATAATAATAAAACATAGGGCATTCATTATTATTACGTTCTTAAACAAAGCAAAGCAATCTGCTTACTTGCTTTAAGCAATAAGGAATCTTGTAGCGTTAAATAACTCCTTAATTAGTGAAGTAAATTATTCTTTTCTGTTCCTGTTACTACGAATGAGAACACGTGATGTTGATACGGTGTTTAATCGTTAGATATCCGGTTTTTTGGTTCCAACTAAAAACAATCAAGTCTAATATGAGTTGTAAATTAAAGCGATAATTTGAACACTCTCGCGTGAAATAACGTTAAATTCATACGTAATAATTACATGCAACAACAACGATTGAAAGTAAGAAAATTGATAATTGAGACTTGATTACATTGTATACTTCAATAATATCATTATGTAACGTCCACTGTTGAACATGGGTCTCCTCTTTAACCGACTTCGGCAAGCCAGGGTCGTTGATTTAGAGCAATCCGGCCCTAAATCCAACGGCCATCCAACGGTCAACGGCGGATCGAAGGAGTGACCGGGGGGTTTTAGTGGTGTAGGGTTCTCTCTTCGTGGTATGAGTTTAGCATACCACGCTATGGAGAGCCCCACATATCCCATCGCGAGCGCGCGAATTAGCTGCATCGAGGCGGTGGGAATGAGTAAAGGCATTTCACACCATAATAAAAAAAAATTGTCGTTTATTTATGTGTCGCATCATCGGACACCCATAGAAAAATTTGGGATGGTCTATTCGAAGCCTAATTTTTTTAATGGACTCACTAAATGTAGAAATATTCATTACGATTGTATTTTCGGCACTCCGCTCAGTCCATCACTGTCAGCCTGTCCAGTGATTAATAAGCTAATACTTCAAGAAAGCTGTAATTTGTCATGCGTAATTTTCATATTAATCACGGTCGTAAAGATTAAAAATGGGATGTTTGTCTTATATTATGTTTGTATTGTCTGAGAATCGTAAATATTATATCATATTACCCAAAAAATTGTGTGAAGTCCATTTTGTTCAACCAGAATTTTGCAAATTTTGAGTAAAATAATAAATCAATGTTTCATAACGAAATGAAAATCCCTCATGTAGGCTTTTCAAGTTAAAGAGCAATAGTCAACCAGCAAAAAGTAGTGTGCCATAAGTCACAATAAAAAAACATACATACGTTTAAAAATATGTCATGCCTAATGATGGCCACACTGTATAACTCCCGAGAATTAACATGAAACCTGGCTCGAAAATCAACCTACCTCCCGCTACCCCACGCGAGACCCCGCTCTGCATCCTGCGTTAGCATTACATGTATGTTTGGAATAATTTGTTAGCTGTTATTTGTTACCATTGTTATATTTTTGTTACGTCTTAGCAATTGTTACGTTTGGAAGTTGTATTTGTTATCGAATTTGAATGTTTTATCGAACTCTGTCGAGCCGTGTGGTGTCTGGGATATAATAGACCACCCCATGTCTTCCTATGGGTGCCGTAAGAGGTGATCAAGGGACATTCAACTGATTGATGGGCAGCAGCATTTATCAACTATGAATACTTACCATCTTATTACGATTACCAATCCGGCTGTCAAGCGTAGCAATGCCTCAACGACCCTGGCAGAGTCTGTTCAGATGAGGCCTATGTTCAGCTGTGGACGTAAACTAGCTGATACAGTACAGTATGGTACTGTATTAAACTTTTACAATTTAAATATGTTATTGCCTATAATTATGTTATTTTGGACGCATAAAAAAAATAAATTTAATCCCACACTTTTCTGCACTCAGTACTTTACACAAACATTATAACGAACCAGGTATCATGTTCCACTGTATAGTTTACCTACAAAATGTATTTCTTCAAAAATCATACAAAATTTATTTATATTTTTTCAGAATCATGCTGAATAGAATCATCATAGCGGCTTTCGTCGTCACTCTATTAGGTGCAACATGCGACGCTTATCAACATTGGTTCCCGAGAGAAAACGAAAACCAACAGAGAAGCATGGCCTCAGCTCTTATGGATTACCTAGATTTAATATTTCCCAAAGATGACGGAGAATCAAATATGCTTAAATGGATATTCTCAGTACTAACTGAAGATGATATGTTGTAGAAATTGTACAAGATCGTTGAAGTTTCAGAGTTCAATATGAATCGGCCAAAATCTGATAAGCTACTGTGAGAATCAGTGGTTCTGTGATTTGAAAATGTAACAATTTCTGCAATACTGATTGAGCCAACTAAAGTGTTTGGTGGAGATACTGTAAATTTGTGGCATTTTAGATTGTAGTGTCCACAAGACGTGGACTTTACTAAATGTAAAGTCGACTAAGGAGATAATAATAATAATAAGTTTTATTGTTCATAAAGAAACATAACAATTGTTCTATACAAATCGGTGAGCCACAAACTAAGCATCGCTTGTATCTTGTGGCTCAGGAGTGCGAATTTTACAAATTTAAACATTTCAATACAACAATTTTTCTAGTAAAATATTAGCATGGTATGAAATAAGGACATAAGATAAATTTTATAATGTGCTCTGAACATAATATATTAACATTAAAGTGATAAAATGAGAATAAAAAAAAATTAAAAAATTAAAAAAATTAAATCAATGTTTGCATATTTTGGGCGTGTGTGTGTGTGTGTTCTTGTGAGTGTACGTTTGTGGATGTGTGGGGTGTGAGTGTGTGTGGCTGTTATACTATTATGCTATATCAAGGCTTCAGTGTCGTCGTATGACAATTTCAGAAGGGCTGATCTTACTATTTTTTTACAGGTGGTTGTTGAGGAGTCTCGTATGTCGCAAATTTTACTTACTTTATTGTAGGTGTTTGGATGGGAAAAGTTTGTACAGCGTCTAGCTAGTTCTGATTTAGTATTTGGGATAGGTACTCTAAATACCCGCTTGTTTAGTAAGTTGTTGTATTCTGGGAGTTTTCTTACTGTTGTGTGATACTTAAGCGTTGCTTGAAGTATGAACATTTGTCGTACCCTTAGAACTTCAAACTCCTGGTAAATAAGGTCGGTGGGGAACCTGAAAGGTTTTTTTATGCTACCTTGATCAGTGCCCGTTGTGCTCTCTCTAATGAAATAAATGTGGTTTTACAAGCCCGTCCCCAAATAACGATGCAGTACTGCATGATTGACTGGCAGAGTGCATAGTAAACCGTTCGCAGTACATCAATAGGCGTGCAGTCACGGAGTTTTTTCATAACATGAATCAGTTTTCGCACTCTGGAGGATAGGGTATAAATGTGGGATTTATATGTTAAATTGTTGTCTATTGTTATTCCGAGATATTTTATTGTGTCAGTGCGTTCAAGGACGGTGCATAGGCATGAGTGGTGGGAAGCGTTGTTGTGTTCTTGTGAGCAGGTGTGTATTTTTATGGACATATGTGGGGATGGGCTGGAGGCACTGGTTTTAGAAAAAGCAATATATTTACTTTTACTGACATTTAATGTCAGTAAATTAGTGTCTAGGGAGTGCGCTATCTGAGATAAACCCTGTTCCGCCGAACGGTACACCCGTTCCCAATTCGAGTCGTGAAAGATGATAGCAGTGTCGTCGGCGTAACAGATTACATCAGCGTTTCTGATTGGGAGGCTTACTACTTCGTTCATGTACAGTGTGAAAAGCGTTGGGCCGAGGGTACTGCCCTGCGGAACACCAAACATGATAGGCAGCAAGCTACTTTGAAGACTGCCTATTTTAGAGTATTGGTACCGCGATGTTAAGTAGCTACGGAACCATTCTAGTGGTGTACCTCTAAAGGCGCGGACCCACCGCGGTGCACGAAGAGGCTACGCACGTGTATTAAGCTTCGCTTTGTAAGAAAATGTATGGGTTTGTATCCACTGCAACACACGGAGAGGCTACGCATGAATTGACGTCATTGATACATGCGTGGCTTGCTCGAATAGGCGGTTACATAGCTCAACGCTGTCGACGTGGGTCTACGTTTCCACTGGAGTACAAGAATATGACCCACGACTATGTACAGTTCACTTATCGAAGTGAAGCCCGTGTCCGTGGGTTGCAGTGGCACGTGCGTGGCCTCTCCGTGCGCCGTGCCACGCTATACATAGCCGTGTAGGTCTTCGTGTACTCCAGTGGACACGTAGAACCACGTTGTCAAACAAAATAATATACACAGGAAAAATGCGCCGCGTGCCCCTGCACAGCATGCGCCGCGGTGGGCCCGCGCCTTTATTCCTGTAGCCTCTAACTTATTTAGAAGAAGCCCGGGAGACACGGTGTCAAATGCTTTTGCCAAATCAAGAAAAACACCGACACAGCATTTGCCATTTTCTATGTGGTGTGAAACTTGATCAGTCATGAGTGACACTGCGTCTTCAGTGGACTTTCCTCGTCGAAATCCAAATTGTCTGTTCGAGATTATTTTATTTTTGTCCAAAAAGTTAACCAGTCGCTTATTCACTATTTTCTCTAGAATTTTAGAAACTATACTTAGCAAGGCAATAGGCCTGTAGTTTTCTGGCAAGTCTTTGGGACCACTTTTATAGATAGGAGACACTGCAGCAACTTTCCAGGCATCGGGAAAGACACCTGTTTCTATGCTCAGATTAAATATGTGCGTAAGTGGTTTAATTAGGCTTTCTCTGCAGTTTATAAGTAGTGTGACTGTTACCTGATCTGGCCCCGGTGCGCTATCAATTTTTAGGTTGCGTATTGTGTTGGAGACTTCTTCTTCGTCTGTCGGGTGCAAGTAGAATGATTGTGAGTTGAAGCTCGGTGTTATGTGTGAATCTATTAGTGATTGGTGAGATGTTGCTAGTTTTTCGAGGATTTTGGCAGCGTGTTTTTCCCCTACAGAGATGAAATGCTGATTGCAGTTATCTAGAGATGTTGTTGGACACCTTCTGAATCTAATGTAAATAAATATTATTATGTCGGTACGACAACCGATAATTCTTTATGTGTGAAGAGTTTGCCTTCATAAACTAATAAATTACAAATACATAACAGTGAATATGTATATATTTAAAATGCATTTCACAGTGTGTAAACTTATCTTTTTGGTTGACTTTACGTGTATATGTGATGTCTGCTAGGCCACTTGATACGTTCTCGTCATTGGAAGCACTCGTTTAAGTCTCATTTTTCTAGAGTACCCAAAGATAAAATTCGGGACCCCATTAAAAAGACTTCACTATCTGACTGTCTGTCTCTCACGGGGCTGTATCTTATTAATAGCTAGTTGAAATTTTCACAGATAAAGTATCCTGCTGCCGCTATAACAACAAATACTAGAAACAGAATAAATTAAATATTTAAGTGCAGTTTCCATGAAAGAAACGTGATATTTTTTGACATTTTTTACTGAATATTATTAACGGCAACTGGTAGACGCTTAAAAAATTGAAAATTAAATAATATAGTGATTAATGTTGTATAGATTATGTTACGGACCCCTTTGTCAAGTCCGAATCGCGCTCAACCCATTTTTTGCATAGATTAAGTTCAACCGATAAGGGTGGAAATATTTAACAGTATACATAGAAATATCAACATAGAGACGCCTTTTTGTAATTATTATATACAGTGCAAAATTAAAAAAAAAACATGATTAAATTACCGTTAATGTAATTATGAAAATCAATATTGCAAAAACAGAAGAAATATGTCATACATTCAGATTTATGTATCCAAAATTGAACTGAATAATTTTGAAATAATACTTACAAGAAATATATAATGACTAATTTGTATCCACCTAATTGGTTAACTACATATATACAAAATAATTTGAATGATGAAAGGTTACACAAATGTAAAGCCTATACTGAATGGATGTCATTCAGTATTGGCCTTACTCAATGATAATTTAATGGCGTTAGATAGTTAGTCATTGTAAATAATTTAAAATAATGTAGTTACATAAGTAAGTAATTTATTTGTTATTATGAATTTAAATGAAATGCATTTTAATTTATGGAGTTTCATTTATCCAACTACTTCCATAAATAATTCACTAATTTTCTAATTTAAGTTTTTAAATATTATTCAACAGTAATGAAAATAATTAGTAGTAGATTTTGTGGCATTTACTTTGGAGTATGGCTATATCTTGAAAATCATGTGCGAATTGATTCCTTAATGTACTGAGTATGACAAATAATGTTGGGCTGGCAAATTCGTACCAATTTTCAAAATTGATATTATTGAAGACATTGAACCAAAATTGCATGATTCGAACCTGCATTTTGGTTGTAGCTCCTAATACCTAGGCGGTCCGTCCAAGCCACGGTGGATCCCAACCGGTCGTAGAAATTGCTCAATCTCTTTTTGGCACGTCTCTAAGGGGAACTTCTGTACAAACATATTCTGTAATAGAGATTGTATGGACAGTTACTGTTTACAAATACTAATAATTTTCAGAATACTATCTATTCTAGTGTGGTTGACACACTATACGTTGACCACGCTCATAACACTGTGTTACTGCTCTCGGTTGTTCAGTAATGTCAACTTCATCACCCTTCAATGGTACATTTATAATTTCGTTATTTCCATTATCATCAACCGCAGAATTGTCCTCTGTGTCATCAGGAACATCTGAAGGCGATGGTTTATGATTCCAAGCCGGTGGTCTCCTTATATTTTTAAAAGGACCATTTTCATAGCCACATTCTAATCTGCCATTTCGTAAGTTACACCCGCCGTGATATTTTATTATTGTATCTTTAGATTGCATTCGTCCTTTATTCTTGTTAAATCCACATAAAACTCTCTCGTTAATTATTTTACAAAAACTACTATCAAATTCGTACGGACAACACCGACTTCGAGGTCTTAATAGTGTAATTGAAGACTTCCCATCCTGAGATTCATGTGAAGCAGTACCTTTGTCTTCTACATTGCTTTTATTTTTATCATTACCATCGTGGCACATTTCTGCGTCATACGATTTTCTAAATGACTTTATACTGCCGCGGCCAATATAATAACTTTTTGCAGTAACATCCAACCATGAAGTTGCCAATATCTGTAAATAAAAAATATTATATAGGTTATTAATTTGTTTTCTATGCAAATTTGACTAGACTGATCTATATGCAAATAAAGGACAATTTTTATTTTATTTTAACTGTAAATAATTAAATGTCGGTGGACTGGACTGGGTCAGCAGGACAATATTCTATCACATTATCTTTTTCTTTTGCCTTAGATCTTTTAGTGTAATTTTAAAGAACATTTAAACGATTACGAAAAATATTTTAATATTAGATATTTTTTTTACTGTTTTAGGCTAGTTTATTGAACTCTACACAATTTGGCCAAACGAATGTTTTCGTACAATCTATTCATATAAGAGTAACTAACCATGGTTAAGGTGACGAATAAGTAGCTGCTGCAAAATCTTGACATATCTTATCGCAAAAGAACGTATGACATTTTTAATTAACTTTCCAAAGCCTAAGACATAAAGTACCGATGGCATAAAATTACTTATAAATTAATGTTAATTATCAACCCGTTCAAGTCATAAGTAAGCATTTGAATAATTTTCCTTTCGATTTCATTTAAATAGCCACAATATTGTTCGTTTTATTAATTTGTTTTGTATACCTAATGCGTCGATATCTATTAGACTGAGGTCTACTTTGTCAATGTTTATGTTTTCTAACTTGATATTATTGTCTTCAAATAGTGTACTCCAATGTTCATTATTCCTGATAGCAGCCTTAGCCCATTGCCAGACTTGCCTTCTAACTTTTAATTTTATTGCTTGCTTAGTATCTATTGTTTGCCCACTACTCAATTTTAAACACCTCTCGCTAGTTTGAGTGTACTGTCTGGAGAAACCATTATCCTTTTCCTTCTTTAGGGAATTGGTATTATACCTACGTATAATTGAAATAATATGGTTTTTCATACCAGAGTCTGTGACATGAGCGTTATCATCTAAAGCAGGAATGAAATCACGTTTCAATATCTGCCAAATTTTTGTGCTAAGTCTATGTTCAACATTTTGTTTGTCTTGCTTCTCACGATTTTTGCCAAAAAATGTTGATGAGTTACTCAACTTTTTGGCCTTTTCTTTTGCTACTTTTCCTTTTAGCTTACTGTTTGGTTGGCTATATTTTTTTTTAATAACGTAACTTAATTTAGCACGAGATTTTCTATGCAATGAATTCGACTTTTTTGGATTTTTCTTCAACGATTTTACTTTTCTACTTTTCTCCTTCTTATACTGACTATTTTTTCTAACAATATTTACTCGCTTATCCGACCTTGGAGACTTTGTTACTTTAGGTGTTCTTTCCACTTCCGTATGCTGGACGTAATAGGCTTTCTTCTTGGAAGTAGTGGGTAACATTAAATCATTCTTTACTTTAACATCGCTATTTCTCTTCCTCAAAGCCTGTGAACAAAATGTTATCTGAAAATTAATATTAAATAACATGCTCACGCAGTATTTAAGGTGATAGTTTAATTCATTGTTTTAATGTCTCATGAAGCATCATGTGTAGATATTACACCAATGAAGAAATATTATATATAAATTGGAAATAACCTTTACAAAGGCGAGCTTAATTCTATTATGAATTCTCTTGAGTGGAATTAACACTTTATATTTTGGATTTTTAATTTAGATTATAGATTTCTACCTGGTTCTATTAATTGGATGCCATATAATTTTAAATAACTATTTATACTATTCGTTTTATCAAATAATGTCAATATTAGAATTTCCATGATCTTTCTGATAATTGTGATGGTATAGAAAACCTCCGCATTACTTCTTTCAGATCTAGTTCCATGACACTGTTAACTAAATTATTCATTTTACGTATTGAAGCTATTATAGACATTTTACTCTGATTTAAAACATATGACATCCCTCTTTTTCGTTGTTGCGCCTTTTCAAATTGTATCAATATTTTTCCTATCCCATCTTTTTTTATTTTTTTGGGATCGAGCAGAGATTTTGCGAACTCTATCTTGGAGCTATTTCTTTTACTCAAATCTTCGACCATTTTATTCAGAATTCTATTCTGAAAGGGTGTAATTGAATACTTTTTTTTCAATACAGCCACATTATTTGTTATGTGTTCTATATCTTGCTTCTTTTTTGCTGCTTCGTAATCTTTTAGCATTCGATGTAATCGTGCTTTATCCAATTTTTTGTCTTCGAATTTAGAAGTATGTGATAGACCCGGTAGTGATAATCTCCCTTTGTGGTAATCAGTGAACATTTTTTCTAAAATGGTATATTTAGATCCGGTACCGGAAATGATTTCTTTTAAGTCGTGTAAATCCATGCCTTCTATCAACTCTACATCTCTAATGTTTAACTTTGACACCAAGGTCTTATTTTTGAAAAGTACTGAAACCACTTTCTTTGGATTTGATCTATTGCTAGTTTTATTTTCACTTCTTTTTAATGTCTTAAATATAGTTTTCTTTGTACGTTTTCTGGTACACATTTTTAAAAACTACTAATTTCTTTATTGTGACATTTTAGATTCTATCATCATGGTAAATCATTATTCAAATATAAAAACATTCTGAAACAAGGTTACACTACCTATTTTTACGGATTTTATTTATTTAATTAGTAAATTATATTAACATAATAGAGTAAATAATTAGTCAAACCTTTTCAGAATCCAAAGTTCTTTTCGTTGTAGACATTTTGTTTGTTTTAGAAGTTCCGTTTGTGCCATTTATCAATGATGGGATGGAAAGAAAAATAATAAAATGGAATGTTTACTGCCATATTGCTATTAGTATGATAATATTTTATTGAGTTGGTTAAATTTTATTTAACGTTACTATCCATTTCGTTCATAGTTCATAGAGTAAGAATATTTCGTTAGATGATGACATTTAACATGATGACATGATAGGATTAGGACTTTGACATTTTATTGTAAGCTGTTTTTTGATACTGTCATTGGGTATCATGAACACTTTAGATTTTAATCTATTTTAGTAAAATACTCATTGTACCACTGTATAGTGTGTCAATTACTTGAGTTATCACTTTGTTGTTGGGGCTAATATTTCAATCATCTGATAATTATATCAGATGATTGATAAATTATTATCGGGCTGATAAAATACTATTTTGACAAAATATGTCAAAAAGAAAATGTATGCCTGTGATAAAATTTATCTGAGCATTTTAAAAAATATTCTTTATTGATTTAAAATAGTTATTTGCCTATATATGAAATGTATTATGAAGGTATCATTTGTGCGTGCGATCTCTAGTTATTTCTTCATTTTATTCTAGGGCAAATAAGCGCCTGACAAAAATATTTAAGCAAATTCTCCTTGCCTCGGAAACGCACGTTAAGCCATTGGTCTTGCTTACCATAGCCTATAATATATAACATGACAATCTTATTTATTAATTAGGTATTATTAAGTAGTTTACAACAACAACAAAATGTAACTCACACCGTTATCTACGTGTTTTATATATCATATACTAATATCATAAAGAGGAAAAGTTATTTTTTGTATTTTTATATGTTGATTTCGAATTAACTATAAATTATAACTAGTATTACTGATCGCAGTAGCGTTCTCCTGTGAATAACAAAACAATGCTGCTGTCGCAAAGACACCTTCCAAACCTAATAGGTTTGTACGGACCTATTAGGGAAAGAAAAAAAAGGTTTATAAATATGGACTTCAAAATTTTAAACTTTCAAAGTGTCTCTTTGCTAAAGCCCTTAGAAATATCATCAATTGAACAGTTATACATAATAACATTTCCAATTAAATGATTAGAACCAAGTTGTTTATTAATGCGTATGTATCTACGTACCAAAAATAGATCTAATGAAAGCTTTAACTGACAAACTTTACAAAATTGATAAAAATTCATTTATTTTATTTTATTGTGTTATTTTGATAAGTTTCTTAAAAGCTCGGACAGCTTTAGTTCTTTTATATCCTCCATTAGATTTTTTATTTTGCGTTTTGAACTAATTAGCGACAATTTACCCTTAGACAAGATGTATGAAAGTCCTCGGTTATTCCTTTCCGCTTCTTCGTATTGCTTTAAATAGTTATTAAGTCGACTTTTATTATGTTTGTTAGGATCTAGCAAAGCCTTTGTTAGTTGTAACCTTGAACTTTTACCTTTGCTTAAATGAGTAATTGCTTTGTCTAACACTTTTCCTTGCGATGCTGTCATATAATATTTCTTTTTAATTATTTCAGCATTTTTTTGTATTTCCTCTAGATCTAATTTCTTTTTTGCTACTTCGTAATCACTCAAAATTTGTTGCATTTTATTTTTATCTAACTTTCCATGAGATTTATTATTTAATACTAGATTGCCTTTTTTAAAGTCTTTAACCATTCTATCCAATATTTCGGCTCTGGAACCATTTATTGAAAATTGCTTCTTTAAGTATTTTGCATTTAAGCTGTTAATCAAGTTTATATAATTAATATTTATTTTGTTGATTGCATTCTTTGAAGAAAAAGACTTGATTTTTTCTTTATAAAGCGGTTTAGTTCGTTTACTCCTCTTGTCCTTATTTCGTTTAAAAATATTCCTTATTGTTATACGCCGACATTTAGTTCTTGTTTGCTGCAGAAGATGATAATGGTTTATTATACACAATAGCAACATATAGGTACTAATATAATTTACTAAATATATAAATAATGATTTAAACAGAAGTTTTACAGCTAGTAACCAGTTCAACTGACCGTGGGCATTCTAATTTTTTCCTTCTTTTTTTTGAACCACGACATCTAGAGGCAATATAGCATGAACAAAGATGATGTCAGGTGTTGGTTAAAATATCTATGGTGGAGGTCGAAATCAATGAACTTAGTTTGATACAATAAAACGGATTTTTTATTGTATCAAAATAAGTTGTGATATTTTATGTTAAGTCATAGAAATCGTTATTTATTGGAATAATCGTAATCGACCTCTAGATGATCATTCATTTTGTACAGTTGTTTGCATTAATTACTTTTTAAAACGCCTGATTGAAATCATTAGCAAATGATCCATCCTTGGTTTCAAGGTATCAACGTCTTAGGAGAGTTAATGTTTCTTTAATGAACAACCGTAGAATAATGTACAATGTGCAGAACATAAAATTATAAATTTAACATGTTCGGGTGTCTTAGGTTATTTCGTAGGTTATTTTCTGGGTTAATATTAATGACATAATCAAATAAAGTCAGTTTCCATAGACATCGCACATCACATTAAGAAAGCATTTATTTAGTAGCATTAGCATTTATTTAGTATTCAGATTCATATTATCTATGAATCTGAATACTAAATTAGGTTCTATATCAGTGAGGTAGGCACAGACCATGGACAGGAGATATTACTGAGGGAAACCATAACTGCTAGAACGAATCACAATCGTTCATACATAAATATTCAATAATTAGAATGGCTAATTGATTTCTATTGATATGCCCTAACCATAGGCGTACCGAGGAATGAAACTGATCCTGTACATGTTATTGTCAAACACACCCCTGCAAAAACTGGAGACGCCCTTCTTTCTTCTAATAAAATTTAAATTATTAAACTCAAAATTATACTGCACAATTTATTACATCACAATGAATATGACAGGTAATTTTTTTCTTAAAAAACATTCAATTTAAAATTTTGGAAAATTTAGACAATCCTGAAAAATTAAGGGTTGGAGCTTTCTCTTTTAGTTGTTTTATGAATTTAAAAAACTGAGAAACACGCATGTTTGTTATGCCAACCATTAGTCTTTGAAGTTTTCCTGCAGATGCAACTACTGATGTTTTTTTATCGGGAAGTATAAATGAAAGACCCCTTTCTTGTCTTTGCGCCTCTCGATACCTTGTTAACAATACATTGAAATCTCCTCTTTTAAGTTTTTTTGGATCTAATGTTGTGTTTAACATATCCATTCTAGTGATTTTTCCTTCGTCTATATGTTTCAAAATTTCTTTTATTACATTTTTTTGCGATCTTGTCCTCGCGAATTTATTTTTCAGTTTTTTCGTATTCTTCTTAACCTCCACAAGATCCCTCTTTTTCTTTGCTTCATTGTAATCCTTCAATATTTCATAAAACCTATTCTTTTCTATTATGCTTTGATGTATTACTTTACGAGGAGTTCTTTTTACATTCAATTTTCCATTTTTATTTTCTGCAAGCATACTTCCTAAAATATTTAGTTGCGAACCGGTTATTGAATATTGCTTCTTTAGATCACTAACATTTAGTTCTTCAATAATTTTAATCTCTTTGTTGTTTACTTTTCTTAATTTAATTTTGTCTCTAAAAGGTGTTAAATCAGAATCTTTCATAGACCCTTTGCTTTTTCTGAATTTGTCTCTGATACTTCCCATATTAAAAGGACCAATATTAAAATCAGCTAACCTTGGGTTTGGATCCCCAAATATAATTTTTCGGCAGCATCGTCCAAGTTTTCTACAACACCATCGCCAGCATTTCAGTCTACACGATTTCCTTTTTTTCTTTTCATGTGGCTGCTTACCTGAAGTAATGAAATAAATTACTAATATTATTCATAATTCCTCATTATATGTACATATAATGAGTTGCGTTGCAATTAAATATATACGTTTGAAAAATGATTGTGATTGAATTCCCTAATCAAAGGATTTGTTTCTTTATTGGTTTGTACTAATTTAAATTAGGTACCTAAGTATATCTATGATCGGTTCATGCTTTATTGCATGTAGCATATATGCTTTCATCTGCAATGTATATTAACTATGTATTAAAGAACATACATTTCGAAATATATATATATTGAACATAAAGACTACGCTTTGTAAAAAATATTGTAATATTCATACCCATATTGAAATATCAACATATTATCACTAAATTTAAATCTCCTATTTGTTTATTTTGGTTTGTAGTCAAAATCAACTGTGAATATGACGTGACATGTGTATGCTTGTTGATTGACACAATAATGTTTGTTGAGAAACAAAAAAAACACTGTAAGATCTTTTTATTATAATTTTATAATATATTATTAATATTATTATATTTAAGGAGAGAGACTAATCATTATGTAAGTAGTGACTGCACTTCTTCAATCGTGTTAATTAAAAATAAGCCTTCAGTAATGAGTCTTCAGTATTTTGATGTAAACGGTACACGATGTTTACGATTAAATTTCAATTAACTTCAACACAACATTACCTTACGAATAAACGGTTAAAATTTACTTAAACGAATCAACATAATAAAGCTTAAGGTAAATTTCCTCTAATTTGTCAGAGTTTATTTCCTTTTTAGAAGTCTAATATTATTTATACACCTACGTAAGTTTTACTTAAACTGACATGAGAATTAAAATTTAATATATTTAATACAAGAAGTATTAAATCTACAGTTATTCATGATATTACTGGTAAATTACATAGTTACAATAATAATAACTGTAGAGTCTTTTCCTAAGCTTCAAAGTAATATAAACTATGATACAGACAATGAAGTAAATAATTTTATTTCTGATGAAGATTCTGACGGATATCTTTCCAATGTAGAATTTAAAGGTATTTTACGAAATGAAGTCACACTAAAGCCTCCAATATGTGGTTATGAATTTGACGAAACAAAATGTAAAATGATTAATGGCAGAATCCTTTGCGGATATAACAAAAATACAGGGGAATTGGTTAACATCAATGATATTATAGAAGTTAGTAATGGATGTGTGCAACGAGGCGATAGAATAGAATGTGGTTACAATAATAAACCTTTGGACTCTGATAAAAAGCCTGCACTGCAAAATGAACATAATGTGGGATTGAGGATACTTAAAATGTTAGCACCAAAAAGAACAAAGTTTAAGAAAAATAGATATTCTTTAAATTTACCATCAGCTAGAATAATCGATGGTTTGCTAAATAAACTTGATTCAACACTCCCTCGGAATAGAGTAAATAATACATCATCATCATCATCCATATTAAGAAATCTAGCTGTCTCTGCAAAGTTACCCACTGATCCCAATGAGTTTACAAGTTCGTTGAAAATCAACCATCTATCAAGAACAACTGAGAAAACCTTAAATCTACCTATCTCTTCAACTTTAGACACTACAAATTTAATGATAACTTCCGATATAAATGTAAAACCTGAGTCGTGGTCCACAAAAAGATATAAAAGAGCTTGTGTTGAGCGAGGTGACCACATTGTTTGTTACAATATTAAAGGCTTTCTGGTTAAATAAAACAATTATTTTAAGGATTATTAAAGGAGCTTGTTTCTTAGAATGTTATAAATAAAATAAAACTTTACAATTGTTGGTAGTAAATCAAAGACAATTTGTATTTTTTTCTTCCTGTTGAATTTATACAATTGCTTGGCTATATACAGCTGCTCATTTGTTACATCTTTTTTTTTAAACAAATTATATTCAATGCCCGGCGGCCCTTTTTTTTTTTTGTTTTCCGGGGGAAATGCATTCACGCATTCCCACCACCGCTGCAGCGTATTCGCGCGCTGGCGGTGGGATATGTGGGACTCGCCCTCTCCATAGCGTGGTATGCTAAAGTCATACCACGAGGAGAGGACCCTACACCACTAAAACCCCCCGGACACTCCTTCGATCCGCCGTTGGCGAGGGTCGGGTACGCATGAGCAATCCGGCCCCCCGACGGCACCCGCGGCCAATATGGTACCACGGGATCTTCAGGGTGCCCGGCGGCCCTGCCGCCGGCACTGTGTGTTGTAGCTTTTAGGTACGTCTTATGATTGTAGGGTCCTCTCCTCGTGGTATGAGTTTAGCATACCACGCTATGGAGAGGGCGAGTCCCACATATCCCACCGCCAGCGCGCGAATACGCTGCAGCGGCAGTGGGAATGTGTAAACGCATTTCCCCCGGACAGCAAAAAAAAAGGTACGTCTTATGATACTATTGTTGTACTTGCTAAAACCTCTATTGTAGGCACCATCTCCCTAACAATAAAGTTCTAAATATTTGTTTTTATCACTGATATTGTTCTAAGGACATTTTTATAGCATTCTGTGGGTATGGTTGTCAAATTCACCTAAAATTGGGAATATTTTCATGGGAACATTTTCAGGTTCCCGTGGGATTACCAAACAACTAATTAAGGACTATAAAATTCAACTGAATTCAAAGTTACTGTTACAATATTTTTCGTGCTATTATTTGTTCGGGCAACACAGCAAAAACCAATAACATAATATATTACAAAAGCGATTTGACAATTATTTTAACCTTGATCCTGCTTTCAAGGTCGCCTAAAGTTGGTCCTCAAAGTACGAGAACTTGTTTAGTCACGGAATCTTGTTAGCATTATTGAGTTTAGACAAGCGCCGAAATGTTTATTGTCCTATTTTTTAAAACGGCTATATCCATCTTATCACCAGTGTAAATCAATAGCTACCTACTTACAGTCCAAAAAAGGTTGATTTATCAAGATTTGATTTGTCACATATTATGGTAAAACAAATAAATAAGATAATAATAATGTACCAAGTTACTTTTTGTATATTTTGTCAAGGCCAAGCATAATGATTCCTACACGTGTAGGTAAAGGTATTATTTACTTAAGTTACCTATAAAATATTAGGTATTATTACCCATTAAATATATAATGACTAGCTTCACGCGTGCGGTTTCATCAACGTAGATCCCGTTCCCGTGGGAACTCATAATAATACAGTAAAATCTTATTCTGTTTTGAAATTGTGTCTGGTTGTTTGTATGTTTATTGTTAAATTGTTTCACAAACCTGTATTTTACGACTTTCATCGACCGCTATTATGTTTTTGTGTATTTACGATACTATTGATAAGCACCTTATATATTATGTTCATACGAGATAGTTTTTATTTATTGTTGTATGATTATTGTAAAAAGATAAATACGCCAGTTCGTTTCTTGGGGGACCTGGTCGTAATATTGTGTAGGGAAATGACTTCTCGTAGCCGTACAAGGATTCGATGTGGTAGCCCATTCAGATATCCCGATGTTTTGTACTATGCCGTCGATGTTGCGCCTCTATGTTTTATGGCACACGTGTCTACTAACTACCAGTGCAATGATTAAAAATAAATACTTAAGAGTTGGGTTTTTAAATGCTGGTTCTCTTGGCACGGATCACGATAATTTTATTGTTGCGATTCAGAGGCATGGAGTGGACATCATGGCATTGAACGAAACATGGTTGAGGTGTGGGGAGGAGGGAAGGGCTCCGTCTGTACCCGACTACCGGCTGAGACATATACCGCGACCTACAAATGTCAGAGGTGGGAGGGGTGGAGGGGTTGGTTTCTATATTAAAAGTGGGATTAATGTTACTAAGTGCTTGCATGTAAATCATGATCTCGTTGAGCAGATGTGGATAAAGATTAAAAGTAACCATAATAAGATCATAATAGGCACTGCTTACCGCCCCCCCTGGCTCGACACTTCTACATTTCTCGATGCCTTAATGGATTCCATTGCTGGCTTCTCAGACTACGACTACGTAGTTCTCTTAGGGGATTTTAATATAAACCTTTTACATCCGACTGACAGTAAAACAGTGAAACTAAATAGCTTCCTTAATTGTTTGGGACTGGATCAACTAATCACGGAGCCTACTCACTTTTCGACTAACGGCTCTTCGCTTATAGATTTAGTTTGTACTAACGCGAATGCCCGAAATGTGACGGTGGATGATATCAGTAATTTGTATGGGCACTGTTTTTTGGCTATTGAATTTTCCTTTAGGAAACCAATATTTCCTCCAAAAACCATTAGCTATAGGCCACTATCAGATATTGACTCGGAGACATTCAATAGGGATTTAATGGCCGTGAATTGGGAGAGCTTTCAGTTTTTAGATTCGGTAGATAACATGGTCAGTATAATGAGTGTATCCATAGTTCTTTTATTCGATCTTCATGCCCCAGTGACCATACGCACAGTAAGAGATCTCCCTACACCATGGATTACGAGTAATATAAGACTCGCCATGAGACTTAGAGATGAGGCCTTAAGTCGATATCGACAAACTCGCCTGACAGAGCATAAAGATTACTATAAGCAACTTAAAAAACAGTCTGAAATTATGTTATTCAACGACAAGAAATGTTTCTTTGAAACACAGATCAATACTAATATACGAGATCCTAAACTCCTATGGAAGAACTTAAAATCGAAAGTAATCCCTCCTAAACATTCCGAAATTCCTCTGCATTTGAATAACCCGGATTTAATTAATCAACATTTTTTAAATATCCCCGGTAATGAAAGTGTTTCGTTGTCATATCTAACGTATTTTGAATTCCATAGAGGGGTCCATAGTGGGTTTTCTTTGGAAACTGTTAACTCTTCTGATATACTAAATGCTCTAAAGAGTTTAAAATCCAACGCATTAGGTATCGATAAAATATCACTAGACATGATTTTGTTAACAGTTCCGCAGACACTGGACTTTTTTACGATTCTAATAAATAAATCTATTCGAGACGCGTGTTTCCCATTGGAATGGAAAACAGCGATTGTTCGTCCTATTCCGAAGGTGACCAACCCCTGTGAGATGAAAGACCTGCGCCCTATAAGCATTCTCCCATGTTTATCGAAATTACTTGAGAGAGTGGTTAGTAAGCAGCTCACTAAGTACTTGGAGACGGAAAACATTTTACCTGACCTGCAGTCCGGTTTCAGGAAAGGTCGCAGTACCAGTACTGCTCTGCTGGATGTAACCGATAGAATACTGGCTGCACAGGACGAGGGAATGGGAACTCTCCTGGTTCTATTAGATTTTTCGCGTGCTTTCGAATGCATAAATATAAATTTATTATTATCGAAGTTGTCTTATTATGGGTTTGACATAACAGCAGTAAAGTGGTTTGACTCGTACTTGAGTGGCCGTAAACAGGTCGTAGAGACACAGGGGTTGGACGGCTCCAGGTCTCGTTCTGAAGTTGCCCCTGTAAGCAGAGGCGTGCCTCAAGGGTCCATACTGGGGCCTCTATTATTTATTTTGTACAGTGCCGATGTGGTAGACCACATTCAGTATTGTAAATACCACATTTATGCTGATGATATACAAATATTTATGTCTTTTAAGCCGGGTGAAACGGATCAGGCGGTCCAAAAAATAAATGAAGACCTTAGTAGAATACAACGGTGGGCTGAACAAAACAGCCTAGTTTTAAATTCGAGCAAAACCAAGTTCATGGTACTTGGATCAAAGGGAATGGTGAACAAAATTGCTGCCTCAAACCCTCAGTTGTACATAGGAGCAGATATAATTGAGCGGACTACGGAAGCCCGAAACCTTGGTCTTATCATGGATGAAGGCTTACGATTCGAACGGCATATTACCAACATCGCAAGAAATTGTTTTTACCGACTGAAAGTTCTTTACAAAATCCGGGATCATCTAAGCGTAGAAGTGCGGATTCAGTTGGTGGAATCGCTTATTTTATCCCGATTCAATTATCTCGATGTGGTTTACGGTCCGAAAATATTTAAAAAGTCATCAAACCTAATACAAAGAGTGCAAAACGCCTGCGCTAGGTATTGCTTTAATATACCCCGCCGACATCACGTCACCCCATTCCTCAATCAATGGAAAATGCTCAAAATGCAATACAGACGGGAGAGTCATCTAGCTTCCTTATTGTTCGGCATTGCCCACACTGGTAAACCTAAGTACCTGTTTGAGAGACTCTCTTGGCGCGCCACAGATAGCAGATATCCATCCCGGTCATCCGCCTTTGCACTCCATTTACCCAGACACAAAACATCGGCCTTCAGAGGCAGTTTTAGGTATTGTGCCTCTAAGTGTTGGAACAACATACCTCCACCAATAAGGAAGGTTACAAATATAATAAGTTTTAAACACAAAATTAAGAAATTGTTATTTGATGTTCAAATTTCCATCACTTAGCGCAACTTAAAGTACCTACCTAAACTAAAACACTGCACTGATCGCATATAGTTTAAACTATGGAGCTTTTAACCATACCTACAGTCAAAGAGTTTCAAATGAATATGATTGTTATAGCTTGTTACGGCCCGTATACCTTATAATTATAATAATACTTATGGACACATTTTCTTCACAACACATCTAAATCTAGTTTGTGTTATTTTATAATTATACAATACAACTAAAAAACTAAAAAGTAATGATATAATATTCTAATTAATATATAAAATTATTTCTCTATTATGATTTCCAATATAATAAACCTACAATTTCCTTGCCTAGTAACTAATTATACCTAATAACATTTTAAACAGCTTTGAATGTATATACCATACAAATAGAAAATCTGTTATGACACCGAAACTGTATCATAGGTTAATAAAACGTAGGTCCAGTTGAAAATCAGCGCTGCAGTAATCTGTAGCACATGCTGAACTGAGGCCTTTTAGACACGCTGACAATAACAATGCAATGGGTGCAACATCGAGTGCAAATATGTACTTAATAAGGGGGACAAACGTTATAAATTAATGAGTATTATAATAGATATGTACGTACCAGGTCTTCTCACTATTTTAAATGTTGTATGTGATATCTTTAAGTGATGGGTACCTGGGCATATGTTGAGGGGTGGTACGTTCATTCAGCGCCGCGGCAACGCTGCCCTTTTGCTGCAAATTGGCGCATGATGTCCTGGTTCAAGGGGCCTGAAATTTAAATTGTAAACTAATATGAATGACTTTGTAACCTTTTTTGCCATGTTCAGCTAAATACTTTTAATATAGTAGCTACTTACCTACAGACTATAGCCATCATATAGTCGGTCAGTCGCCTTATTGGTCGCAGTTTCGTGGCGGATATGATCTGTCATCTTGTGGGTTCACTAACGGTGGTAGTTGGCCTTTCCACCCTTGTAACATGCTGTGCAATATTTAGTTTTATTTTTCTTTTATTTATGCTCTGGACAACGCCACGCGCTTCATACGATGTTAATCAAACCTCTGATGACTACCTCCTTTCATACTTATTTTTATAACTATTGAAGGGTACAGAATGTGAGTGGACTCATATTCTGTACTTTTTTAAATATCGTTAGTCGAAATGTATCCATATTTATTTATGTTTGTTATCTATTTTTGTAATATCTTTTTAATGTAAATTTATATAATTGTATGTGCTCTATTTTTTAATTCCTTAAAATGTTTTTACTTGTTTTTCTTTGTCTCCCAATATTATATTATATTGTCATTTGTATTCACTCTGTACCCAATTATTGTTTTGCTATTTGTTGTTTGTGTGTCTAATAAATATATTTTCTTTCTTTCTTTCATAATAAAATATAACGTCTAGCTTTAGTCGGTAAACGGGCTATTTAACCTAATTATTGAAATCAGCACAGAATTTCCTGAGATAACCGCATTCAAGCAAACATACAAACTCTTCAGCTTTACATAATAATATAGATAGAAAGCAAAATAGACTATGCGTACATTTACCACTGCTATGCGGTTACAGAAATGTTATGATTAAATTGGGAAAAAAAAAATTTGAATTGCCCGCGGTTTCGCTCGCGTAGCTCTTGTACCTGTGGGAACTTCATGATTAAATTTTAATATAACTTAGAGCGTTCCTCGATAAATGGGCACTGTAAGAATTTATCGAGGATAGATGATTTTGGAGAAAGTAAAGGTCCGATTTTGACCAGTATTTTCTGAGATTAGCGCCTTCAATCAAACAAACAAACTTTTCAGCTTTATATATTAGTATAGATTATTACTACATAGTATAAAACAAAGTCACTAGCCGCTGTCTGTCCGTCCCTATGTATGCTTAGATCTTTAAAACTACGCAACAGATTTTGATGCGGTTTTCTTAATAGGTAGATAGAGTGATTCAAGAGGAAGGTTTATATGTATGATACATCAGCATTGCACCCGTGCGAGGCCGGGGCGGATCGCTAGTTATCTAAAGTCTACTTCGTAGTTACCAACAGCTAGCATCAGAATGTAAAAACCTTTCTTTATCGAGGGAACTGTTTAGACTACCCCACCCGTCTCCCGAGGCTTCTAAGAACGCCAGCTATGGGGGCACCCCAAAATCTCTAAAACCACGTGATGTTAAGCGGTACCTTAGTATTTCTGCCTTAAGGCTACTACACACATGCCGGCGGCAATGCCGCCGGGTATATGCCGAGCGGCTATGCCGCCGGCAATACAAGCCATGTATTTGTATGCGTATCAACGGGTGCACGGCGGCTTACCCGGCGGCCCTGCCGCCGGCACTGTGTGTAGTAGCCTTTAGGTACGTCTTAAGATTGTAGGGTCCTCTCCTCGTGGTATGAGTTTAGCATACCACGCTATGGAGAGGGCGAGTCCCACATATCCCACCGCCAGCGCGTGAATACGCTGCAGCGGCGGTGGGAATGTGTAAACGCATTTCCCCCGGACAACAAAAAAAAAGGTACGTCTTATGATACTATTGTTGCACTTGCTAAAACCTCTATAGTAGGCACCATCTCCCTAACAATAAAGTTCTAAATATTTGGAAGTTTTTTTGCGAAATTAAACAAAAGTATTACCAAATTCTGCTTACAGCTAGCACTCCTTAACTCCCTGTGTCTCCCTGCAATTTAAACTTTTTAAGTAACTACCTGTGTACTACTTTTGAATCATGTCTACTGTAACTTTTTTACTGCATCAACTTATTATTTCTACAAATTATGAAAACTAAAATCAAGGTTCAACCAATTTAACTTTGAGTTCTCGTAAAGGACGACGGCTATAAAAGAAGTTTGCCCGATATGCAGTACTTGGCTGTTGGCTACTTTAAGTTGAGAGCATGAGGTAGAATCCCTTCATCAGTGATCATCTTGTGATTGGAATTCTAGAGTAAGAAATAATGTAATTCATATTATTGACAACCTCCGGGGTTAGTCACTAACTGAACATACGAGGCTGGACATGAGTGTGTCCAGTTGGTGAAACTCGGAATTAGGATCACTTATTATTTCGTCATCTGGACATGCCAATATTTATATGTATGTCCACTTAAAAATGTTCTTACATAAAACGGAAACGATTATTAACCCGACTGTACTTCTTTTTCACAAAAGAACTAGGTATGTCCAGTTGACGAAAATATAAAAAGATTAAATTTAAGTTTCACCCGTAAAAAATACATATTTTGATTAGACTTCAGCATTTTCATTTTTATTTGATAAAAATTTAAAAACAAACCCGCAAAAACCGATTTAACCGGTTTCACCGGTTTTGTAAACAAAAACTCCGAAAAAAAAGGTTTTTTTAAACGACCCGGTTTTTGCATGCCCTAGTATCTAACAAAACAAATGAGCTTAGAGTAGAAAAAGTAGATGGAATATTAAGATTTACAGGGGTAAAACTTGATCTAAGAGTTTTCTCAGCTAAGTTTTTACCTATGTTAGTAAAAAAGTAGTTTGCTTTGTCCGTTGCCTCAGACGGGCATGTTTCTGGTATGAGTAGGTCAAGTGGTGGTTCAGGATATTTTGATTTAACTGCATGTTTTTTTATAAATTTCCAAATCAGTTTACTGGAGTTGCCTGCCTTTTGAAATTCGTCCTTATCATATTGAATTTTTAATTTTTTTAAGAGATTATTACAAAAATTTCTATATCTTTTGTAAGTTAGAGAAATAGTTTGATTTTCAGGTGATAGTTTTGACTGCAGATGTAGCCTATCTCTATGCCTTATGCAACGCACGAGACCCGGTGTAATCCAGGGCTTAATACATCTATATTTCCTAGGCATGTGTTTTAAAGACGTATTATTTATGATTGCTTGTTGTAATGATGTAATAAAATACTTTAAAGAAATATTGGCATCGTTTGAATTATAAACTGGGTCAAAATTTATTTTGTTAATATCAATTTCAAGGCGTGTCATATTTACTTTAGTTTGCGCATGCAGTTTTCTCTAGGTATTTATAATTATAATGCTAATAATACAGCCTGATGGTCAGTAAGAAATGATTTAGTAATTAGTTACTACTAGTAACCAACCATAACATTTTTTTTTTTTTTTTTTTTTTTTTTTCTAAACTCCCCTGCCTTGAGCAGAGACCTTAGCTATCTATGTCTAATCTTGTTAATCTCATTCATTCCATTTCTCGCATTTATGCCTCTCGTACTTTTATTCTACATCCTATATCTTTCTATCATTCATCACTATCATACTATGGGTGGGATTCCCATATTCAACCATAACATTAGGTTATGGTTGGTTTATTTGATTTTATAAGAAAATGATCTAAGCATCAGTCGCTTTGATGGGTCGGGTGATAATGAGCTGGTAAAAGTCCTTGGAATGAACAAATGTTCAGATAGGGCGCCCACACAAAACTGCGAATTCGCAACGCATCGCAAATATCTGCGAGCTTGCACGTAGATATTTGCTGCATGCGGCGTCGTATCGCATCGCATCGCGGTTTTGTGTGGGCGCCCTATGTCTCCCGTTAAAATTATATTTGTATATGAGGATAGCTTTCTCAAATATAAGTCAAGCGACTCTAAAAATTTGTCGTTATTTTGAGACGGTGGCCTTTATATAGCAAGAACTACGGTATCAGAATTAATAGTTATTATCAGGCAATTACAATCTTGAAATGAAGGCTCTTCTTTGGTTATTTTTAAATCATTTTTTATGTAAATAACTAAGCCATCATTTTGGTTCATATTTTTTGCGGTTTTATGAACAGAATACCCATCAAGAGTTGGTAAACGTGTCAGAAGATAACCAACATTCCGTTAACACAATTATATCGCAGCTTAAATCTAGTCGATGCAACAGTACTTCAAATGCATCAAAATTTCGGTTAATGCTTCGAATATTTAGGCGCCCTCATAATCTATAGAGTTAATGTACTTGTTCTCTGCAAATTTTCGTGCTAGACAGTTTACTTCACCAGTTTTATGGTCGCATTTTCTGTTAAACCTTTTGCACGTCGCACAATTGGGGGCAGAAGATTTATTATTACATTCCTTGAAGGAGTGTCCAGACTCTGCACAGAGATGGCAGGTAGGGCTAGTTTCTTGGCAATACTTGGCTGCATGACCAAACTGTTGGCAATTAAAGCATCTGGTGACTAGCGTAAAGTCTCTTACTGGGCATGAGGTCCAATTAATATATAGTCGTCCTTGATTTATCAGAGTTTTTCTGACGTCAGCGGGTACTTCAAGTATATAGTTACAGATGTGTTTTTCTTACCCGATTTATGACTCAGTTTTATAGTCGAAAGAACGGACTCACGTGTAGAACTTGGGCACTTTTCGGCAAGATTTTGTTCGAATATACATTCAATTACTTCCTTTTCGCTAAGGGCCACAGGAACACCAATTACGACAATTCCGGGACGTCGTTTTGTCGGCTCTTGAACAGTGAGGCCTGAAGACACTAGTTTGTCCAAATTTTGCAGTTTTTTGATATCCTCTTTATTTTCGGTAGAAATTATCACGCCTCCATTTCTTACTTTTCTAAGGCCACGAACTTGGAGTTTCATTTCCTCAGGAGAGATCAGTTTCTGCACGAGTGACTTGGTGTCGTCGCTTGTTTTGGTCTTATCGCTAGGGTATATGACAACGGAGCTGAGATGATTTGGTCGAATATACATATTGGTGCCTTGTTTTACCATGTCCGCAAAAGAGTTACTTTCACATTCATTGATTTCAGCTTTTTTTCGATTACCTCTTTAAGTTGTTGAAGCGAGGATGTAACATTTCCGTTTTCCTGTTGGTGCTGAATAGCGGTGTGCATGGTTTTTTGCTTGAGGGACTGATAAAATACCGCCATCTGAGATGCTGCACTTGTGACCTTACGGCAATTATTAGTTACGCGTAGCTTCTGCTCGGAGTTCATTTTACCGTCATTAACTAAAGAGCACACTTCACTAAGTAAATTTTTAATGCTCCCTAGCCAGTTCTGGATCTCTGTCGTAGGTATAATTTCATTTTGCTTTAGCACAGGTGGATTTTCATTTGAGGGTTGAGATTTTTGAGTTGGCGTTGGGGGAGGACTTCGCCGCAATAGTTGGCTTCGGCCGAAAGGGCTTAATCTTGGGTCAGTCATACTGACAAATTATTTGTCCAAAATAAATTTTTTGTTGATTATGCCAAATCACTTAACGTAAGAAGTATGTACGTATCACACTCGACACACTTGGCGTTTATTGCGCGCACAGCAAAAAAATATTTATAAATATTGATTGTATTTATTAATTACATTTCGTCGTTAAACACGTCCGCACAGTAGAAAGTACAACGATCTATATGAAATATAGATCGTTGTCGTTATGAATCCAATGGATCTGCGGGCGGCATCGACGGATTAACTCCTCAACATCTTAAAGATTTGGTCAGCGTGTCCGTTGTTGACGTCGGCGGGGCATTGTTTAACGACATAACCAAATCTTACAATTTTCTGTTTGTAGGGACGATTTCGGATTCATTCAAACCATTTCCCGCCTCTGCGCTTTCAATAAAAAAGACGGAGGCATTCGCCCAATAGCAGGTGGCTGCACCTTTCGCAGACTAGCTTCAAAACTAGTCTGCAGAAACATATCCCCAAAATTAAAATCATTGTTTCAACCATCTCAATTGGGATTTGGTAGTCGAGGAGGTTGTGAGGCTGCAGTACATTCGGTTCGCACATTTCTATCACACGACAGCGAAGCGGATGTACTGCTCAAGGTTGACGTAAAAATGCTTTCAACTGTATTGACAGGTCAACCCTGCTGAACGAATCATTCATTCATACTCCAGAAGCATACAACTATATTTCGCAATGCTACAGTTCCCCTTCAAAATTATTCTATAACGACAAACGTAGGCGTTCAGCAGGGTGACCCTCTAGGACCAGCACTTTTTAGTTCAGGAATTCATCCCATTACATCTAATTTAAATTCAAAATTAAATGTCTGGTACCTAGACGACGCGGCGACGGTACCTTAGGAGGTAAAGATGACACAGTGAAAGACGATTTTATCAATGTTATCAACAACTATTGGAATTTTAATTTGGAACTAAATTAAGGTAAATGTGAACTCTATATTTCTAACAAATTCATTCCTATTGATCGAAAAATTCTTATTCAAAATTTTCACGAAATTTCGCCTGAAATAAAAATTTCTTCAAATGGAATCGCTTTACCTTCTAGGAGCACCGTTACTCGAGGAAAGTGTTAGACCTCTTTTAGAAAAAAATATAGAATACTTTCGGAAAACGTCAATAGATTGGGCTTATTAAATTCTCATATTGCATATACAATTTTAAAATATTGCCTTTTTGTTCCTAAATTTACTTATATTCTTAGAGCATGCCCAATCTGGAAACATACAGACATTTTAGAAAACTTGGATGCCACCCTCAAAAATGCTATCGAAAAAATTCTAAATTTAAACCTCGAGGACGATGCCTGGACTCAAGCCACTTTACCTATTAGATCTGGTGGCATCGCAATAAGAAAAATTTCTAGTGTAGCTCTTCCGGCTTTCCTTTCATCAGTGCACGCGATACACTATTAAGCCGTGCTCTCAAATACTTAAAAAGCCAACCCCAGAGTTACACTGTGCATCGGATGCAATAGAAGCCTGGAAAACTCTCTGCCCCAAAGAAAACTTCCCCAAGGAACCAACCAGTCAAAAACTTTGAGATGTTCCATTGGTGCATAGAGTTCATAAAGTTTTGGTTCAACATTTTTCCAGTGATCAAGACCGCGAAAGGTTTCTAGCTGTCTCTGAATTTGAATCGGGATAATGGTTACACGCCCTTCTTTCTGCCAACCTCGGAGCGCTGTTCGACAATGGCAGCTTCCGCATTGCCGTCGGTCTTCGACTGGGTGCTGCCATCGTCGAGCGTCATCGGTGTCCATGTGGCAGCGACGTCGACAGGAACGGACTCCATGGACTCTTTTGTCAACGTAGTGCCGGCAGATTTTCCCGCCACAGCTACATTAATGACATTATCAAACGGGCGCTTGCCACCATCAATGTTCCATCTATCTTTGAACCCATAGGCATGGTTCGTGATGATGGCAAGCGTCCGGATGGTCTGACTTTGATCCCCTGGAAACGGGGATGGGCTCTCGTTTAGGACGCTACTTGCGTCGATACGTTAGCCCCTTCTCGTCTCAGCGGATCAGTCTTGAGGGCCGGAGCCGCGGCGGAGGCTGCAGAAGAGGCCAAGCGGCGCAAATACGTGACACTATCTAGTGACTACGTGTTTGTACCGCTTGGCTTCGAAACATTTGGTCCATGGGGTACAAGTTAAAAAAAAGTTTTTTAAACAATTATTCCCTCGGTTGATCGACGCCGCTGGTGACAAGAGGGCCGGCTCATTTCTCGCACAGAGAATAGCAATAGCTATTCAACGTGGAAATGCAACCGGTGTTCTTGTCACCATGCCTCATGGACACCCACTTTTGTTAGATTTTTAAGTTTTTAGTTTAAGCTAGTTTTAGTTTTATACTTAGTTTAATTTAATTTGATTATTGTTTTTTTAAGTTATTAAATAAAATGAAAAATAATTATTTTTTTATGCATTGTGAATTTTTGTTCTACAAGTACAAGTGTATGTAAATACCTAAGTGATGCATGAATATCGTTTATTTCATCTTACTGCGATCAACAACCCACTGCCAAGCGTGGAGATTAAAGCAATATGTCTCAGCAACCCTGGCTTCCCAATGTTTTGTAATAAGGAGGCCCACGTCCAACAGTGGACATAAACGGGCTATTTATGTGAAGAGAAGTTGCTTATAAAAAATAAAAACGCAGTAAAACAATGACTACGAAGTGACATTTGCCCTAAAATGGTACACAGCCGGTGTTAATTATAATTAACGTGAACTTATAATAGGAAAACCCTGTATTTGTCATAAGAAAAGGGGGATCCCTTAGACAAGATCAAATATTGAGATTATTAATCATCACAGATGACATGATAAAACCGATAATTCATATAAAACGATTCACGTGCGAATTAAAAGATGACAAACAGATGTGGCTATTGCACAACTTAATGACAGTTTGACGGTATCAAAAAAAAGATACATATTCTTTTCCTTCTGGTTCAGGTAAAGTACCCCAGAACCGGATCCTAAATGTCATCAAAATCAAATAAAACCATATTTTATTGGTAAATCTAGATCAAAGTCGCATTATGCATAGGTAGTGGACAAGTTTTTAATACCTATTTATTGACAAATCTAAGAAGACCTAACAAAAAATTGTAGGTATACGAATTGAAAAATATGTTGGAAATTAATATAGGTAAGTAAAATATAAATCGAACGGGTCAGAGCCCACTCGTCTCCTAAGATTCGCACCCTGTGCCCACTCGTCCCCTGGAACTTTTGAGGGGCCCATTCGCCCCCTGAAGAATATTTATTTTTATTCATTATTCTAATATAAATACATGTATATGTGTATACTGCAGCTTGGTAGTCCGGGTACAGTCGCGCAGAAAAGGCTAAAATAAAAAATATAGTAATTCGGTAGATATCATGTTTATAAAGATTAACACATAAAAAACACAATGTCCTAGAAACTAACGAAATACAACTCTTTTACAAAAATCAGCCTTGATTGACCATCATATAAATAAACATTAAATATAAAATATGCAAAAAAAAATAGAACACATATCAACAGTAAATAATCACTTCTAATTTTTTGTATATTTACCAACTACATACATGCAAAATCATAATAACTTAAATCTAAAAAATTATAACAGTACAAAAAAAATACTAAAATCACAGTAATTATTGAAGACTAGATAAATCAACATATATATTTTTTGTATATTAACCAACTACATGCAAAATCGTAATAACTTAAATCTAATAAATTGTAACTAGAAGTACCTACATAAAAATTGGCTAAAATCACCGTATTTTTCATTGAAAAGGTAGAAAAAGTAATATTTTATCATACAAAATAGAAAATTATGTGAGTGCATACACAGCAGCATACTAAAAATCTATGTTTTACCTTAAAATAAAATAAAGTATTTAATAGTAACTATTAAAAAGTAGCAGCAGTTGAATTTTTTTTTCTGTGTCTTCGTTCCAATTATATACACGTAATTCTTTTGAAATAGGGATGTATAGGTAAATAGTAGAACTTACGTATTTTTACTTCACGTACATGCACTGATCACTTCACTCACTAATTAAATTTAATAAGTAATCCTACAGGATACGCTAATGAAAACTTTCACTCGAGACAGTATAAAAATCAGTACGCTTGGATTTGCAACTATAAGTAAACTTAATGTAGTAACACATTCCTGGAATAAATACGCCGATGTTGTCTAAGTGCTGGTGTTAGCCAATCAGGTGCAAGTCCTTTCATCGAGCGTCTATTGTTTTGGGCTACGCCTTTGTTATTTGCTCGCGCGCAGATACTATGGCTAAGATTACCCCTCCCGCTTCGGCATTCCACCTTATCTCTTATTTATAACCCGTTTTTTTAACAAGCCATTCGTAGTAAGACAATTTTACATCGTAAGCCTATCGACAGGTTATATTATTATCATGACGGATTATCATTCATCATAGCTCTTTTTTCAATGATCCGTTATGATTTATTAAATTAATTCCGTTAATAAACTGTTCACAAGTGTACTATGTTAACCGTTTCTTATGTAAAATATAGCTAATTTTATCTCAGGGGACCAATAGGCACCTGAATAGGTGCCGAATCTTTAACTTATATTGTATATATATTAGAGGGGACGAATGGGTACCTTAAAAAAATATTTTTTATTAAAATATTAATTGGTCTCCTACCAGGAGACCAATGGGCACCTATATAGGGGCCGAATCTACAACTTTTATGCTGGGGGACGAATTTTAGGAGACGAGTGGGCTCTGACCCAATCGAACCAAATAAATTTAAACCCAAAATAAAAAGACAAGGAGTAAGTTAAGAATGCCGTAAAACGGTGATTCCTGTTCGGTTAACTTCGGTTGTTTCTTTTTTTTTTTAGATGTACATGTGTAGTTAGCCGTTCAACTTTTGCTAACTCATCAGGCATAAAGGTAAGCAAGACTTCGTACGGGTACAATGCTGATGTTTTATACATATAAACCTGCCACTTGAATCACTCTGTCTATTAAAAGAACCGCATCAAAATCTATTGCGTATTTTTAAAGATCTAAGCATACATTGATCTAAGCGACTTTGTTTTATACTATTTTACTGCATAATAATAACTTAAGATGGTGATCTCACCAAAAAACGGACCTAGAATAGAAAGCGTCAAATCATCAACTATAATTTCAAGTTGATAAGCGTGGCACGTAGGTACATGGTAAATCCATAGTAAATACTAATAACCACCTAAGGCCCACAACCCATTAAGACTAAGGAATACCTAGTCAACTCTATGACGCATAGAATTATGATTTAATTCTTGTAATAGTACTTAAACTATAAGATATACTTTTTAGTCATTTGCAGATGTAATAAATCATATTGATTAACCATTAAAAGATATAAATAATTTAAATACATCATTAGTTAGTTACTGTGAAGTGGCCAGTACTGACAATGTCAATGTTAATGTGCAAGGTATAAAAAATGCAGTATTATTTGTGACAATCTAGGCCAAAATCTAGGAAGTATAATCAATCCATACTCCCTTCACTTCACTTCCCCCGGTGCCAGCTATAATCAACTTATTGAAAAAATTTAATTAATGTATCAGGAAAAACCAATTGACACTAAGATCATATTATATGGAGATAGTTTGTCAGTCAGGAAAAAAGACATATTTAAAGCAGTTAATTTAATGAATAAGTTACACTGTAAATACAATAAAATATGACATTTGGCACAACATAATACTGCGGTCACCATCCCGCTTGCCAAGCGTGGTGACTATGGCAAATACCCACCCTCGGGAGGAGGCCCACGTTCAGCAGTGGACGTTATACGGGCTGATGATGATGATGATGATGTGTGCTCTGTCATACTCCCCAAACCTTACTAAGGAGCAAACTAAGTATATATTATTATATGACCTTTACATAATAATGTATAATATTTGTCACCATAATCAGTTTGTGTCTTACTTTGACACTAATATTTTTGTTGATAATTTTAAATTAAAATTGACAGATGGTGACCTACCATACTTCTATAAAAAATAACTTGCTAAATTGTTAGCATTTAAGTTTTTAAACGATTGTAGTAAGAGTAGCCCAATCGCTACACTTTACTACGGACACAGGTACTTGTTACCTACAAAATAGTAACATTGACTTAAATATTAGTAGTACTACTAATGTACCACATTTAAACTAGGTTTAAGGACAAAGGATAGACTGCATGGACTGAATGTGGTTCACCAGAACATGCAAGGTCTACCCGGCAAGGAATTAGAATTAAGCTTATTTATTGAACATTTTGATGATCTTGTTGTATGTCTAACGGAGCATTGGCTTAGAGATGTCCAGTTGTCTTATATTAATAATGATAAATACATTGTACAGAGTGCGTTTGTAAGAAAATAATCTATTCACGATGGATCATTAATTATAGTTTCATCTAACATTAAAGCTAAGACTAGGTTTGACAGTGTGAATTTCTCTATTGAACGCACCATTGAGTTGTCTTGTGTGGAGCTTGAGCACCAAGTAATAATATGTGTTTACCGCCCCCCACAAGGTAATTTCAACTGGTTTGTATCTGTTATGGAAGATGCGCTCATTAAATTAAGCACTAGGAAATTAAGCTCCGATGCTTATGCTATCATAAAAATAAGGCAATCAACTAATGCTGACAGACAAGTCATTAGCTAATCTGCAATAGATTTTAGTTGCGATATTTTTTATTTAATTACATTAATCATATTTAATTGTGTATAACTGACAATAAGTGCAAGTGTATGTAAATACCTAGTGCTGAATAAATATCGTTTAATTCGTTTATTGCTTGTGATAATCTAACTGTCATAACCATAAATTATTAAAAGATAGACAATTCCGATCTCCCTCTATCGAACGCGGTGCGCTGTCGCACCGCAAAGAGGACATACCCACTAAAAACCCCCCGGGTGTTCCTCTTTCTGCTTTTTGGTGTGGGGGACCCAAACACCGGTATAGTCCTTCGGGTATCCCCCCGGCAGATATCTACTTAAACTCCCCGATAAAAGGGCGAGAGTTTCCCCCCCCCCCCCTTGGTCCCATCGCGACTGATAAGCACCCGCGGTGGGTACCGTCCTACTCCTACAGGGACGCCCGAACACTCAGTAGATAGAGGGAACCTAGATGAAACACCACCAACCTAATGACTTCGAGCTGGTACTAGTTAGTCTCGAAAGAATAACGGGTCGAATATATATCAACTGGACCACAGGCAGGCAAGATTGTAGAACATAGAACTGATGGAGGTAACTTTCAGTAGGTACTTCTGTTTTGTACTTGATGTTATTTTGAGTAAATTAAATAATGTGATTTTAAACGCGTATCATGTCGAGACTACTGAATGGATAAAGTTAGAGTGGTTGAGTAAACGGCTTTGTAAAATTGACTAAATAGTCTAATGATTATTTAGTCAAATTAAAGTCAAACATTAAATTATCCCTAAATTCTAAATCTTATTTTGCAAAGTAAAAAAATATTGTCTATACCTACTTATAATAAAACTGTAGAGAGGTCAATTCTGTACATTGAATATATATTCAAAATTAATATTGGAGGATGATTGGTGATCGATACTGATGCCAAAAATGCAATCAGTTAATTTTTTGTTGGTCTGTCTGTCTGTATGTGCACGCATGGGTCAAAAACTACTAAAGAGATTTTAATCAAACTTGGTACGATTGTAGTACATACTCCTAGTAAGCAAGTTATGACTATATAACATAACGCTAAGACACATAGCCGTGCAGTGACGATAAATTTAAAGCAAGTCGGATGAAAATGCGCTTTCGAGCTCCTATCCACTGAGGATAAGAGCTCGAAAGCGCATTTTCACCGTTGATGATACACAAAAAGTATATATTACAAAGATCTCCAAAAGATCTTCAAAAAAGTCCTCAGTAGCATAAATCTATCTCTTATAAATTAGCAACATTAACAAGTTTAATAGTTAGGCATTTCTACAAAGTGTATTAATTACTTAAATATAGAAAAAAATATCTTATAACTTCCATATTCAAATAGAACACTTGAATATCTATTTAATAAAAAAATATTATAGAAATCGGTTTATAAACGCAAGATATAGATGAAATAAAACTTCCAAATCTCGTGGGGCGCGGCTTTTACGCACCATCGTCACTTATTATAGGCCGCTGTGGATGCGAACGGGCGTGCTGAGGCACTGCTAAGCACTGCTTTCATTATTGTTAACATTTGTGAAGATGTATTGACGCAAAACGTACAGATTTTGCGTCAATATGCACTTTGATACAAACGGTACGGGATCTTTTAGATATTGTATTTTTAGTAATCCTTACCAATATTATAAATGCGAAAGTATCTCTGTCTGTCTGTCGGCCTTTCATGCCATAACTACTTAACAGATTTAAATGATATTTGGTACACAGATATTTTAGAACCTGAGAAAGGACATAGACTACTTTTTATACCGAAAAAAGGACTGTAGGGGGTTACAAGAGGTGGGGGGTACGGATTGTTTGGAAGTATCGTCATTTTTAAGCCAAAATAATTATGACTGCTACTAAAAGTAACTATTCCACGCGGACAAAGTCGCGGACACAGCTAGTAATTTATATAAACATGTTAAAATCTGTATAAACGCTACAGTTAGAATACATTTAAATGTAGCTAATAAATTTAAATGTGTTGGACTACGGAAGACACAGAAACCTCAATAATCAGTAATTTCCACCATAACGTTAGTGTTTAAGTGGACCGCATATTTATCAAATATAGTTATTTACTTACAATTATAATTATATCTACAACACATTTGAACTTATTACAGTTTTTTCGAATGGAAGCAATTATTGAATACTTATATCGCTCGCGGCTTCGCTCGCATTGAAGCCAATGACCCTGTGTTACTTCTGATAACTTCAAGAATATGTGTACAAAGTTACATGATGATCGGTTGATTAGTTTTCGCGTGAAAGCGTAACAAACAAACGGACATTCACATTTATAATATTAGGTAGGGATATAAATATGCCCGAGAAAAATTAAAATTAAGATAATATTTTTTTAATAAAGTTTAAGTAAATTACATACAACTTCATTAAACAATAGCAAAGTTCAAATATATGCCTTTAATTAAATCTTTGCAAAAACACTGCCTAATGATATTAGAACATCATTGCTGCCGTGTCGTCATTCGCTCATATCAGAGTAGTTTAAATATGTTTTTACGTACCTATCATAGCGAAATAAAATAGTATGTACGCTATTTGATATAATTATGTATGATGAGCTCGATGTGTCCCACTGCAGAACAATGGCCTCCCTTCCTTCTTTCCATTTTTCCTTATCACAAGCCACCTTCAAGGGCAATCTTTCAGGAAATTGTTCAGTTCGTCTCGCCATCTCTTTCTGGACCTACCCCGTCGCCGGTTCCTGGGTTTAGGTAGCCAATTTGTAGTGAAAAAAATGATATAATACCAAAGGAAATTCAATACATATTTTTGACGTATTTAAACGTCCCTACATTTCCTTTTTCCATTATTCTTTACACAGTCAGCATTATTTCATATCCTGATGCAAATTATACAGACGGTAAGCATAAAAAAAAGTAAATCTCAATAAGTAAGGTTTTTCAAGGGTTTTAGCAAAAAATGATCCTAAATATTCAAGGCAATTTATTGAGCGTAAACTGTAGGTATACTGCAACCAGATTTTAATCAAAACAAAGGCACGTTCATACCTGGCGATAACATCGTTATGAAACATAATAGTATTTAAGACACGTGATTTGAACAATTTATACAGAATTTTCATTTTTTTGGATCCATCCTTATATCTAGAGTAACCAGTATTAAAATTTTGTTTGTCCAAGAAATTCCTTACATTTTAAACTTGTTTATTATTAGTATTATTTACTTTAGAGAACAATACAGGTTATTTAAAGTGTTTAGTTAAGCTATTTTTATTTAGATACTTACTATCTCATATGATTAGTCTTTTGTCATTGTTTAAAATATAAAAAGACGTTTGACAGACCCTGTATGTACACTTTGAGCTTACAATAAATACAAAACGAAAATAATTTTATTTGTGTGAAACTAAAAAAAAATCGATCGTTTTATGCAGGTATCAGCATAATTACTTCGACCACAGAATAAAAAAAAGTACAGGCTTCGACTTTTTCGGTTTTATTCAGCGTTTTTGTAATTAGAATTCCAATTAGTGTTACATAGTTTTAAATAATCTTTTATGGTTAAAAAAAATAACAATTTTAACAATCATGTTTAAATTGTTTTTATTTTATTTTTTTGTTTTTGATTCCGTTCTTAGAAAATAAAACAAATATTAACGAATTTTTAATTTTTTGACCTGTAGAAGGCGACATAACAAGCAAATACTAGGCTGCCTTATAAAGAGACTTTTAACTGGAACCGAAACCACGCCTGAAAACTACTATAAAGGAAGGAAAATGCACTTACACGTCGTCTTTATATATTATTTGTAATATTCAGCTAAAACACGTGAGTGAAATTCTTAAGCCAAAAGTAAATTTAAACCATATTTTTGCATAAAAGTAATATTATATCTTCTTTCTGCTTCTAACTAATATATTTGCCATACGACAAAGCCATACTACGCTGTTACAAAAAACAATTCAAAATACAAGTATTTTGTTTATAATGTATAATGTAAAAAAATAGAAATTATTTTTATAATGTTTTTAATGTATCAAGATACATTAAAAACATTAGATTTTTTTTTCCTAATATTAGCATACTTTGAAATCCTTTCTTGCCAAGCCTTTTATATTGGAATTTAATATAATTTAATCTAATGTTACAAAACAAACAGTTTCCAGCATGAAGGCTACAAAATACAAAGAAAACAATTGATATCCAACAAAAATTATTCACATCTATCTAACAAAATAGGCAGAAAACTAACTTTTTACCTGTAACGTTAATTAGAAAATCTAGAATAAATCCCTTTAATACTATTTGTTTAAATTTGATTAAAAAAACTAAATATTATTTTTGTTTCCTTCAATTCCGTTTGTGGAACTACGGGGGAAAATTTAATGATTCATAAAACTGGATTTATTTGTTTATCGTCTATTAGAATAATAAATCATTGTTAAATAATTATTATTCATTCATACATGCCTATACTTACAAAGGTGAAGGTCAGCAAGATTCCAATCCCTTTAGAAACCTTCAAAGCTATAGTCAAACTATTGTACCCAAAATCCGTACATCCTTCAATAGAAATTCAATTAGATTCGGTTCCCTCAATCTCTTAAAACTTGCAATGCGTCGCATTGAAGTAGCCATCTATCTTAAATCTTCCATTGACATTGAATTTTATTTAATTACTGTTCTTAAACAATATTTTGACAATATTTTAACAATGTATGTTGGAGACAATATTTCCTTAATTTATTCAAATAAACTAAGAGAGCTAGTGGGTCGGCCCGATCAAATTTTAATTTTTTTTTACCTGATTATCAAGTTTCCTTGCGTATTTTTTTAATGGTTTGCGGTTATTTACCTGTCTTAGTCAGCGTCAAAGGAGTGTGTTCAAGCAGTATATATAGTGTTGGCAGCAGCCGTCAACTACATTACTGTAAACAGTACGACACAATGAAGACTGTGAGTAGTGACTTGTGCATTTAGTTTCCAATTAACATATCTAACGGTGCTTATTAGTGATCCTTCGCAATGACGCAAATTAAGGCCAAACTTGGTTACATATTTTAACAATATTTTCATCCAGTTTTTAAAACGGCATTACCTATATCAAATTGATACCAGGGGTCTACCAAAGATTAAGGATAAGGTTTAGTTAAGATTACGATTAAGATTAAATCTTTTGGGGGTTGTCCCATAAGTTACAATTATATGTAATACTAGCTGATGCCCGCGACTTTATACGCGTGGTGTTCGTTATTCCTTCGGATTTTCAACTATCCCACGGGGACTCATTAATTTTCTGTGATTAAGAGTATTTTAAATGTTGAACGATGATGTAGGTACCACCATGCAAAATTTCATTTACATTGGTGCAATAGTTTCAGATAAGCCCGCACAAAGAAACAAACAGATAGAGAAATAAAAAAAATCTGGACGTGTTCTATTTTACTTCTAACATCCCCCTGACTTGGTTTTCAGCGTTTTTTTTTCTATGTACAGACATTCGAACTCTACAGTTTTATTATGTTTACATAAGAAATAGATGTACCTATATTAAATGTTAATTGTTTCAATTGTCTTTGGAACATTTTGCAAAAAATAATTGATATCTTTTATTATATTTGTTTATTTAGTTATACTTTTGAATTATTTTGTATAAATTGTGTTTGTAATTAAGTAATAGCATAATTTTTATTTTCCTTGTCTGTAAATTTAAGATAAAGAGACATGTAATGTAGATAGCAGATGATAGTAGCAACTGAAATTTCTTAATAATTCTGGCCGTCTCTAAAAGACTATACATTTCTTTTCTTATTTTAAGCAGCCAAGTTTTTTGACAGGTCTGTGGTTCTCGACTATGACGAATAATCCTTAAATAAAATTATTTTTTTCAGATAATATATGTTGGTTTATTCCTACTCGCCATTGCCTCATCTGCAATGGCTTTCCCGTCAGAAAGTGCACCACAACCAATTGCAAATGGCGAAAATCAACAAACGGCAGACTTACTGCCACCTGCTATTGATGAAGTAGCAGTGGCTGAGGAGACTCAACTACATGAAACTGTAGCAGTTCCCAATGTAGAGCAAGCCCCAGCTGCTTCTGAAACACTCCAGCCTGACGAATCTCGCTGGGGAGGACATAGGCGTCATGGTTATGGACACGGAGGATTTGGAAACCGTGGATACGGTGGCGGTTTCGGCAGTGGCTACGGCGGTGGTTGGGGCGGTGGTTACGGCGGCGGTTTTGGCGGCGGTTACGGCGGCGGTTATGGCGGCGGTTACGGTGGTGGTTTTGGCTACGGTGGTGGCTGGGGGCGTTGAAACTATGAGAACGAAATTAAGACATATCGTATTGGTTTACAATGTTAATCTGTGATGAAGTAAATTATAAAAGACAATAAATTTTAAGAGTAAGGGTACCTACCGTTTTTCAATTAACTCCTAACCGCAATATTAGTTAACAATAGTTCGCTAACAGTAGGTAATACTTAATATATATTTCCACACGTAGGACCTAAGGAAGGTACGATAGAAATATTTGTAAACAACCGTTTTGCAATGCACATTACAATAGGCATTACAGTATGTCGTCTGAACAAAAATGTATTAAAAAAAAATGGTTTTTCATGTTTTCGTCTACTTATTAAAAGTGATGAATTAAAGGGTAGTATTGTTACTGCTAAGAGTAAACTTAATGAAAATTAGGGGTTAAACACCAGAAATCCAAAGTTTTTGAACGTTAAGGAAGGTACGATAGAAATATTTGTAAACAACCGTATTGCAATGCACATTACAATAGGCAACTTCCTTTACATAATAATTATAATCATGACAATAAATTTAACGTTTTGACGCAAAACCTATACATGTATAATATTGCAACTTGTTCTAGCAATATAAAGTACTAGAATATCTCATATTAATAATTACCTACTTATTACGCTGTTAATTAGCATTATAAGTAGATACAAAACACATAATAGCCTTGGAATTAAAATTTAATTAGACATTAAATAAATTTAAAATGATAATTTAATCACGTTTTTTTAATATCATTACGATCAAAAGCTTTGGATTTCTGGTATTTAACCCCTAATTTTCATTAAGTTTACTCTTAGCAGTAACAATACTACCCTTTTATTCATCACTTTAATAAGTAGATGAAAACATGCAAAAACATTTTTTCAAAGACATTTTTTTCAGACGTAATTCTGAAATGAAATGAAATGAAATGAAAATGAAATGAAATGAAATGAAAACGTTTATTGATAATGTAGACGAATCGATCGTACTTATTATAAGTCAAATACAATGATACAAATATAAAAAGAGAAAAAAAAAAAAATCTTGACTAATTCATTAGTATACATTTCAACAGTCATGTTATTAAATATAATTTAAATCTACCAATGTGGCATGTGATAGTAGCGTACTATAAATATAATCAGAATCAACCAGCGTGGGCTGGGATTCGGGCAGAAGCATAGAACGCGTCGCGAGCCTCGCCTTGCAAGGACGACCGGACCCTATCCTAGCTTCCTACGAGTCTTTCTCTATCTACCTACGTTGTGACACCCGGAGAAGAAAGACTATAAGAAACTCCGAGATCATTCTTTTGTCATCTTTTAAAGTCTTTGATTAATCATTTGTACATCTTTTAAAAACATTTTAGTATCTAGGTTAGTGATCCCCATACATCGATATGTAGGTACTCGCAGCAGGATATTGTGACGGAAACCATGAAACCTTTAAGTAAGTATCGAGTATAGGGAGCGCTCCTCCAGATTTACATTTCTTTTCTTTACAATTGGAACATACCTACAGTCTGATCAGTTGTCTTACATATAGATTAACAATTACTAATTTATAAATTACATAGAATAGACTTTTAATTTAGTTGCAAATTCGGTGTGATAGCTAAAAGGTGCCAGTCTGCCGCAATGTAACCGATGGACTCATCCGCCAAACATCTCCATCCTCCATGTATTCTTTGATATTGTAATAACCGCGAGTCATAAGGACCTTTTTAACATATTTTTTGAATTTATGATCCGGCAAAGCTGTTACATTTAGAGGAAGTTTATTATAGAATCTTATACAATTTCCAAGAAACGATTTACTTGTCTTAGATACTCTGTAAAAAGGTGTAATGAGCTTATCTTTGTTTCTAGTATTAAAATTATGTACATCCTTCCTCTTGCTGAATTTATTCATATTTTTACGGGCGTAAACTATATTTTGGTATATATATTCAGAAGGCACAGTAGGTATATTTATTTCTTTAAATAGACTACGAAGAGAATCGCGGCTTCCTTTTTTATAAATACCTCGGATTGCTCTTTTTTGTAATATAAAAATAGTTTGAATATCGGCGGCCGATCCCCATAATAGGATCCCATATGACATTACACTATGAAAGTAAGCAAAGTAAACTAACCTAGCTGTTTCTACATCAGTCATTTGTCGGATTTTCCAGACTGCATAAGATGCAGAGCTAAGTTTGTCAGCTAATCTTTCAATGTGTGGTCCCCATTGCAACTTGGAGTCCAGAGTAATTCCTAAAAATATTGTTGATGGAGTTAAGTTTAATAGCTCCCCATTTAGTTCAACATTAGGAATGCTATTTGACACATTTGGTAATGAAAATTTAATACATTTAGTTTTACTTGCATTAAGAAGAAGATTATTGGCGGAGAACCATTCCGATATTAAGGTAAGTGTGCGATTTAACTCAGTAACACTTTTATCTTTTCTGTTTACATTAAATATAAGAGACGTGTCATCTGCAAATAAAACGATATCGCACTCATTCTTGACCACATTTGGAAGATCATTAACATAGATTAGGAATAAAAATGGACCTAGGACAGACCCCTGTGGAACTCCTATTTTGACGGTAGAACTTTCTGAAGTTACATTATCAATAGATACTTTCTGTTCTCTATCTGTTAAATACGATGTTACAAGATCAAGTGCTGAGTCAGTGAATCCGTAGTATTTTAGTTTCATAATAAGCGTGTTATGATCAACGCAATCAAAAGCCTTAGAAAGGTCGCAGAAAATACCTATTGCATCCTGCGATTTCTCCCAAGCTTTAAATACAGATTCTATTAGATGGAACCGGCATCTTGAGTAGATTGGCCTTTCGTGAACCCAAATTGTTTGTTGTTCAAAAAATTATTTAAGTTAAAGTATGCCAGCATTTGATTCAACATTATTTTTTCAAATATTTTACTTAGCGCTGGTAGTATGGAAATTGGCCTATAGTTTGAAGCATTATTTGAATAGCCTGCTTTAAAAATAGGAACAACCTTGCTTATTTTCATTAGGTCTGGAAATATTCCATCTCTTAAACAAGTATTAAAAATATCTGCTAGGATTGGGGCAATACTGTCAATTATTGAGTTTATTGCTTTGGTTGACAGTCCCCATATATCTTCAGTGCTTTTTTGTTTGATAGTTTTAAAGACTTTTATAATATCTACCGGATCTATAAATTTAAAGCAAAACTGAGATACATCTAAAGTAAAATTTTTCTCAACAGTTTTTCAGCCATTTTCGTTGATGAGGAGAGACATTTAGTCTTTTCTAGGGGTATATCTGTAAAGTATTTATTGAAAAAGTCAGTGACAGTGAGTTTATCCGAAACTAATTTATTATTTATATTTAATGTTACTGATCCATCGTTAGTCCTATTTTTACCAGTTTCCTTATTTATCATTTGCCAGGTTGCTTTTATTTTATTATCAGAAGTAGAAATTTTTTCGCTAATGTAGGCAGCTCTAGCTTGAGCACACACGTTTCTAAATATTTTTGAGTATTTACTGACATAATTTCTAAAATTGGGATGAGGTGTAAAGGACCTCATGTCATATAACTCATATAACTTGTCCCTACATTTGCGAATACTATTAGTTGCCCACATACTAAATTTAATTTTAAAATCTACATTTCTATATTTTACTTTGCATTCTTTATTGAATTCTTCACAAATTCTAATTATACTATACCTTTTTTTTTCGGAGGGAAATTCATTTACGCATTCCCTCCGCCGCTGCAGCGTATTCGCGCGCTAGCGGTGGCATATGTGAGACTCGCCCTCTCCATAGCGTGGTATGCTAAAGTCATACCAAGAAGAGAGCTCCTACACCTCTAAAACTCCCCGGACACTCCTTCGAGCCGCCGTTGACGGGGGCCGGGTACGCTTAAGCGTTCCGACTATTATATTATACCTATTTCATGTTAGTAACTACTGCGGCATTATCAAAATACTTACTTCCCGCGTGCGGATTCACCCTTTTTAATCCCGTTCCCGTGAGAAACTTCATATTAAAATGTTTAGCCTTTATCCTTCCTCGATGAATGGGCTATCTAACACTGAAAGATTTTTTATCGGAGCAGTAGTTTCTGAAATTAGCGCGTTAAGCAAACAATCAAACAAACTGTTCAACTTTATATATTAGTATAGATACAACGTCAACTTAAACTTCCTATAAAAGGAAAACAAATACATATAAAATATGTATGTAAATCCTTTAAAAACAGACACTTTAGTAAATGTTTTATTTTAGAGCAAAATTAATTCACACGTTTCCAGCGCGCGGTTTTAACATCGTAGCTTCCGTCCGTTCCCGCGGGAACTTCATCACTATACACAGCGTTTGTTACTATTGGATAATGTAGCTTTTTAATGGTAAAAGGAAGTTTTGAAATCGGTCGAGTAATTCCGGAGCTTATTCAATGCAAATAAACAATCAATTTTTTTTTTTTTTTATAATACCTACCTTATTATAATATTTAAACAAGAGTGTATTTACGCAATTATTATATGACGTATCTTGTTTTTAAAAAAAGTATACAAATATATAATGTACGACCGAAACATTTTTTTCGGGAGGACATATCGAAAAAAAATATTAGTCACAATCACAATGCTTTTGCTACTTCACCGGACATCAAGACCAATATTGCTTATTAAAATGTTATTAATTACTAGCGGCCCGCCCCGGCTTCGCACGGGTAGACTTTTTAGCCTATGTAACTCAGGGATAATGTAGCATCGTAATGGTGAAAGAATTATCGAAATCCGTTCAGTAGTTTTTGAGTTTATTCGAAACAAAAATAAAAACTTTTTCTCTTTATAATATTAGTATAGACTATTAAATTAAAGTTTTGTGCAACTGTAGTTGTAATTCACTGTTTGCTGGCCTTTCGGACATTGGGTCTACGGTCTATTAAGACTGCCATATCGGTGTTAGAAAACTACAACCAGTTAAAATTAATATTTCTACCAGAAAATCCCGAAATATTATATTAACCTCTTACCAACATCAAAAATATAAGTACCTATTCATGAATCTCAACCATCCTCCGTAGTGTAGCGGTATTTGGCTCGCTTTAGATCTCGGAGGTCGTGGATTCGATCCCTACGCCTGACAAGAAATCTTTGTGTAAATTCTAAAATTGATTTTCGGGTCTGGTTGGTTGAGGGACTACCCTCCGTGCCTCGGAAAGCGTGTTAAGCCGCTGGTCCCGATCGTTATAACATCATCTATAATAATCGTATGTCAAGGAACGGGCAGCAGCGTTTCCTTGTGTGGTACAATATTATACTGCGGTCACCAACCCGGCTGCCAAGCGTGGTGACTATGGCAAATACCCTCAGTCGGAAGGAGGCCTATGTTCAGCAGTGGACGTTGTACGGGCTGATGATGATGATGATGATTCTGAAAAGCTCTAGACACACTCACATTACATTACCAAATGATACAGCCTAATGTCGTTATCATGTTTGAAGGTCAAGAAAGTACGCATAACGTTGACATATTAAGAACTTGAAATACCAGTTTTCCCTTTTTATTCATGATGACACTAGTTATAATAAAAATTTAAAAATAAAGATTTTTTTAGTTCAGAGCAGGATTTTCCTAATAACCGCCGTAAAAATATAGCAGATGTTTTAATACTTGTAGGTGTGGTTTTCGGCTTAGACCAGGCCACTACATGTTTTCCCAAGAGTGTCGAAAGAGGCGACTAACGGATTATCAACCTATGGAAGGGCAGCAGCATGTTGTGGTCTATCGGACACTACACAGCTGATGTTTATCTACCGAGACAAAATAATAAACTTGTGCGAAGCTTATAAAGTTTGAGAATCTTTGGTGCAGAGCTAATTTATTTAGATCAGTAACAAATTATACACAAATCAACAAACGATATTTGCATTAAAAACGTGCCTAGTAAGTGCCATAAAGGTAACCAGACTTGATTAACTATTAAAAATAACACATGTTTTGATATTCTTCTATGGTAATAATGGTAGTTTGACTGCACCGATACGGTGGCTCCACTGGTGGCTCAGTCGTTACAATGAACGTACCGGTTGTTTCATCTCCAATTACTTATTTGCATAAATCACAGACTGTTATATGTTACACTTGTACTTGTCAAAATCACAATGAAAAAGAACTGTAATTAATAGGTTATTATTCTTATTCTATGAATAAAACTACTTAGGTAACTATAACTAGCAAGTGCAACCTGTGAGTGCTGCTAATTGTAGGACATTACAGACAATGTACTCCAGACGGAGTCCGTGTGTCATTAATTCCTCTGCTAATAATAAGTTCATATTTACATAAAAAATTAGAAAGCATATTAGTGACACACACCTGGGGGCACCCTTATGGGGTTAGGACCACAACCCAGAGGTGCCACTGATATCAAAGTCAGATTTATGGATATAAGAGGAAGTGATCGCTGGCACGGCCTACAGGCGCTGGATCACAGGGCACGGGTAGGGGCACAACGCGGTCCTCGCCGCCGGCGAGAATCCTACCCTAGCTAACCTGCAACCTTTCACTAGCTACCTAGGTGGAGGACACGAATGTTTGTTAAGTCTTATGCCGAAGGTAAAAAAAAAGGGTTTAAAGCAGTTTTTGACGATATATATGCGTTTAAACTTGAAGCACAGTAGTGTCGTCGGCGATACTGCAGTGCCGCGTAAGTGACAATAGCTAATAAGGCTGAATCAATTGAGGCTAACTAATTTGTTGCCTTTTAAAACATATAACGCAAATATTTCTTGACAGATGAAATAACACCTTATGAACAACGGTATTCCGTTATACCGTCTGATATATCGTCGGCGATACTGGAATACCGGAGCGTTTTCAGATTCGGCCATTTGCTTGATAGCTTCGTGCGGGCAGGTCATCATGGCAGACTAATAATAGAAAACTTTATTTGCTGTATCTATTATATTTGAGACGCAAAAAAAGATTTGTTAAAATAAAGAATTGGATACATCCCATTGTGGAAGCTAGATATTTAGAGAGAACAGTTTATGCTTTTTAATTACTTTGAGTGAATTCACATTCGATTATTTGCTAATTAATCTTACAAACAGTATCAAAAAATCAGTATCATTTTCGAATGGCTGTAGGACCTAAAAAAATGCTGGATGTGACATTAACAACACATACACAAGACACTTACACACAATACATACACACAACACTTACACAAATCACATACACTCAACACATACAGAAGACACATTCAATTAGCAACTACGAACCAAAATACTAGTGAGAGGCTATAACTGTTTACTCTCGTGAATCAAATTAAAACATATTAAAATAATGTTACCGGTTCTTTCTATAATATTTGGGGATAAAATTAAAGTATTTATCTACAACCCTTTACCTATACCTAAAGCCCAATGGCTAGGGCGTCGGACTTGTGATCTTGAGATCGCCGGTTGCACTACCACCCATTGCACTACCGACATGAACCCACTCGTAACACAAGCATTTTAGCTTAGCACGAGAGGTTGACAAGAATAGGAGTAGACTGCAAAGAACAAAACAAATGGTGTAGCAAAACGAGTTGATTTTCGACAATTCGGCGCAACCAAGGAAACTTCCGAAAGAAGCCTTAATTTGTTTAACAACCCGTAAATGCCTAAGAGTATCATACATTACTACATTCTAACATAGTTAATTTAAAACCGTACTAATGGATTAGTAATTATTTCTAGTGCCTACAAAAATAAACGGTCTTTACAAGTACATAGTACTTAATTTATGCGTTATACATGCAATTTATGCATGTGTAACGCATAAATTGCAACCAACTCCGACCTAGAATCCTATATAAGTAAGGCTTACTAATTAAACTAGTATTGTTCATCTATCTGTCAACATGAACACAGTAAGTAATAACTTTTATTAGTAATAGTTATATCATAAGTGAAGCTTGTACTTTGGTTTGTACAGAATAAAGTCAAAATTTATGAGATTGGGAAAAAAATTTCACCATTACAACTACATCGACATTTAGATACATAGGCTATGTTTTATAACGAAGTTCCCTCAGGAACGGGAGTTGCAGAGTGAAAATGCGTAGTATTCAATATATTTAATTCAATTTTGATAACCTGCGAGATGAGCTGGACTCATTTTTAAAGGATTGGTCTAAAATCGCATTACATTCCGAGAGATGGAAGAAGGGAAAGGAGGCCTTTGCCCTGCAGTGGGACAACGTAGGCATGAGCCTACGGTCATCAGCGGTTATCAAAATTGTTATTATTATTATGAAATAATAATAGTAATTTTGATAACCGCTGATGAAGTATTTGATACATTAAAAATTAAAGACTTTGTTTCAGTATTGCTTGCATTTTACGATAGTAATTTAGTGGTAAATATAGGTACAAGTAAAGCTACTTATTTGAACGGAAGTGGTCGCTTTTGAAAAATTCAATTATATATAAAAATATTACATTACAAACGTGCTAGTGTTCCATCTTTTCTAGTCATGAATCAATTAATTCGATGATTCAATGGATTTGATTCGATGAAGAAAAATCAATTCAAAATTCTTTATTAAAAAAAACGTTAAATTTTTTATAGTAATATCAACATTGCTTTACTTAATATTTCTAAGGGGATTCATTAACAAAGATTTTACTAGAGACTAGCAGAGGAATAAAACGAATAAAGGCCTAAAGTATTTTGATAAATACGTAAACATTTTGTTACTTACATGATATAATAATGTGGTGTCGTCGTTCAAAATTTATCACTTAATCAGGAGAGGTTTAAAATGACTTAGAGCATAAGTATGCTCGAAGTTCTAATAGAAGAATAGGATAAACTTCAAGGATTGATGTTCACACGCTATCGGAATTCCGATATCCTCTCAAAAGATTTATTAAAAATATTAACTAAAGAAAAAAACGTCGAGAACGGGAAACGGGTGAACTAATAAAAAATAACAACAAGTGAATAATTTCGACAGTAAAGACGAACATGTGAAATATGTGCAATAAATATTAGGTACATACCTATTCACTTATACGATTGTATATAATACTCATCAATAAATATATGTATTACAAGATTCACGCGCGCGATTTCACCCGCGTAAAGCTTCATAATTAAATGCAGCCTTCTTTGATAGATATTGTTCGAAATCCACAAGTGATTCGATCGTTTGGATTTCGGTTTCATAAACCTTGTAGATAGCAGATAATTTTTTATTTTAAAATATAGTTTACCATTGTTTTAATGGCAAACTTGTATTAAAAAGAAAGTTTTTCGTCTATTTTATTGTCACCGTATTTTTCATAAAACGTATTACAAAAACGCGAACAGCTGATTAAAAATCGCTATGTACAAGGTTTATGAAACCGATCGGAATGCTCGTTTCAAAGACGAATCAACCAATGAATGGCTGTCATTTTTAAATAACAGAATCGAATAATCACTTGACAAATTTTAATGTCAAGTACCATACATTTGCGTAAGCCATCGCTCCGCTGTCGTGGCATTTTGGCTAGGTCCTCGGTATCAAAAATATTATTTTCGAAGCAACAGTCGATACATTAAAATTAATACCTAACTAGTGTCAGAATTCAATATATTTTTTATTCTACAGTTAACCTTCTTCGCCCTGTTGGTTTGTGCTTTTTTGGCCATGGTGGGTGGCACCATAGCCATGGAGCCAAAAGAGCTAGCAACCGGAGGTAGCCCTATGGATTCATTAGAAGTCGCGGAGTCTGGAGGTTTTGGCAGAGGTCGGGGACAACATGCCGGAGGTGGATTTAGCCAGGGTGGTGGTTTTAGACAAGGTGGTCGAGGAGGTTTTAATGAAGGTCGTGGCAATCGTAACGGCCGTTAAAAAAATGAATATGCTAGTTGACCCATATGAAATAATGTTCAATTATGTTTATTTCTGAAAGTATTTGTCATATGGAAACTAAAAGTAATAATTTCTGTTTAAAAAACTTAAGGATGGTTGTATAAACTTAAAATAAAAATTATTATTTTTGTCTATATCTTCAATTTGTGAAAACGCGATCATCCATTTTGAGACGACATACGTCTAGTTAAAAAAAACAAGAACGCGATCATATACTATTCCATTCTCATTGATCTAGGATTGACGTCAAAATACAGATCACATCAACATCAGATCATCTCTCAATGTCACGTAAAATTTTACAATACTTATTTTACTGCTTTCTAGATCTCAAAAAATATGATATTTTTTCTTGGTATTGTAAAACCATTATTAACCATTTAAAAATAAAATCAAAAAACTAGCCAATTACTCTTATTTTTTTTTATTACATTTTATATCGAGTTTCAGAGAACATAATAAAGTATGAGTATATAATAAAAACATTATGTATTATATGGTTCAAACGATTAATTAAACATTAAAAATATATTCTGACGTATACGTGTGTATTAATATTAATTTGTGATCTTCTCAATCTCAAAGTTGATCTATTTGAGTTAGTAGTACCTTAACTAAGTGGAATACTTTGGAAAGAAATAAATAAAAGTATACAAAAAATGTGTTCTTTTTTTTCTTTATTTTTAAATCATAAGTTAATATAATTATATTATACTAAGGAGTATATTATATAGTGTAGTTATATTAACTTATGTTTTAGTTTTTTTTTAATCGTAATGGTTCTTGAGCCTAGCGATTATAATAGAATAAATTTGATTACTTTAAAGTCATAATCATTTATATAAGCACTTAACACAAGAGATCTGATAAAATCATTATGTAAGTACGGCTAGCAAAATAATCGACATTTTGTTTAATCCCTCATCATAAACATTTCATCCGACTATAGGCCTTTGCCTAGAAAGCGTCGTAAACACCGTCGGCCTCGGGGCGTCCTAGACGACCCGGACGACGAGATCACAACTTACCAACTAGCAGTACAGAGACTGCAAGAAACTAGCACCACTACACGAAGACCACTCTATCCGACCCGCTGGGCGTCCCCCCTCGCCCTCCCAACCCTTAGTTTGCTAAGAACCTTCCGATGCCCTCGTAGACCCGAAGTCCGAGAGGCCCGCGAACTAAAAAGTAGAGCGACATTTGCAAAAATCATCCCTAAAATACAAAAAGTCTAAATCCCGCAATCTCATCGCCAGCGAGCCGAGGTCCAAGTCCCACAGGGGACGCCCTTTTGCGCTGGTTGCTTAGTTTGTAGTGTTTAAACCATTTATCTAGGCTGGAGCTTGCTCGAAGCGCGTTAAGTACCTACCTACCTACGCGTTCTATTTGGCGAAGCCTTAAGTATTAGTCACGCCTAAAAAGCACTACGCTTGACAATTAGAGATGGGCCGACTATAGTATTTGCCGACTAACCGACTAGCCGACTAATCGGTTTTCAAAATGCCAAAATTCTAATACCTACTTTGTCGGTTTAGTCATCGCGCGGCCGCTGAGTTTAATTACTGACTGATTAATAGGTTACTATGTTGTAAAGACTGTAACTTTAAATAACTACTCTAAGTAATGTTTAGAAATTATAAAACGAGTACAAATTATTTGTTTTATATCATTTGTTATGCGCCGATCATAATCAGCATATTTTGCCTTATAGTCGCCGACTAGTCGGCGGCTTGTCGGTCCATCTCTTTTGACAATTTAATACGTTTATTAGGGAAGCTCCTGCGAAGCTTAAACATTTGAGAACATCTTATGACTACATACAAACATGTTGCATAACCACATTCTGGCACACCTTACTTACTAACTAGCATTAATTATTATTAGTTATAAGGAAAAGAAGCAACAATACTCCAAGTAGGAACCTGTAGAAGTAAGAAGGTAAATGCAACCTTTCGATGTGGGCTCATATATAAATATGGCTTGCAGCTTGATATAATACTATTGATCCATCTATCAACATAAAACCAGTAAGTACCTTTTTTTGATACAATATCCTCTTAAATCGGTTTTTAAATAATAATATATTTATTTCAACAATAAAGTGTTACAGTCATGTTACAATAAAAGTTACTTATATTATTATGTTATGCCCGGTGAAGCAGTAAACAACCTTAGTGGCGTAGCGGTATTTGGCTCGCTTTAAATCTCGGAGGTCGTGGATTCCATCCCCACGCCGCACAAGAAATCTTTGTGTAGATTATAAGATTTTATTGCGGGTAAGTCGTTGGTCCCGATTGTTTTAACATCATCTATAACAATTGTATACCAGGGAACGGGCAGCAGCGTTTCCCTGTGTGTCACAGCATAATAATGTGGTCACTAAACCGCCTGCCAAGCGTAGTTACTATGCCAAAATACCTCCCTCAGGAGGAGGCCCATGTTAAGCAGTAGATGTTATATGGGCTGATTATGATGATGAAGCAGTAGAAGCCTCGTGGCTAACTACATAAGTGTCCTTGATTTGTCTATTTGTAGAAACTTTATGAAAATACATTTAAGTATTATAAGGTTTCCGCGTTTAAGCAGTGAGACATTAGAGTAGGTAGTATGTAAGGCGCGGATACCGCTGCAGTCCGTTGTTTTGATTGTAAGCAGGTGGTGGCAACCTACATCGTGGTCATCGTGGTCATTTACATAGTTATAAATCCTTAACGCTTTATTTGATTTTATTTATATTATTTTTTGTTATGGTCCATGCGTTCCAAATCCAGTCCGCACCAGCTACCTGTTTCAAGGCATCGGTCCATCTTGAAACAGTTGGAGCAGAGTGGAGATCGCGTCTCAGAAAACGTAAGGTGGCAGTTATCGGTCCATCTTTAAGGCGCCCGCCTACAATATGGACCGATAAGTACTTACTACCTTTATGTGAATTAAATTAAAACATATTAAAATAAATTTACCGGTTCTTACTATAATATTTGGAAAAAATTAAAGTATCTATTGACAACCCTTTACCTATACCTAAAGCGGCCGTAGCCCAGTGGATAGGGCGTCGGACTTGTGATCTTGAGATCGCCGATTGCACTACCACCCATTGCACTACCGACATGAACCCACTCGTAACACAAGCATTTTAGCTTAGCACGAGAGGTTAACAAGAATACGAGCAGGGTGCAATAATCAAAAAACAAAATGGTGTAATGAATCGAGTTGATTCTCGACAATTCGACGCAATCAAGTAAACGCCTTCATTTGTTTAACAACAGATAAATACCTAAGAGTATCATACATTACTACATTCTAACATAACTAATTTAAAACGGCAGTAATGGATTAGTAATTATTTCTAGTGCCTACAAAAATAAACGGTCTTTACAAGTTACCTTGTAGTTAGCATGTGTAATGCGTAAAATGCAACCAACTCCGACCTAGAATCCTATATAAGTATGGCTCACTAATTAAACTTGTATTGTTCATCTATCTGTCAACATGAACACAGTAAGTAATAACTTTTATCAATAGTTATATCGTAAGAGAGGCTGGTACTTTTGTTTGTACGGAATAAAGTCAAAATTTATGAGATGGGGAAAATTATTTTACCATTAGAAACCTACATCGACATTTAGGAACATAGGCTATTATTGCCGAGTGGAAATGCGTAGTATTTAAATAATATATTTAACATTTTTGATAATCGCTGCTGAAGTATTTGCTACATTAAAAAATTAAAGTCATATACTTTGTTTCAGCATTGCTTACATTTTACGATAGTAATTTAGTAGTAAATACAAGAAAATCCACTTATTTGAACAGAAATGGCCTCTTTTTAAACATTTGTTTATATATAATATAAAAAATATTACATCACAACGTACATCGTCCATCTTTTCTGGTTGCAATCAATGAATTCCTTTATTAAAAATACTTATATATATTTCCAATATAAATATTAATCTATTAAAATAGGAATTTAGCACGTTCGATTTTTATAGTAATATCAACAATGCTTTTTTTTATACTACCGACCCGCCCTGGCTCCGCACGGGTACAATGCTGATGTATTATACATAGAAACCTTCCTCTTGAATCCCTCTATCTATTAAAAAAAACCGCATCAAAATCCGTTGCGTAGTTTTAAAGATTTAAGCATACATAGCGACATAGGGATATAGGGACAGAGAAAGCGACATTGTTTTATACTATATAGTGATTTCTAAGGAGATTCACTAACAAAGATTTGACTGTATATATGTAGAGTCAGAAAACGAATAAAGGCCTAATGTATTTTAATAAATACGTAAACATTATGTTACTTTCACGATATAATAATGTATACCACATTATAATATCGTGTAAGTAACATAATGTTTAAAATTTATCACTTAATCAAGAGAGGTTTAAAATTACTTCGAGCGTACTTTCTAATAGAAGAATAGGATTAACTTCAAAGATGGAATTCGATCGGAATTCCGATATCCTCTGAAAGATTTATAAAAAAAACTTAACTAAAGAAAAAGACATCGAGAACGGGAAAAGGGTAAAAATTACATTAAGTGAATAATTTCGACAGTAAAGAGAAACATGTGAAATATGTAGCTAATGTGAAATAAATATTAGGTACATATTATATAGTACCTATTAACTTATACGATTGTTTATAATAAATAATAATCATCAATAAATACATGTTTAACAAGATACACGCGCGATTTCACCCGCGTGAAGCTTCATAGTTAAATATCTTCTTCGATGGCTATTATTCGAAATGGGCTATCCACAAGCGATATGACCGTTTGGATTTCGGTTTTATCAACCTTGTAGATACCCATTTTTATGGTATACCCACCATATTAAAATACAGTTTAACATTGAATGGCAACTTGTGTTAAAAAAATTGTTTTTCGTCTATTTTACTAACACTGTATTTTTCATAAAATGTATAACAAAAACGTGAACAGCTGGTACAAGGTTTATGATACCAAAATCCGAACGATCGAAATGCTAGTTTCAAAAACGAATCAACCAATGAATGCCTGTCATTTTTAAATAATAGAATCGAATTAATTTTAATATCAAGTACCATACATTTGCTCCGCTGTCGTGGCATTTTGGCTAGGTCCTCGGTATCAAAAATATTTTTATCGAAGCAAGGGTTATATCGATACATTAAAATTAATACCTAACTTGTATCAGAATTCAATATATTTTTTATTCTACAGTTAACCTTCTTCGCCCTGTTGGTTTGTGCGTTTTTGGCCATGATGGGTGGCACCATAGCCATGGAGTCAAAAGAGCCAGCAACCGGAGGTAACCCTATGGATTCATTAGAAGTCGCGGAGTCTCGAGGTTTTGGCAGAGGTCGGGGACGACGTGGTGGAGGTGGATTTAGGCAGGGTGGTTTTAGACAAGGTGGTCGAGGTTTTAATCGTGGCGGTTTTTACGGCCGTTAAAAAAACTGAATAGGCTAGTTGACCTATATGAAATAATGGTCAGTTTTGTTTATTTCTGAAAGTATTTGTCATATGGAATCTTAATGTAATAATTTCTTTAAAAACTTAAAGATGGTTGTATAAACTTAATATGAAATTATTATTTTTGTCTATATTGTCTATATCTTCAATTTGCGTAAACGCGATCATCTATCTAAGACGTCATACGTCTAATTAAAAAAACAAGAACGCGATCATTTACTATTCCATTTTCTGTATCATGAAATCATGACGTCATTGATCTAGGATTGACGTCAAAATAAAGATCACATCATCATCAGTTCATCTCTAAATATCACATCAAATTTTAAAATGTTTATTTTACTGCTTTCTAGATCTCGAAAAATATCATATTTTTTCCTTGGTACCTATAGTAAAACCATTCTTAACCATTTAAAAATAATGTCATAAAAGTGTCAACTAGTTAATTACCTACTCTTAATTTCTTTTAATACATTTTATATCGAGATTCAGAGAGCATAATAAAGTGTGTTTAATTAAAACATTATCAATTATATGGTTCAAAGGAGTAATTAAATATTAAAAATATATTTTGAAGTGTAAGTGTGTAATAATATTATTTTGTGATCTTCTCAATCTCAAAGTCAATATAGTTAGTGGTACCTTAATTAACTGTAATACTTTTGAAAGTAATAAATAAAAGTAGATATACCAAAAAATGTGTTCTTATTTTTTATATTTATTTTTAAATATTATTAAAACATAAGTTAATATAATTACCTACTAAGGACTATATTATAATATTATAGTGTATTTATATTTTTTAATTAACATCAGTATTGTATTTTTTTTTCTAATCGAAATAAGTGTTCCTGAGACTAGTGATAATAAAAGAATAGATTAGAGATAATCAATAATTATGTATATAAGCACTTGACACAAGAGATCTGATAGATGTATGTACGGTATGTATCATTATGTAAGTACGGCTAGCAATATAATCCACATTTTGTTTAATCCCTCATCATAAACATTTCATCCGACTACAGACCTTTGCCTAGAAAGCGTCGTAAACACCGTCGGCCTCGGGGCGTCCTAGACGACCCGGACGACGAGATCACAACTTACCAACTAGCAGTACAGAGACTGCAAGAAACTAGCACCACTACACAAAGACCACTCTATCCGAACCGCTGGAGAAGAGTGCGCCCGCGAACGCGAAGCATCTACCCTCGCCCTCCCGACCCTTAGTTTGCCCTTAGAACCTTCCGATGCCCTCGTAGACCTGAAGTCCGAACTGTAAAGTAAAGCGACAGTTGCAAAAAACTCCCCTAAAATACAAAAAGTCAAAATCCCGCAATCTCATCGCCAGCGTTCGCCCTGAGCCGAAGTCCAAGTCCCACGGGGGACGCTCTCTTGCGCAGGTTGCTCAGTTTGTAGTGTTTAAACCATTTATCTAGGCTGGAGCTCTGCTCGCCTTTATGCCCGGTGAAGTAGCAAAAGCTAAATCAGGGCTAAATACATATGTCCATCCGAAAAAAAAACGTCATAAACATTGTATTTTGTAAGCAGGTGTAATGTGCCTTTGCCGGATTGCTCATGCGTACCCGACCCCCGCCAACGGCGGATCGAAGGAGTGTCCGGGAGGTTTTAGTGGTGTAGGGTCGTCTCCTCGTGGTATGACTTTAGCATACCACGCTATGGAGAGGGCGAGTCCCACATATCCCACCGCCAGCGCGCAAATACGCTGCAACGGTGGTGGGAATGCGTCAATGCATTTCACCCCGGGAAAACAAAAAAAAAAAAAAAAAAAGTTTAATGTGCCTATGGCATGGCGCTTCAGTAGTGAAAAATTATAGGTATTTATTGGTTTTTTTATGCTGGTTTTGCGTATCACTTTTAATTGCGACTTGGTATGTACATTATATTATAATTACAAAACGAAATATAGATTGCTGACTTACAATAGGAATTTAATGGTCAAGACATGTATGTATTTTGGTCAAGACACCACGGTGTTGTTCATACCAGTGCCATTAGTTCAAACCTTCCGATGCACTCGTAGACCCGCACTTAAAAGTAGAGCGACATTTGTAAAAATCTTCCCCAAAAAGTAAAAATCCCGCAATCTCATCGCCAGCGATCGCCCTGAGCCGAGGTCCAAGTTCCACTGGGGACGCCCGCTTGCGCAGGTTGCTTAGTTTGTAGTGTTTAAACCATTTATCTAGGCTGGAGCTCTGCTCGAGGCGCGCTAAGTCTACATACGCGTTCTATTTTTGCGAAGCCTTAAGTATTGGTAACGCCTAAAAAACACTACGCTTGGCAATTTAATACGTTTATTAGGGAAACTCCTGCGAAGCTTAAACATTTGAGAACATCTTATGACTACAAATATGTTGCATAACCACATTCTGGCACACCTTACTTACTAAGCAGCATTAATTATTATTAGTTATAAGGAAAAAGAAGCAACAATACTCCAAGTAGGAACCTGTAGTAGTAAGAAGGGAAACGCAACCTTTTGACGTGGACTCATAATTATATGAATATGACTTGCAACTTGATATAATACTATTGACATGAATCTATCAACCATCTATCAACATGAAAACAGTAAGTAGGTTATAACCTATTTTAAATCCTTCCTCCTTCCTTAAATCTATTGTTAAATAATAATATATTTATTTCAACAATAAAGTGTTACAGTCATGTTACAATAAAAGTTACACAGATTGGGTTACACACAAAACAAAAATCTTTAAAATCGATTGTTAAATGATTACTAATTTCCCCTCTTTTGTTTACTGTGATTATATTATTTTGTTATGCTCGGTGAAGCAGTAGACAACCTTCGTGGCGTAGCGGTATTTGGCTCGCTTTAAATCTCGGAGGTTGTGGATTCGATCCCCACGCAGGAAAAAAATCTTTGTGTAGATTCTAAGATTTTTACCGGGTCTGGTTGGTTTAGGGACTACCCTCCGTGCCTCGGAAAGCACGTTAAGTCGTTGGTCCCGATTATTATAACATCATCTATGACAATTGTATACCAGGGAACGTGCAGCAGCGTTTCCTTGTGTGTTACAAAATAATACTGCGGTCACTAACCCGCCTGCCAAGCGTGGTGACTATGGCAAAATGCCTCCCTCGGGAGGACGCCCATGTTAAGCAGTAGATGATATATCGGCTAATGATGATGATGAAGTCGTAGAAGCCTCGTGGGTAACTACATAAGTGTCCCTGATTTGACTATTTGTAGAAAATTTATGAAAATACATTTATAGCACAGTGTGACCTAAACCCGCATTTTACGCACGCTTTTCCGTGACCTAAGTTGCCTATTTCTGCACGGTGCGTAAATTAATCGACTAACTTCACACATGTATGAAAAATGAAAGCAAACACTTTTAAATGTCATTTTAAGTTTGAAAATTGACAAAAAATTGCAATGATTTGAATGTAACTTTTAAATTAATAAATTCAACCAGCGAACCCCCCCCCTGCTCCCCCACACCACCCCCCGAGCACCCTCGCTACGCTCCGGCACTAACTTGACGCCGTGCAATAATAGGCTACTTAGGTCACACGTATTGTAATTTACCACCCCCCGTGATTCCGGGGCGGGTTTATGTCACATCTGCTATAAAATAGTATGCGATACGTATCGTAATGTACTATTAAGTTTTATTGTGTTTCCGCGTTTAAGCAGTCAGACCTTAGAGTAGGTAGTATGTAGGGCGCGGATACCGCTGCAGTCCGTTGTATTGATTGTAGGCAGGTAGTGGCAACCTACATCGTGGTCAATGTAAAAGTGTAAAACTAACAGCCCGCGCGCGGTTTCACCCGCGATCCCGTAGCAACTGCTTTGTAACTAAATATAGCCTACAGCCTTCCATAATTGGGGTATCTAACACTGTAAGATTTTTTTAATCGAACCTGTTCCTGAGATTAGATTGTTCAAATAAACCAACTTTTTAGCTTTATATACTAGTAACTAAAGATTACGATTTACCTTCCAACTTATTCATCAATCCATTTCTTTTTTCAGTTTAACTTCTTCGCACTGTTCGTCTGTGTATTTTTCGCCATGATTGGTAGCGCCATTGCTACGCCGCAAGGGGCGGAAAATCGCAGACCTGCTAGTAGTGGCGGTGTCCCACGCCCAGATCCTAATGCATGTCCGAATTCATGGCCTTATATTGGGAAGTAGGGAAACTCAAGCTGGCTCAGGCTACAAAAACATGGAATAGTATGGAAAAGAATTCAACATTTTACAAAAATATATATTTTTCAATAAAACTTCAATGATTTTTGGGCCAATTTCCCAATGTGCTGGCAAGTAATAAAAGTTGAAAAAATAATGTAATTCTATAATTTTGGTCAAAATGTCTATATTTAAATATATATAAATCTAAATGTTAAAATAAATGGGTCATACTCAGAAAAAGTGTAAATTTTGAATTTGTAACTAAACTGATAGGTAACGATACTGAGAATCTCCGTTACGAAACTGATGTCATAAGGTATAGTACACATGAATTGGGCGAATAAAACACGTGATTATATTTGGCCAATCAGTCTTATTTAGATTAACGAAAAAAATACTTCTTATAAACATCGGTAGTTAAATTAACAAATTAAATATTATTTATATAAAATTAAGTAGTCATTTCAAAATATTAAAACAAATTTTTAAATATTTACTAAGAGTATTTATCAATCACAGTCATTATATTTTTTCACAATCAAAGTTTTTCGAATTAATGAACTAATTTTAATGAAACTTACGTGAGTAAGCTAAATAGACACATAATAATCAGATCTAAAAACTTAGTTAGAAACAATTTAAAAGCTAAATTAGAGAGACTTAATTTAGAAGCTACATTAGAGTGACCACACTCGTAACTAATATTTATTATTAATATTTTCATAAAATAAAATCTCAATATAAAAAATCACAAATATTAATAATATGGAAGGAACATATTCTTGAGTATAAGGGAGCTTGATTCGACAAATTTCAACTTAAGTGAAAATCACCCTTATTACTACGACATATGACATAAAATGTGCGGTCATGGGTATGAAAAACAAAACACGCTCGCCACGACGACGTATTGCATCATTATATCGTAGTAGCAAGGACGATTTTCATTTTTAGTTATTAGAATTGCATCGCACGAATCGCGTCATGAGTAAGCTCCTTAAAAGTACTTTATTGGTCCAATATCTTTGTTTAAAAAATGAATAGTTCTAGTTGTTAGATGAAAGTAGGTATGTTTGAATCAGCAGTCGAAGTAGTCGAAATAGTGGGAATGAACCAAAATTAATGCATGAAATTGTATTCAATTATTAAATTCAGTTATTTAAAAAATGTCAAAATTTGAGTCATCGTCACTTGAATCGTTGCTATTATTTTTAAACAAAGATATGTCATGGTTAGGATCAATCGTATGCATGGACGAAAGTCCTGGTGAAGTAAAATGATAGTATCCTTGATTGTCTGGATGCAATCGGATATCCGACAAAATAGTGACTTTATTTTTGGGTTCCATTGTAATATCCGGTGACTTACTTTCTTCGTTAACATACGGTGGCTTATTCTCCTTTTCTTTTGAGACTTTTTGTTTCTGAAGACTAGTCTTTATAAGAGATACCGGTGTTTTAACTTTACTGGTTTTTATTATACCAGATGTACAAGGCTCAATTATTTTCTGAACATTGTCCAATTTCTTTTCTTGTATTTTAACGCTTTTTTTTCTATCATTATCTTCTTTCTTCCTATCAGAAATCTTTGGTGATACATTACTTATTTTTCCTTCAACCTTAGCAAGAGCCTCGGTATTTTTTTGAGCTTTCTTAAACAGATTATGCATTTTAACGTCAAAACAAGAACAGTTACCTCTATTGTCGCCACAAAAACAGCTTACATGTCGATGTTTTATTATTCCAGGCTCATCGGTGGTTACAATTTGATGGACAGCCATAGTTCCTACTAAAGGATACAAATTAGGTACGAGACATGTTTCCTTTATAACGTTTATATCTGTATCTGACACATAGTACAGTGTAACGTTTGTCTCTTGTTTAAGCAGTTTAAAAGCCTCAATGGCATTAGGAACGTCTTTCCCGTATCCTACGTGCATATCTAACGTTCTCTTTAGTACTCCACCTATTCCGTCTGCTGCATTTTTACCGTGAGCAGCCTCAAAATAAGACCATGTAGCATATTTAAACCCCAATTGTTTAGTAAATTTATCAAAAAGTGCGAAGTTTGTCTTTTGCCGGTATTGTGTTGTTGGGCCGTCAGAATGCATATGTAAAGTATCTATCTCAGGGTGTTGATATTTTATTGAATGTAGAACTGGCAAAAGATGAGCCCAAATGGTGAAAGGGCTATGCTCGGTATTTGGAGATATTGAACAAAATCCTACTGGATTTTCATTTTTAAGGTATGCTACACCAGTATGTAAAGTTATTTGATCACGTGAAGATGAAAAATGCATACTCTGTATCTCTACATTATACTTACATTGGTAATTTTCATTTTCTTTTTCTTTAACATTGTCAACACATTGTCGAAATGCTTTTTGTTGATGTATCATATTGAAATAATGTCTTTTAAACAATTTAGCCTCTTCTTGAAACTTTTGCACTAAAATTTTTAAATGATCAGTCACCACTTCTTTTGTAGTTTTTTTAGTAAATGTCTCAATCTCTACGCCCTCTTCATTTTTCTTTCTGTAAGGAACCGTTTTCATGCACCACTGTAGCCAAGACACAGCTTTTTCATTAGATGAATCCTTAACTTCAATTTTCTTAGTCACACATAATTGGCAATCTCCGTACATGCATTCTTTATGTTTTAGATCACAAGAAATATCTCTCAGAAGTTCTGCAATTTTGTTTGTTTTTAAAAGTCCAAGTTTGTAAAGCTTTGTTAATTTATAAGACATATTTGCATGGCGTATGCAGGCACACGTTTCTCTGTTATGAAGTTTTGGGGGCAACACGTAAAACGGACGGTGTCTAACTAACGTGGAATAAGATGCTTTGCCTCCTTCTTTTTTATAGATAGTATATAAATTTAATATAGAGTCAGTTAAAAAACGTATTTGCATTTTGGATTTTTCTTTAGTTTTGCATTCTTTCTTGCCCGCTGTAGCACGACTTATATCATCTCGCATATAAAAATTGTGAATCTGTTGAATAAGTAGCTTTCTTTTTGTTGAAAAAGACATTTTAGTGCGAATTCTCCCTTTTATTCCGATAGTTAGTCCCATTTTTGTGGCCATACGATACTTCTTAGTTACAGAATTATTAACAATTTTTTTAATAACTGATTTTTCCTTTTGTGTAGACTCTTTGTAAACTGAACTAAGGGACTCGGATAAAATTTCAAATTCAGTAGGTGTCGACGGCTGCTCTTCTACAGTTGTTTGTTGTCTTATCTGGTTTTTGCTAATAATCTTTTCTTGCTTTAGCCGGTAGATTTGCTTTCTCATGGTTTCCTGTTTTTTTAACGACATATTTAATGCATCTTGGTAACGTTTCAATTCTTTTCGAAGTTTGATTGTCTTAAGTCTCCACCTCTTTATACTAAGCTCGTTTGAAATTGTTACTTGATGGGCTGCAGTCGGGTCACTAATAGATTGATTCTTCTTCTTTTTATAGTAGCGATCAGAGTATTCTCTCCACTTCTGTCTTGTTTTTTCTTGTTGGCTTTGGTTCTGCTCCTTAATTTTTAATTTATTTAATTTTACTCTCTCTAAATGTTTTTTTCGCATTTCCTCATACTTAACTGGGTTTTGTTTAAGACGCTCTCTGTATCTTTTTTGTCTTTCAGCATTTGACACAGGAGCCATGGTGTTTAACTGAAACGAATATATTGTTTTACAAATTATGCTTTAGTTTTATTTATTTTTATATGTGTATTTTCTTGATTTGATTTTAAATTAAAGGTAGAAGCTACAGTAAGCTTGTTAGGTATCTGTGATAACCACATCGAAATTCCTAAGAATATGTACATTGGTATAGTTACCGGCACGTAAGTTGGCATTTTCGTAGTGGCGGAAGGCACATGTAAAAAAGATTTTGCAAAAAAACACGGTTGTCGTATACCACACAAATTCTTGTCACGAAACAATTTTTTACATTGTAACTAGAAGTTACTAAGGAACTATAATTTCCTTAACATAGTCAACATAGGCCAAGAAGAAAAAACCAAAATTACTGAACCGATTTTGATAATATTCTCTTTAAGTAGGTTAAACGTATATGAATTCGTATGGGTGCGAACTTCCCTCATTTTAAAATCTTTATCCAAATTATGTGACGGTAATTACAATTTTAGTACTTTTCGTCTTTGTGAACTAAGCTTAACAATTTCTCAGTTTCGTAACGTAACGCAAAATAACGAAAATGAGAATAAAATCTGAGAAATTATAACCTCTAAAAATATTATAACGTAAACCACGTGTATATACTATGCCATCACTGAGCGTATTCGTTAAGATAATACATAAAAATAGAAAATAACATAGTAACTAAACAAAAAATATAATAAACTTACCACAATAATAGTCGTTTATCACCCTGAGGATTTTTTTTGTAAATATTCACTTGGCAGGTCTCGACTTCACGACTACCGACAAAACGTAATGGCTGCCGTGACAGTAACTTTGACGTAAGTTATAGTGTTGCCAGAATAGGAAAAAGTATTTATATTAAAGTAAAGTATTTTTTTCCAATATTTCATTGCGTGTTACTAACCCTGAGTAACGAAACTTCATAATTTTGGGACAAAATTATTTAAATAAAAATAAATTCTTCTTTAGATTATTGATGAATATACTTGGTCCTATTTAGTTACTTGATTCATCAAGAATAATATAGCCACCGTTTATGTTAAGTAAAGCTATGAATATTCGTAACAATTCATCTCTGAAGATGTGTAATCGTCATTGGGACACTAAAAAAATGTATGATGAAATTTATAACAATGTTTTGACCCCCAATAAATTTACTCTTTTAATGAAAATTAAAGTTAAAATAGCCGATAAATCTTATATTTAATAGACTAACATAAAAATTTGGGGGTGAAAAAGAAAACATTGTCATAATTTGGATATTTACTTTAATATGAAGTAGCGGGACAAGAAAATATACCAAATGTACACTTTTTCTGAGTATGACCCAAATAGTATATATGTTACGGCTAATAGCCGAAGTGCGGCTACACCTAGTTTTAGCCGGCTACAACTAGGTGCAGCCGACAACTTGCGGTTAAACTTAGGTCAACCTTAATAAGTTCCTATAAGTTCCTCTAAGTTAACTCTCAATTAAACAATACCTATGCAAGGGACAAAAAGGTGTGGGGTGGTTAAAAAAAAAATAACCTTAACCTAAACCAATGGAGTCGAACAGGGACTTATAAACGCATGTGGCCGACTGCACCTAGTTGTAGCCGGCTAAAACTAGGTGTAGCCGCACTTCGGCTATTAGCCGTAACATATACATACTAAATATACAGTATATTTAGTGTTTCATTCCATTTGAATTAAACAATATGATTAAGTATTTTATTCAATTTCAATGATAGTTTCATTTATTCATTATATCAAAATATACTGGCATACATATGTAAGTATGAAAAACAAACTGCCCTCCTAGTTTTGTATATCTAAATGTGGAGCTCCGAAACAAGGTCGGACAGCGGAAAAATTCGTCGTATTCGTCGACGAATTTTTCTGACATCTAATGGAATAAAAGCATTTTGTCGTAAGAGCCAGATTACGGTAAAGACCGTAAACTGGCACTTACGACTAAATGCTTCTGAAGATTACATCCGTTCTTATGCTTCTGGGGTTTAGAAATTTGTTCAAAGATTTCAATATAAGTTTAAAGCCGTACGTACATCAGGGTTTCCTAAGCCGTCGTTCTCGTCGTTCACACTTTCCAGTAAGGTACCCTTGAAATGAATGGACTTGATATAAATAACCGTGTGGTTTCCTACTTAGAATAGACCCCATGTATTCCCATGGGTGTCGTAAGAGGCGACTAAGGGACATACAGTTGATGGATGGGCAGCAGCATCTGTCAGCTCAAAGTTACTTAATATCTTACTGCGATTACCAATCCGCCTGCCAAGCGTTGTGATTATGGCAATATCCCTCAGAGACCCTTGCTTGCCAAGCTCAGTACAGAGGAAGCCCATGTTCACCAGTGGACGTAAGCGGGCTGTTGAAGTGAAGAATAAAATATAAATAAATTAATAATCCATACAATTGAATGTGTACATGCCTTCTATTCACAAATAAACAACACAACCTTAATCATAATGCAGATCTCTCAGTTGCATTTTAATTGAAACATTATTCAACATCACGATATTATCATTAAAGATGTATTCTATACATATATACCTACCTTCTTATACTTATACAAATAGGATATACATATCTCCTATATTTATAAGTACCTATAGGTACCTATTAGATACCACTAAATCAAATAGAAGTCTCTGTTTGAAATAGAAAAAAAAAAGTCGGTCTGTCTGTGTGTCCGGCTAAATTCACAAATGGCAGGACCGATTTAGATGAAACTTCACTAGTAGAAAAGCTTTTTCTTAATCTGTCATTCTTTCCCGAAAACAACTTGTCCCTTATTTTCATAGATGATGTCGCGGGTGGCAGCGTAGTAAATAATATGTTATCAATTATCATAATAATTATCTACCATAAACACTTATAACGTGATCTAAACTTGATAGGATATGTACCTATCTATTCCTATAAATAGATTAAGTTTGCAAATTGATTCGACATTGTTGTTCAAGCCGACATAATGAACTTTGTAAGTATTTTTTTTTAATTTTAATTTTTACTTTAGTCATTTGGTAGTTTTACCTGGAAAGTTTTCTAGGAGTTTCACTTTGTGACACTCGTACGTCAGAACTATGAATTTATGAAAAAAGGTTTAATACCTACATTATTGTCTCAAGTTTAATTTTGCTTTTATTGTAAAATGAGTTGGGACGGAGATTTAGCCAAAAAACAGCTTTCGGGCTCCATTTTTCCAATATGGCGGCGTGAGCGGCGTAAATTCGAGGTAGCAAAGCTGAGATTCGCAAAAACACATCAAAATCTATAAAATAATAACCAATTTTAAAAACATCCGGAAAACTTTCCAGGTAACCACTATTTTTCGAACCAAATGGTTGTACTGTTTGAACTAGAACGGCCATAGAAAAATAGAACACCATATCATATTATCATATGATCTCTACTGCTGGACTCAGTCCTCCTCAGTGTAGAACTATTGACCGAACTATGTGTGTATATATACCTACAGGTAAACACTGTTGTCCATTCTCTTTTATATACGAAGGTTTCTAGTTTTTTAGGTGGCTCGGTGGTGAAGTACCAAAAGCATACATAAAAATAACAATATGGCATATTTAATGCACCTGCAACTTTTGCATTATGCTTCAAAACACCTTATTTCTTTTATTTCAGATAACTTTCTTCGCTCTCTTGGTCTGTGCCATCATCGCCTTGGTTGGTGGTGTACCTAACCCTGTACTTGGTGAAGAACCCATGTCTCCTAGAAGACTTGCTGGCGGGGTCTCTTCGATGAACAGGCGAGGTTGGGGCCATGGGCCGTTCCCCCTCAACGGAACCCATAGCGATCCCAAACAAGATGGCGAGAGTACACAGGAGAACAGTCCTGAATTAATATATTAAATACATAGATAATTACTTGTTTAATTAATTTACTTTGCACAGCATATAATCATTAGGTACCATTCAACGGAGCAATGCTTGTGCAATAGTTATAAGTAAGTAGTATTTAAGTATTGTAGTATTTTTTATAAGTTAGTTTTAATTTAAATTAGCTACTTTTAGTTGTACATAATGTAATTTATTCAATAAAGTAAAATGTTGTGAGTAAATAAAAATGTGTTGTTTAAGTTTTAATTTTAAGTAAATAGTTTTGATCATAATTTTACTTAATACGGATATTAGATTTTTTTTAACGTTTTGTAACGAATTCTATAATATAATACCTCCACCTTAAAGAATACCACAACCAAAAAAATTTTGATAGTGTAGTCTTCCTTGCATTGAATTGCGGTTGGACTGCGGCCCGAGTAGTATAAAGTGGTATCGTCCGCGAAGAGTACCAGGTGGGCTTTCTTGGGTTCCGGGATGTCACTTGAGTAAAGCGAGAATAGAAGTGGCGAAAGTACTGAGCCTTGTGGCACTCCTGCTTGGATCGGGTGAGGGGAAGAGTAATCTTCTTCTACAAGATACATAAAGGTTCTCCCCGAGAGGTAGTCTCGTATGATGTGCACAAGACGGTCCGGCACTTTGATTTGGTAGAGTTTATAAATTAAGCCATTGTGCCAGACTTTGTCGAACGCTTTAGCTACGTCAAAGAAGAGTGTTCCCGTATGACATTTGTGTTTGCCAGATTTAACAAGGATGTGTTCGACATTGCGGTGCAATGGTGAACAGCCAAACACTCCTGGTGTTTGGCTCGAAAGCCAAACTGCTCATATGGAAGAAGGTTATTATTCATTGTAAATGTTAGTAGTCGGGCATATATTATGCGCTCGTAAAGTTTTCCCAATGATTTGAGAAGACTTATCGGGCGATAAGAAGTGGGATCCTGCTTTGGCTTGCCAGGCTTCGGAATACCAATCACGGTATTCAAGGTGGCTTCTTTCCACTGGTGGAAAAATGTTATTTGCTAGAGCCGCGTTAAAAATTGCGGTCAAGAGGCACAGCACAGGGATCGAGGATTGCTTAAGCACTTGATTGGTAATTCCGTCGGGACCTGGGGCCTTTCTAGGATGTAAGTCCTTGATAATATATAATAGCTTATATAGTTTCACCTGCATAGTGTATTTTTATATCCTAGTGCAATGATTTCCATTTCGAATGATGGCGGAGTTCTAATCTAAAATATCCGCGCTTTTACAGATTTTTTTTTCGGAAGGACTCACGTAGTTAGCCACTAGGCTTTTGCTACTTCACCGGGCATAAAGGCCTTAGCCTTCACAAATGATTTAAAAACTACAAACAAACTCAGTGCGGTCGCTGGCGGGGCTTTTACAGCCGTGTTACTCCTATTTATATGTATATCATAGTGGTTATGGTATTTTGAGAGGTAGAGGTTCTTCCCCAGTCGAGCAGCTCATTGAGCTTATCTACTAACGCTATACATATTAATAAAAATACTGATAACGCTATATACTTATATTGTTTATACAATAAATAACAAAAAACATCTCTACATATTTTCAAGGACGCCTAGAAGGAACCTGTACCTACAATAAGCTTCCTTATTGAATGCTTGACACATTTTCACTTAGCTTTAAGTCTTGGAGGTCGGGGATTCGATTCCCACGCCAGACAAGAAATCTTTGTGTAAAATCTAATAATAATCTTCTTTCCGGGTCTGGTTGGTTGACGGACTAACGGGTCTGGTCGGGTAACGGGCATCAGCGTTTCCCCTAGTATTACAACATAATACTGTAGTCACCAACCCGCCTACTAAGCGTGGTGACTATAGCAAAACCTTCGTCTTCCTCGGGAGGAGGCCCATGTTCAGCAGTGGACGTTAAACGGGCTGATGATAATGATGACTAAATAATCTCATACTACTATGAAATGCACCTACCTTAGAAAAGATTAGACCACAGCTTCAAGCTTTTTTTTTTAAAGTAAATACTATTTTGGAAGCAACTTATATATTAGATAGTGACGTAAACCGAGACATCGCTCTTTATTCTAATCAAAGAGTAAATACATGACGTTTTACGCATATATTTACCATTAATTAACGATATATCATAATAAAAAAGGCGTAGAAAGTTATATAGAGGCCATACGTTTTACGATCATTGAATTTAAACAGTGAAGTGCGACCTTTTTAACGAATACTTACCATCGTTAAATGATATAGCTACATATGTGTTATATATTTATATTATATATAGTATGTTATTGTTTATAGAATATATTATTTAAATATATTCGTATGTAGGTAATATTAGTATATTGTACTTATATACTTAACTCAATGGTATCTTTTTCTACTTTATAATTCTCGTTACTCTAGTGCACCTACCACAATATCTCTGCACCACCCTATGGTTGACTGGGAGAGAATGCCTCTGGCTTTAAGTCCGCCATGTACTTTCATAGTGCTAAAGTTATTTAATAAAAAAATTAAAAAAACAAATACCTTAAGGGTTCCATACAAAAAATTATGTAAATTCGCTTTCTACTACTAACACTACTATATATTTCTAGAACGCGCTAATCTCAGCAACTACTAGACCGATTTGAAAGATTCTGAGATAAAGATAGCCCAACAATCGAGGACATGTTTTTTTTTTTAAAGGATTACTAGCCGAATTTTGCACTCTACTACAATTCTTGTTAAGCCCTCGTGCTAAGCTAAAATGCTTGTGTTACGAGTGGATTCACGTTGGTAATGCAATGGTTGGGGTTCGAACCAGCGACCTCAAGATCTCAAGTCCGACGCCCTAGACATTGGGTTACGGCCGCTTGTATAATTATGAAGGTCATACGGGCATGGGAATAGTATGCTACCATTGCTACCTTATCAGTTTTCATTTTGGAAATCCATAAATTCGACAAAATAAGTTATTTCACTCATTTATTATTCTCGTACCTACGTACAGTTTTTACATTTATTTTTATTTATCACTTAAGTATTTCCATATAAAATATTTAAATGAAATTGTTGGAAATTCCGTTATTTTCGAAAAACACAAAACTGTATTACTCATACATATATAGGTAAAGAGATACGACATTGAGTTCTTAACCAGTTTGTTTATATGGACACATCAATATTTATAAAAATAATATACATAATTAAAAGTTTTTGGCGTTTTGTCATAAGATTCAGATATAAAAGCCCTCGTTTAGAAAACAAAAACATTGTTTGTTCGAAACTTAACAGTAAACAACATGAATTACGTAAGTTTTTCTTTTTTATTATTTGTTTCATTTTTTCTTTTTTTTAAGTATTCAAGAATAAATATAACTTTTATACTTGTGTCGTCAAGTTAACTTTTTAATTTATTTGTACCTTAGTTCATAAAACGACTAAACTAATACTATTTTAAATTATTTTTATTAATTATTTATGCTCTAGGTTTTAAATTAGCTGTAAAATTTGTAAATACGTTTTAAAGTACCAAAAACTCCACATTTTTCAACAACTTGTACTGAATATTCCAAGGATCCTGGTAAAACATAATAAAATAAAGACGATGAATCCCGAGAGTTGTTCTAAATTCCCTTTTCAAATTAAGATTTACCTCGGTAAATCAAAGGATCGTAACAAGGAATTTTTTTGTTACTACTTTTAGTTATGAATTTATTCAGAAAATACACATTTAAGTTTTTGTTGTATTGTACTAGATCGGATACCCTTTAGCTGATGAAGCATAGGAAGACCACAATGTATTCTGTGTACTATCTGTTATAATAAAAATAATACTACCACATACTTATATATTCAGTTCTGTCTTTAAATAAATTATTTAATCTGTTTTTTAATGAAAACGTTAATAAAATTCTTATGAAGACAACCGATTGGTAAATTGTGAATGCCAACTAAATAATAAAAATAACTGGATCTAAACATCTTGGACATGCCCATCTGAGTATGTTTCGCCGGATCGTCTAGATTAGGCCGCGCTGAACACCGGCAGTAGAATAACGCCAGTGAGTTTGTTTCGCCGGGTCTTCTCACTTGGGGCGTATTGGATCCGGTGGTAGCACTAAAGCGCGTTCGTCGAGATACTTATGGTCCGTCTAAATAATAACATAGGTACTCAAAGGACAGAACTTCGATAATATTGTAATTCATACCTAACAGCTTTTAGGCTAAAGCTTTATAAACTATTATAATAAGTAGCAATAACCAAATAATCTAAATTTATTTAACACAGTAAATTGATAAGCCAAAATATGTTTTGACTATTTACAAATAGCTGTAATAGGTTTACGTGAATAAAAACTTTTTTTATATATTTATCTATTATTATATATAAATAAACTACTTATATATAAAAAATATATAAATATATATTATATAAACCTTAGCCTACATTGAGAAATATATTACGGTCGAACGGCACAGTTAAATAGGTACATAAAATTATTTGCGTTGTCAGTTCACGTCGGTGAAGTGCAATGTAGTAGTCGACTTATCAATCAGTACCATCATTATAATAAAGGAAGTTATTTATCATGGTACATACCACTAATTAACAATTAATCTTAAATCTTGTGAATCAACATGTTTTTTTTTTTCAGATTCCTTTACTTGGACTTATGGTGTGTGCCATATGTGCGCTGCCAAGCACAACCGCTGCCCCTCAGTTTGGATATGTCCAATATCCCGGAAGCTTTGGAATCGGGTACAATAGTTATGGAAATGGTGATTACCATGATCACGACCATTACCACGGACAAGATTACGGACACGGTCACTATGGACACGATCACTACGGACATGATCAGCATGGGCACGGACACTATGATGGGCATGGACAAGATTATGGGCATGGACACGACTATGGGCATGGATATGATTACGGACACGGGCACCATTATGACGACTAATATTTTTTAAGATAAAGTTGAATAATAAATTTAATTTACTAGAAAATTTTAAGATTAATAAATTGAATAATTTACCGATGAAGTTGTTTTATTATGTATAATAGAATCTTTATACAGTGTGCGTCTTCTTCTGTCTTCAAGTGTGCATATTAAAAAGGGAAAAAATGCCCGATTGAATCTATTAAAAAAAATACGCGTGAAAAACATTTTAATCTTATATTTTTTATTAATGGCTGTGTAATGCAATTAAACTGTTATTATTTTTTAACAAAATGTCGTATCTTATAATTAATTGTGATCTCTAATAACAGACCGTACTTATAAATTATTTTTTTTGCAAAATCGAAGTTCATAAATGAATAAATAATTGTTTTCGTCTTTAAGAAATTACAAAAACGGATTTTAGATCGCGTTTAAATTATATCGAGAACTTATGTTATGGGCGCCTGTTCGTAAAACCTAGATTATCTATCTATTTATCATAATGCAAGGCAGTAAAGCTCATTTTGCTATGAACCCACATTAATATTGCCATCTCCGTGGTTATTTTTTTGTTTGAAACAAATATGTATCTTTTAACATGTTTATGTTAGGTTTCGATAGTATTACTAATGGCAAATCGTCATGCCAATTATAAGCTACATAAAAAAATATGATTGTATTTGTGTCTGTTAGCAATAAAATTAATAATTAGTCTTTGTCAAAAGACCTATGTTCCTATGAAATAAAAATAGTTTCCAGACTCCAGGTATCCAAACCATTAATTTCGAATCATATTTAATTACAATTCTGCTGCTTTATGAAGCTAACGAAAAAATACCTATTTCATATACTAGTAGCCCGCCCCAGCTTCCCACGGGTGGACTTTTATAGCCTATGTTACTCAGGGACAATGTAGCATTCTAATGGTCAAAGAATAATCGAAATCCGTTCAGTAGTTTTTGAGTTTATTCGAAATAAATATACAAAAATACAAACGTTTCCTCTTTATAATATAAGTATCTATAGATTACCTCATGCAAATAATATGTACATACATTTACATTTATCTTTGTTTTGTATTATTTAAAAACTAGTATCTCCACTAATTGCTTTATTTATCTAATGCTATTACCATTCTTTATGTATTACCTACATATTTTAGGTTACATCAAAGTATAAAATAAATAAATAATAAAAAAAAATCATTTTTATTTACGTAAACCTGTTACAGGCACTTGCAAATAGTCAAAACAATAATTTAGTATTAATCTATGTATAATTTTAACATTTTATAAATTAGGAAATTAAGCAGGTATTTTAGTTATTGTTTTTAATAATGTATGTTACCTACTGAAAATAGCAACGAATTATATTATTCTTAATTCGTTATAAAACATCGCTAATGTGCTGCTTTTGATCATAGCTAAATAACGTTTTCCGCAATAACTGAAAACAGTTTAATTGAAATAAAATTATTTAGTGCGCGAAAGAAAAATTGCTGTATGAGCTGCCCACATGTCTTCCCATGTACGTCGTAAAATGCGACAAAGTGACATATAACTAATGGATGGGCAGCAGCATCTATCATCTCAAGGATGCTCACCATCTTACTGCGATCACCAATCCGCCCGCCAAGCCTCTTAACAGACTTTAGCAAGCGTGTTGGTGATTGCAGTAAAGCAAGTAACTAATCTTAAGTCGATAGATACTGCTGCCCATCCATCCGCTGTGCATCCCTTAGTCGCATCTTACGACACCAATGATCACGGATAATATTATCAATATTGTACCTAAGTGTCGTTCACACTTACAATATTAATCATGTTGTCCGTGCGTGCACAAGTCCACCATGACTCCATACAAGCCCCAATTATCTATTCTCCCAATAATCAAAGCATCCGTTTACAGCGTTAACCTGTTTATGTTTTGTCATACCTATTCGCCATTTTTTTTTCAGATGTACCTATGTATTTAGCCACGATGCTTTTGCTACTTCACCGGGCATAAAGGCGAGCACAGCTCCAGCCTAGATAAATGGTTTAAAGACTACAAACTAAGCAACCTGCGCAAGAGGGCGTCCCCTGTGGGACTTGGACCTCGGCTCAAGGTATTACCTATTCGCCCAACGTAATGTAGTGCCTATGACAACACTAGGAGTGTGTGACTACTCTTTCTACTCCGTGTAATATGGGCCGCGGACCAGAGGCCAGTTTCCCCCTACGTTTTCTATAATAAACTTTCTACGTTATTAACCACTTATCTGGCATCATCTTCCCCTGGAATATCAAATTAACGCAATTACGATCATATCCAAATTACTAAAACACTGGTTTAGAAACTGTTATATTGAAAACAAGCCAGAGGTAATCTTAGCTTCATTACATGGTTGCATCATCATTATCATGCTTAAATAAAATTAAATGATTGATGTAGCGGGCTCGACTAAACACCGCTGTCGTACTTGACATATGCGGCAAAAAATAGTACGCCGATAAAATGGGCGTACCCGAGCCAGTGTCGCTTTGAGCTGTGCTCTAAGAGAGGAATACGTGTCGAAAGTTTTATTAAATCGTGGTTATAATCGAAGTAATACGCTAGTTTGTGTAGTAAAAGTGTGTAAAAATAACACTTCAAGAACATCGGGATCACATACCATCAGTACAGTGTCTTATACACACTACAATATTGAGTAGCCGTATTTATGAACCCTATGGTTTTAAGCGAGCACGTTATCTAGTTGAGCGCGAGACCAATAATTTATCTAATATTAATAAAAACTCCTGACTTACAAATCATTATGAAGGCTGGAGCTCTGCTCGCCTTTATGCCCGGTGAAGTAACAAAAGCCTCGTGGATAATGACAAAAGTAAGACCGAGAAAAAAATAAACTTTCTAATCAATGCATAGGCCGCTGATGGTAGAGACCTAAAACTTGGAAGTTGTACTCTGAATATGAAGTAGGTAGTAGGTACCAGGAAAAAAGCATTTTTATTATACTCTACTCATATGGTTAAAATTTGTTTTTTTTTTCGGGTGGACATACGTAGGTAGCCACGAGGCTTTTGCTTCTTCACCGGGCACAAGTATAAAAATGTAATGCAAAGTTTATTTGAAGAAATCTAAATTTACGCGGAAGAAGTCGCGGGAAACTGCTATTCATTATATAGGTACCTCATAGCCATTTTTATCAAGTACTCAAAAATCAACACAAGGAAAACCGCAAAAAAACGTTTCACCTTAGGTGTTTAAATATTTTCAAATCATGTGCTCGAGTATATTTGTATGAGTTAAACGTTTATGAACAAAAACTAACATGTTAGTAAACAAACTTCGGGGTCATTCACATTACAATTATGATGGAGAAGGCGTCCTTGACCGTGGCAGTAAATTATATTCAACCCGAGAGTGGGAGTGCCGGGAGAAAGCCCTTCTATTACATAAATTAATAAACCCTACTAAATATTACGTCAGTTTGGTGCATTTCTTTGAACAGTTCGGATAAAAGTTGAAATTATTCTCAACATGCTGGTAAGTTCTATATTTTTAGAAAGTTTTCCAAAATCAATTGTATAAAACCATTAAAAATAAAGAAAAGTAAATCAATTGTGCATTATACCAACGTCAAATTTTTTATATATTTTTATTTCTTTATTTGGTCAGATAACAATCATTATTATTGTTAAAACGCCAACATATTTAATAGTAGATTGTTTATCTAGGGAGCAAACAACAATTTTAAAGCCGAGAGTGTTTTTTTTAATCCAGAGTGGAGCGAAGGATTCTTAACTAGAATCCTGAGCGCAGCGAGGGATTAAAAGTATGTCACTCGAGCTTAAAATAGTGTTGCTCCCGAGGTGGACACTCTACTTTTTATCACCCTCTATGAGAAAATAAGTAAGTGCAACTTATGAACAAGAATTTATTTACGTAGGTACAATGAAGAACCATAAGACATAATAATACTTTCACTTGAGGAAGACGCACTCATTTTTTAGGGTTCCGTAGCCAAATGGCAAAAAACGGAACCCTTATAGATTCGTCATGTCTGTCTGTCTGTCCGTCCGTATGTCACAGCCACTTTTTTCCGAAACTATAAGAACTATAATGTTGAAACTTGGTAAGTAGATGTATTTTGTGAACCGCATTAAGATTTTTACACAAAAATAGAAAAAAAACAATAAATTTTGGGGTTCCCCATACATAGAACTGAAACTCAAAAAAATTTTTTTCACCGAATCCATACGTGTGGGTTATCTATGAATAGGTATTCAAAAATGATGTTGGGGTTCCTAATGTAATTTTTTTCTAAACTTAATAGTTTGCGCGAGAGACACTTCCAAAGTGGTAAAATGTGTGTCCCCCCCCCCTGTAACTTCTAAAATAAGAGAATGATAAATCTAAAAAAAATATATAATGTACATTACCATGCAAACTTCCACCGAAAATTGGTTTGAACGAGATCTTGTAAGTAGTTTTTTTTTAATACGTCATAAATCGTAAACTGCAATTTACCTTTCATTCAATCAACTCGAATATAAAAATATAAAATAACATTTCATTTCATAAACATACGCTTTTTTATTCTTGATATCAAAAATAGGTACGCACTTGTAACTGATACGGAACCCTTCGTGCGCGAGTCCGACTCGCACTTGGCCGGTTTTATAATTCTAAAATCTGAATATGAATCAACTACGAACGAAAGCAGAATGCATTTAATTTCGCGCGTTGTTTATTTTTCATCAACTTTTTTTAAATTTGGCGCGCTCTCAATTTTTCAGCCAGTCACATATTCAATACCGCATGGTTTGTGATTCACCTCTTTGCTGATTGAAAAATTATTAACAATATCCACATTCCAAATTCAAATCAATGTTGGTCCCTAGGGATTAATGAGCTATTTTGGTCCCTGTTTACGAGGAATAAACTAGCTCTTTTTTAATAGATGTGATAAAAAGTACTTTTTACATATAGATCAATGAAAGTTAATATAAATGCAACAATACAAAAAAAAGAAAACAAGATTAGGCACTTATAAATATATACCTATATATATATTTTCTTTATTTGACTTGCGAGGACTGCCGCATGCCGTGCCCATAGATATAAGCAAAATTGCGAGGTCGTGCCCATAATAACACACTTTTTAAGAATAGTACAATATATAGATATTATTTATTAATTGTATACTTATAATATTTAAGAAAAAAAAAATATTAATAATGAATTAATGATTATAATTCACTGGTTTTCCTACGTTTAATGAATTGGATCATTTGATTTTTAGTTAAGTAATTGCTTCGACTTAAATAGCAAGATTCGTTGTGGTCATGTTCGATTCAAATACTCTTAAATACAGAAAACCACAAATAATGTTTATGGATAATAGCCAAATATAATTAAAAGTCACGGCCATTAAAAATGAGTCACAATGGTAACACCAGAATATAGTCTTTTGGTAATTTCGTAGCTGCTTAATAAACATATCTACAATTTATTACTATTGTTCTAAACGCAATGAAACGGTCTCATGTAACTTTTTTATAACATAAATATCAGAGATAACTGCAACTTTAGCTAAGTATTGATGATAGTTTCTACTGAAACTTGGTTGTGACTTCGATTAAGTCAAAGTCAAAAAGCCAGGACAGTTGTCCTGGGTCTGAGTAGGTATGCATTGCGTCGTTTTCGATGTAAAAAGATGAAACTATAAGATAATTAAGTTGCCCACATGTCGTCCTGCATTTCGCCAATTAGTACCTACTACCTAAGGTCGCCGAAAAATAATATCGACTTATAAAATCAATTAATAAAAAAATACAGAATCTAGAGTCAACTCTGTAGTAAAACATTATAATAAAGCTAACTTTCTCTAGGTTTTCTGACGTTTACTTTTGTTTTGATTGTCAAGTATCACTATAATATCCATCACAGAAAACTTTTTTTTTAAGATTACCTACTACTTAGCAGAATTTTGCAGTCTACTAGTATTTTTGTTAACCCCTCGTGCTAAGCTACGATAAGCTGATTGTGTTACGAGTGGGTTCACGTCGGTAGTACAAAGGGTGGGGATTGAACCGGCTACCACAAGATCACAACCCCGACGCTTCTCTCTAGCCATTGCCCAATGGCTACGGCCTCTTCTTATTTTGCTTTGATGCCATTTGCAGACACAATTCATTATTAGGTAACACATGCTTTAGTTACAGGGCGCATCTATATGGTGCATCTTTACTCTATGGACAGTAGACAGTGCAGTACTGGATCCATCGCTATACCTAGCTCCAAGTCCACCTCTCACAGACATAAGTGGCAGCCTCACACCTGCTGAAAAATGGTCTCGATCGATTAATGCCAGAGATCTGAAGGAAGCTATTGAGACTGTACCACCGTTGACTGCTAATCGTAAGTTTTTAAAGTACTTCTAATCCATATAATTATCATTTCCATAATAAAAACATATTTATCATGATTTAATTCATCATTTCCATAATATGTAATATCGTGGGTTCGATCCCCACGCCGGACTGGAAATCTTTGTGTAAATTCTAAAATTTCTTTCCGGGTCTGGTTGGTTGAGGGACTACCCTCCGTGCCTCGGAAAGCACGTTAAGCCGTTGGTCCCGATTCTTATAACACCATCTATAATAATCGTATATCAAGAAACGGGCAGCAGCGTTTTCTTATGTGGTACAACATAATACTGCGGTCGCCAACCCGCCAAGCGTGGCGACTATGGCAAATACCCTCCCTCGGGAGGAGGCCCATGTTCAGCAGTGGACGTTTTACGGGCTAATTATGAATGATGATAATATGTAATGTTCAAAATCTAACAAAAATGCTTTATATAGGTATAACAAATTCCATTAGGTAAATCACATAAAATATCTGAGTTACCTACATCTAAAGTTTACTCTAATTCTGCCCATTTGAGTTTAAGTATTCGTTTCATATTTGGACTCAATAAATTTGATCATATTTCCCAATTTCGCAAAAAACTCAGGTGGCTATCTATCCGATTTCGGTGGAATACTCGGTTATTGTGTGTACTTTTTAATATCCTGTACAACCCTTCATTCCCTCCGTACCTACAGGAGCGTTTTTCCTATCAATCAATCAATCAAATCTTTATTTTCTTTGAATGTAGGTACAGGTATAAGATCCTACACTTATACTAGTGATAAGCCCTGCAGGTCGCACCTTAGATCAGTCCTTAAATTTCCACCCCATAAAACCGAATTTTACTCCAATTCCCTTACTGTTCATGCAGTCAGGTTATGGAACTCTCTCCCGCCTATCATTAGAGATTGTAACAATATTTTCCAATTCATAAAACGAGTAAAGGATCATTACTTAAGTATATCATGATAGTATTTATTTATATATTTGTATGTATGTCTTCGATGCCTAATATGTATTAGTATGTAAATGTAGGTATGTGTTTTATATATTTTATTTTTCATAGTCTATATTATTTCATGTTCATCTGTATCTTGGTTTCTTAAACCTACACACTATTGTTGTTTTCTTTTTGTTTTTTCCTTTGGCGGGTCTGCTGGAAGAAATTTAATTAGAAATAGCAGTACCTTTATGTATTTTAATATTTTTCTTTTCCATTTGATATGTGTAGATAAAGCAAATAAATAAATAAAGTTTGTCCAGCGATTATACTTTGTACCTATTATATATTAGTTTAAAATACTTACCTAATAATAAAACTGGTTTATCATATCAGTCTTATTCTATTATTAGGTAAAACATCAAGAGTCTTGATGAAACACTTGTTAAGTTATGTAATGTACTCTTTTATAAAATCAATGAAAACTATTCAAAGACCAAGGTCAAATACTTGAAGTTAGATAGATCCTTAATAAAATTATATTGATAATTCAACCAAAAAATAAAATATTATTGGTATATAATTAACTAGCTACCCATGCGCGGTTTCACCTGCATAGCTTCCATTCCCGTGGGAACTTCATAATTAAATGCAATGTTACTCCTGATTAACGTATCTTTCTAATGGTTCCAGAGGCTATTAATTGCAAACAAACAATCTATTCTTTATTAGTATTGACTTGAAAAATCGTTACTAAATAATAAAACATCGGATAAATGAAATAACATTATGCACCATAATATAACTCTATTTATCCAACGTTACAATGATGGTACTAATTAACGTAAGTAAAAGGATACAAAAATCAGAATTCAGAATCGACAGATGCCTTCGCTAAAAGCTCAGAAGCTACTTTTCCGATATATTATAATTATTTATATGTCTGGACATAAAGCTGAGGGCTCCAGCCTTATTAAATGGCTTTAAATGCTACAAACCAAGCAATCTACGCAAGACGATCCTCTGTAAAGCTTGACTCTCTGCTGAGGGCTGATGCAAGGATTGGCAAATGATAACATTCTAGGGGAGCTTTGAACAACTGTCACTTTACAGTTCGCCAATTCTTCGGACCTTGGGTCTATAAGGGGGTATCGAAAAGTTAATACAAAGGGTCGAGAACTCAAAAGTAAAGGTTGTCAAAGTCAATAATTTCTTTAATCATATAAGTATAAACAATTAATAAAAAATAAGTCATGTTCTTATGATGCGTCCATTTCTTTTCTTACCACCAGTTCAACTCTGACTGGCAAGAAACTCAGAGGTTTTATGTTTATAAGTTGAGAAGCTAAATCTACATTCTCTTAATAAAACATAATTTACAACTATTTTTTTCTCATTTTTCCTACAGGGCTCGAACCAAAAAGAATACCAGACCCTGCAGAGAAAGCGAAGCTATTCTGGCCATCATCTCGAGTGTCTCACTACAATGTGGGATCAGCCGATCTCCAGGTTCCTTTAACATTCGGCATCTCCGGTTTATACGGGAAAATTTCTCCCGGAACTTCGGGAGCCGGGATTATTGGCAGCACATATGGGACGATGTCACAAATCAGTGGTAGTGCGGTAGCGGCGCTTGCGGGCACTGGTTATGGCAATTATAAGAACTATCCTGGAATAAGAATATATACAGGGGAAAATGGTCCGGCATGGAGCGGTTGGGGTAACGGCAAATGGGGACATTACGGCAAAGGGTAATTCGAATTTCGAAGTAGTTTTGATTTTATATAAATAATAAATGTTAAGTTAATATAAATTTAAAAAGTTAAGTTTATATAAGTTTAAAGTACCTATAAATCCTACTTTTAAAGTAGGGCTAGGTATATGCAACGAATTAAAAATGTAATTCGTTAAGTAGATATAGGTGTATACTTCTATCTTACCCAGGGATTAAATTATACTCAATCTCTTGATTTTAGACAAATATAGGTAGTTATCAATTTCTTGTATTGTTATTACCCACCGAACTGTTTGATAATATAATTATATGAATAAAGAAAGTTTGTCACTTACCTTTACTTACTTTTACTTTATTGACGGCATTTCCAATAAAGTTCTTGATGACCTTTTGTCCCAACTTTTAATGTAAGTATTATGTATGATACATACATAATCGAAAGATGTGTGTAGGGATCGTAGCAAGTGGAGGTCCATTGTCTCTGCCTACCCCGCTGGGAATCAGGCGTGAGCTTATGTAGATATGTACGGTCAATATTGGGTACATCCAGACTATGAACTGTCTGTGGTTGACACAAATATGTCCCGGGTGGGAATCAAACCCAGAACATCGGTTCTCAGAAGCAACTACCGTAGCCACTGAGCCACTAGTGCTAAAATATAAACTGACTAGTAGTCCCTGAGATTAGAGCATTGAAACAAACAAACAAACTCTTCAGCTTTTTATATTAGTATAGATATATAGTTAAAGCGGCCGTAGCCCAATGGCTAGGGCGTCTGACTTGTGATCTTGAAGTCGCCGGTTCGATCATCACCCATTGCACTATCGATGTGAACCCACTCGTCATCATTATCATCATCATCAGCTCGTACAACGTCCACTGCTAAACATGGGCCTCCTCCCGAGAGGGTTTTGCCATAGTAACCACGCTTGGCAGGCGGATAGGTGACCGCAGTATTATGTTGTAATATACAGGGAAACGCTGCTACCCGTTCCCTGGTTCGTTTGTTATAGATGATGTTATAACAATCGGGACCAACGGCTTATCGTGCTTTCCGAGGGACGGAGGGTAGTCCCTCAACCAACCAGACCCGGAAAGAAATCTTAGAATTAACACAAATATTTCTTGTCCGGTGTGGGGATCGAACCCACGACCTCCGAGACTTAAAGCGAGCCAAATACCGCTACGCTACGGAGGTTGTCAACCCAATCCACCCGTAGCACGAAGGGTTAACAAGTATACTAGTAGACTGCAAAATGCTGCTAGTAATCTTTTAAAAAAAAGAAAATAACTATTAAGCATTTGTACCTACCTAAATCTCTTTCATCTAACGTAGGAAGATACTGTTGTACATACATACATAGACACTTATTTCTTATCAAACCGGCAATATGTACTCATAAAATAAAATGATTCACAGCACAGTATTAAATCACATACTTACTAATTGAATATCCTATAAATTAAGTAAGTTCCACAACAAGTTATATTTAAATGTTCGTTTTAGTTACTAACAAGTTGCGGCACGCAACATTGTCCGTCGCGTAAAATACGGATTTTATAAACTATCCAATAATTAAAGGCCCGTCCAAACGTTGTTATAAGTACCTACTCTATTTACATTATCATCTATTTAACAGACACTTTAGTTTTATTTATTTTTAGGTGTAGATACCACAAATACCTACTCATTTTATTTATAAATGTCTGTCAAACTATCAAGTGCTCTCATCTTGAATTACAAGAAATCCTTACAAAAGTTTATATCTAACATAAACAATTGCAATGAAACACATTTATTATGTAATCACTTTGTAATTAACGTGTGGTGTTGCCAATTAAAAAATAACTTACTCATACCTAATCATGATCATTGACGCTTTAGTAGGTAGGTACATTACCGTTTAGATACAGGAAAATCCGGTTTCCTTTATTATTTAACTATACTACTCAGAGGTGGTGTTAGGGTTGGGCGACTGCCCAGGGCGCCAGATATTAAAACTTTCTTTATATTTACTATACGTGGGGAGTGGAGGTTTTCGAATGTTTATGTCACTGAATTGCTGTTGGGGGCGCCGTACTACACGTTTGTGTCATTGTGTGCAGTGTGCAAACGAGTTTGGCAGATAAATTTAGTGTTTCCATACCCACAAAGAGAAACAGTGCTGGCCGGTTCCTAGTACACGATTATCATGAATTCAGATACCCGAACAGGACCGGATTTAGAGGCCTGGTCAAGATTTTCGTTAAACAATAAAATTTATGTTTTTACAAAGACAGCAAAAAAGGATCAATGGAACAGTTGTTTAGGTAACTACTAGCGTTCATTTGTCGGAATTTGAAAGATTTTTTCGAAATCTATTGTGGAGGCCCCGATACTATAGCTCCGCTAGCTAGGGAGGGCCCCTTGTATCTAAATATGTTCTGTTACTCTTTTGTACCTAAAGTAAAATGCATTCTGCATAAAATAATTAGGTCACAACATCCCATGACACTTTAATAGTGAACAACGTCCATGAAACTACGCGCTTAATTGAATTTCACAGAAACCTGACCAGTGACAGTCAACTGTCAACTTGAATAGTCGAGTTTCCTGTCCAAATCCAATTTATATACAAGCCTGTGAACTAGACCGTTATATTTCGTACGATGTTAGGAGCAATAGTACTATTGCTTCTCTTACCAGCCTGGGCTGTATGCTCAGGAGAAGGCAACATACGTCTGCTTGAAGACGAGGTGGCACTTGCTTTGAAAGCATGCGCCTTCCCTACCGACGACAAACCAGCGGTTAATCCAGAACGTCAACGTCGTCGCCGATCTGATGAATCATATGACGGTACACCTCGAATAGACGATAATACTAAGCAAATAAATCGGTACAGCCATGAGAGACGAAGCACCAATGATAGCCGTGATCAAATACAAGTGATAAATGGGACAGATTACGAGAATGATGGATATGGGAACGGAGAGAAGCTGCTGACCTCAGCCCCACGAACCGCAGGGAACAGTGGCGAGACAAATAACACAAACAGAGCTAAACGAAGCGAACCACTGTTCAACAAACCCGATAACGATCAGGTAAAAACGGAAATTAAGATTATTTAAATGATTCTATTTAACTCTAGATCTCAGAAGCATAAGGTCGGATCTGCCATTATACGTCAGAACAGAAACATTCGTCGTATGTGCCTTTACCGTAAACTGGCACTTACGACCATATGCTTCTTAAGATAATACATCTGTTCTTATGCTTCCTAGGTCTAGAACTTATTTCCCATTCGAATAAAAACCATTGTTTTTATTCCATGAAACAAAGGAAATAGTCATAGGCGCTTAATTAAATTTCTTGTCACTAGTTATACAAAATCTCAAGATCAGCAGTTCCAAATTAGGTAAGTATTTGGGTATATTTTAAAAATAAATGCTTAGGTCTGTTTCAACAACAGCCCGTATAACGTTCACTGCTGAGGGAGAGTTTTACCATAGGCACCACCTTGATCGGGGGATTGGTATGGTTATTATTAAAACATACAGGGAAACGCTGATGCCCGTATGTACCGAGGAATGCGATTGTTTGTTATAGATGTTGTTGTTATTGATGATAACAATCGGGAACTTAACGTGTTTCTCGTTTCTCTGAAATGACTAAACCAGCTTTGACGAAAATTTTACCCATTAACTAATATAATAAAGAAAAAGGCCATTTACTATTTTTATATACAAAGAATTTGAGCTTAGCTCAGCTCAAGAAAAATACATCCACATCAATGGATTTTAATGGATATAAAAGAGATAACACGAGTGTAGATAAATATAGCCCACAAAGTAGGTACTTGAAATGCAGTCTGAAGCTTACTCTGATAATTTTGTTTTGCAGTGCCTGAGTCAATGCGTATTTGCTAATTTACAAGTGGTAAGTACTTATATACCTAGAAGTATATAACAAAATATTTGATGTAGGTACAGTCAATAAGAAGGAAATCTGGACACACACACAATGTGTGAGTTATGAGCAACAAAATTAACGACTTTATGTAATTTATTTAATTGGCCAGCACTGTCCCAAATTTTCAGCTATGACATATATTACTAGAGAAATATAATTTAATCAGCGTCTTAACAGCCATAACAAGCAGTATTTAATTATAAATTTGAATATATATCACATTATCTGTGGAAACCCAGACGTCATTGGCTCCTAAATTCGTCATCAGTGAAAGGGTAATTTAGTTAATAACGCTATTCACCGGTGTCAATCTTGATATTCAAATCCTACTTCCCATTATTCCTCATTTAGAAATAAAATTATAGATCCATGCAAAGTTTTTGGTACATGAATATAATTATGTTTATTACCTACTCGTTTACGGGAAATCTACATTGTGATACGTGATACGTCTCGAGTTAGAACAGAGATAGAAAATAAGCCGAGTTAAAAAATACCTAAGCTTTAAAAATTGCTCTATTAGGTTTAATAATTAACTTAATATAGTGTACTTAAATAATGCAATACTTTATTTTATCAGCCAATTTACGTCCACAGCTGTACATGGGTCTCTTCTTTATAAACCTTTGCCAGCTAAAGTCATTGAGAGATATTGCCATAATCACCACGCTTGGCATACCGTTTGGTGATCACAGTAAGATGGTAAATTTGGTTTATTTAGTTAACTGATAGATGCTGCTGCCCGTCCATCAGCTATGTCCCTTAGTCGCCTCTTACGACACCCATGAGAAGATATGGAAAAGGTAGTCTATTCTAAGCCAGTAACCACATAATACAGTACCAATAATTAAAATATATTAAAATAACCCTACAGTAATTAAGACATTTTTATAGAAATTATAGTCACAGTAGTTTAATTTAATTAATTTAGTTCAAACATAATTCAATTAGAAAAAAACAGCAGGTTGCAAATTTTAAAAAATCCGTTAGACCGACACACATTAAATACTTCCTACTGACTGTACCTACCCGCAGTTAATGGTTGGTATATTATACATATATATGAGTCACCCTTATATGTTAGGTGGACCCTCGCGGAATTCCCCGTGAAGCTGAGTTATGGAACAAAGTGCAATCTTCTGTGACGTCACAACAATCGCGATCGGCGTTGAGAGATCAAATCAGAGCTTGCTTTCAGGAATTGCAGTCAGGTATGTAATGGGCGTGAGGAATAAAAAAATCTATTTAGTCCGTCAGTTCGATAACTAAAAAATATTGGACACGTATTTTTTTATTTATCAAATCAAATAAAATTGACAAAGATACAGAGCAAAAACAAACTATTAAGTTCAGGAGAGGGGGGCTTGTGACGTCACTATTAGGTAAAATTGTACCTAATCGTGACGTCACACAACATTTCAACGCGCTGTTTATTCGCCATTTTTTGTTTGACGAACGAAAAAAAAAATACGTGTCCAATATTTTTTAGTAATATAACTGACGGACTAAATAGATTTTTTTAGTCCACATGCCTATTCTAACTCTTTACTAAATGTGAAAGAAAGAAAGTTTTTATTAAGATTACTAGCAGTGTTTTGCAGTCTACTAGTAGGTAAGTATTCTTGTTCACCTCTCGTGCTAAGCTAAAATGCTTGTATTACGAGTAGGTTCATGTCGGTAGTGCAGTGGGTGGGGATCGAATCGGCGATCACAAGATCACAAATCCGACGCCCCTACGGCCGCTTGTTTTTTGTGTGTTTGTTACCTACTTACCTACATACTAATAGCATAATCCACGCGAACGATACCTACAGTTTAAAACGTAGATTAGGAATAAGCCTAGGTATTGGGTATGACACATCAGGCTATAACCCAAGAAGTAGGTAATCGTTAGTAAAACTGAACAGCTAATTCTTAATAAAGCGGTAGTTTGTTTTAACGAGCTAACCTCAGGAACTACTTACCAGTTACCAGTCCGATAAGAAAACAATTTATGCATTTTCGAATTTGATAGCTATATAGATAGGTATTTCTTGAGAAAAGTTATGCTAAACATACCACAACGAGAGAGGCAACCCCCAAAATTTTACCTACCATTTATTTTGGGCAACAGTGAGCATACATCCATACCTACTTTGTAAGCATTTTTTGTTTTTGAGTAATGGAGAAACCAGCAGCTGCACGATATCGGGCAGTACCTAGCTACCACTTCCCTACTAATTTAATTTAAATTAATTACCGTGAGAGTAATGTAATTCCAGAGGCTGAAGACAATGGATGCTCGTACTCTAACAAGTTGGAACGATGCCTCATGCTACGGTTCGCTGATCGCAAGTCTGACAGCGAAGGAAACGCACAGAAACCTGCTAATCCTCCCGCCGAATAAATGGTAACTTTTACGTAGAAAAATCATGTTATTGTTATGAACTATTATTAAATGTTTGACGCATTGGGCAATCCGCCTGTTGTGTGTCAGTGAAATAAACATATCTGATTATTGATTTAAGAAATCGATTTAAAATAATTACATTAAATTCAAGTTTAACGCCTAAGGTTTTCATCTGAGTGTATATTCTAGTAATGTTTAGAACATAAGCTTAAAAGAAATGTATGGATGTATGTTTATTCACTCAAAACTACTGAACGGATTTGGGTATGCACACCGATAGTTCATACGCTAGATCAACATATAGGCTACAAAATACGCTACGACCCACTGGATCAGAGTGACGCGGGTAAAACCGCGGGCGGGGTGTAGCTAGTCTATAATCTTTTGTGAAAATAAATGTCTTAAACCATTAATATTATCTTTCAGATATACTTATGATGAACGGACTGATCTCAACGGACTACAACAGATGACCCTAGCAGTGTCTCATAGTATTTTACCTCTAGTAAATACTTATTTATTTATGTACAAAGCAATTCAGAATAAACTCTGACTATCTAAATTTGTTTTTTCATCATAGCTTCATTTCTATGCAACTTTCGGTTGTTTCTATAACCAAAATTTATTTTTATACTTACTATTTATTGTAAAGTTAACTGGAGATCCGATAGTGACACGTAGGTATACTGATTACACTACATTACTGTTAGTGATGAAATTTCTGTCAAAATTATTTTTCCTTATCAAAAATGAGATGAGGACTGATGATGACGGAGTTAAGCGAGTTAAACCGCGCGCGGGAAGGGTTTTTCGTGGATTGAAATGTAAAACTTCATAAAATGTGTTTACTAAAGTAATCGCTTCACATGATACTATCTACTTACAAAAGGACGCCAGGAACTGCTGGTAAATTATAAAGGAAGATAATATGTTCATTATTTTATTAATTCAATATAGAAACCTCTTCTTCACAAATATACTATAACAGGATATCCCGGGAACGAATATGGCTGAGGAAAATAAATCAAAGGTTGGTCCAACTTAGTACTATTAAGCTGATGTGGGAGAATCGGCCTGGCGTGAATTACATTGAGTTTTGCTTCAAGCTGAAATAATAAGGTTTTATAAAATAATGGTAGTACTGCATAACTTAAAAACTACACAAAAATTTAATGCATTCATATTCATGTACAGTCGACCTAAGAGACAGGAGGCTAATCCCGTAACAATATGATTGTCTTTGATAAAAATGTTGACATTATTGTAACGCATTACCTATGTTATTATTACTGTATTATTGAAGATACATTAATTAAATTGATTAAATATTTAAAATATATTTTGTATGCATAGTAAATGTTGACTAGCATATATATATTTCTATCAGAGTCACAATAAGTTTTATCGTTTTGTGATTAGCCTTCAGGTTTAGTCATTGTGAAACGCATTTTTAATTTATATGTCCATGTTTATGGGAAGCGATCAATGTTATGTGTATTTATTGTCCATAGATAGCAGAAAACTCTTCACTTAAAAAGAATTACCAGCATTAATTAATATAGAATGTGTAAGCCTATCTCCTTGTCTCACTGTACATATTTTATATCGTAGTAAAAAATTGTTATAAATAACGTTATATTAAATAAAAAGCCAATATTAAGTACTCCTTCCATTTCCATTTATTACATCGATAAAATCTACTTACCAAATTATGGAAGTTATTTATATTACACAGTTAATAATACATTAAAAGTATATAAACTGATACCAAATACTTACACCAATCACGAACAATCCAGCAATTATATAAATAATTAATTTTAACATCGTAAGTCTTCCACAAAACAATTCTAAATGACTCAATAAATTTTATAGCTTTTCATTATTACGGCGGTATAAAATGTTCAATTATTGGTTTAATTATTCAATTAAAGTACAACACACTGAAGTCATTTCTAAAGCAAACATACTATTACGTTTATATACAATGTTATTTGGTGAGAGCAATGTGGTTAGCAAAGAGCTCGGCAGGAGATCAAAATGCGTACATTGCGTATCTTATCGACCAACCACAAAAAAATATTACATTCGCAAAACATCACAAATGTAATGTAAACATTTCTAGTTTTAAAAAGTTAAGCAACTTTACATATCCAGTAAAAAAAATACGTAACATTCAGTCACTTCGTTTATCAAATTAATAAGTCGCCAATCGGCAAAGGCAAATGTGGCTACTGCCTTACAAAATGTTTATAAGTTATTATAGATATATCAAGCCAGAACGATCTACATTCTTATTTGATACATACAGTCAAACTGGTTGTTTTCCAACCTAGCTACCATAGCTAATATACTCATCTCTACAACAGTTGACCAATGTAATTGAATGACAAATTTCGAAAAAGGCACAACTTACAAATGGCTTGTCAAATGACATGAGTCCTTTTCCAATTTCAATTGCATACATAGCTTTATCATTTTAAAGTGATACAGTATTCTTTTGGTAATATGGTATTAGTTGAAGTTTAAAGCAGGTTTTCTTTAAGTAACTAAAGTGTATAGACCTTCTAAAAGGTGTCTTCTTCTTGTCATAAATGCCAGGAGTCTGTAGCTTGATTAACACAATATCATAAATGAAGAAGATTTATATTATTTATCAGGTGATGGGGTCTCACTCACACCTGTTTTGTGTGCATTTTAGTTTTATTTATTCTTTGTAAGAATAAACAAATACACCAACATTTTACAGAAATTTATTCCTTAATGTAATCACTATACATGATTACATTACACTATAGTTTAGAAGCAGCTTTTATTCAAAAAGGTTTTGTGACATTTTTAAGTAAGTCTTGAAATTGGTCCACAACATAGAATTACAGAAATCCTGCTATAGAGAGATTTAGTCTATGGTTGCTAAGATAGTCAAACTAGTCTTACTAATGTACTGCCGGGGCCAGTACAGAGAGATTCAAAGTGTTCAGTGGTAAAGGAGGTTGACTTGTGCATACTCTTGGTTGTGCTTGAATATGCCTCGACCACCTACATAGGTGCATGAGTGATTCACATTCAGATAGGGACAGGCGAACCTGAAAAAAAGAGAAAAACTTTATACATATAAAAATAAACAGTATCAAATGACAGATTATGCTCCAGCATTATTTACTTATTAGAAGATAATTGTAAGGTAAATTCATATCATAGCCAAATTTGTTACTTTAAAGTTTGGCTTTGATAATAATGATTAGGTATTAATCTTCAACAAAATACCAATAGCAATTTAGAAGATACTGAACTGTGCCCCTGTTTATTGTGTAACGTTACTCCAAAGAGTTATAAAAAAAAATGGTATCAGATTTGGTATCTAGTGACTGTTTAGTAATTTATGTATGAAGTAACTGACCCCACTTTTAAACGGACCCCACATTGGTTGTGAAATGATGGTAACATAATCACATTTACCATAGCGTATTGGTTGTAGTATAACAATACTACAACCAAAATAATTTTATGGATAACAATCCGTGTGGGGAAATAGCATTATTTGCCATCTCTTTGATATTTGTATTGTTCAGTGTTCACTGAACACACATACACATACACAGTTTTCTATATTTTTAAAATAATATTAAACTAACTTTTAAAGTAGGTAAGTTTAAAGGAATTCCATGAACTACTTACAATCAATGGGTACAGCACATAATAGGCAGCAACATCAGCCACTGTTATGGTCTGGCCAGTTAAATATGTTGTTTTTTCTAGTGATTTATTGATATCCTGAAAAAATTATGAAAAAGATATATAACAAAATACTAAGTACAAGGATATATAGGCACATTCTCTGAATGGTTCATCTGTTTTTTCTTTGCACAGCAGTTAAGCATTGCCATTCAATGGGGTAATGCTGTCTGCATTCTAGTGCAGTCATTGAAGCGAAAATTAGGTCTTACCTCCGATTTTTTTTACTGTGAATCATTTTCACTTTTGAAGTTAAGGGTAAGATTAGCCTAATTCCAAAATTTCATGCAAATCGGTTCACAGTAAAAAAATTCGGATCTATAACGCTTCAATGACTGCACTATTCTGGGAACCTTGCCACGTAGAATAGTAATATTTAGTTAGTTTTAATTTAAATTAGCTACCTACTTTTAGTTGTATATTATACTAGATGACCCGGCAGACTTTATACTGCCTCAATCAATAAAAAAAGACCTAAACATTTGTATAAAATAAACTGGCCCAGAGATACTTCGTTTATGCGGTGTCCTACATCTACCCTACTCCTACCCTACCCCTACCCTACCCTACCCTACCCCTACCCTACCCTACCATACCCTACCCCTACCCTACCTTTTCTTATAACACTTAAATATAATAATACTTACATATGATAATAACATCATATTCTGTAGAAAAGATTAAGCAAAAACAATAAAGTATTACTTACTTAAGTGAACCATTTTTTTTCTTCAATGAATCGCGTTGAAATAGTCTAGATTAGGTCATTGGAATGAACATTTCAATACTTTCTATTAATTCATCCAAATTAAAAAAGCAATGGCTGACTAAGATTTATCCAAAATTCTATACAAATAATGGCTTCAAAATGAAAAATACAGCTATGAAAGATACCTATGCCATATTTACCTGTAAAAATCCTTTAGCAAATACAGGGTTGCCGGCAGCCTGGTTAGCATACATAGCAATATGTTCCAACCATTGATAACTAAGCAGCTTTTGTTCTTGGTTCAATTTAATACCACTTTTACCAGCTAACTTTAGCACTATGCTTGCAAATCCTTCTATGTTTTGTTTGTCTAAAACGGTTGTAAGGACCTGTAAAAACGAAAAAAAATTGCCTTATAACTTATAATTTATAATTCTCATTGATTAATTTAAATAATAACAATGTACCTTATCCGTATTGTAACATACGGTTCCAACGGAAACATTAAAATATTTTCCTAAGAGCTTTATGACCTCAATGTTACAAGCACTCATTGTTATACAGCTAATTAGTTATATTTATGACACAAATTGTAAAAAGAAATTAATTTATAACAATAAAATTACTATTTTATTCGTTAGAAAACTAAGAGGTTAGAAATCGTCACAAATGATTTGACGTTTACAATAAATAATCGTTCAGAAAAGACTTAACTCAACTCAAACGTATAAAACCAAATTGAGCTTCTACGAAAATTTAAAGGCATTACTCTCTGTAAATTTGTTTTATTTTGATAATCAAAAATATTATTTATCAGAATTAGTCCGAAGGCCTTCTTAATTTTGACAGTCTACAGTCCAAAAACAGCATGGCTGCAAATTTTAGACAATAGCTACACTAAAAATTAAAAATGAATGTGTTACCAAATTTAAGAGAAAATTGCCATTTTTACTTAGTTTAACAACATGAAAGAAACAGAAAGGAAACTTCTTAACGAGTAGCGCATGTCACACACTTTCACCCACACAGGACTGCTACTTTTCTCAAACGTCCACTTATCCAAAATTTCGCAATTTGTTATATTATATGTACATCTAATGATTCAAATCTTTAATGATTTTTATTTTTTTCATTTGATTAAAAGCAATATACATACATACACAATACAAAAACAACGATTTTATGCTGGTATGTGTCCATTTTTATTTATATTCTGTTACACGGCAACTAAAGTAAGTTATCATGAGGCAGTGTCCCAAAACTCACTAAAAACCTAGCCTACATTTAATGTAGGCTAGGTTTTTAGTGAATATTTTTAATTACGTCATATATGTTTAAAATAGTATTCATAAACTCCGATATTCACTTTTGAGCTTAGCAACACTGATCAATTAGCCATTGAATTTGTTGTTGATACGGAATTTGATAGTTCGATCTTTTTCAATAATTTTCATAGAATTTGAAGATCTTATCAAAGGAGAAACCCTGAAGTGAAACCCAGCGGCTTAAGATTGACAATTGATGTAACCCAACATCGTGGCATGTCGCCGTAAATTAAAACTTGTGCAAAATATGAACAAGTGATAAACTGGAAGTCAAATAAGAAAATATACTTTGCTGCTGGATTTAATAAATTCGCCTTCATGTTGACTTTATGCCACAATTATTTCCGAGTCACTACAAATAATAAAAACAGCAAGGATGTGGTCCAACGTTTCAACAAAAGGAGGTTCGCGTTCGGTATTTTTCTCCTTATACTTGTGGTTATTCTGTGGGTGGTATCGTCCGAGATGACAAAAGTAAGTTAAAACTACACTTTTACTTATATTAGTAAGCCGCCCCGGCATCCCACGGGTAGTAAAGCTAATATGCACAAAACCTTGACAAACTACTTAATAATATTTAAACTTTCTTTGAGAATCACTGTCTATTGACGAAAAACTAATGTATAAACATAATATAATAGAAAGTTAAATCAATGCTTTATGCACTTAATTGCACATATTAAAGATACAACTTATGTACAACAATTGGCTCTGACCTTTTCTTGTGCTACTCACAAATAATGTGATCTCAATGCATGATTCAACTGCACATATAATAACATAATTTAAGACTCAAGAACCACTATCTATTGATGAAAATTGCTTGAAAATCCATGCTGTAGCTTTTGAGTTTATCGCAAACAGAGAGTGAGTGACTTTGTTTTGTAATATGAAGTAGTTTTAAAAGGAATGATTTAAATGTTTATTTGGATTTAGAGGTACCAGATTGATTTAAAAAATGTCAACATTAGAAAGCTACATTATCATATAGCCTATAATATTGTAATTATGAATATTTTATGGGAACAGTTGCTACATGGGCGAAACTGCATATGCAACTTGTTTCCTTTAATTTTGATCTAATTGCAAACCAATTTTTTTTTGTTGTTTACAGTATTTGTACACAGAGAAACAGATAGAGAGGCCATTTCTTGTGACATATGTAAGAAGTTCACTGCTGTTTATATACCTTCTAATACTATGCTTTACACCTCCCACAAGGGATCCTTGTCAACCTGCTGACTACACGGTAAGTTGTCATGATATAACAATGACTATTGAAGTAAAGTTACATTTAAAACATGGTCTTATATGCATTACCACAAGTTTGTGTGTTTTGAGATGATCACACTTTAATGTGAAGGCTTGATAGGAAATATAGGAGGCTTAAAATTAATAAAGTAAAAGAAAAAATGCATTTTGCAGCTGCTACAATTAGAACCACCTATTCTAATTGAATCTTAACTATGTCAATGGGATTGCTACCTGCAAATATATTGCATCTATGGTTAAAAACTGGTGTCCATATATACTCGGGAAATCAGTGAGCAGTGAGCTTTGCATTAATGTTTGTCCATTAGAGAGGCTGCTGCATTAGTAGTAGTACCTAAAGTATGCAATATTTCATGCTCTCATGTTGAGTAGAGCCTGAATACTTTATGTTTGAGTGTTTAATATGAGTTGGCTTTAGTTTATGGTTAAAAACTTTTCGTCATATTAATAAAGTAGACAAGACTCTTGGTAGAAGAAACTCTATCAAATCTGGTTAAAGTGCTCTCAAAAGCAGTGAGTCCATAATTCTAGAAAAACTTTCATACAATGATATTTCATACTTATTTTGCATTGTGTTGTTGTGTGTTCCACAATGTCATAATTGCCGTTAGCACTAGTATTACAATAGATTCTTAGCAAGTAAATTCTTACTACAGAGATAAAAATGATTTCTTCTTCAATTAATGGCCTGCCACTGCAATCAGTGGTTATTTTGACAATGGCAGAGTGTTTAAAATGTTAAAATATAAAAATAGAAATAGCAACAATTTTTCTTGTTACCTTATTCAAATATCTGTTAAAAAATATATAAAATTGAATCATTGCTTTATAATTGCACATTGTTAAAGATACAACTTATTTACAACAATTTGCCCTGACCTTTTCTCGTTCTACTCACAAATAATGTTATCTAAATGTATGTAGTTCAACTGCACATATAATAACATAATTTAAGGCGATAAGATTTGAGATATATTGTGGCAAATTTATCTGCATTGAACACAATGCAGATAAATTTAGCTTTCAATTGTGAAGAAAGTCATTATAAAATAAGTTAATTTAAGAACATAAAAACAAACTTTGGAGTCAATCCAATGTACTAATTTTCGCGAATTTATTCGATTTCTTCCATTGCAGAGTTATATAAAATGGTCAAAGTGAGGCTGCGCTTTGACCATTTTATAGAGATTTTGAGATCTACTGCTTTGGTCAAAGGTACTTTTTCCATTAAACTTACTGTTTTCGAGAAAAATACCAAAAATTTATTCCTTTGACTCTGAATAAATATCGAAGCACACAAGGGAGGACTTTTGCAAGCAACCCGCCCTGGCTTCGCATGGGTGTAAATGATTATACATAATATAAACCTTCCTCTTGGATCACTCTATCTATTAAAAAAAACCGCATCAAAATTCGTTGCGTAGTTTTAAAGATCTAAGCATACATAGGAACAGATAGACAGCGGGAAGCGACTTTGTTTTATAGTGATGGTAAACCTAAGATCTATACATAAATTTGGCTGTGTCAGAAATTCAAAAATTTTTTTTTGCTTTTTCAATTCGTCGCTCTGTTTTGCCGTGAAACACGGACAAACAAACAGACACACACACTTTCCATTTATATAATATTAGTATGGATAAAAGCTCGAACTACGGTAAATCCTAAGATTTTCCAGTAAAACTTTAGATTTACCAATTATCAATGATAAAAGTCCGATTAGATTATAAATTCGAACTTCCACCATTCTCTTGGTAAATTTAAACATATTTTTTTGTTTTCCGGGGTAATGTGCGTTACGCATCCCCTCGCTGGCGCAAAGATCATTATTGCGTTATCCCTGCGCCAGCGAAGGGTATGTGGGACTCTCCCTCTATCGAACGCGGCGCGCTAATCGCACCGCAAAGAGGACATACCCACTAAAAAGCCCCCGGGTGTTCCTCCTTCTGCCATTTGGTGTGAGGGACCCAACCACCGGTCTTGGCCTTCGAGTATGGTAAATCTTAACATAACCTAACCTAACCTAGGATGTACTACCTATATTCTAATGGTAAAAGCCCGAGAATATCGTTCCATTTTCATTCATCCTTACTTTCACCAACTCATGTACTTACTTACTCATAAATCTTAGGATTTACCGTAGTTCGAACTTTTACAGTAACATTTACATACATTTGTACACGTCAGAATCACAATGTAGTAATACTATGGTTAATAGGTTATTATTCTTATTCTATGAAAACAGTACACAAACTGAGTAACTATAGCATAGGGTAACAGCTAATCTTACAATCTATAGACATTTTACTCCGTCTGGCCGTTTGTCATTGATTCCTCTACTCATAATAAGTGGCAGACTTACAGATTCGCCGCCAGTAGACTATTTAAATCTTGCCCACTATTGAACAACTGAAATTTTTGTTATTGAAAATTTAGACATTAAGTAGGTAGATTTTTTCTGTAAGAAAAAAACAATTGCCGTCCCCTAAATTCTGCCGCCCTAGGCTACTCAGCCTGCTGGTAAATCCGCCACTGCTCATAATACATCAATTTGTCATATAGTCATTTGAGTTGTTGTGTGTCCTTGTTTAATTTTTTCATGTAGATAACTTTAATTTTTACTTTTTTTCAGCAACTGTTAGAACCTACAAATGAGACAGATGATGAGAATTATTTTAATGAGTCCAACAGCAGTCTGGTAAGTATTATTAATTTATTCCATATTTAATAATATTAAAATGATTTATAGTATAGTCTATTTTTAAGCTAAATTAGTCAAGCCATTATCTTGTAGGAAGTCTTTTATTTTCTCAGCCTGTTAACGTCCACTGCTGAACATGGGCCTTCTCTTTAACAGACCTTGGCAAACCAGGGTCTTTGAAGGATGTGGTCGTAATCACCATGCTTGGCAGGCGGATTGTTCATCGCAGTACGATGGCAGTATCTTTGAGTTGATAGATGCTGCTGCCCATCCATCAGCTGTATGTCGCTTAGTCGTCTCTTACGACAGCTATACGACAGTTAATATGGGGTGGTATATTCTAAGTACTCATTCATGTTCACTCGCGGGCGCGGTGGCGAGCGCGGTCACTAAATATCAAACATATGGCGTTATATGTAAGTGTTCACGTACGAAACGCACGTGCGGTCTAAATAGCGGGTAAGCTAGCGTCGACTGGCGCTGGCGGCGCGCTCGCATCAAGTAGTAACAAGAAGGAACTTCATAATCAATAATGTAGTAACGTCATGTTTACGACGTCAAAATTACGTCATTTGGTACTTAAAAATTACCTATTCCAATTGTACCTGGTTTTTATATTCTATTTAAATTTTTAGGGAGATTCGACGTTTGTCCCTGTACGGGCTGGAGAAACTACGGATAGTGATGACGCGGCTCCAAGGGCGGTCCGTTTCAATAAAGTCGCTGAGGTAACTTTATATCATTCTTAAACTTACATTAGTCGCAAAGGAGTAGTCGCGCGATTTCCTTTCGTGCCTCGATTGCGCGTTGCGATGTCGTAGTTATAGAAATAAAAATCTAGGTATACTAATATTATAAAACTGAAGAATTTGTTTGTTTGCTTGGACACTTTAATCTCAATTCAATTCAATTATTTATTGCATTCCACAGTGTGAATTTATGTGGTAATTAAGATACAATTTTAGACCCTGCCGGGCACAGCAATTTAGGAGAGAGACCTCAGGAAATGCATTGATGAAGCTCCTCCGGGAACGGGAGTTACGCGGGTGAAGCCTCGCGCAGCACTAGCAGAGTTTTTGTCACTACTAGTACCTATCCTTGTTAACTCTTCGTGCTAAGCTAAAATGCTTGTGTTACGAGTGGGTTCACGTCGGTAGTGCAATAAGCGACCATATGATCGCATGTCCGACGCCCTAGCCATTGGCATATGGCTGCTTCCGCTAGTTAATTATTTTTGAAATGTTTGCGACTATGTTTGTATAGGTGCGTGTCATGTCAGCGGCTATGGCTAGCGAAGCTCTACTCGCTCGACTGTCGTGGGCAGCGTCAGTGCGGGCGACGGAACACGCTCAGAGGAGAGCCGCAGCCGCCGCCACACGGAGACATCTGAGACTCGCATTATTGTTCTGTATACCTGTAAGTACATACTGTACCCTACTTGGAACATTGTCTATTCTACATTTTAGTGTACCTGTCATATTTTATACTATTTTTTATCATTGTCAAATATATTAACAACCCCCGTAGCGTAGCGCTATTTGGCTCGCTTTAGATCGTGGGTTCGATCCCCTTGCCGGAGAAGAAATCTTTGTGTAAATTCTAAGATTAATTCATTCCGGGTTGATTGAGGCCTGACTACCCTCCGTGCCTCGGAGAGCACGTTAAGCCGTTAGTCCCGATTGTTATAACATCATCTATAATAATCGCATATCAAGCAACGGGCAGCAGCGTTTCCTTGGGTGTTACAACATAATACTGCAGTCACCAACCAACCTGCCAAGCGTGGTGACTATGACAAATACCCTCCTCGGGAGGAGGCCCATGTTCAGCATTGGACGCTATACGGGCTGATAATGATGATGAAATTATTAAGCTATAGTGCAACTCTTTCTTTCTTTTTCTCTTTTAAAAAGACAACTCCCGCACTAGGGAAATAAATCCTTGTGTCGCGGGGGACTTTACAAACATTCATTTCACGGACACAAAGAACACCCAGACTCAGAACAACTATTTGTGGTTCACACAAATACCCCCGGGTGGGAATCGAACCCAGAACACCAGGTCTCAGAAGCAACTTCCGTAACCACTGAGCCACCGGTGCAGTCACCGCCTATTATTCCAATACTATATTAGAGCGTAACACATACATTATCACTGTGAATGACGTAATGTTGCCCACCCGACCCTTAGTTGGCAAATGACTATCCGATCCCCTCGCAGACCCGTAGTCCGAGAGGCCCGTGAACTGTACCGTAAAGTGACAGTTGGACAAAACTCCCCTAAACAAATAAAGGTCGTAATCCCTCAATCCCTCCGTCACCGCTCTGAGAGGCGATAAGGGATCCATGTAATTGTGCACATAGATTCACAGCAGCATCTATGCGCTCAAGGGTTCTAGCCATCTTGCTGCGATCACCAATCCGCCTGCCGAGCGTGGTGATTATAGCATTATCATTCAACGACCGATTTTTTTTGTCCCGTGTGTAATATTTTTACGCATTCCCACCGCCGCTGCAGCGTATCTGCGCGCTGGCGGCGGGATATGTGTGACTCGCCCTCTCCTTAACGGTGGTATATCATTCAACGACCCTGGCTTGCCATGGTCTGAAAGAAGAGGCCCATGTTCAACAGTGGACGTAAACGAGCTGATACAATACTCAATAATATATTCATTTATTTATCATTTTGTTTTAGTGGTTCATATCAAACTATTTATACCGGTTGAGTCTCCTGCACGCGACGGCTGGCTCAACTATCATATACACATCGACGGCGGGAGCGTTCGCTTTGTCCATCGGTGCTATATTTTCGCAGATGCCCAACGACCGTTTTACTGTGTCCAAGTGCATAGCTGTACTACTGACTGCAGCGGGACTGGTAAGCTAAGTAGAATATTTTTTGTTTATATTTATTTATTTATGTACACACCCAAAATACAAAAAAAAAGAAACAACAAAAAGACAGTTATGTACAAAGGTACTACTTATTTCTAAAGAAATCTCTTCCAGTAGACCTGCACGAGGAGAAGTTGAAAGATAGAAGTGTGTAGGTATATACATACATACAATAACTTAACATATACATATGTAGTGGGCAGCAAAATTATTTATTTTGCCGACCTCCATAATGTCTTATTTTGTGGCCCATCAATAATATACGGATTGGAAGATACCCAATGGGTGCTATATTATTCATTTACACTTGTGAGAGTAATTTTGCTGCCCACTAATAAGTTTAACATTAACATAACCTAGGTTTTATAATTGTTAGCTAGTTGGAAGGTTTCGAAATAGACCTACGAGTCTATTTGTAGATCGACTTTGGCATAGCATTATACATTACATTTAGAACGGTTTATTATTTATTTAATAATCAATCAAACGTTCGTTATATTGAATTTAAAAAATTGATTTTTTCCGGGTTTTTTGTAGGTTTATGGCTTGGCGAAGGGCTGACGATGATAGTTTAAGATAGAAAGTAACTATCTTTCTGTCAGGAAAAATCCCGATTTATGTTCATGTCCATTTGATACCTTGGCGATAATAATACACTTGTCCCATAAACCGTAACGCGCCGTGCTTCGATGCGGTCTATTGCGTATAATGCAATTGTAGATATAAAATAATCACAGAAACCTTGAAATGCCTTGAATTATGTCTCAATTTAATTGAATGTAAAAAATCCATATCTGATAGAATAATAAATTAATAGCATGGCAAATTGAAGGAATTTTCCTATTATGCGTGAATTCCCTTCGCTCAACGGTTTTCTTCATTAATATTGTATTTGTAAACATATTATCCAATATAATTATTTATTGTATTGTTTAATATACGTAGTAATAGCCATTTCTTTTACCACAAATTGTCTGTAATTTTCTTAGTGGTGGTAACAAAGACAATGGTGGATCTAGAATTGTAACAATAATTTAAAATGAACGTGCCCTACATTTTGTTTACAAATACACATATTATACTTTTTTATATACGACTTTGAAGTTAAAAAGGAAGTTCATAGTATGCAAAATTTATTAGGTAACTTTATTTTAAACTTTTAATTGGTCCGGTTAAACTTTATTTGCAAATAAATACCTATACCTATTCTAATATTACAAAGAGGACAGATTTGATTGTTTGTTTGTATTGAATAGGCTCCGAACTCGCGGACCGATTTGAAAAAATCTTTCACCGTTGGAAAGCTACACTGTCCCCGGATGACATAGGCTATATTTAATTATGAAGTTCCCGCGGGAACGGGAGTTACTTATAAGCTAAGCTAGTTATTAATATTTGTAAATATACTATGTGCTTATGAAACTTATACACATATTGCGTAATGTATATAGATAGAAAATCTTTATTCCTACGAAATGCTTAAGAATACGATCATCTATTTCATTGTTATAGAAATACAATAAATCCTAATACGATAAATTAATCATGTTTTTGGTCAACACTTTTTAGGTAGTCTTGGGAACATCAGAGGGCCATCAAACAAGTTGGGTAGCTGTTCTAGCCGCATTAGCTTCTGCGATCTGCTACGCGCTGCATCTGATTCTATTTAGACAAGCCTTGAGGAGTGGTGATGATATCAATTCACCTTTACTAGTAGGTACGTTACATAATATGTACTAGAAACAAAATTTAATATAATACAGTGGAACTGGCTCAAGTGTAATATAATACTGTGCCAATATTAAAATTTAACTTAAGTTTCGCTTTAAGTATCGTAGGTCGTGGGTGTAATCACCACGCCGGATAAATCCGCCGGAAATCCGGGTCTGGTTGATTGAGACACCTCTTATCTATACATCGGAATTCTCGAAAAGTACTTTAAGCCGTTGGTCCGAATTGTTATAACATCATCTATAGGAATTATATAGCAAAGAACGGACAGCAGCGTTTCCCTGTGTGTGTTATTATTATTATTACATTACTGCGGTCACCAACCTGCCTGCAAAGCGTGGTCTCTATGTCAAAAATCCTTCCTCGGGAGGGGGTCGATGTTCAGCAGTGGACAATAATGTCTACTGTTGAACAAGCCCTTACTAACCCTAACACGATCCAGATGTAGGAATGACAGTTTTATCTACTCTACGAAGCAGCTAGTCTCTCCGTTTCCCGACAAATCTAATCTTTATCTAAAATGTGGTTTTAATATTAAGTGTTTGCAAAATATAAGCCATCTCATTAAATACCCAAACCACGGATGTATAGTGATTAGACTGGACAAATTTCTGTTAAAAAATAAAATTGATTTGAATAAAGCAGACGTAGTGCACTTCGAATAAAAAGTTTTTTTTTTTTTTTTTTTTATATATATTATTTAATTATTTTTATTTCACTAACAATACGTCGTATATTCTTGAAGCATTTTATATATTATGATGTTTACATATGCTTCGAGTGATGATTTCGAGTCAAGATAAAGTGACCAAATGTTTGTCTTTTTTCCGCAGGTTTAGTAGGTTGCGCTTGTGCACTTTTGACGTGGGTTATCGGTGGTATGTTGGCAGCTACAGGGGTAGAACATGCAGAGCTACCGCCGGCACGACAATGGAGCTGGCTACTACTGGATGCCGCGCTCGGACCCATTCTTATCGACTCGCTGTGGCTCTGGTAAGTCTAATCTTACCAACACTTATGTTGCATCTATTATGGTAACATGAACGCAAGCGACAAAATTAATGTCCGGGATTCGCACGGGTGCACATTTCTCGTAAAAAATATATGTTACTCAGGGATAATGTACCATTCTAATGGTGAAAGAATTATTGAAATCCGTCCATTACTTTTTGTGTTTATTCGAAACAAACATATACAAATACAAACTTTTCCTCTTTATAATATTAGTATAGATAACTCTCGTTGTATAAACTTCATCATTAAATATAGTGTATTAAATATATACGGTCACCTCGCTGGTTATGTAAAAACACCTCACCTCACGTCGGGGTATTTTCATTAAATTTTGCTGATCATGTCAAAAATGCTTTATGCAGAAAATAAATTAAAAATACAGAAAATAAATTACTTGTGGCTGCATGATGCAGATCCAATTTACGAAACTAAATACATATATTGTTGCTGTACGTCTATTATATAGTTTATGTTAAACGATGATAAAAATATGATTGTATTATAATTAATTCAAATAAAAACATGTTCTTTTGCATATTAGGGGCCGGTCTCTAACCTCACACCAAGCAGCGACCGGAATCCTAGGTCTCGCAGTCCCGCTATCAGTGTGCATAGAAGCGTGGCGCGGAGGCGGAAGCGGATGGAAAGCGGTAGCGGCGGCGCTAGCGGGAGCGGGCTGGGTTGCAGCCTCCCTACATCTGCCCGCTGACTTCGCTCTCACAACTTGTCTTACTAACAGGCTAAGAGCTGCTGAAGGGTTCACGTGAGTACTATATTGACTACAATAATATAGGAAAAATAAAAAATAATAATATAAAAATGCAAGATTTTTTAAATTCGTAAATAGCACTGTGAAGATATTGGAAGCGATAAGTAATTCGTTTATTAGCGTAATCTTTATGTGTGAAACCAAACTAATAGTATAATTTATTGTAGTGACTCACCGATAAATTATTATTATAAAGTAGCTTGAACATAAATATTATTAGTATAGTCAACCAATTCAAGGACATAATTTTTTGCAACTCTTGACATTAACATTTATCTCGACCTTAAACTGTATTAAACTTTAAGTATTTATAACTTTATATTTGGCGTTTATCGAAATGTATTTAATAGTTCAGTTACCAATTTTCTCTGTACTTCTTGCACTTAATATAGAAAGTGATTTTTTGAATGATTGCTTTATTTTTTTATGATATACGCGTTACTCTGCTCCAGTAGATCGTAGCGTGATGTTATAACCTATATGTTATTCCAGTGCATAACCTATCCTGGTGCAAAATTTCAGCCAATTCGGTTCAGTAGTTTTGGCGTGAAAGAGTAACAAATATCCATCCATACTTACAAACTTTCGCGTTTATAATATTAGTAGGATTTTTTAATTGTAATCAAACCTCAATAAAAAATACTTTTAACTACAGGGTAATAAGGAACCTGCCAGATTTGGACGAACAATCAGAGGCTTTGATGTCATCGGACGAGCCTACGTAGCGCTACATCGCACACAACTCTTGTCACGAGAGAAACCACTGTAAAGTCTGAGCTGCACTGCAAAGTATGCGTTTATTTGCCGGATCTACAAAATTATCTTGCATTTAATGACTATTTTAATAGATTGTATGGGCGGCAAAATACTCTTTAGTAACATTATTGTACAGCTGATTTTGCTGCCCGTTCTTCGATGGGTAAGTGCAAATATGTCTGGTTCTAGATTTACGTTAAATTTAATATCCGCATGTGTGTTGTCTGTAATTAAGTAACGTATTTGTTTCAAAATGACACACCACGAATTGAGTTTAGATCAATATTTATGACAGAAAGTAAATTTCGATCAAAACATAATTGTTAAACAGTCCATAGAATAGAAAACTGTGTAGAACGTTTCTTCTCTCACAAGTTGGTTGCTAAATCACATTTGACTTAGAAATATTTTATGAATTACCAACTAAGAGTTCCGTATTCCTAATATTTGCGTGGGTTTTGAACACAATAAAACATTTAAAAAAATACACACACATACTTATTATCTTTGAAATCGGCTTTTGAAAGCAATATAATTATTAGCGTTTTATAAAACACAGTTATAGAATTCCTGATTTTAACGTCATTCGCGTATCCTTTAAAAACTATGGTAATAGACGTAAATATTTTATTTCAAAGAGAATATGACTAAAATAAGTTGATAATTGAAGTATTGGTTTCTAGTCCCAAGTTGGTTGGGTACAATGGCTCTATTATAACTAACTGGTGTACCCTATAACTACCTGGTAAACTCTATACTCAATTGGCGTACCCTATATCTAAGTGACGTATCCTCTACCTCAGTGGCGTACCCAACACCTAAGTGGCGTACCCCAAACTTAATGAGAACTCAATAAACAGAGTAAAGTCAGAATGTTTTATTGTAATCAAAGTACACGTAAGTTAGTTTTAATACAAACCGCACGAGGATGTTAGCTTTAAAACTGTTGTGGCTGTAACTTGGATTATGTTAAGTTATATAATTAGTTAAATTGCGAATTTTGCGTGACTTTATCATTCCGTATCATAGATATATATATATATATATATATATATATATAATTACTTTAATATTTTAAGTACATCACATCTTTTTATACACATCGCTGCTTTAATTTGATAATAGCGCAAAAAAGTTGTGATTCAAAGCAAATTGATTTATAATATAACTATAATTCTAGCCGTAGGATGTCTACTACTTGATATAGACCTCCCTCATAGATGTCCAGTTATTACGGTTGGATGCGGCCTGCATCCGTGATCCAGCTGCTTTAATCAGGAGGGGAGGAGGGGTTACTAATACCCACGCTTGAGTAATAAATTTTGCAAAGAGTGATAAATTTGGCCACTATTAAATTAAAGCAGCAACATTACCATGAATGGTCTTATGAATTGATGGTCCAGAACAAGTATTTTTTTTTATATCCAGGAGATGAAATAACGTTTACTAACTACAAAGTACTTAGTATGACTTAGCACAAAACGATATGAAAACCTTATTCCATTATAATTAGGCCGCTAGAATTGCGATGTGTGAAATGTACTATCACTTATTCATATGTTTGTGTCTCTAGGTTTTCAACGTTAGTTATTTTCATTTTTCCTAAATTACGGTTTCTCAAATTAAGTAAAATATATCATATAATAGTCACTTCAGTCATAGTAAATTTATTTTATTCATTCAAGTTTATTTAATAAGCAGACTTATAAATTGCGTAATTCCTTGTATGATAAAAAGATTGTTATAATTTCTAAGACGGTTAATAAACTTGTGAATGTAATATTATTGTAGCAAAATTATACTTTATACGTAAATAAATAAATTATGACGTGAAGCTAGTCGGGTGATAAGTTTATGTAATAGAATGCACCCCCGCAGTGGCGTAGCGAGGGCAAGTCGCATTAGCGAGTTTCTATAACAGTATTTTATACCTAAGAACCACAAAATCCTAACTTTTGGATTCATGGTTGTTGACATTAATAATAGTGAAGTGCATAAGGAATAATAAAAAATATAATTTGAACTTATTTTAAATATGTAGGTGTAGGTATATTTAAAATAAGTTCAAATTACATTCCACAATGTAACGAATTGTTTGTGTTTTCGAAGAGGGTTGTTGGTCTTAAGTCCTTTAAATCATTCATTTGAAGTGACTTCGTGCGAGGCCCCTTAAGGCGCAAGGCCATGGGCGAGGGCCCACATCGCCCACGCCTAGCTACGCTACTGCACCCCAGGTTATCGTGTTTGTGTGGTCACACCTTCATAAGCCTAGTCTAATTTTAATTAGTAATGAAAAGTAATAGTTCTTAGATGTGTTTACCATTAATTATTATATATAAACATCTTGTTTAATATGAACATATTTAATATTATGTGTGAAAAGTTAACATATTAATGAATTACATCCTATATTTGTAAATCTTAAAACAAATTGTATATTGAAGATATCAGTAGTTTTGTGTGATTCAATTCTATATTATAAAACTAAAGATATAATACAGTTCAAAGTATACTGAAATAATATGACTATAAAAATGTATTCCTTTATCAATCTAATCAGTCCATATGATTCCTAATATTAAAAAATACATTAAAACCTTGTTACAAGTGCGTTTGGCGTTTATTGAGTTAGACAAGTTAAAAATATATTAATCTTTGAAAATAAATGTTGCAAACTACATTTTCTGTGATGTATTACGATTTATATTTATTCAGGTTTAAATAATGCGTAAAAATGTTAAAATGATAAGCAAAAGCAATCTATTTTATTGTAATGAACTCAGTATATTGATACCTAGTTTAGTTCTTCATTTCAAAGTGCAATAGAAACAGCAATAAAACGAACAAAATGTCCAAACGTAACAATTGCTGATACTTAACAAAGTAAATAAAATAAAATGTATGTAATTATATTTTTGCATAACGCCACACGCACTTTTAGCTTAAATATTTATCTACTATATGTGATTTAAAAATTTTCACTAGCTGTGCCTTTGATCTCTACTATTCTTTTATTAGGAATAGGTATAATCTACCGAGGGTTGGTAACAAGATATGATGTTCCTTATGCGTGCGTACTTAACAGAGATTGGCTGATATGACTTGTCATTTATATTTACTGAATGTTGGAGACTTCGTCAACAAAAAAAATCTTTGAGATTATTTCGATCTTATTAGAAATTGTATGCTGTCATCGTTGAGAGACGAATATCTATTTTATGATTTAAAATTACGCATTTGTCATTCATAGTCATTACCGTATGCAAGTAAAACACTTTTGAAAATTCAATGTATGAATTTTCGTTGTGAAGTCTCTAACAATCATATTTTATTATTATTTATCATCGTTTTTGTCATTGAATTTCATTACTCAGTACTATTTATTGGATTTATTTTTTATTATTGTTGAACACTTGTCCGTCTAGTTGTATTTTATTAACAAAGTTTCTTGATTGTGTTGACAAATATTTTACATTCTTGATATTTAATAAATGCTTGGAGGGTAACTATTACTGTGTAATAACTTGTATATAATTAACTCTTAACTGCTGTATGTATGTATACTATTATAATATAATAACTGTTGTATATTGTGTTTCGATTATAATTGACACAGTATTATGTAAGTGGATTATTTCGTGTTATAAAAGTAGCATAAATAGATTTTATATACATATTACAACTAGTTTTATTTTTGACTAGCTGATGCCCGCGACTTTGTCTGCGTGGTGTTTGTTATTCCTTTGGTTTTTTAACTATCCGAAGGGAACAGATTTTTTTTTTGATAAAGTATTTAAAATTTTGACCAGGGATGTAAGGTACCATCATGCAAAATGTCATTTATATCGATGCCATGCGTTTCGGAGATTAGCCCGCACAAACAGACGGAGAAACAATAAAAAATTTAAACATCTGGATGTGTTCTATTTTGCTTTTAACATCCCTCTGACTCTCTGGTTTTTAGTGTTTTTTTTCTATGTACAGACATTCGATCTCTCCAGTTTTATTACATATATGTATAGATATAGATTATCAAAATCGTACGTAATTCGTCTTGACCATTACCAGCCTGTATAATTTAATTCAAAATAAAACACGTTTTACCCAAGAAAATAAAAAAAATACTGCACGACTATTCAACCTGCTTCATCATCAATTAAAAACCCATAAGTGATGCTAAATAGCGGCCAGCGAAGTTTGATGGATGACTGCACCGATGGCTTAGTGGGTAAGGTAGTTGCTTCTAAGACCTAGTGTTCTGGGTTCAATTCCCACCAGGGATTATTTTAGGTGTAAACCACAGACAACATTTTGGTCGGAGGCTGGGTGTGCTTTTGGGCCGTTAGCCGTGAATTGAGTGTTTGAATAGTCTCCCGCGACACAAGAATTAATTTCACCAGAGCGGGAGTAGTCTTTTTTAAAAATGAAAGTTCAATTGGAATGTCAATAATAACATTTATAACTATTTTAATATCGTTTTGAATTTACGGCGTACGGCACTACAACATAAAAGTACTTTTTGGATACCTACTGAACCTTTTTTAAATATGTGACAATTATTGTGTCCTGCCTCCCTATTACCTAAAGGGTACGCACTAAACAATAAACATCACAAAGTGCATAATACAAGTAGAACGCATATCACGATCCGCGGGCACCGGCATAAGAATGATGCCCCCCATCTCCTCCCGTGGGCGCCGTATGACCCGGCCAAGGGAAATAAACCAGAAGATGGGCAGCAGCGTCTTCTCGGATTATAACATTTAATACTGCGCTCGCCAACCCGCCTGCCAAGCGTGGCGAGTATTGGCAAACCCCCCTCAAAATAGATAGTACAAACAACACACGGCCCCGAGTCCCCGGCGGCCCCGCTAGGCCTGGCTACGGTAGCGGTCATGGTATCAGCGGGGCCAGGGGTGCTAAGAATCCCCGGGAAACGAGTGGCTACCAATTTCACAGGCGAACACTGGCCCTGGCAACATATAACGTGCGCACTTTGCGGACCGAGGAAAAGATTGTTGAGCTGGAAGAAGAACTGAGCAGGCTCAGATGGGGTATTCTGGGGTTGTCGGAAGTCCGTAGAGAGGGACAGGACACGATGATCCTGAAATCTGGCAACCTGCTCTTCTAACGGGAGGGCGACCAACAGTCCCAAGGTGGTGTCGGGTTTCTCGTTCACAAGTCCCTCATTAACAACATTATTACCATCGACAGTGTGTCTAGCAGGGTGGCATACCTAACACTCAGAGTATCTGAAAGATACTTGCTGAAGATCGTTCAGGTCTATGCACCGACCTCGGCACACCCAGATGAAGAAGTTGAGTGTATGTATGAGGACATCAGTAGGGCCATACATACTCATAAAACTCACTTCAATGTTGTTATGGGGGATTTCAATGCGAAACTGGGCAAGAGAAACAATGAGGACGAGTTGATAGTGGGGAACTTCGGTTATAGGCAACGGAACCTTAGGGGACAGAGGCTGGCTGATTTCTGGAGAAAGAAGGATTTTATATGATGAATTCTTTCTTCCAGAAGCCGCCTCACAGGAAATGGACCTGGCTGAGTCCCAATGGTTCCACGAGAAATGAGATCGACTTCATCATGACCGACAAGAAACGGATTTTCAATGATGTATCTGTGATTCACAGGGTGAAAACCGGTAGTGATAATTTAATAGTAAGAGGCACATTGAATATAAATGTTAAACTGGAACGGTCCCATTTGATGAAGTCTACGCTCCGACCTACTCGCGCTCAGATCGAAAACCCCGAGAGCTTTCAACTCGAGCTCTCAAATCGATTTGATTGTCTAGATGAAGACGCATCTGTGGACGAGATCAACAACAGGCTCGTAGAAACTGTCCATACGGTAGGGTCTCAGTTCTTTAAGGCTCGCCGTAGCAGTAGAACTCAGAAAATTTCTAAAGACACCCTTAACCTATTGGGTGAACGACGCTCGCTAAGACTGCAATCTCCCGATGATGCTAAGTCACATAGGCAGCTTAATAGGCGAATTAAAAAATCCTTGCGACACGATATCCGTAGCTTTAATACGTCCCGTATTAAAGATACGTTAGAGCGGAACCAGGGCTCCAAAGTGTTTGCAAGAGATATGTCTATTGGGCAAAGCCAGATGACAAAGCTGAAGAGGGATGATGGCAGTCTTGCGTCGACAAAAGTGGAAGTTTTAAGGGCAGTCGAAAAGTTCTACGGGCAGCTTTACGCTTCTATCACCAAGCCTGATCTTAGTGCGGCTACAGACCCAAGAGCCAAACTGACCCGACACTATACCGAGGATATCCCGGGCATCAGCCTGTACGAGATAAGCATGGCCCTGAAACAGCTAAAGAACAACAAGGCGCCGGGTGAGGACGGAATCACATCAGAGCTCCTGAAAGCGGGTGGATTACCGGTACTTAAAGTCCTTCAGAAGCTCTTCAATTCCGCCTTGCTCGGAGGCACCACGCCTAAAGCTTGGAACAAGGGCGAGGTGGTGTTGTTCTTTAAGAAAGGTGATAACACTTTACTAAGGCAATACAGGCCCATCTCGCTTTTGAGTCATGTCTATAAGCTGTTCTCCAGGGTTATTGCGAATCGTCTCGAACGAAGGCTTGATGACTTTCAGCCTCCCGAACAAGCCGGATTCCGAAAAGGTTATAGTACCGTAGACCACATACATACGCTGCGGCAAGTAATACAGAAGACCGAAGAGTATAACTTGCCGCTCTGTTTAGCGTTTGTGGACTACGAGAAAGCCTTTGATTCGGTTGAAACATGGGCCGTACTTTAGTCTCTCCAGCGATGCCGTATTGACTATCGGTATATCGAAGTGTTGAAATGTTTGTATAGAAACGCCACAATGTCGGTCCGAGTACAAGAACAGAGTACGAAGGCGATACCACTAAAAAGAGGCGTAAGACAGGGAGACGTTATTTCTCCGAAACTGTTTACGACCACTTTGGATCAGACACCTTCAAACTTCTGAATTGGAAAGGACTAGGCATCAACATCAACGGCGAATACATCACTCACCTTCGATTCGCTGATGATATCGTGGTCATGGCAAAGTCGATGGAAGAACTCAGTACAATGCTCGAAGACCTCAACCGAGTCTCCCAACGGGTAGGTCTTAAAATGAACATGGACAAGACGAAAATCATGTCTATCGTCCATGTTGTGCCTGCCCCTATAATGGTTGGGACTACGGTTCTTGAAGTTGTTGACGCATATGTATAGTGTATACCTAGGACAGACAGTCCAATTAGGTACCTAGGTCCAACTTCGAGAAGGAGGTCAATCGCCGAATTCAACTCGGATGGGCAGCGTTCGGGAAACTTCGCAACGTCTTTTCCTCCAATATACCCCAGTGCCTGAAGACGAAAGTCTTCAACCAGTGCGTGTTGCCAGTGATGACCTATGGATCCGAAACGTGGTCCTTTACTATAGGCCTTATGAACAGGCTCAGAGTCGCTCAACGAGCTATGGAGAGGGCTATGCTCGGGGTTTCTCTACGAGATCGAATCAGAAATGAGGAGATACGTAGAAGAACGCGGGTTACCGACATAGCCCAACGGATTAGTTCGTTGAAGTGGCAATCGGCAGGCCATATAGCACGGAGAACAGATGGCCGTTGGGGCCGAAAAGTTCTCGAATGGAGACCGCGGATCGGTCCACCTACTAGATGGACGGATGATCTGGTTAAGGCCGCGGGATCACGGTGGATGCAGGCCGCTTCTAACCGCAACAACTGGAGATCTATGAGGGAGGCCTATGTCCAGCAGTGGACGTCCTACGGCTGAAATTATGAATGATGATGCATATCACGAAATGATAAACTAAACGTAATCTTTACTCTGTCAATGACAAACTCACATGTGTGACAATGACAACTTGACAACTGACAGCGATTTCTAACCTAACAGAAACATTGAAAATAATGTTTGAGTTTCAATAGAAATTAAAAAAGAATAAGTTGGAAAACATACAATTATGATTTCTGCAACGCGCTTGTTTGTAGGGAACCTTCCTGAAGACACAAAAGAAACCGATTTACGTACAGCGTTTTCAGTTTTTGGTGAAATCACAACTTTAGACTTAAAATCAAAACCTGCGCCTGAAGAAAACAAAAAATTCGCCTTCGTATCTCTATCTGCATCGAACGTAGAAATAGAATCATGTAAGTAACTTGCTTAATAAATCCAAATACTTACAAACTGATACACTAAACGTATAAGTAATTTGTTAGATTTAAATCCATATGTAGAATACATCTCTCTTTATATCGACGTCTTGTTGTGCAGCGATACTATTCATATGACAGACAATAAGTGTTTATGTACATAGCAGTAATATTGCTTTACAACTAATCATATAATTTCACAGGTATTAAGCACTTTACAAATGAAACTTTCAATGGCAATAGAGTTTATGTTACAAGAGCCAGAGAAAGTTTCTTAGAAAGACTTCAAAGAGAAAGAGACCAAGCTCAGAAAAAAGATGCTGAGAAGGTAAGAGATTTACTTTACTAATATAATAACAATAACATTGTTATGCTATAGGAGTATAGCATTAGAGTATATATACAACTGGAGCATGCATATCGCTCATCCGCCCGACCCTTAGTTTGCCAAGAACCAGTTGATGCCATTGTAGACCTGAAGTCAGAGCAACAGTTGCACAAAACCCCCTAAAATACTAAAAGTTACAATCCCTCAATCTCATTGCCAGCAACAACCCTGAGCCGAGGTCCAAGTCCGGCAGGGGGTGCTCTCTTGCGCGCAGGTTGCTTAGTTTGTAGTTTTTAAACTTTATGCCTTTATGCCCGGTGAAGTAGCAAAAGCCTTGTGGCTAATTAAGTAAGAACTTAAGCAACCGAAAAAAAAAAAACAATATATGCATATCACTCCTGGTCTATTGTGTCAAATTTTACTAGGTACATGTCCATGTGGTATGGTATCTTATTCTTTATAGTGAAAATGAATTCCTAAGTGTCTTTAATTTTAGTTACAGGTGTCACTTTTCACTTTTACAAACTTAATATTGTAAAGATATTTATAATTATTACCAAAGAATAAAATATAGGTTGCCAACATAATACAACAATAATTATTTGTCATGACACCATGGTGTTGTTTATACTAGTGTTTATAATCTTTGTACTTTATATTAAGAGTACAGCATATACTATATTGAGGATCGTAGTTGCATCATGTTCCTATTATTATTAGTTTGGGAATGCTGCTGGTTTTCCATATGTATAAATAATAAACATGTTCTATTTAATTAATTGCACAGCATAAAAAAGTTTTAGTACATAAATTCCAAAAAGTGTGATGGGAGTAGTAGTAATAGTTATGGGTATTTTCATCAATAAATTCAAGATAAATTTTGCTAATAACTATACTATTTTTCCTTTTTTTATACTATAATTATAGTTTATACTTAAATAAATAATTATTTTTCAGAATGCACCAATTGACAATGAACAGTTGCCTAGAAAGAACCCAGTGATCAATTTAAGTGATACATTGAATCCTAGAAAACGGAAGTTTGAACAGAACAATCATATAAATGAGAATTATGTAAAAGAGCATAATAATCACGTCAATGATAATTACATAAAACAGCATAATACTGTTAAAAATGATAACTACAATAATATAAATGATAATTTCAATAAAAGACACGCAGAAAATCAAAATGATAGAAAGGTCAAATCACATAATCCTTACCAAGAGAAGTATAAATATAAAGACCATGACTTTTTTCTTCCTGCAATGGATACCATTGATAGCAAAAACATTACAGCTGCCACAGAAGTTGACAAAAAGAAATTTGAAGCAGAAAAAAAGAGACTTGAATCTATGAAACAGAAGAGACAAGAGTTTAAACAAAAGAAAATGATTATCAAAACAGGTTTAACTGGTGTTGTAAGTATCAAAAGTTAAATAATGTTTGACAATGTCTATATATACAAAATATTTAACCCAAAGCTTCTTAATCAAACTTCCAAAACTTGGGAAAATTTTCATTTTATTATGTATAATGGTATTCACTTTTTAGACAATACTCTAAGAATTGTAAATTTATACAACTGGTTGAGTGTTCTCTATTCATAAATTAATTTTCAGGATAAAGTACAAAACAAAAAGGTCAAATTCTCTGATGATGATGATGGTGATTCATATCAACCAACAAAAAATGAAAATAAAGTATCTAAAAATAACAAAAATACCCTTTTTGATGATGATAATGATTCTGAAGAAGAAGTTAACTTTGAAGTCAAAAAGCAATTTGAAGGAGTGAAGGGACAAAAGGTAAGGTTTTTGATTCTATAAAAGTTTGTTTTTGTTAAGTTTATATAAATTTATAAACTCCATTTAATTCCTAGATCTTGATGATAACCATTAGTAAATTTAGGTTTAAGATTCATTACTGTAATATGTTGGTAGTCAGTTTATTAAACTTTGATATTAGGTTCTAGATTTGCAATCAAGATACAAATCTGATAAACGTTTCACATTAGATGAAAGATTCATTGATGAGGAAGGTGATGATAATGAACATCAAGAAGGTACGGATGAAACAGTTGAATTAGGAACAGCAGATGAGAAAGCAAAACAATTAAATATACTCCAAGATGTACTTGGAGTAACTATTAAACAAAGAGCTCCAGAATCTGATTTGAAAAAAAACAAGTAAGTTCTTTGTTCACATTAAAATTTTACCGAAATGAAATGTTGTGTAACAAAACAATTTAATTCTTGAAATGTATTTTCAGACCGAGATTAGGTATGGTCAGATTTGATCCTTTACAACAAGAGCATGCCAAATTTCTGGCACCAGTTGAAACCAAACCTGAGCCGACAAAGAAATCTAAAAAGAAAGGAAAAGATAAAGATAAACAAGAAGAAACACAAGAGGAACCACCAAAGCCTGACGGGCCAAAAGTTGAAGTATCAAAAGAACAATTTTACAAAATCAGTGACACTTTGAAGGAAGCTATTGCACAACCTACAACTTTCAGCCTAAGGAGTCTCTTTGCAAGTAAGGAGAATGAAGATGATGGTAAGCATACAATAATAAATTACAGGTTCAGAACTTCACATTTGTATTTGTCCTACATTTTAATTTTAAATGCATTTATTGTACTCACAATAAATAAGACCAATCACATGAAGATCAGAAATGCAGTAACCATCAAGAAACAAGTAATGGTAATTGAATTTTTCTTTTAGCCTTACAAAACCAAGATGAAGATTATATCTCACTCGAAGCTCCAAAACCAAAAGAAAAGAAAAAGAGAAACCCAATGGATCCAACAGAAAGAAATCCATTTGTGTATGATTCTTCTGATTCTGAAGCTGAGGAACCAGAGAAAGAAGTAAAGAAAGATGTAGAAGCACCAGTAGCAGAGGTCAAAGCTGTGTGGAAGGAGAATTTGTTCTTCACAGAGTTTGATACAAGACTTAAAGGTATCATCATTATGATTTAGTTTTTATTACAACCATATTTCAAGTTTTTATTATACTAATATTATAAAGAGGAAAGATTTGATTGTTTGTATTGAATAAGCTCCGAAACTACTGGACCAACTGGATTCTTAATAAAAATAGCAACTTCTGTATGTCAATATATCCTCACCACCATGTGAATATAGTCATACTTAATTAAAATTGGATTTCATGATATGAATGTATTAGAAGTACAATCAACTAGTCGTAATCAACAATAAACTATTTCCTTTATGTCATAATCATCAGCCCATATAATGTCAACTGTTGAACATGGGCTCCTACTGTGGGACAGTTTTGCATATATATTTTTACTTTTTTTTTCAGAGGGTTTACTTTTCTTCAGTAAGTCTCCAGATACTGAAGTACAAAAGGAAAGAAGAGAACTAAAATCTTTGATGAAGAAACGAATCTACAACAAAGATAGGAAAAATCAAATGTTCAAAAAGAAAATAGGTGGCAAAAGAAAGTCTATGAAAAAACCATATAAAAACAAAGGATAATATTTTTAAGAGGTTTTCCTATTTTGATAAGGAATTAAATAAAGAGAAACGCTTTATTTTTCTTTTATGAGTTTTTATTTTCTTAACATTACTTTTGTTCAACATAGATTATAATATTTAGAGCTCAGATGCATATATGTCAGAAACATTAGTTGTATGTGCCTTTATCATAAACTGGCACTTAGGATCAAATGCTGCTGAAGTATAATATATACATCCAACCTTATGTTCCTGAGATCTAGATTAAAGCTATAGATTGCATGTTACAGAGTACGGATAATACCTATCTGACTTGATCAAATACTAATTGTTATATTAAGTTGATAACCTATATATAATGTCTTTTGTGATAATTATAATGAAGAGCACAGTAAGAAGTCCCAAAAGTGCCTTACAGTACCAAAATAAAAGAAACTCAAGTATTTTCTTTTTACTGTTACTGTGCCATGCCATACATTACACCTGCTCACAATCAACACAACAGACTGCAGTGATATGTAACCTCTATAATTTTATGTATACTCTTCTATTTCCTTTACAAATGTGGCTAACACCTTTGTAAAGGAAATCCTTGTCATTTATAGGAGATTAGCTTAACAAATGAAAAAAAATTCTGGACTAAAGATATTTAATGAAAATGCTATTAATTATACAAAGTTAAATATTTTAACGCTTCTTCCATGTCGGCTTCTTTCTGGCTCCAGGCTGTCCAGGCTTCTTACGTTCCCTCCTCCTATGATCTCTTGTTAGCAAACCAGCCACTTGCATCTGTTGTAACATGTTGGCATCAACAAAGCTGCGTAGTCCCCATGCAATACCCCATCGTATAGCTCCTGACTGCCCCGATGGTCCACCTCCTTCAATATTACATTCAACATCAACCCGGTTCTGCATACCCGTGAAGATCAGTGGAAATATCACCTGTTCCCTAGACTGGATATCTACAAAGTATGTCAAGTCTTTGCCATTTATTGTGATTTTGCCTGTTCCAGGAGATCGAATAGTGACATCACCTCTTGCTTTCTTTCTCAAACATTCATAAGTAGTAATAAAAGCTCGACCGTCTTCATCATATCCTGGCTTAGGAATTTCCAAAGCAAACCTTTGAGAAGCAAGAGGTTTCCTAAATTTTTCAATGAACTCTTTTGCTCTGTATGAATTGGGAAGTGAAACAATTCTCTCCATGACTACTTTAAAATTCTCATACTCAATGTCTGTGATACTTTCTACCAGATGTTGTTCCAGCTGATCTTTTGTCAACCAAACACCGCCACCTAGATCTAATTTGCCATTTGGATCAACTGTAGCTTTTTTTCTGATAACTTTATCTTCAAAGCTATACAGTTCCTGAATGGTTTCGAAAGCATCATACATCAATTTAAAGAAATTTGGTTTTCCAGTATAGAACAAGAAGTGGTGAGGTCGTCCAGCTTCATCAAACTCTGCCGCCTTACGAGCTGGGAATATTTCTTCTGGCGGTTTCATAAGTGGTCTTGCAGCAGGATCATAGATGCCGCTAGGAAATAGGTACTCAATTGCTCGGTCTACATCTTTTTGGGTAAACGTCTCAGGATCCTCACCCATCATATTAGCAAGATGGCGTTTACCAATATTGTATTCAAACTGTTGCCTCTTCATAAATTCGTCATGTTCTTGAGCTCTTTCTAAATAAGCTTTCATAGCTTTACTGATCTTCTTCTTTTTACTTAAAGTTTCCCAGTCAGTTAAGTTATTGAGGACATTTTCGGATGCCGTAACAGTCGGTTTAGTGCTGTTATAGTGATAAATATTACAAGCCACAGGGTTTCTAAATTTTACACACAAGGACTTGGTGTGAGGAAGTAGTCGTTTCATAATAACCAGCGACATTTTTGAAGTTTTAAGTAAAAGTTTTATTTACAATCTCATTGTTTTTACGGATAGATAACCTCAAAGGCGAAGGCAAATAAAATAGGTAACCTGTATTAGTTTGACATTTATATACGATTTGACATATTTCATCAATATACCATAGATCACAGTTTTTTTTTTTTGTTTACAACTAGATATTATTATCCTGTAAGTAGCTAGTAGTTATCCGGAAACTAAAAACTCACAGGTCATATTGATGATGTTCACTCGAAAAAACGTCTTAATTGTTAAATTTAAAATCTTTTATTAGACACCATTCACAACGCATATAGGTACTTAGTTCAGTTCTTTTGTTGTGGACTTTGTGAAGAGACTTCCAAAATTTTCCCAATGTCAGAGTTTTAGGGTCGCATACCCATAAACTCTGACATTGGGAAAATGTTACTAAAATTTTACTTGCACTACGAAAATAAATCGTTGCGACTTTTAAAGTGCAAAATGCACGAAGCCAGTTCCGCTTCATAGGGTACAAACTATACGTAGGTATGTGCTAAAATAAATGAGACACAAATTTTTTTTTTTTTTGTTTGGCTTTTATATATTATTATTTTCTAGAATATATTTGCACAACGGTTTTTATAAAATCACAAACTATTACTCGTATTATATTTCTATTTGGAATCTAGACGTATTTTATGATTGACAGCCTCCGTAGCGTAACGGAATTTCGCTCGCTTTAAGTCGCGGAGGTCGTGGGTTCGATCTCCACACCGGACAATAAATCTTTGTGTAAATTCTAAGATTCCTTACCGGGTCTGGTTGGTTGAGGGACTACTCTCCGTGCCTCGGAAAGCACGTTAAGCCGTTGAGCCCGATTATTATAGCATCATCTATAACAAGCGTATATCAGGGAACGGGCAGCACAGCGTTTCCCTGTGTATTACCATATAATACTGCGGTCACCAATCTACTTGCCAAGCATGGTGACTATGACAAAACCCTCCCCCGGGAGGAGGCCCATGTTCAGCAGTGGACATTATACGAGCTAATGATGATGATGATGAATGTTTTTGTAGTGACATCTACAGAAGCCGCACAAAAACTACTACATAACTAGCATCACAATCTAATACCTAGCATCCAAACTAACCTGTATCGCGCAATACACGTTCTCAAGCCAATTAGCAAATATCAACCATTGGCCGTCGGCCGTTGGCCATTCTACCTCGCCTCATGACCATTCATGGCCACAGAACAAAACAAAGAAAGAAAGCCTCAGTTACTAATAATCTTCTAAATTTCTTATGATATTAAAAAAAATATATCCACACACCTTTTATCTGAATAAATATAGAAAATTTAAAAAAAGATCAAAAGACTTATTTTTGCGATGTCGTATAAAAAAAATGAACGACGCTTTTGAAACCATAGACAACTATATTTTGATTGATAAACTCAATTTCAAACTTCAAACAAATTGAGCCGTTTCCGTTAAAATGTGGGAATAGGCTGGAATATTTGTTTTTATTTACAATTTTAACTAAAGTTAGGAATTATATTTATTACGTGCGGTGTAAAATTACTGTGAATGTGTTTTAAGAACTGTGAATAATTGACGACTGTCTGCTGTGGCGAGAAACAATCATGACCGATAGTGATAGTGATGTGTCTAATAATGTTTTCCCATTTCAGAATGGGCAAACAGTAAGTCTTGTCTAAACAAATTATTAATAATTAATATGATTTTTTAATTTAATGATGTTGTTTATATTTCCTAAAATAAAAAGAAGTACATTTTAGAACTTGGTACACAAAAATTCAAATAGCCAAATAAGTTTTTAAATTACTCTTTCTGTGCTTTTAACGATATTACATCGAATGTTTCCTTGTTACAGTCCGTGTGTGCTAAAGGTCCAAATACAAACATTACTAATTTAAGTTTCCGCAACCAAATAACTTCAACAATGTGTATGCCGCGCAATTTTGAGCGCCAAAGGTACGCCGAATCTGTTGGGGACCAACGGAGTATGTATTATAGGAGGGAAACCTCCCCGATGTCTGTATACAGCGGTCGGGATTTACCACATCGAAACTTTGAGAGAAAAAGATATGCAGAATCTGTTTGTGACCAGAGGAGTATGTACTATGGAAGAGAAATGTCTCCAAATCCAACTATATACAGTGCCTGTGATGCTAGGCAGCGAAACTATAACCAATATTATGCTGGAATGAGTTCTAAACAATCTGTGTACAGTGGAAGAGATCAAAGAGCTGGTTCACCAATGTCCATGAGGAGTATGGGTATGTAATGATTGACAACATTTATTTATTACTAATTCAATACAATGCAATATGTCTGAGGTATGACTTTTTATAACACTTTAATAATTTATTCTATTTCAGATTCAACTGCAAGTGCAAATGACATAGCATTTGCTTTGAAAAATGGCCAGTTCAGTAGATATGAACTTCAATTAATAAAGGATGCCTATAAACAGAGTATTGGAAGACACTATGGGAAAAGAGTTGAAAAGAGAAGAAAACTCATTGTACAAAAGAGAAAAAGACGAAGATCAGGTGATGACTCAGGAGAACAAGGAAGTGATTCTTCCATTAGCAGTGATGATTGTAGGTCTGTGAAGACCTATGCTGGAAACATGTCAAGAGCTAATTCTTACAAAGAAAATATGAATATGTCATATGCTAGACCTGCACGCATGGAAATGGCTGATTTTAGAAGGAATGTTAGAGATAACAACATGTTTAAAGATTGTACTGATAACTTCAAACAAAATTCATTTCGAAATATGTTTTCTGTGGCTCCGAACGTGAACAATTTTAATAATACAATTAACTCTACATCACACAATACTACACTGAAAGATAGATTCAGAAATGGATTTGTCTTACCATCACAGAGGTTTAATAGATCAGTTGCATCATCTACTATACCAGAGAAAGCAGATAATAATCATCAAAATATAGAAAATAATATGATGTCCAGTATTAGAAATCATACTCAAAATAAGCCACAAAACAATAATTGTGGTAGTGGTACTGATGAAGAAATATTCTCTGAAATGCCTGTTTCTGACAAATCTATTTGTAATCATCGTAAAAGGAATTTTAATTTTGAAGATGAATCATGTCTACCTGACAAAAAGAAAAGTAAAACTGCATCACCTACCAAAAATGCATTTAAAACACAAGGCAAACCACCAACAAAAGTGAAGAATGTTCCTTCCCCAAGCAAAACCAATGAAACAGTAAATAATTTTGAATTTGTGAAGCCTACACTACCTGTCAGAAAATCTAGAAGTAAAGTTCCAGAAGTGCTTATAGCAAAATCTGCAGCACCACTTGCAGATTTAATAGAACCTGTTCATAACAAACTTCAAGATACTGTTGTTGATCCATTACCCCCAAATAAAGGACAAGAAAACAATGTTGAAAATCAAAATTACCCCGAACAAGACACTACACAGAACAGTGACGTCTCAATGCGCCCAAGCTTCATAAAACGGAAGCTATTCACTCAGAATCTTGATGTCGCTGAGAAGGCTAACCTTAGTAATGATGCTATTAACAGTCCACAAGGAAATGTTTACAGCATGATACAAAAGGAAAAGAACAAAGCTAGGAAATTAGTTACAAACCAATCATGTTTAAATAGAGATGTAACTGATAGCGATAACAATTTATTAGATTTAATTCATAAAATAGTACCACCTGATCAGATAAATATAACTAATCAATCTAGTATGAATCAATCTAAAAATGAAACTGCCAAGAATAAAAATGATGAAGATAAATGGGATGTAACATCAGTGTTATCTATGTGCAATGAACAAGATGTTAGTGATACATTTACTGATGAAGAAATTTTCATAGACAAGGCAGATAAAAAAGGTAATAATAAAAAGACAATGAACAATTCAAACAAAAACCAAAAAGTTGTTTCAAAAAAAGGATTAGATAAAAATCAAAACATAAATGAAAACCTATCAGTGAATAAAATAGGTTCAGCCAAAGTAATATTAGAAAAAATACCATTTGATCACATTTATAAACAAATGGAACAAATACACAATTGTGAGTATTATAACTATTTTTTTTATTATTTTATACAGTAACAATCACAGTATGTTTTTGTATATCAATCAAATGGCTGTTTATTTTTACAGATACCACAAAAATTCAGAGTGCTACAAAATCATTTTGGGACACTGATATAGAAAGTGATGCAGAAACTCAAACTACTGCTCAGAAACTCAGAGAAACTATTCTTAAAGGTATCTAAATTATATTTAACTTTAAAGTACCAAAAAACAAATGAGATGCTGATTAAAACATGCTTATAAATATTCAATACTTGAACTAACACTTTGTACTATGATTAATTGTTAATTTAATCAATATTCACAAATGTTTAATATTGTAATGACTTTTCGGAAATAAAACATGTATACAGGGTGTCCCAAAAGGTTAAGTAGCTGGGAAAGGGGGTGACAGGGGTGGACACAATGGTCACTAGAAAAATAAAAAAAAAATCCGCTCTGGGTATTTAAAAAAAAATGGCATTTTTTTAAAAACTTAAAATTTTACACCTTGTTATTTTTGATGTTGATGTTGATGACCTTGTTGTTATTGAAGATTACATAACAGCATTTTTTTTAAATACAGCCATATTTGTAGGTACAGTTAGCACAAGGTGTAAAATTTTTAGTCTTAAAAAATGCCATTTATTTTTTTAAACACCCAGAGGGAATTTTTTATATTTTTCTGGTGACCCTTGTGACCATCCCTATCACCCCCCTTCCCAGCTACGTAATCTTTTGGGACACTCTGTATATAGTAACTTCAATATTATTAGAGAATATAGCTAGTGTACTTTTTTCTTTCAGCTACTGCGCAACCCCAGCCAATTGCAAACTTTAAGCCCACAATAAGTCATTCTGCAAGCAATAAAATTCCGCGAACCCCAAAAGATCTGGACAAAACTGTTACTGAAAACAGTTTAATTAATAACACCATTGATAATATGCGAAAATTTAACCTTAGCACTCTTAGTGTCAGATCACATCGTATTTCCAAAAAAAAAAAATGTTTGAATGATACTTGTTTAACAGAGCCGCAATCCAATTTACGAGAACACCTTAATGAAAATCATGAAAAACATTCGGTACAAAATAAAACTTTAACAAATTGTAATTTTTCAAGTCAAAAAACTATTTCTAAAAGCACAACTAAAACTAGTTCTCAAAGTAAAAACGATCCAACTAAAAAACCTCATAACATAACAAAATTAGCTAAAGATACCAATGAAGCTAAGAAAACGAAGGATAATGCTAAAGATAATAAAGAATCTAAAAATATTAAAGAAAAGAAAAAACCTTCAAATGACGGTAAAAAATCTGCTGTAAATGAAAGTAAAGTAAATTCTAAAAGCCCTGCAAAACAGTTGACTAAATCTAATTCAAAAATTGATATGTCAGTAAAAAGGAGTAAAACAGTCCCTGAAATTGACTGTAAAGAAGTAAATGATAATAAATCGGACAAAAAAGCTTCAGTAAATGGCAAAATCTTAAAAGAATCTAAGTCAAATAAAGAAAATATAAATAAGAATACATCCGAATTACAATCAGACCAACAGAATGTTACTAAATCTAAACCAGACTCACAAAAAAGTGGTGAGAAGGCCAAGAAAAGTTCTGATAAAAAAAGTAAAGTAGTAAAGAATGACGACAAATCTAAAACAACTCCAGATAGAACAAATTCAAAATCAAGAAAACATAATGAAAATCATTCAAATAAAAAAAAAATACAAGATAAACACTCCAACAATAAAACAAAATCAAGTGCAGAACGCCACAATAGCAGTACAATATCTAAAAATAACAATGTTATGGCCAAGTCGAGTAAAACAAACATAAATAATACTATACAATCTGTTATAAGAAAAGATAGACCAGTAAGATCCTGTCGCACACCCAGTCAAAATAGATCGATAGAAGTTTCAAAATCATCAAATCCTAATATTAGTTGTGACGAAAACAGAAGTCTTCGTTCTAGAGTTATTAACTTATCTTCTTCGATTGAGAACATAACTTTCCACATTAAACCTAAGAATAAAAAGATACAAAATAATAATAATGCTTCTCGTGTATGTACAAGAAAAAGCGATGTATCATTCTCCTTGAGTGATAAAATGACACCTAGGCCTAAGAAAGTATTAAATTATTCAAAATCCAAAAGATAAGTTCACTGCCCGTTTGTTAGTGTTTGAAGAAGGTTTTTATTATGAATTGGTTCTGCCAGTACAAGATGACATTACATAATAGTATGTACTATTCGTAATTTTTTGTTAATGTTCCATGTAGACCAAGAATAATAAGGTTGATAAAAATGAAATTTGTGTGGAAAATTATTGTAAATGTTTAAATTGTATTTGTACACATTTATAATATTTACTTAGAGACTGTAATATTTTGATAAAAATGTATTTCTAAATAATCTATAGTAATATTATGCAAGTATAATGTAAATAATATATAATTTAGGTACTTAAATAGTTTGACACATAATGTAAAAACGATGTTATTTAAACATACAGATAAAAAAGTTTATATTACATTAATTTAGTTATGTGTACATAAATTCTATTTTTGAATTTGTTGTACTAAATGTCTGATGGCAGTGCTGTTTTTGTATGCCTTCTTAAGATTTACTTAATTTAAATAATTTTGTAAAATGTTAAAACTATTTAAATAAGTTTGCATGTTGTAAAAATGGAGTTTTACAATATAGGCTATTTCGTGTGGCTAGTTGGTTCATATCAAATTATGTTACAATGATATTTATTTTTGGAAGCATTTGTCATTAGGAACCTCAGTAAAATAATGTCAGTTCTTAAAAGTAAAAGATGGCTGTGTATATTTTTTACTAACTCAGTATAAGAACTTAAATTTGTACGCTATCGTTTACTATAGCAATGACGTCATGACACAGATAATCTATAGACCAAAATGGCTGTCACTGTTTTCGTCTCTATATGTCTAGGCAATAAAAAAATATCTTAGTGCTTTATAGTATCAACTAGCCTATAATAATGTAACTAGATTTTACTCGCAGCTTCGCTCTCATTGAAGCTAATACATGGCCCTATGTTACTTCTAATACCTCCAAGAAGTGTACAAAGTTTCATGATGATCGGTTAAGTAGTTTACGCGTGAAATCGTAACAAATAAACTTACATTCACATTTATAATATTAGTAGGGAGGAAGAGATGTTTTGTTTGGAAATAATAATCGATCATAAGTAGGTATAGGTTAAGCTCAGTGCCAAGAAGATAATTGAAGTCTAAGTACCTGTAATACCTCATTTTAATAAATGAAGTGTTCCCTATAATTATATGTTGGAAAGGCCGCGCCTTGTACTTTTTATCCGACTGGGCACTTAATACACGCTTCCCAAAGTTTATATTACTGTCTAAGGATTGATTAAAATGTGTGTCGGTTTTAGTAAAATAACTAAGTACATAATTTTATTTTGTTGATAGGATTGAATAGAGTTTCATTGAAATAAAGACGCCCTAAGTAAGTGATTATTATTTTATTTACACCTAAATTGTTGACCTAAATTATTTTAGTATGCCAGTTACACCTTGCGGGATTATAAGTTTTAGATTGTTCTTCTGATAGAGTGTGGCCTAACTTTTTCTGAATCCTGTATTACGTAACTACTCAGGGCTAATTTGTCTTCGCTATTCAGCGTTTACTATGCAGGCAAAATTATTATAAACTAGCTTCCGCGCGCGGTTTCACCCGCGTAACTCCCGTTCCCGTGGGAACTTCATAATTAAATATTTAGTATATAGCCTTCTTCGATAAATGGGCTACCTAACACTGATAGATTTTTAAATCAGACCAGTAGTTCCTTAGTTTAGCGCTTTCAAGCAAAAAATGCAAACAAACTCTTCAGCTTTATATGTATATAGCTTCCCGCGCGCGGCTTCATCCGCGTAAATCCCGTTCCCGTAGAAACATTATAATAAAATATAGCTTACAGCCTTCCTCAATAAATGGGCTATCAAACACTGAAATAATTTTTCAAATCGGACCAGTAATTGCTGAGATTAGCGCATTCAAGCAAACAAACTCTTCAGCTTTAGCTATTACGGCAAATAACTCATTATTAGGTACGAATTCTTTGCGTTTTTATACTCGTGGTAATTTCTCAACGAAATGTCCGATTGGAATAAAACAAAAAGTATTTTACTTCTACGTAAATACCCCTGATAACATAATGCTTAATTTGGATAAGGATTAATATTACGATACACAATTATTAATCAGTTTCTTTCTTCAGACGATTTAATATTTTTTTATGAACATAAAAGCGGTTATTGTGACTAAACTATGATAGTTAGATATGTGCTCTCATGGACTTTTTTGTATATCTTAGTAAGACCTACAAACCCGTAGTACATCATTTTATTCTATTGTCAATAATTTTTGCAGCGCACGCATAAATAGGTTTTCGATTTTACACCTAGGGTTACAAAATCGCAATTTTCTTACGGATCCCTAATTTGTTTCCTTTCTCGATAAATGGACTATCCAACACTGAAATAATTTTTGAAATCGGACCAGTAGTTCCTGAGATTAGCGCGTTCAAACAAACAAACAAACTCTGCAGCTTTATAATCTATATATACACCGTGAAATTTTAATGGTTGTTTTCCCGAAGCAGAACAACTTGCCGTCGGTAGTACTATCGAAACATATTTTTTTTTTTTTTTAGACTTGTTTTGGATTTAAAATTATTAAAAAAAATATTAGACAACTCGAAAGCGTAATAAACAGTAGTAACACTAGACGGAGTGAACGGACCTTGTAGGTACTACTCGAATCGCACGCGCTGCTGACAAAGTAAAGAACGATCCATAAACGTTCAAAGCAAAATAAGACTTCGATGGTAGTTATACGGCATAAAATAGCCTGCACGCAAGAATCACAAACGAGCCGACTTCCTTTGTCATTCGCCGCGCGGCGCCGACGCCGGAACGCCCCGCGCTCTCCTTCGACTCCCTCCTTCCTTTTCCTTAGTTGTCCCGTGAACGTCGGAAGCGCAGCACGCGTTATCTTATTACTTTATTAGTATTATGGATCGACATTACAGTTTTAGTAATTTAGAGTACGTCGCTATGGTGCAACTGTACGCTAGGGCTAATTATAATTCCCATACTTCCTGGCGTCTTTACGCCGAGCTGCAACACTTGGCGTCATTCCGTCTTCGCGGAGTTCTGAACCCTCAAGTCATACAGGACCGGACGATCGTAGCGGCGACGGCTACTCGATCATGGGCAGTTCCAAGTGCCAGCACATGCACAGGGCAGAGGTCGATCGGCCGTTCTTTCGCCAGAGCTCGACGAGGAGATCATCGAGTACTTCGAACGCGATCCTCGCCGAAGTACGCGAATGGCGGCAGCTAAGTTTGGCGTAAGCCAATACTACGTCTGGAAACTACTCAACTCAGAAGGACTGCATCCATATCATTTCCGCGGAGTTCATTTAATTTTTCATTTTTGTTAAATACGCCTTAAATACTTTATTAGGTATCTAATTCAGAAAATTATTGTTCTTGGATAATAAATTTGTTTTAAGTTAAGTTTTCTGTAAGTTATAGCTAAAAAGGTATTGGATAAAGCTTATTATTATGATTGGGTACTGTGTTACATTACCTAAGGTGTAGGTATCAGCTGATTGACTAACACCCGGGTCAACGAACGCGCGCCCGATCGACGCGAGCGCTAGGTATCGCGAGGTATTACTATCGGTTCGATGTCACTTTCGAGTTCGGTTTTTCACGATTGTTAATCGGCCATTTTTGGTTTATAATATTTAGTTTTTGTATAAATTGAATGTTTAACTAAGACCAAACCTTTTCGCTGCGGGAAAACAACCATTTAAATTTCAGCGTGTATAAAACAAAGACGGGTTTGTTACAACACTTATAACTCGAGGTCGGCTGGATCAATTTTCATGGTTTTTGTTTTGTTGGATTTGTCTCCGCCCTGAATAGCAGAATACATTTTAAAAACAAAAGAAAGTCGTGTTAGTTACACTATTTATAACTCAAGAACGGCTGAACCGATTTGGCTGAAAATTGGTAGGGAGGTAGCTAAGAACTGGGAGAAGGACATAGGATACTTTTGGGTAGGGGTAGGGTAGGGTAGGGTAGGGTATAAAAGTCCACCCGTGCGAAGCCGGGGCGGGCCGCTAGTCTTAGTATAGATATCGCACACCTAGATGAAGACTCCGCTAACTCAAAAATTACGAGTTTTGAGTTAGTAGCTTTGATATATTTCTTATATAGGGTAACATGGCCAACAGTGGATCACTTTTTTTTGGCGCATTATAATTTCAAAACTAATAGTCAGAATTGTACGAAAAATTACCAGAGGCACATATGGTTATTAAGCTTTACAATGTTATTAGTCTTTCTGACAAACAGTGTACAATAAGAAAGATGTATATTCTTTTTTATATAAAGGGTTTTGATCCACTGTGTACATCTCCTGGTCCTCAGTGGATCACCCCCTGGTTTACAGTGGACCAAAGAAAATCTGAACAGGAAAGTAATAAAAGTCAATGCAAATAATTAACTGGATGTTTATTTTTAAGCATCGTAAATATTAGTAACCACTAGTTAATTTAACAAAAACGTATTTTTCATAGAAACATAAAGGAACTTCTTTTTCAGTCTTCATTCAATAATTCAATAACATTAACTATAATCTACTAAGTCTTGAAAATCACTTATTTTTCACTATGAAATATTTTTTTTTACTTATCTTAAGGAATTGTAAAATAAGAATGGCACATTTTAAGTGTCAGTCTTAATATCTTCAAATAAAAATAACAAAAAATAAATTTACGAATTCAACGAATATTAATGTGACTTAAATCTACAGGAAATGCATAATATGATTGTTGCCTAGCAGTACTTCCACTGACGGTGGGCGTTGGCAATATGAGCCTTATGTCGGCATCTTTCACATATGATAAGTCTGGGATATTAGGCATAACAAATTTACCCCTTTTGTACCTTAAAAAAGACACATAAATTTCTAAAGTATTAAGATTTCGTTCCTCAAGAACTTTGCCAATAAAAAATATCTTCTGGTTTTTAGAACAAAATTGTACCAATACGTATTCACCTTCCTTTGGTAATCGCACAAGTGGTTTTTTTAGTAAATCCTCTGTTATAATGGTCTCTTCACTTTCCACCCAGTCTCCTTCATCGTCTGTTTCGTCGTTCAATATCATGTCAGTTTCATTTTCTGAATCACTTTGCAACACTTGACGAATAGCTTTTTTTCCTATCCCTTTAGTTTTAGTTTCTCTCTTCCTTTTGGCTGCCTTCTGTTCTGCAATAGCATTTTTTTCAGGTGTGTCCGTGGCTATAAGACTTTTACCTAGTTTTCTTGGCTTTCTCTTTCCAGTTCTTGTGGGTGCTTTAAGAGGCTTCCGAAACTGATCAGGTGTAATGAGAGACTTGATTCCAGGTGTATTAGTTAAATCACTCACAGGAACAGTAGTGGGCATAATAACTGCATGTTGACTTGTAGAACCATCAAAAGAGGAAGGCATAAAATTAGATAGATCAATTAAAACTGATTTTTCTGGAGTGGAAAAAACTGGCATCGAAGGCATTATTGAATACTCGTCCAAATTTTCCAGCACAGATGGGCTCATTGTACCTCTAGATGTTTCTTCAGCAGTGCTAGTGGATGGTCTTGGTGAGTCAGTTATTTGTAAAGGCAGTGAGTTCTCTTCTAGCTCTAAAATCGGTTGTTGGTCAGTGATTGCGTGGTCTTCACTGACATCATTTACAGGTCTATCAGTAACACTGCTGGGTGCAAAGTCCTCGTCAGTAAAAACATGTCGATCAAAAGGAAAAATACCCGTTTTTCTAAATGCTTGTGTTATATTAGATGGTGTCATAGACTTTGCGAAAGCCTGGCCAATTAATGCTCCCACATCATAAATAGTGACAGGGCATCCAGGATTGCGTAACATCCATGAACTCATGGCAGAATAGTAAAACGTTTTGAAAGGTCCATGAATACCAACATCCAGTGGTTGAAGTCGCGCTGATGTATGTGGGTGCAATGTAAGCACAGTAACCCCAGACTCTTTCGCGAGGTCGAGGGCTTCTATGGAAAGGTGAGACTCATGGTTATCCATTATCAAAATCGATGGGTATTCTTTCGAAGTTCCCGTTCTTCGTATGAAATGCTTCATTACATCCAAGAACAGCTCACTATTCATCCATCCAGATGGGTTTGCCAGAATCAGTGATCCAGGTGGGGTGCCAACAGCCATGCGAGGGTTCGTATTTTTTCTTGGGAAGATAAGGACTGGTGGAACTGCTTGACCCCCAGCGCTTATGATGTTGCAGGTAGTGACAAGTGTCCCCTTCTCACCACTGGTCACCTTGCAGAGATTTCGTCTACCTTTTGGCGCTATAACTCGTTGGGTCTTCTGTACAGTGGTGGTACCAGTTTCATCCAAGTTATAAATTCTTGTCCCATCAGCAAATGCAGGATGGCGCTTGATCACGTCCTCCAAGTTATCGTAAAAATGATTGACAGTTTCTTTGTTAAAAGCCGATGCTCGTGCTAAGCTGCATGCCTCGGGTTTACGCAGCGTCAAATCCCGGTGGCGTTGGCGAAAACCCCTTAGCCAATCTATTCCAGCCAATTGGTTGTCTGTCCAGGTCTTTGGCATTCTAATCCCATTACTTTTGGCCATTTCGTATGCCACTTGTCTACAATCCTTAACAGACAGACCATAGAAAAGGCTTGCGCATTTTATGTAATATTGTTTTAATATTAGCTCTTGGTCTCTGGAAAATACTTGGTTCACCGCGTAGTTTGGCGTCAACCTAGTGAGCTGGTTTTGCGCATTTTTTTCTTTAGTGTGATATCTTTGGAGTGTTGCAAATGGAATATTATGGTCTGCAGCAGCTTGTCTAATACTTTTTCCATCTTTTATGGCCTGCAATGCTTCACGCATTTGCTCATGTGTATGAGCACCTACTTTTCTTTCTTCTACTCTATTCCTCGGCATTTCTGTAAAGATCGAGTACACAGTGAATCATAATTCATAGTGTACACAGTGAATCAATCCACTGTTAACCATATTGATACCACACAGTTCGAAAATAAATTTCTCAACAACCACAGACAATTACGTAAATTCATTAGCGCTCAATCATTTAACATAAATCAACACAAACAATTAGAACAAAATATATAGGAAGACAGCATTATTATAAGATATGTAAACAAAATTCAACTTACTTTATCGGTAGTTTGTACTCCCGAAAATTAAAACGGCGCGCTCTCGCGTCTATTGATGAGCGCGTCCGCGCTAGGGATGTCGATCTGAGATCGATTAATCGAAGAATCGATTTTTGGAGCCAAAAAGATCGATTTTTTAAATCGATATGTAGTACTGAATCGATTCAGTGAATCGATATTTCACCCTTAAAAATCGACATTCGATTTTATGACAGACTGTTGTTTTTAAAAAGTTTAGAAATTAAGCATTGGGAACTATAAGCTACACTATCTATTTTCTTAACTTTGTAAACCAATACATAAAAAAATAAATGTCTTATTTTATACCTGATCTGATCTTTTGATATGGTAATAAAAATATTTTTTATCATCGAATCACCTGATTTTACTGATAAGAGATCGTTAAATTATAATATGTGTCATGTTTTTAATAAAATAGATTTATTTACAAAAAATTAATTTAATTTAACATTATAAACAAAAACTTGAAGAAAAGATCGATTTTTCAGAAATCGATCTTTTTGGCCTCGATTTTTTTGTGGATCGATTCATTAGGTCACGATTCGAATCGATTTAAAAATCGATCTTTTTTGGAAAGAATCGACATCCCTAGTCCGCGCGGCGACTGCGGGAGTGGAAGGGGGATCGCAAACGAAACACGATTACGTATTTCGTTTACTCTTACATTAATAAATGGCGCAGGTGTGTGTGTGATCATCTGTGTACCACTGATCCCGTGTTGCCCATGCGACCCTACTCTAAAAACAGTTTTTCGTCATTTCTGAAAAATGAGTTTTTTTTGAGTTGCTGGAGTCTTCATCTAGGGGTGCGATATGTCAATTTAACAAGTTAATGTACCTTCAATAACACAGTAAGAAACTAGCAATAACAAGGGAAATGCGCTACAACAACCGTACAGTGATTAAAACTCTTTTATCACAATCAGTTATATTGTTACGTGATTGACTTCCGTGGTTATAAAATACCTGAATGTTAAATTTCATTCAAAACGTGTTGGAAAGATAAACGCGTTCGAAGAAATATTTAATATTACCTTTATTATCAAATAAGAGAATAGAAAATATATATTATGTGTTAGGTTCAACTATTTATACATATGGAGCGACATGAAATAATTACGTAAATATTTAACTTTGAGCGGGTACTGGTTATGGCGGGTTGTTAGATTTCACGTTTCACTCGGCCAGGATCTGGTGGCAAGTGTTAAATATAAAATGTTTGCTTTCCGAATAACATTGGTCTTTCACTCGTACAGTTTGTGATGTGAGAGAGGTTTTAATATAAAGCTAAAATTGATTGAAGAATTAGAATAATCTCATTAAACCAATTGCAAACTAATCAAAAATATTGAATGTACCTACCTCAATCTAGAAGTAAAAAAAAAAATAGTTAACAATCTCTGCTGCGGACCGCGAACATTTCAACTATCTAATTATCACGGTTCTTGAGTCTTAGAAAAAAGGGCCTCGTTTTTAGTCGTTTGGTGTGTGTGGTGTTTAGGTAATTTTCATGATTTGTAAAAGGCGTTTCAAACCGTTTCTATAACAATATTGTTGGATAAGATGTAGAGCATCGGAATCCGAGGTCAAGTACCTATATATTAGATTTCCTTAAAAACAATATCTAATAAGTAATTAAGTTAAAGGAAAGCGTAAGTAGTGACGAACTACCTATCACATATGGTTTATCTCAAGGTAGCATACTAGGTCCCATTCATTTCCTGATGTGTAACACTGTAAGATTACAATCATTAAAAACACAGCTTTGTTAATTGATGGAACGGATTGGGCAGAGTGTAAGTAAAACTTAAAATAGTGGTGAAGAATGAGTAGAAGCAATGAAACACAGATATTAATAAAGTTATTATTTTATTCGATAAGACGTTCACATTCTGAAATCCAGAGGCAATTAATATCTGCTGTTAAGGCAATTTATGAATGCTAAAGTAAATAAATTAATTGTCTATTTATCTTAACCAGCGAATAACATCTTTTCCGCCAACAAGTCGTTAGTTTCTCCGACGCGTCTAAGAATGTAATATCTACTAAATAAAAATAATTTGAATATTATGTATTAGTTATAATTCTTATAAGTTTAGTTATAATAGTGCAAATCTTCCAAGTTAAAGTCTTGTATTCTGATTAACCTAAATAATGGTCATGTAAATATCACACATGGAACCAATTAATGATATTATAAATTTATAACCACATACATGATAATCACTAATCCAAAATACAATTTTGTTCGTTTCAGATCTAATACTTATTCACTTGTAAATTAAATTGTAAGTAAATGTTAAAATTTAGAACCAAACTTGATCATTTTAATCAACTGTGTCATTATTATTAACAGAATTAAACAATTAACAGTAAATCTCTTCCAATAATTTAACAACCTATTAAATGCACATTTATAGAGGCACCAGTGGCCCAGAAATGATGTCGAAGACATAGCGTTTTTCCTTTGCATCCGTCAGTCAGTCTCCACACAACACAAGATACAGGGTACTCTATAGGAAGAGCATACAGAATTAGAAATACAGTCGTCAAGAAATTATGCTCCCACACGAATAAGGAATGCACTTAGATATGACACAGCCACGTGAATATGTATAACAATGTATTACCGCATGTACATGTTGAATTAACACGAACTCCATAGGTGTGAGATAAAATACAAAATTAAATGAAAATTTACCCGACAATAATGAATTTGAATAACCTCGGCCGTAACCCGTTAACGCTATTTGTGCTATCAGACAGTCATAAACTAGTGTCTCCAATGGATTTGTCAAAAGAAAGCGATCAGAAAGTCAAGGCAGAGTTAATATAAAAATCTTATTGAAGGGTAAATTATCAATGCCAACAGTAGCGAAATAGCATAAGCATCTTTAATCGTATTGCTTTCTAAAATTTACGCAACAAGTGTAAGGATAAAAAGCCACACAAAAATATTTCATATAAACTGAACAAAACACACAAACAGTGTAAGAATTACAAAAATCCAACCAACTAACTTTGAGAATCAACATTAACTACTTAAATATTGTATTTATACACGACATATGGTGATAATGTACAAGCCTAATGAATTAGCAAAATTGTAATACATATATTTATTATACATTTTACATCTTAATGTGTAGGTATTTAATAAAATTTGTATTAAGCCATTTTAGGGCCACTGTTTCCGAATATCTAACCTACATAATTCAATTACGACTCATTGGCTGTGAAATACTAAGCACTCGATACTGTCAATGATTGTAAAGCGAGATAATTTCGATTTGATATATGTAATATACAAAGAGCACTATGATACGCGTAGATACATGATGTTTCAATATTCGTCCTCTTCGGGCGGGTGAGGGTTGTCACCGTCTAACTCCTCTGGAGGCGCGAATCCATCCTGTAAATGATAAAAATATTACATACATACATTTTATGGTAATAGAAATAAGTATACGATTGATATATTAATCATGGAATTATACTTTTATATCTTTATTTAAGCCACTACTAGTAAAGCAATTTCGAAAAAAGCACAACTCCAATAGACAAGCCATATGAGATGGTCTCTTTTTGAAATTGCATATTCAATTAGTCTTTAAATAATGTACATTTATCTGGAGGCACCTTTAGCTGGTAGCTGTAGTTGCGACCGATGAAACTCAGTCACTGATAGTGTATTCAAACAACTGAAAATTATAATCCCTCAATCGGCCAGCGACTGCCCTGATCCAAGTCCCACAGGGGACGCCATCTGGCGCAGGTTGCTTAGTTTATAGTATTCAAACAATTTATTTAGGCTGAAGAAGCCCGGTGAAGTCGCAAAAGCCTTCTGGCTAACTACACAATGTCAAAAATAAAACACTCAAAGTTAATATTAAGTTCATCCAGAGCTTAGTCGAGTCCAATTTAAAAAATATATTTCATTTATTATTCGGAATTTGTGGCGGCCATGAACTATTGCGGTTTAACTGTGGTTAATATTGCAGTGAATTCCAGCTACAAATAAATAATCATAACCAAATATGCTTATGTTGGTGGAGTATACATATGTCATTTTAATACATTGCTAATAAATTTTTCTTCTGAACTTGTACTAAGATTCTCAAACAAGACTGTCTAGAACAGTTTATTTAGTAGTCATATGTTTGCATTTTAACAGTCTTGCAGACACCTGTGGCTAATTATGTATATATATAGTATACATTATAATATATGTTACATTATGCAAGTTGTAAGCAACTACTCGAATCTTCGCAGGTAATATATAAATACTATGTAAAATATAGGGGTGACTGGTAATTAGTGACCGATACCTAAACGCATCATTGTGCTCATGATAACAAACAACTTTTACTATGGCACCAAAACTGAAATCGCAAAAAAAAAATCAGCTGCTCCTTACCATGTTGACGAGTTATGTGAACATGAATGTATGGAACAGCTGATTCTTTTTCGCGATTTCAGGGTTGGTGCCATAATAAAAGTTGTTTGTTATCATGAGCACAATCATGTGTTTAGGTATCGATCACTAATTACCAGTCACCCTATATAATGCTAGCCTTGTTAACACCATTGCCTAAACAGTAATAATTAAAAATATACTGCATTGCTGGCTCAACTGCTGGTACTTGATATTGAGACCAAGTGTTGTGTAGTCCATCCCCTACTCAATGAACAATTATTGTACCCACCCACAAAAGTAAAAAAAAAGGAATACAAGAAACACGGGACTTGGGTGTCTATTGTATTCTTATGTAGGTTATTTTTTGGATTTATGCCTCGAGGCTTTTGCTTTTTTACCGAGCACGGAGGCGAAAGCTCTAGCTCTACCTTAATAAATGGTTTAAAAACTACAAACTACGCAACCGACAATAGAGCGTCCCTGTGGGATTCGGACCTCTGCTCAGGGCGGTCGTTGGCGGGGGATTGAGGAATGATGGCTTTATATTTTAGGGGAATTTTTTGCATCTATACATTAATTTGCAATTCACAGGCTTCTCGGACTTCGGGTCTACGAGGGCATTGGAAGGTTCTTAGCAAACTAAGGGTAGGAAGGCTGCTACGTAGAGAATAATTTAATCAGTAAGAGGGTTTATATTTAAAAAATGAGCAGTCTTTAGAGACCACTTCTTTTTACTTACTATACATACCTCAGTTGCATATAAAATATCCAAAATCTTTTGAACAATGGGAGCATTCTGCTGTTCTTCCATCTCTTGACAGATCACCTCTATATCCCGGAGCTTACCAAAATAGAAGTCCCTCTCTTTCTCCAAGCCATCAACTGTTGCCTTTAATTCATTTATCTGTAGACACATATTCAATATTTTTAAACAATTCATGATAGTATATATTCAAGTTCAATAAATTTGCATTTAAAATATATTTTCAAAACATATTGGGTTAGTATCCTTAAACAAAAATAAATTGTGACTACTTTAATGCAGGTAAATTGGGTGGGGTAGTATCATAGTTTCCTTATGTGTCATAATATAATAATAGGTTACAATCACAGTCATGTCAAGTAAATACATAATTAGGTATTAAACAAGGGCCTTTTTAGTCAATTTACTTTGTATTTTCTTTTTTTTCAACAAATAAAATAACTATACCTGGTGGTTAAGGTCATCAACCACTTTGGAGTCTCCCTTGGCACTTTGACTTATCCTGGATAAATTGACCGGCGGGGACCGCACTGTGCTGTTGACCTTGCTAACTGTAGAATATCAAAATACAATTAGATTATAAGCCTCTTTTATAATTTTTTTCGACTAAAATCACTACTTTTCTTCCAATCAGCAAAATGCTTTTTCTACATAGGCTGATGTCAATATAAAATCTTATTGCAGCAAGTATATGTAAGCACTATGTAAAGGATATTTGTTAGGCTACTTTTGTTTTTAAAACAACAGTGAATAAACTTATAAGTACTATATACATACTTAGTTGATATCTAATAATATATTATTGTATCAATATACTAATAAAAGATAACTAGAAGGATGAATGATAAAGAAAATGTGTGTAAGAAAGCTATAGATAACATGCAATGTATGATTAAGCAAGAAATAAAAATTACCATATACTGTGCAGACAAGAGAACAAGGAATCAATGAATGTGTTTGAGTAATTATAATATATACATTATGTACATCAATACTTGAACATGTTAATCATAATAATGTTGTATTTGAAACATGATATGGGCCATATTAAATTACTTATATGAGTGCAATGGTTCCTTTGTTTACATAGACATAATTATACTATTATTGGTTACTTTTATTCGATTGCTCTGATGCAACTCAAAATAAGCCAAGTTATTAACACAAAATAACAATGATAAAGAAAACAAAATAGTACTGGTTTGGGGTCTCGCTGCGACTTTGGCGATGGGGGCGGCGGGCTTCTTGACGGCGGCGGTGGCGCCGCGCGGCGCGGACGCGCCCCCGTGCCCCATGGGCAAGCCCTCGCGTTGAGCTACCGCGTCATATTCCGTGCCTCCATAGTTAGCATCAAAGAATTTCTTGAACCATTGCAAAAATTCAAAGTTATCTTGGAAACGACCCTTCACCAGTCTGTCAATGGGTACTATCTACAAAAGAAAAAGTGAAAAGGTAAAAACAAAAAGAATCGACAATGCTACTAAAGGTGCCACTACCTGCCTGCATTCTATGACTATGATTAAACATAAGGTGAAGGACCACACTTAGAAACACATTTGAGCAGATGTCACACAAGTGATGAGAATTATAGATGTAAATGTTGATGTGTGATGACAATGAGCCTCCAGAATGTTTCTAAATGAGATGTATGTATAGTGGGGTGCTTTATTTTATTCTGCTGATGCATACTGCCAGAGTGGTGCATAGGAGCAGGCCGACGAGTGACTGGGGCCCTGGGTGGTGCTGGAGCCGGGCCGCCTCCACCGCACAGTGGCAGTCCAGAGTCGCACGCCCCTGAACCAATTGTGAAGCTTCCACGAGCATCAAATGCATCATATTCTCGCCCATCATAGTTTGCATCAAAAAACTTTTTAAACCATTGTAAAAACTCAAAATTGTCTTGGAATCTGCCTTTTATCAGCTTGTCCACTGGTATTACCTATAAAGTATATTATTGTGGTGTGCATAATCTTCATTATGTTCTCATAACAGTGGTTAAGAGATCAGACATAAGTTCTATCAAATGTTCAAAAAAATATTACAATAGTTCAAATGATTTCCATATTTTAGGTTGATATCACATTAACCATGAAGGTTTGGTTTCAATTATTGAAAATATCTTAATTTGATCTAAATTAAAACAAAAATACATATCTTATGTCAATTCTATTAAAGAAAAATGTATCTAAATGCAGCAGCATTTGACATGTCATGGTGGGATTGACATGTCAAATGCTTACTCTGTGGAGGAACTAAAATCTGGTTCAGTCTTTGGCCAGTGATTGCATTTTAACATGTGAGGCTTATATTTTTTGTGTGTATCGCATTTGTAATTTTTTTATTATTTGTCCTTTCTGCATACAGTGCAAAATTTTTGCAGGCAGGAGTGCAAAAGTGCATCCCAGCATTTAAATACATTTTTGAGTAAAATGAACACTAGATATTTTGTGTTTTAATTTAAATTATTATGGATATCTGCAAATTAACACCTCATTTTATGAATTTATTGCAACAATTTCCAATGAGTCATAATATGTATGAATATTATGACTTATTTAGTAGTAAATCATAAGGCGATTCACTACCCAATACAAATGTTCATTCACATGACTCCTTGTAAACTTTATTACTTATAAGGCCTTGCCACTTTTAATTAACTATACTAAATTATGATGATAAGAAACAACAATTTTGCTTGATTTGTGCATGTAATAGCAACATAAGCTTTCTATTAACATGCAACAATAATTGATAACACCATTTAAATTGTATCTAAGGCTACAGATGTAAACTTTAACATTGTTACTAAATTATTTAAAGTATAACATAATTATTTATTGTTTAATATTTTGCTAACAATCTGTGAAATCTAGAACACTAATTTGTTTGTTACTTACTAAGAAATTGATAGGCCAACATCACCTAAAGTTCAGTCTAAGTGGGTATGGCAGATTAAAATGTGAAAACACACACAGTATTATATTAAACACTTAATTGTGATAAGCAAGAATTTAAAATAAGTAATGTGATTTTTTTCCAAACCTATGTATTTCCTTGTTAAAATAATATATTTTGTTTAGTGATGTCATTTGTAAAAAATCACATAACTTACATTCTAGTGAAGTTAATTTTATTAATAAACATTCTTCACTACATAAATATGTTACAATAAATTTTACCTTGTCAACTCCCATCTTTTTGAAGCCTGCTTGTAATATTTTAAAATTCTGTATGTACTCATGTTCCAAATTGGTTTTGAACTTGATTCTCTTCATAGGTACACTGCCGGGGAACAGCATGTCCATGAACTGACAGTAGGCGGCGCCTGTGCACAGCTCTTCGATCTTGGCGAAGTTCGACTGGAGGCAGTCATTCACCCACGCCAACATATCATGTCGTGACAAATTTTCCGAAGTTACGTTCGTCGAGTAAACGTTCACTGCCATCTTTGATTAAGTCCTTATTCTAGAATTGAATATCACAAAATTAAATGGAATGCCAAAATACCGGCTTGAAACAGACGGCAACGCGACTCGGAAAAATGAAAGCCGATCTAAAAATAGGTCGTGGTATATCCAAGAGCAACGAGCCATTTGGTCATCATTTTAAAAACACTCACTGTGCACCTGTTATGGTTAACCGAACAAGTCAACTAATTACAAAAAATAACAGTAAACGTCTTCAACCACGGATGTGGTGATAATAATATGACAGGGACGAGACGACTCATCAAAAATCTGTACCGCCGCATGATCAAAGGAATCGGCGGTTTTAAAATGTAAATATACGTAGTTATATAAATGACATACCTTTGAATTATCAAATTTAAGAACTAATATTCTTGACTAAAGCACTAGGAACGAGCAAATTTATAAAAAACGTTAGATTTTTGCCCAAAAACGCTTGCCGTGTTCTTTCCGTAATATCATAGACAAAGTGACACAGACAAGACAAATTCACGTTTACATTTTTTAGTGCAATATGGAATTTAGGCTTTTCACCTCAATTTAATACGCTTCTGATAAACGTTTACTGGTTGTATACTCGGTTGCCGAAACACAAGTTTTTTTAATTAAGATTTAATTTTAAATGACTTCGTTGGATATTTTTTATTGTTTTCGAGAGTAAGAAGGTGTTTCGGATCCACACATTGTCCTTAACCGTCATAATCTATACTAATATTATAAAGCTGCAAAGTTTGTTTGTTTGTTTGAACGCGCTAATCTCATTTCTCTTATTTTATTTTCAAAAAAATTAGGGATCCGTAAGAAAATTGCGATTTTGTAACCCAAGCTGTAAAATCGAAAACCTATTTATGCGTGGACTGCTTCGGTGCACTGCAAAAACTATTGACAATATAACAAAATGATGTACTACGGGTTTGTAGGTTTTATTAAGATCTACAAAAAAGCCCGTAAGAGCACATATCTAACTATCATAGTTTAGTCGCAATAACCGCTTTTATGTTAAAAAAAAATATTAAATCGTCTGGAGAAAGAAACAACGTTAAATGTGTATCGTAATATTAATCCTTATCCAAATTAAGCATTATGTTATCAAGGGTATTTATGTAGAAGTAAAATACTCTTTTGTTTTATTCCAATCGGACATTTCGTTGAGAAATTATCACGAGTATAAAAACGCAAAGAATTGGTACCTAATAATGAGTTGTTTGCCATAATAGGTAAAGCTGAAGAGTTTGCTTGAATGCGCTAATATCAGCAACTACTGGTCCGATTTGAAAAATTATTTCAGTGTTAGATAGTCCATTTATCGAGGAAGGCTATAAGGTATATTTTATTGTATTTTTTTACGGGAACGGGCGTTACGCGGGTGAAACCGCGCGCGGAAACTAGTATATGCTCAATGACAAATGTCAATTGGTCGGAGACGGAGATCGACACATTCGACATAAAGATGTCCAAAATATTCTTTTGTATCGATATAGCAAATCGATACGTATCGCAACCAATCGTATCGATTCAGCGATATATCGCAACGTCTCTAATTCGAAACCGTCAAACTCAAAAGTCAAACTTCAAAACAAACAGTTGTTGTTGTACAGTGCTGGTTACTAAAAGAATGTAAAGTTCTTATAAATTATATGAATTTATATGTTTTTTAAGAATACATAACAATAATTATTCCGTATTTTAGTCAAATTACTAAAGCATTATTGAGGTAAAGAAAACGAGAGTTAGGAATAGGTATATTAACAGTATACCTATATTTCTAAACATTTAAAATCTCAAAAATACCTATTATTTTTTATTTGATGATTAAAATAATAATCTGTAACCTTTATTTTTAGCACAATGTCTCAAGACGAAGACCAACTCACAGAAAATAATTGCAATATTAATACCCGCAATGAATTACCTGCTCGACCTTTTGCCATTACTATGGAATTTCCTTTGTTAGTTATAATGATTGGAATATCGCTATCTGGTAAATATAAATTAAATCTATTTTAATAGTACTTGATAATTATGTTGAGTGAATTTTAATCATATGAGTTGTGGAGAGGGAAGAATCCAGCTGATCGCACATCACAGTTTAATGAGATAATTCTATACATATGTTTATTGTTTCAGTGATACCACAGTGATGTCTAGTTAAATAAATAATGATTACTCGTATTTGGTATAAGTTGATGAATGCGTTATTAACATATTCGCAACAATTAATTGAACCATTAAAAAAAAATTAAAATTAAAAAACATTATTCCAAATTACATTCTTCTCTTTCCTTCTTAATTCGTTTTTTTCCAAATGGAAATATATAACTAGCTACGTCAAGGCTGTTCCTATTTTACAGGAGTTCTATTAATGGCTTAAAAATTATAAACCATGTGCAGCAGTGCGCTCCTTCTGGGGCTTAAGGCTTGCTCTACTTTGCCAATAAATCAATTGTGAGATATTTAAAGATTTATATTTTACCTAACCTGAATTTTAACGTTATATACCTACTGTTTTTAGCTTGCATTAGGCACATGTATCTTAGAAATTTATACCTTAAATTTAAATCATTTAGAGACCCCCACACTAGCATTTTTGGAGCATCGTCGTCGTGCGTAGAGGGAGGATACTTCTTCTATGTCGTCGTGCCAGCGTCTTAGTACCATATACGCATCGTCGACGCCGCCGCGGTGACGTGACGCCAGCGCAACGTTTTTTTAGGAATAAGTAGGTACAACCCATCGCAACGCCAGCGCTGCGTAAGTCAAGCAATCGGTAGCAGGTGGAGCACTGGCGTTGCGTTGCCGCTGCGACTGCGCAGACGCTGCGCTGGCACGACGACGACGTTCAAAATATGCTTCTAACTAAATAGATATACAGGGTGTTTGGAGGGTGAGTAGCCATAGGAAAATGGTTGATAGGTGATGCTGTTGGCTACTTGTTGCGCCTAATTAAATAAATTTTTGCCCAAAGTCCAAAGTGTAATAATTTTTTTGCTATTTTTCTAGAAAATACCCATTTTTTCTGTTAAAACCTTTTTTTTTAATTAATTAATGCTCGAGGTGCCAATAAAATGATTTATTTTTTTAGTCTAGTGTTGTCTTATTCAGATTTAATCATAATTTCATACAAACATCTTGAAATAAACCTAACAGCGTCCAATCAAACATCCATAAATCAAAAAGAAAAAATGTTATGTCCATTTTACAATGTAAAATAAAAAAAAATCACAAAGTGTGGGATATAAAGTGTTATTAAAAACTTCTCCAGTTTATACTCTTTGCAACGGTATGCAACATGCACCATTAATAATCAGATAACTCAACAAAAAACCGGTTTGTCTTCAAGGATGCCTTAAAAGGGTGACGACAAAACTATTACATTGAGCAGGTAAAATCTTTTGTCTCCGATACTGTAATGAAAAAATGCAATAGGTTTAGCCGTGTCTATGTTAAATTAATTAACACAGCTCAACACATTGCACTTTTTGTACTACTACGGGCTGATTAAAAAAGAATTAAATCATTTATTTTAAATCTTGTTCAAATTGGTGTCCATTATTTCTAATACATGCGTGACATCTCTTTCTTATTTCCGTTGTGGTATGGTTTAGTCTAATTTCTTGCTTCATTATCGCAAATGCATTGTCTATTTTTCTATTAATTGCTCTCTTGTGTCAATCGTTTCCGTATACACTAGATCTTTAGCACGGCCCCAGACATAAAAATCAAGCGGTGTCAAGTCCGGCAATCTTGCAGGCCATGGGATAGGGCCATTTCTGCCAATCCAAGTGTTGGGAAATCAATTATCTAAGTGTTCCCGGACTGCTAATGTCCAATGCGCCGGGCAACCATCTTGTTGGAAAACAATGGTTTCTTCATTTTCAACATTTGGAACTCCATCCATGAGTTGGGGCAAATCATTTATTAAAAAATCTAGATAATTATCTCCATTCAAATTGTCTGGTAGATAATGTGGACCAATTAGCGTGTTGCCAATTAGCCCTGCCCAAACGTTTACTGAAAACTTCCGTTGAAATGTCATCGCTCTTTTCTTTTTTGGGTTTCGATCCTTTGGGGCCCAATGATGCAGATTATGAAAATTCACAATGCCTTCCCTTGAAAATTTTGATTCATCCGTCCACAGGATACTTTTTAAGAAGTCGCGATTATCAATATCCATATTTAGCAAGAGGCGGCAAAACTGAACGCGTCTTTGGTAATCGTTTTCTTCAAGACCTTGCACGGGAGTGTAATGAAACGGATGCTTTCCATTGGCACGAAGAACAGACCACACTTTCCATACGCTTAGATTTAGCGTTGCAGCTACATTGCGGATACTTGTTGTGGGATCTTCATCAAAAGCTTCGAGAATACGTTCGTCATCAGCAAAATTACGTTGTCTGGCAACTCCAGGTTCACGGCGAGTTAAATTACCAGTTTCCCTTAAGCGTCTAAAGGTCGTCTCAAAAGTATGACGATTAGGTTGACGTCTATTGGGAAAACGCTCTTCGTAAATTCTTTTTGCTTCTCGTCCATTTCCATCAGCTTTGCCGTATGCCATCAACATATCGGCGTATTCTTCGTTAGTAAAAGCAGCCATTAAAATAGCAGTAACAACAAAATAACGAAACTTAACAAAACAGAACGATAACAAAAACAATGCGCGGAGCGGAGGTAAAAACACGTGAAGTAGCAGAGAATAACAAATCTCGACTAAATAAATGCACGACACGGCAGGCGAGGGCCGATAGGAGTGTTGTCAACCGATGAAAGAGATAGCACGCTATTTTTAGCTGTGTTAGAATGAGCCAAAAGATTTTACCTGCTCAATGTAATAGTTTTGTCGTCACCCTTTTAAGGCATCCTTGAAGACAAACCGGTTTTTTGTTGAGTTATCTGATTATTAATGGTGCATGTTGCATACCGTTGCAAAGAGTATAAACTGGAGAAGTTTTTAATAACACTTTAAAATCCCACACTTTGTGATTTTTTTTTATTTTACATTGTAAAATGGACATAACATTTTTTCTTTTTGATTTATGGATGTTTGATTGGACGCTGTTAGGTTTATTTCAAGATGTTTGTATGAAATTATGATTAAATCTGAATAAGACAACACTAGACTAAAAAAATAAATCATTTTATTGGCACCTCGAGCATTAATTAATTAAAAAAAAAGGTTTTAACAAAAAAAATGGGTATTTTCTAGAAAAATAGCAAAAAAATTATTACACTTTGGACATTGGGCAAAAATTTATTTATATAGGCGCAACAAGTAGCCAACAGCATCACCTATCAACCATTTTCCTATGGCTACTCACCCTCCAAACACCCTGTATATAAACTTATTTTGCGTTAACTAAACCACTGTAAGTCGACTTATATTCTTCTGGATGAATACGTCAGCTCTTAAATATCACCTTGTTTGAGCAAATGTTTTCTTAATCTTTTTAGGTGTCGCCATAAGCAATATTTTATTATATCGAACGTGTCTCCATTCACTGCACTACCCCGAAGAAGAATGTCGGGGATTTCTACAAGTGGATAAGAATAATCAGACCCAAAAATTGGAGGAAGAAGTACAAAAATATGTGACAATAGTATCAACAGTAAGGAGTTTGTTGGAAGGCGTGGTGCCAGCAATACTGTCATTGTTCTTAGGAGTATGGTCTGATACTCATGGGAGAAAACCTTTGCTTATTTGGCCGATTTTTGGTATGTATTCTGTTTTAATGACAATCTCCGCCTCCGTGGCGGTTAAAGTCTCGCTTTAAGTCTCGGAGGTCGTGGGTTCAATCCCCACGCCGGACAAGAAATATATGTGTAATTTCTAAGATTTCAGCCCGGGTCTTGATAAAGGACTCCCCTCCGTGCCTCGGAGAGTTAAGTCTTTGGTCCCGAGTGTTAAAACGTAACGGAAATATATATGTTACGGGTAATGCTAGAAGATGGAGTATACCTAGGTCTACTCGAGTTTACTTAGTATTACCCAAGCTTTTTGGGTAAAGTCCGAATAACATTTCAAATTACATTTCGTTGGATGAATTTCCATATCAAATCAATCAAATTCAGAATATACCCTTCTAATAGTTTTTATCTGACAATTGAAAAATCATCCCTGTGTTGAATTAATGTTTTTGTAGACTCCACATTCACACATTATTTAATTTGATACCATAAATCTTTTGTGAAAAACCTTTGAAAAATGTGAATTCTTCTGTCCATCCGAGAATTAAGCAAGAGAGAGATAAATTCTTCTTATTAACCTTATTTGGGTATTTTGCTGTTGTAAAATATTAGTCTTAATTACTTTTTCACAATCAGCTAATGATCTTTGTATTAACACTCATATTTATAGTGCTTCGATTTCAATCATTAGTTGTATAATTTTTATATTTTTTTCATTCTTTTCTATAAACATAAATCAGATATTGTATAAACAAACTGCGCACTATGACATTTTATATGATGTACCTACTTTGTACTAAAGCTTATCTTAGTTAATATATAGTATAAATAAGTTTTAGTCATTTCAATGGGCAGCTGCAACGCTGTCCTTGACATAATTGTCTGATTAACATACTTACTAATACAATAATTGTTATGCACTTAATTCTGAAGTGAAGTGGTCAATACTACGATCTGGAGTATCGTACCTCTTCCAACATATCTTCATATTCAGCATTATTTTCGTCACATGCATGTCATCTGTACGCATAACGTGCCCTTACCATGCTAAGCAATTTCCTCTCAACTTCTCTTTCACTAGACTTGGCTTAAGTTCCTTATATTTTTGTTTATTTTATTAACATTTTATTTTTGTATAAAAAATAAAAACTTTTTCCTTATTAATGTAATCACTACACATGAATCATGTGTAGTGATTACACTCTTAATTTATTAGAAAGATTAGTATGTAGATAAATTCAGAATGAACATGAGTGATAACATGCTATATTTATCTATCTACTGTTGATTGCAACGCATATATTTTAGAAGCACCCTATATAATGATCTCCTAAAATGCCTACTAATAAATAAATAATTAGAGGGCTGCCAAAAAAAATCTGTTATGTAACAAAAAGGTTATCTACTTATTGTTATTGGTAATAACTTCATCATGTAACAAATAATCAATTTTATCTCTTATCTTTCCTTATCATCCGATGGATATGTGTAATTAATAGTAGCTTTAGACACAATAATAGTTACCAGATATATCAAAATACATTATAAATATGCGCACTATGATTGAATAATCAGAAAAGTATTCAAATGTTGATTTGACTTTCACTCTAACTACTTATATATATGTATGAACCTCTTATAGAAAACTGTTCTTATTGACGACATACTTTATTTTGTATAAACACCGTTTTTTAGTTGCTAATAATTTGATCTTCCGATGCTCTTATAGATCCGTAGTCCGATAGTAGAACGATAGTTGCACAAAATTCCCATCAAAATCTAAAATTATCATTCGCAGCCCTGGACCGAGGCTGAAGTCTTCCTGGGTTTCGCATTTATGCCCGTTGAAGTTGCAAAAGCCTCCTGACTAACTACATTTGTCCGAAAAAACAAAGGACAATTTGCATCAGTGTTACTAATGTTACTATCGAAACAAGTTTTTTACAAAAAAAGTTGCTCCAAGGAGACGGTAGGTAATGATAAATGTACTATAGCAAATTGAGCTCTAGTGCCTTTCATTAAAATATAATATTGGTTGTACGAACCGAATGCAGGTACGAACTAGTTTAATATGTATTTTTAATGCTATTTAAAAATTATATACCTACCTATATAAGGTGGCCAGGTCACCAATAGTCGGACAGACCAGTCAGTTTGGCCGGACATTTGGGTAAAAAGGCCGGACACCCTCCATTATTATGGATTTTATGTCTCAGTAGGTATTAAAAGCGACAAACCCGTTGATTTAGCCGGACACGTAATCAGAAAGTCCAATTATATCCGTTTTTATCCGGACGCCTGGCAACGCAATGATGCTGGCCAATACAAATTTCCGTTTAATTTTTTTTTTTACCTAGTTATAACTAAAACAGCTAAGTCGGAATAATGAGCCAGCATATCGTGATTGCGTGCTATTAAGATGCGTCCTTGAGATGTACTACTCAATTATGTATTGAATGGTGCATCAATCATTACGGATAGATATAGCCCCTGAGCCAACCATAAAGTACGTCATACGAATTTAATAATATTTGCTTTTCTTTCCCCTCGTTAAGTCCATGATAATAAGTCAGTCTTATGATTGGGCAGTAACATATTTTTAGCTCCTCAAAATCAGTTTTGATTTAATAATAATATTGTTATTGTCTATTAAAAGGTATTTCTAGACCTCAGAAGCATATTAAGGAGGGACGTACGTTTATCTTCAGAAGCGTTTGGTAGTAAGTGCCAGTTAACGGTTAAGAGAGTTTCTGACGTTCAATGGCACTTCCGACCTTATGCTTCTGAGCTCTGGATTTATGTCCTCATTCGAGCAGTCTGCTGTATCTATAAGTATTAGTTAGTTATAACTAGCTGCTACCGGCGACTACGTCCGTGTAATATAAGAATTTTATGAGCTACATATCTAATAATCTTTCATTGTCCTTATTAACATTGTTCTAACTATCTAACAATCGTTCCCATTCAAATCGGTGCCTCCGTCTTGGGGAATACACGGACAAACAGACAGACAAAATAAAAGGCCTATATATCATTAGCTATCTACCAATGAAAGTCAATTTCAGACAGACAGTATTTTTTTTAATTAGGTATATTTTTGTTATAGTACCTACCCTATATACGTTCATGCATTTAGTAAATATTTGTTATTTTAATATTATTATTATATTATATTTCACAATTATACTATTAAATATATATTTTATTATTATACAGGTGACTTTTTTAAAACGTCTTGAAAATAATAGGGCATGATATTTGTTTATGAAATAGATGTCTAAGGCATAGTTTTTTTATCATTTTTTTTTCTGACGGAGTGAAAATCGTAACGGTAAAAATGCGTACCTAAGTAGGTAGTTACGCTATTTCGATCACCCTTTTCATTGATGTGTGATTGCGGCATAGGTTTTATAGACACCTATTTTATTATTATGCACGCGCTATGTAGAGTGCATTTCTTTTAAGCAATTTATGAGATTTTCGAAACTAATTACCGAAATACTAGTACAAATATACTGTTGTCTATAGATTCTATTCCACTAACACAACACACCATATTATTATCACGACGGTAAAAAAGTCACCCAGTATAATTATACTATTATAATACTTGTTGTTTTATAATTATGTTATTTTACTACACACTCTTTTATTTCATTTGTAAATATAAAATTTATCCTGTATATTTATTTTATTATTATGATTTTTAGGTATCACCATGTCTTCGGTACTGATGGTCGTTTATAGTATGATGGATGACTTAGGTCCCTGGTGGTACATTCTAACCGTTGTGCCTTATTCCTTATGTGGAGGTATTACAATATGGCTGACCGGTGCATTTTGTTACATCAATGATATCACTTCGTCTGACAGTCGTTCTCTTAGGTAATACAGACCCAGCATGCTATTAATATAAGACTTTTCTGGAATTTGAATGTAGAACATGTAAAGGCTAGAACTCAAAATAGTCTCGAATTATGTACATAGTTCTTTTAGTAGTTTTAATTCAGTTCCAAAACTTAAGAAATTTTGTGTGGTCTAAAAATACTTTTTTTAGAAACTGTTTCGCTGTCCCAAGCAGTTCCGCCTGCGTAATTTTTTTTTTTCTCTTTGCAGTACCCTCTTTTATTAAAATTGGTCCGTGAAACTCGTATTTTCTTATTATGAAATTCTCGACAATAATGCTGGCTAACTCGCTTAGCTTGATTGCTGTTGCTTGCTCAAGTTCAAATATCAAGATAAATTACAAACTTAATATGAAAAAAAAATAAAAACACTTCGAGCTACGCGGGTGAAAACTCGCGGACATCCCCATTAGCTTGAACGTTTTTTTTAAATTAAATTTGAATTTGAAAAACGCCGTTTCTATATCGATACACTCTTCTCATTGCATGCACAAATTGTCCCTCATTTTAAGTTTCTAATTTTAATTAATATTAATAAATTTTTGATTTTTCAGAATGACAATTATGGATTCTGCCCTTTCGGCGGGTTCTGTGATAGGCGCTTTATTGAGCGCCCCTTTACTGAGACTGGTTGGGAATGTGTATTTAATTCTCATAGCCACAGTTCTCAATGTTATAGGTTACGTATTTACCAGTGTATGGATAAGGGAATCTTTGCGAGGAGCATTACAGGTAACTATTTTTTTTTTTGGTAAAAATACTAACTTTTTTTGGAACATTCTTTGCCACTGAGCACATACCCAGGGTCCCGCAATCAAAATAGACGCCAGCGAACAGTCTTCAAAAAAAAATCGGTAAAGAGGTTTTTCTAAGATTCATTAGATTTCTTTTATCTATAGGTTTTATAGAATTACTAGCTGCGCCCCGCGGTTTTACCCGCGTTACTCTGCTCCAGTGGGTCGGAGGATGATGTTATGTAGCCTATATGTTAATTTTCCTTATCTTCTATCCGCGTGCCAACTTTCAGCCAAAACCGTTCTGTAGTTTTTGCGTGAAAGAGAAATAAACATACATCCATACATTCTTAGAAACTTTCGCGTTTATAATATTACTGTAGAGGAGACGTGGAAGTTCAACCTTCACCCATCTGATAACCAGATGAGACATACTTTTTATCAAATATTATTCAATAACAAACACACCTATGATAACTTGCCTATCAAAAAGTGTTCATGGCTATTTTTTACTGAATTATTTTTAATCAACTTTCTTTCATCACCTTTACTCTTTTCATAACCAAATGAATTTCATCTCAATATATAATAAGATGTAATGTTATACAAAAAGTGTAATAGAAGTAAGAATTATGGTCAGGTTGTGGAAACCAATGCTCTTTTTCACTAAAATCAAATGTAAAAGAGCATGCAACCTCGGTCAGGCAGGGTGCAACTGGTATGTTGTGTGCTGTTCTATCACACCAACGTCCGACACTCTACTTTCTCTAAATTGATTAAAATTATTTAAATGAAAATTAGCCATGAACACTGTTTGATAGGCAAGTTATCATTAACCATGTTTGTAAATAAATAAGGTTTGACAAAAAGTATTTGTGAAGGTTGATCTTTCACGGCTCTTAGACTATTAGTAGGATAATTAGTTAAATCGACCATTGAAAATAATTAAGATGTTTAAATAGAAAATAGTTAAGTATTTTTACTTTTCCTTGTGGCTTGTACGGTTTTCAGAAGTTTAAAGACAGGAATGCTTCTATTCGCTTAACCTTTCTTAAGTAAGGACCAATAATAATTGGCGATTGGTCAATGCCAGTAATTATTAAGATTTAATAAGTCACGTAGAATAACTCAATTCTCGTAAATAATTATGCTTTATTAGTAAATATCGCTATAACAACAGGCAATTCGTCCTGAATTTTAGGTCATTCGTCCGTTTAAAAAGCGATTTACAATGGCAACCTCCCTCGTTTAAAACTACCCCCCCACCCCTCACCCAACATCACGTGTATTTTTAGTATCTACAAAAATATCCTAAATTTTTTTAGAATATTATCTTAAATATAATTTTCCCGGTGCTTAGTTATAAAAAGAGAAGTTTGATCACGTGGTCAATAAAGAAAGGCATGTATTTAAATGATCGTTTTAATTTTGCCAAAACAGTAAAGAAAAAAATCGAAATGGTCATCTATTTTAATGATTGATCCTCTTTCTTTGAAACATAAAATAAATTAAATCAATCGATATTTTAATCTCTTTAAAACAACGCGAAAAAAATTGAAATGAAAGAAATTACGTCTGATCGTTACTTGTTTGTCGCCAAAATTAAGAGAAATGAGCATTAAATATTCAATATGTGATACTTTTTTATATAATTCGATTTATCTGAATATTTTTTTTGTCTTTATCGTATAACCTTCAATATAATTATGTTAGGGTACTTATTTTTATTAAGTTGTAGTCAAAGGAAGGAAACAATTTAAAGGCACTTGATATTCAAAGATTTATTTCTATAAAAATAGCAAGCTTAAATAGTAAAACAAATATAAAAACTTATTATTGAATAATCAATGCACGTTTTGCTTTCGTGGGTTGGCCACGTTTTCTTTTTAGACCGATTGGATTATTTTTGGCCTCCAGCGGCGCTGTTACATATTTCAGACGAATTGCCCTATAACATGTTTGCACATTTTTTTTTTGCAAATTGCGGGCACACTTGCTGTCGGCCCACATATCACTATTTTTCGGCACTATTACTCTACAGTGTGAAAAATAAATCTGTTTATATTGATCAAATGTTTTCCATGTACGTTCGATAAACGCATCCTTATGTTTTTGCGAGTCTTTATTTGTACTTTGTATCAAATATGTCTTTGTATCAGTCTCTGACCGTCACTTTTACATCCATCTTAACCCACTGATAAGCCTGTGTCCAGTCTGGAAGTTTAACCGAATAATTTGCCGCAAAAGAATCGATTCCTTTATTTTGTGACCATTCAGTCACCATGGTTGTAGCAACAACCAGAAATCTCGATAATGGTATTCGTTCTCGCAACGTATTGGTATCTTTGATTACTTTGTTGGTGGCTTCCAGTGCGTTGTTTGTGGCACGTGAACCAGGCGATGCACCTAAATACCAATTCCGGTTTCTAAGTAAACACTCTTCTTTAAAGTAAGCAATGAATAATCTCTCGTTTTCCGATTTTTATAAATAGTTCTGAAGCTATATCAAAGTCTTCAGATGAAGTTGCAGCCTGTTTTTTTTTCGCATGAGCCCAACACATCCTGATTATAGTTTCAGAACCAAACACATTGGAAAAAGCATTCTGGATGGCTTTAGCAGCATCGCAAACTAGCACTGAAGGTTGTAGAGAATGTCCATATATTGATAAAACACTATTTTTCAGACCACTAAACAGCATTTCAAAATGGTATGTAGTCTTAGTAGTTGATACAGCAAGACATACTGGTTAAAATTTGCCATTTTTGTCCTTAGTTCCAGCAATTAGAACAGGAAAGCCTTGCCAGATTAATTTATAAGTGGCGTCAGCGTGTAAAACAGTAGAATGACACATTAACTTCAATAAATATTTTGTTGACAATACAAAACGCAGCTTTATTGGTTCGGCATCATATATATAGTATGTTATGACAAAAACTTCATGTTCATCTGTTGGGACTTCAGTACGATCAAATATCCACTTTTCAAGTTCCCCCAAACTTATTACCGATGGACCATATTTTGATTTGCGACGAGCTGACAAATAATTATTTAACTGAGTTTTAGTTGGCACTCTCAGGTCAGGTATATTTCTTAAATTGTTTAAAATTGCCTTAGGTTTCAATCGTAAATCGAATAATTTATTGATATTTTCTTTTGTTTTCTCATCGATTCCATAATGAGATTCGTTGCCAATCGATTCGTGATCATGAATGGCATCAGCGCGACAGAGAATAACATCCTCAGAGTCGGCTTCGTAAAGTAAATATACCTGTGCTGCACATGGCGGGCCGCGACGTTTGACTTTTTTGCATCGGTAAATTACTTTTTTCCCTTCTCCAGTATTTCTAGGAGTTAAGGCAGCCCAAGTATTTTCCATAGACACTGCGTTTTCCGCTTCTTCGCCAGTTTTAAATCTTTCCACTAAAAAACAATTTTTATTTACACCTCTTTTCTTCTTTGAAACCGTTTCTTCTACGGATTCATCACTATCCGAACGGTACGCGGGAATTTCACTATTCACTTCCATAGTCCAAATTAAAAAAAAGTAGATTTTATCATTAAAATTCCAAATTATTACTCCAATAACTAACTTATGGCGCGCAACAACAAAAAGCTACAGTAATAACAACAAACAAACATGGTAATCTACTATACTGCTTGCTTATTGTCCCCCTGGCCCTTGGCCAATCAGTTATCGACCAATGACGGACGAGTGTCACTCATCCAAAAAGTACCGCGTAAATTTAAAGATATTTTTTCGTTACAAATAATATTTACCAATAATATTTTTGGTTTGATCAAATAGATTTTAAAGTTTAGTTATAATATAGATCGAAATTTATTTATTAAGTGATCAATATTAAAAGGAAAACTTGATATAAAAAACATCAAAATAACAATATTAACCATTAACTAAAAAAGAGGATCAAATATTATTTTTGTATACCAAATACCTATTAAAAGAGTATGTTATTAAACATAATTATTATGTTACCTTAAATGAGGTTCATTAATAATTTATCCGTAGATCAACTGATATAGACGCAATAATTAAAATAAAGGTTAAACATAAAAAAATACATCATTTATTTTTGAAAGTGCTCATGTAAAGAAGATCAATTAGTTTTTAGAGGATCTAATAAAATTGTCCCATAAAGAAATCTGTGGCTGGACTTATAATTTTCCAAAAATAAATACACGTGATATCTTACTACACCCCCCTCCCCCCTTGTTACATTTCGTGATTTTTGTCAAACCCCTCCCCCCCTTTCAAGCCACACGTGATTAATGGACGGCCTCTTATCTGTTAAATAATTAGCCTGATATAAAAACTGCTACTCACAGTGACTATAAAACGCGAAAGAAGTCGTGGACACAGCTAGTGTAATAATAATTATGTAGGTACATGATGACCAAAAAATACATGCAAATTAAATTACAAACCTGTTCTTAACATTTGCACAGAAATACTATATTCCTCCTGACACCTACACCTATTGGACTAAGAGCTGACAACCGAAAAGGCAAGGTAATTTGATCATTCATAAAAATGATTTATTTATTTATTTTATTTATTTAGGATTACTTTTTATGCCAAATGGTTTGCCTACCTCCCCAAAGCACACAAAAAAAATCTGGCGTAAAAAGGTATCGCCAGGCTTAATTAAAGTGAGGAAAAAAAAATATTTTTAGGTAATAAGAACAAGGCTGGCTTTTTTTGTGCTTAAAGTTTATTATTTCCAGAAGCTAGGAAAAAAAAGCCAGCCAATAATAGTGGTGGGAACATGTCGAAAAAAATAATTGAAAATTTATATTTTAAATTGTATTTTGCTCGAGAAAGAGCTAAGGGGCATGAAAGAGCGCGAGGAGGGGATACACGTGACTACGGCGTCCGTCCGGCCTTGTTCTTATTACCTAATAATAATTTTTTTTTTCCTCACTTTAACTAAGCCTGGCGCTACCTTTCCACCAACCAAATGACGCCAGATTTTTTTTGTGTGCTTTGGGGAGGTAGGCAAACCATTTGGCATAAAAAGTAATCCTGATCACATTACCTTTTTTTTATTTATTTTTCCCACCCCATAACTCCCACATCCACCACGCGAATCCTGCCAGGTCGACGTCTTTATGCTTAGAATGCTCCAGGTAAGCTGATAAATCATTTTTATGAATGATCAAATTACCTTGCCTTTTCGGTTGTCAGCTCTCCGTCCATATAGGTACCTACCTAAAAACGTGTAAGTAATTGTCGAGGAAAACAGGCGTTTGAAAAACTAGTAGCTTAAAACAGTCTAGCTGTTTAAGTTTAATCATAAGGTTTACCTATTGATTTGTTCAGCGATTTTTATTTCTGACAGACATATTATGTAGTTAGCCCCGAGGCTTTTGCTACTTCACCGGGCATAGAGGCGAGCAGAGCTCCAGCCTATATAAATGGTTTAAACACTACAAACTAAGCTACCTGCGCAAGAGGGCGTCCCCTGTAGGACTTGGACCTCGGCTCAGGGCGGTCGCTGACGGGGAGATTGAGGGATTATGGCTTTTAGTTTCTTTTCGTAGGTGTACGCAGGGCCGTTTAAAACCATTTCGAGGCCCTTGGGCAATATTAATGATAGGACCTTTTAGCATGAAAAACACTGTAACAACCCGTGAGAAGGGGGCCTTGGGCACAGCTTAGTTCTTACTATTTAAATCCTTAGCCGGGATGTAGGTATGTTAAGAATTTATCGGTTTTGAAGTGTATTACAAGTGAATAGAGTTCAAAATTATGTGATCAGTATGTCTGAAACAGCAATGCAGCATGAAGATATTATACATCTATGTTTTGCAGATTGCTCTGTGTTATCTAAGTGAAAATATATACAAATGTTCTTATTTTATTTACAGGGTGGTCTCACCACGGTATTTGACTTGTTACTAGTCAAGGAGATGGTTCGCGAATGCTTCAAACGCCGACCGAATCACGGACGAAGACAGATTCTCATGCTAGTCATAGCCAACAGTCTGTCAATCGTCATTCTCTATGGACTCTTCTCTGAATACATGTACACAAGGGAGAAGCTTCACTGGGGTCTCAAAGATTATACCACGTATTCAGCAGTTAGCACAACTATATCGTTCGTAGGCTCATTTTTGGGCATTGCCCTTTGGCAGAAGTTGTTCAAGTTTGGCGATTTAGTAGTGGTTCAGATGGCATTCTTGGGTGCGATCATGAATTATGTTATCAAGGCGTTTGCGGTTACTTCGTGGCATATGTACTTTGGTGAGTGTTCTTCTAATTATATCTGTATGTAGTCACATTAATAATTGCCACAGAATAAATTCGCATTTGATTATATAGTATATACCTACTATTGCTCATGTGGCAGCGGCTTATGTATTCCTATTTATTATCAAAAGTCCAAACCCTTCGTAATTACTTTTATTGGTATTAGAGGTTATTCTGCCATAATATTAAATTAGTTTACTTAAATATGAGGCATTATGAGTTATACCGCTTCTCAAATAGCAACTTGAAGGTTCTATCTTACTGGAACTTATTGAAACTAACATCTGTAAAGATCAAATACTGTCAACATTATTCTTAGCTACGTAAGTAGGGTTGCCATCACCTGAATTGCAGATGCCGGACAAACACGGCATATATCCCGGACATTTGGGTGAAATATGATTTTTTCACTGGACATTACTGAAAAATATTATTTAATTTTTATTTATTTATACTGCTTGTTATTAAAATATAATTTATAAAAAATGGTTTTCCCCTGACAACAAAAGTGACACTTTTTATAAACCTATGCCTGAGGGCCCCCGGACGCCCTTCAAAGTTCAAACTTGGACAAATCTCAAACGGATGGCAAATATGTTTAAAAGATTAAGATTTGTTACACATTGTGCTGAATTTACATTATTATTTATATTGATTACTTTTTATTATTATTTTTAACTTAATATATTATTCATTGACTTAATTAAAAAAAATTTGATAACCAAATCAAGCGATCGTGGTAGTAAATCACGATCGCTGACAAATTATTTATGATATAATATGTATTATGCATGTATTTAAGTACATATTACCTATATTATAATAATTCAATACTGTTGGATGTTATCTATTCTTTACAGTAAGTGCACCTACCATGTTTTTTCTCTGCCAATGGTTGACTGATAGGAAATGCCTCTAGCAATAAGTAGATACGCCGCTGTACTACTATGTACAAGAAGTTTTAAATAAATAATGCGCACTACAACATTTTATTTTACATAAAGAATAAAATCTTGTGACTTTTTCATATTATGTTATTGGCACAAGTCCCAAATAGGTATTAGCATACGACTACTATAGGTACCTACTTTGAGTTGATTGTTGGTGTTATTTTGTCAATGTCATTGTCATTTCCAAATTTGGATACAAAATTGACTATACAATGTAAGTTTATTATAATTAGGTTGATGCTCTAAAGATTAGGTACGTAATTAATAATCAATGCCCATACTTGTTTGAAACGATTAGTCAGAAGATGGAAATTAAATTTAAGTTTAATTAAACAATGGAGAGAAATATTCTTATGTACTTTTTTGATGGTTTGTCAGTAAAAACGTAAGAATTATGTAATTTAAAACTTTTGAAAGACGCACATGCGCACGCGCACCTCTAGTCTAAGTCAAAGTCAAAGTCAAAAATTCTTTATACAAATAGACACATTTAAAATATTTTAAATCATGTTCTTATGATGCGTCCCATTCTTTTACTACCACCAGTTCTTGACGTGGCAACTCTGAGAAGAACTGGCAAGAAACTCAGAGGAATCCTTTTTTTTAAATAAATTATATTTTACAATGATTAATAAAGCAGTATTGTTTCAGAGCAACTCATTCCCAAGCAGTTTTGTCATTAACATAATCAGAAATTTTATAATAAGCCTTTTTACATAATTTATCTTTGACATATCGTTTAAACTTGTTTGTTGAAAGATCTCTTACATTATTAGGAAGTTTGTTGTAGAAGCGCATACATTGCCCCATAATAGAATTGCTTATTTTGTGGAGACGTGTAGCATGTAAAACGAGATTATGCTTAGATCTAGTATTAACATTATGAGTGTCGCTTTTTTTCTTAAAACTATCTATATTCTTATGAACATATAAAAGGTTTTCATAGACATATTGTGATGCGACTGTAAGAATATTAGTCTCTTTGAATTTCTCCCGTAGGGAAACCCGCGGACCAAGTTTATATATAGACCTTACAGCTCGTTTCTGTAGTACAAAAATGGTGTCAATGTCCGCACAGTTTCCCCACAGAAGAATTCCATAAGACATTACGCTATGAAAATAACTAAAGTAAACCATTCTAGCAGTATCCAAATCAGTGAGTCGTCTCATAGTTTTAACAGCATAGGCCGCAGAGCTAAGTTTTCCTGATAGTTTCGCAATATGTGGGCCCCATTGCAATTTGGAGTCAATATTTATTCCCAAAAAGACAGTTGACTCCACTGGCTCCAACCGAAAACCATTTATTTGCACATTCGTATCAATTTGTTTCACATTAGGTGTAGAAAATTTAATAACTTTGGTTTTGTTTTCATTTAAAAGTAGATTATTAACATTAAACCAATGGAATACCTTCGAGATTGCATTGTTTACTTCGTCATAGCTGCGTAGCTGTCTACTTATTTTAAATGTCAAGGATGTATCGTCAGCAAACAATACTATCTCATGATTATTTCCTACATAGTAAGGTAAGTCGTTTATATACACCAAAAACAAAAACGGTCCCAGGATTGAGCCTTGCGGGACGCCCATGGATACAACAGAGCCTGGTGATATTTTGCTGTTTATATCAACCTTCTGAATTCTATTGCCCATGTAAGAAATCAGAAGATTGAGAGCCTGGTTCCTAATGCCATACCGGTGTAATTTCCTGACAAGAGTGTCATGGTGAACGCAATCAAATGCCTTAAACAGATCACAGAAAATACCTAAGGATTCCTGCGAATCTTCCCAGGCCGCGAATATCGTTTTTAACAATTCAGTTCCCGCATCTATGCTTGAGCAACCCCTCGTAAACCCAAACTGTTTTTTGTGTAATAAGTTAAATTTATTAAAATGTCTGAGCAACTGTCTAAGAATTATTTTTCAAAAATTTTGCTCAGAGTGGGCAATATAGAAACAGGTCGGAAATTCGAGGGATCAGTGCTATCACCGGATTTAAATAATGGTATAACCTTACTATGCTTCATCAAGTCAGGAAATACACCACAATCAACACAACTATTAAATATGTATGCTAGGTAAGGCGCTATTATTTCAATAATATTAGATACAAATTTAACAGAATGATCCCATAGGTCTTTAGTTTTTTTCTTCTCTATGGTATTGAAAGCATTAACTACATCTTTATAGTCTATTAAATTAAAACTAAAATCGGTAACGCATGCAGAAACACTTTATTTTAATAGCGCCTCAGCAGATATTGAAGATGAATTTAGAGTTTTAGTTGTTATTAGAGGTATGTTAGTGAAGAAATTCTCAAACTCAGTTGCAACTTCCATATCTGCCGAAATATTATCATTTTTTATTTTTAAATTAAAATCTCTATTACAATTTATAGCCTTACCTGTTTCATTATTAATAATATTCCATATTTCTTTTATTAGATGAGTTTCTAGGTATTAAAAACTCCATTCTCTATAGCGATATGATCTGATATATTAATAATACTACTCGGACAGCGTTTACCACAATAAACGCCCTGGGTCCTACGCAAGTAATGTGGGTCTTAGGAACTGTAATTTCATGACATCGAGTCAATATACCCTAGTAACTTGGCTGTCACGTGACCTTTTCATTGCGGGATCCATCTAGGTGTCCCGAGCCCAGCCTGAGCCTTTTTTTTTTCGCCGTCGAATGTGTAGGTTGTTCTCGCCCTCTCCATAGCGTGGTATGCTATAGTCATACCACGAAGAGAGGACCCTACACCTCAAAACCCCCCGGACACTCCTCCGTCCGCCGTTGGTGAGGGCCGGGTACGCGAGGCAATCCTAGCCTAACAGCTTAGAGCCGCTGTTGGTCCTGTCTTACAGGAGATACCCTGGCGGGAGTGTGGGAAGGATTAAAAAAGATACCACGGGACTTAAATCCACTTTTTTTTGTTTCAGCTGCGGGTATATCGCTATTCAAAGGTTTATCAGCGCCACTTATCAGATCGTTTCTTACGAAGGTTCTACCCATAGTGGACATAGTAAAAGTGTTCGCCCTATTGTCGGCTATCGAGGGACTGATTCCTCTTATCTCGCCGCCTTTGTACAATGTACTGTATGAGTACACAATAAGCGTGTTCCCTGGAGCTATGTATTTGTTGAGTGCTGCTATTACTGTGGTATGCGTCGGGTTAATAGGGTAAGTTGATATTTTTTTTATATATTACAATTAGCTTTCAAAGCGTAGCGTGAAATAATTTTTCAAATCGCTCAAGTAGTTTTGGAACCTTTTCAATAGAAACAAACAATCAAACCTTTCCTCTTTATAATATAAGATAGTAATTACTATCTGTCCAACACAGTTCCATGGTATTTTATACTCATGTACCATTTTTTTCGGGGGTACGTTGCATCACAGCGCCGGCATATATAGGATTCATCATCATCAGCCCGTACAACGTCCACTGCTGAACATTGGCCTCCTCCCGAGGGTGGGTTTTGCAATAGGCACCACCCTTGGGAGACGGATTGGTGACCGCAGTATTATGTTGTAATACACAGGGAAACGCTGCTGCCCGTTCCCTGGTATACGCTTGTTATAGATGATGTTATAACAATCGGGACCAACGGCTTAACGTGCTTTCCGAGGCACGGAGGGTAGTCCCTCAACCACACCAGATCCGGAAAGAAATCTTAGAATTTACACAAAGATTTCTTGTCCGGTGTGGGGATCGAACCCACGACCTCCGAGACTTGAAGCGAGCCAAATACCGCTACGCTACGGAGGTTGTCATATAGGATTAGCTCACTGCATTATTTGCAAATCATACGACGAGGAGAAGACCAAAAAAAATACTTCATGATACTAACCATTGTAGCAGAGCCAGTATAACGCGAGGAAAACAACGGGATGTGGCTTATATAAATAATAATACTAAAATAATAATCGCATTAATTCTAAGAATAACTTCCTTATGGATTTGGTTTTTTTTAAATCAAGATCAAATAATAAATATGTATAACTGCTATCTGCGTTCTGCACTTACCCGCTGAAATCTCTCGATTCGATCGAGTGTATTTTTTTTCACCAAGGACATGCATAATATCTAAAATAAAAAAATAGACTAACATGATCTATTTAGAAAATGACCTCTACCTTTATTATGGTCAAGTAAAATATCACAAATAAATAAAAACTGGTCGTATGCGAGTCGGACTCGCGCACGGAGGGTTCCGTATCATTTTCAAGCGTCTACCTGTCGTCGTATGTTAATATCGAACAAAAAAGGGCAAAAAACAAGTTTGTTGCATGGGAGCCCCACTTAAATATTTATTTTATTTTTATTATTTGTTGTTATAACGGCAAACGAAATAAATCATCTGTAAAAATTTTGACTGTCTAGCTATCGCATTTCTTGACATACAGCCCAACAGAAAGACAGCGAAGTCTTAGTAAATAGGGTCCCGTTTTTATCCTTCGGGCACGGAACCCTAAAAAATAACAATTACCATAAAAAGTTGTATAATCTATTTTTATCGAAACCAGATTCCTAATAACACAGGTTATGTCTATATGCGCCATAATCAATAAAGCCTTATTAGCTGCAAAAAATATACGTTGCACTTACTTTTGTTTAATTGGTTTCTGGTGGAATCTTGTCATACTGTTTACTTATGTTATAAATATCCGAAGCGGTTAAACTGCTTAGCGGCTTTAGCGGCTATTACTTATTTATTTGATTATTCTTTGTTGATCAAACATATGTGGTTTTGTTACTGCAAATAGGCCAAGGGCGAGGAATTCGGATTTTTTCGAGTTGAGTCTTAATATTATACCTATTATCTAGATTTCGGCCTGGCTACATAATGTGTCCAATACACATAATGTAGCCAGGCCGAACAACAGTCCTACAAACAGTAGTCAGGAGACTACTGTTTGTCGTTTCAACAACATGCCCGTAATAATTTTAGCTCCCCCGATGGCAATTTAATTTTTATACTTTAACGACCGAAAACGGTCTTTGTGAAGAGGTATTACTGTTAGTTGACAAGAAGGGCCAGCAAGGCGCCAGGCCTTCTGGGCCCCCACACCGCCCATGCCTTACGCCGCCTCTGTTTGTAACAAAAATTAAAAACTACGGGACCGATTTAAAAATATATATTTTGCTGTTAGAAAGCTGGGTTCTAGAGTAATTACATAGGCATAATATATATTATGGCGAGATTTTTACGGTAACGGGAGTTACGTAACATAAGTCTACTTAATAACTTAATTTAGTTTGGAACTCCGTCATCTTTCGAAATTGACATTGTAGACATGGGCATGGGCGCAGACTATACATGAATATGAAACACGATTACGCCGATAAAACTGCGTGGGATAGCTAGCTAGCATTATAAATACTTACTGTATGTATAGTAGATACATATACAAGCATGAGCAAAGCAACAAAGTATAGTTCTTACTTAGACTTCCTCCCGACCATTAGTTTGCAAAGAAACCTTCCGATGCACTCGTAAACCCGAAATCCGAGAGGCCGCGAAACTGTAAAGAGCGACAGTTGCACAAAACCCCCTAAAATACTAAAAGTTATAATCTCTCAATCCCATCGTCAGCGACCGCCCTGAGCCCTCTTGCGCAGGTTGCTTAGTTTGTAGTTCTTAAACCATTTATTAAGGCTGGAGCTCTGGTCGCCTGTATGACCGGAGAAGTTGCCTCGTAGCTCCGTCCGCTTAGGGAAATATGAAAAGCAAGTAACAAGTATAATTTACGGCTGTATATTATAACCATTATAACCTTATTCCCAGCAGTCTACACAAAAAATACCAGCTGAGTCATCTGATTGCTATAATTGTAGCCAAGTTATACCTATAACGCATTTTTTGCATGTCTACCTAGTCTACGAACTGATGCTTTATTACGTCGATATATTTATATATCTTCCGTACCAAGAGTTTGGTATTCAGTGGTTACGGCAGATGCTTCTGAGACCAGGTATGCTGGGTTCGATTCCCAGCCGGGAAAATTATTTACGTGAACGACAGCTAAATTGTTCCAAGTCTACTTTGTGTACTAGTACTTTGTGTCCGTGAGTTGAATGTTTGCAAAGTGCCTCGCAACACTCTTTCTTCTTTAAAAAACACCTCAATACGTTATTTAATTTTACAATGGGTTCTAGGGTAAACCTGCAATTGGCTTTATTTAATAAAAATATCCAAATTATATTGCGTGTATCAAGTTAAATAAACTCATTGTAGGTACCTATTGAGTGCAATCTTAGCTTATTGATAACGTTAACAATTACATTATATAAATTTTAAGTTGTTTACGGTACAATAATTTGTCAACATGGACAACTTGTAGCTATAATTATTGGAAATCCGAGTCACCCATGATGGATAGGAATAAGAAAAATACTCGTTCTGATTTGGAATGCCTTACTTTTTATTCCTAACTAACTAACTATGTTTGGTAAAACAAATTATAGTCACTTTTTTTTAGAAAAAAACTGCTAATTAAATAGCAGATTTTATACTGTTATGAAACAAACGTTTTTCTTTCGTAAACAAGTGGCTAGATGGCCCGAATTATGTTACAATAATGATTATTTATGAAAGAAAGTATTTGCTTTTATGAAACGGACCTAAATATAATTTCAGTTGATAAAACTAGATGGCTGTTTTCATTAAATTTGGATTTTTATATTGCGGTGTAGTAAAACCATTCGTAACCGTACATTTAAAACGATTTGAAAGGTGTGCCAGTTACCAGTGTGTTATTGTTAACGTATATATTTTTGTTTCAGGTTCGTTCAGTTCTATAGGCGGAATGTGACGACACCTTACCAAATATTAGAAGAAGCCACTCGGACCATTTAGGTTGCTATAGTTGGGCATCGAAGACATCGTTTCGACTTTAAGGATGTGCCTGCAATTGTATAAGTAGCTATTTTAACACCTTTGGCCACAACCTCCCTTTTGGGATAATTAAGTTAAATTACATATATTATTACTTAGTTCTTCTACAAGTCCAAGAAGTGTTTCAAGGCTGTAAAAATGAAATCTTCATAATTCTAATTTTATCATAATGTGAATACACGATTTTCATGAAGTTTGCTTAGTTACGTACCTATTGGTATAAAATAACGTATTTTTGCATTCTAACTTTGAATGAATGCTTTTTTTATGGCTACGAGCCGGCCTTACGCTCCGCAACATTCGCTCCTAATAGGGTTTAGTTTCACAAATTTACATTTACCTATGTATTGACGGGGCTAATCTTGCAGGGCATATAGAATCATAACCGATTTTTTCAGTAAAGCCGCCGAATGATTTATTACGGTCGTTTAGATTTTCTTTGTATTTGATATAAAATCTTATCGTAAGGTTTTCTGTTTCATCGTTTTAGAATAGTTTAGATATAAACATAAAGCTTGTTTCCCAGTAGAGATCAGCCCAGTGCTTCATTCATTACTGCCCAAGTATTAGACTGAGTGCCTTATAGCTATATGTATAGAATACTTCGACAAAATGTAGAAATTCATTTTTTTTATTTGGCCAATACTCGGCCGGTCACAACTTTTGTGTTAATGATGACTCTTATTTTGTTGCCATTTTTTTAGTATAGAATTTGTGTAAACTATACTAATACCTACTAATCTGGAACGCCCACTATAACTAAAACTCGAGCCAAAAGAGAAGTACTTCTTCTGACAGCGTTCTTTTCTTAGAATGAGATACAAAAAGCGTGCCACGGCATTAGGCGACGTGTATAATAATAGAAATAGGGATAAAAAAGTACTTAATCAGATGTTTTTTTCATCAAAGCCAAACGATATTGAAGTGTCTAATATAATTTATTTCTAAATAGTTTGCGTGAGATACACTTCCAAAGTGGTAAATTCTGTCCCCCCCCTGTAACTTCTAAAATAAGAGAAAGAGAAAACTAAAAAAAATATATGTATGATGTACTTACATTACCATGCAAACTTCCAACGAAAATTGGTTTGAACGAGATCTAGTAAGTCATTTTTTTTAATACGTCATAAATCGTAAACCGCAATTTACCTTTCATTCAATCAACTCAAATATAAAATTAAAAAAAACATTTTATTTCTTAAACATACGCTTTTTTTATTCTTGATATCAAAAACAGGGAGGCACTTGAAACTGGAACGGAATCCTTCGTGAGGGAGTCCGACTCGCACTTGGCCGGTTTTTTCATATATTAGCATCGGTCTAGGTTGACATTAACAAGTCGTAAGAGGGATTGCCTAAAGCATAATTTGAGTTCTCTTTCGGCTCACGTTTTTACAATATTATTGATGGAAATGGACCATTCGTCATGTATAGGTTTAAGGTTATATGCAAATTCCTTGTCTTTTCTATATTTATATTTAAAAAAATTGACGTTATAACTCCCAGGAATACAACCCTTCTCCTGCTACGCCTGTAACGTTAGCATGACTTGCATGCAATTCGTAATAATTTGTTTACTATTATTTGTTACTGTTATTGGATTTTTGTTAAGTTTCAGCTATTGTTACTTTTGGACGTTGTATTTGTCCGTAACTGTAACTTGTAACTTACGTAACCAGTTACAAGAGAAGATTTTTCTTTCACTGTTTGGTAACTAGTTGTGAGAGAAGAATTATTTTTCCATATTTGTAACTTTTTGTAACCAGTTACGAGTGGTTTTTCTTTTGCTGTTTGGTAACTAGTTGTGAGAGAAGAATTATTTTTCTATTTTTACGGGTCTAAATTTGCTTCCAATCAATAGTAACAAGAGCGACGTCGTCTCCTATGCATAGTTAAAAAAAAAACCACGAAGGGGATGGCGATGGGGTATTTGTTATTGGATTTTATTGTTTTGTTGAACTTATACGATATATACGCGCAGACGCATATAAAAATGAAATAAAATTTAAAATTGTTTTGCTCTCAACTCAGAACTTGACATATGTAATCCGAGATAGGTGTCATATAAATCCGCAGGAGTTATATATCTGACCACTAAAGTGATTTTTACAAATGCTATCTAAAAACAATATAAAGCTGAAAAATAATCGAAAATGGGATCTTGTTCCGTTTTTTTGTAGTAGAATTTGACAATTATTACTTGGTATAGATTATATACCACGTAGGTATCAAATTCCTATTATATACCTAAAATAATTAGTAAATATATATTTAATCTAAATTAATTAATTTCATATAAAATATTATATGAAAAATGTGATAACTCCAGAATGCAATATTAGTGTTAGTAAATCAAAAGTTGCCTTAATACTAAAGATATTTTTATAATATATTGTGATACATTTAATTAGATACTTATTTTATGAGTTAAGTAAAGTGTTTTTACTAACAAACTACAAAGGTCAACGAGAAATGTTGTTTTAAGTAAAAATATAACACCATAATTTACCATTAATTTTACCTGTGTGTTTTTCATCTACCTAATCGGCTGACTGATGAGTGATGACTGACTTAAATATAATGTTGTTTGTGTATATTGGAAGGGGTCCTTTGGTGGTTTGAAAACGTTTGAACCTCTTAGGTGGCGCTGTTATCGTAATCTAGAATTTACACCCAAGCTAAGAAAATGAATTATTTATTAACTTACTTAGATATTATGATAGGTATGTTAGAGGGTGTCTTTGTATTGAGATACCAATCGACCAACTTTTTATTACGTTTTTATTAACTACCAACTCTATTATACAAAATATGCCATAACATTTACTTAAAACTTTAAGTTACTTCGATCTAGAAAGTTAAAAAACAATTAGTCTCTCAATTTCACAGGCAATTTCTTCACGAACGTCATCACAATACAAGATACTATCAACTGTTAAAAGGATTAGTATATACTTTGAAAGCAACATCTATAATAGAGTCTATAAAAGGCTTGATTACACCTACCGAGTAGAGTGGCGAGACAGTGCCCTCGGCCGAGCACTCGGTATTTATAAACACATTACCGAGAGCTAGGCCGAGCGCTCGGCCTAGCAACAGGCCGAGACAATCACTCGGACCCCATTCTATTTACTAGGACGAGTAATCACCTCCCCGCTTCCCCGCACTGTCTCGCTTTGTCACTCGGTCGGTGGATCTAAACAGCAATCGGCGACCGCTCGCCACTCGGTGCGTACACGTCACGTCATTCCGATCCATGTTAAGCCTCAGTTGTCCTTGCACTTCTTCTATTAACTAAACTGTCTCGCCACAATATCAAAAATACGTGTGAACACTCACTCGGCTACAGCACTGTCTCGGTCGAGTTACATTTTACTGTCTCGCCACTCTACTCGGTAGGTGTAATCAAGCCATTATGAATGGAAGGTTGCCGCAACACAATGACATTGCTTCGCGGAATATGCAAAACATAGCTAACATCTTGTCATATAAAGGTCATAAATATTGTGATAAATAAAAGAAGTTAAAAATATTGCATATTTGTTTTATTGGTAATGTCTTACAACTAGCTACAGAATAGCACTCGGTTGTAGCCAAAGATTTGGTTCTAAACATGTCAACATTATCAATATACAATATCATCTTTCTAGAGTTTGAACTGAAGTTTTTTTTTATGGCAAATGTAATGTGAACCTATTCTACTTATAAAAATAATCATCACAGATTATGAATTTATCTCTATAAAATGAAAATATGAGTGGGCCTGTACATAATCAAATTTGTTAAGAGCCAAATATTGCTTAGAAATGATTGTATAACAATGTAAATAAAGTATTTTGTACGTAAAATGAGATTCACAACTTTAAAAGCGTATTTAGTGTTATCGTTTCATTATTCCATTAATTTGGCGATTAAAATGTATTACTTACTTTGGTACTTTATTTATTAAACATGTCACGTGGGACAAATAATGTAACAGCATAGAATTACTTCAAAGCACTGCTGTATAGTAACTGTAGCTAAATTAGGCAGTTAAAATAGGTATGGGATTACAACTCGGCTAGTGCAACTAACTTTATTCTACTGTATCAAAACTGCGATATTTATTATTAGTTAGCGGGAATTAGGCGGACCATGCAGTATTCCGCTTAAGTAACAAATAAAACTTTAAACTCCGGGTCATATCTGCGAATCCTTGTTGTAATATGGCCATAATGTTAACACTAAATACGATTTAGGATTAGGACAATCTCACTTATATATATTGAATGAATGGTTAAACTTTATTATAGCAATTAAACTTTAAACTGTCCAACATTTCAAAAAAACAATCCTTTATCAGATTAACTATAAAAATTTAAGATTTGAATCTTGCACTACCAATTATATTGATAGAAAAATCGTCTTATAAAATAGTGACATGTTATATTCTATATTATAAAATTTAAAGTGAGCAACTTTATAATAAAGATCACAGATTTGCCACTTAGTTTTAATTTTGTTTAAATTTCAAATCAAATGTCTACCTAAACTTAGGTATGGATGTAGCAAAGTTAACCAACGAAAACGAGTTATTACAAATCTAATAATCAGAAAACAAACTTACCCTAATTAATAAAAAAGTATGTTAACATAAGTACAACAAGATGATGTTGTGTTAATAGCAATGGAACTTATGCAAAATCATGTTAATTCTAACTGAATGCACTTAATAATAATAATAGTATACCTAAAATACTTGTCAATTAATATACAGTCTTTTGATGAGGCGAAAAAAATTAAGGTAGGCCTATTCCTAAGATAAGGAACAAAAATTCGGTTTATCAATCACTTAGTAGTCTGGGAATTGTGTCGCATAAGCACCACTGTTTTATACACACGCGCACCACCGTTGTATAAAAAAAACAACATATTCACTTTCCTGTCCGTGTTCTCGAGTGAGAAATATCAAGAAGTCCATCTTAAATCTACCACTCTTCTTCAGGCTCCAGGCCTTGGTCTGCCGTTGTCGTGGCATTGTTGAAATCCTATGGAACACAAAGCAAGGCATTAGTTTATGCAATTATTTATTATGTAAACATGCGGAATGCTGACACAATATTTTACTAGATTCTCCTCCAAGCATTTTCACCAGCCCAACTTCATAATTAAATATAATACGCTATCTAACACTGAAAGGTTTTTTCAAATCGGACCAGGAGTTCTTGAGATTTGCGCCTTTATGCAAACAATCTCTTCAGCTACATATTTTAGCACAGACATAATACTTTAACTATACTCGTATTTGGCTTATACAAAATTATAAAATTGTGATAAAGTTTAAAATAGTAGGGATTCCTCAGAACTTTTTGCACCTAGCCCTGTTCCTGAGATTAGCACATTCAAGCTAACAAACCCTTAAGCCTTTATATACTAGTATAGTCTCCAATATCCTTAAATTTTTTTCATGATAAATGTTTAAAATAAATGATAGCCAATCTTTTGATATTATATTTTTGACTACAGTATATTATTAAAAAAATGTAATTATAACTTACGTCATCCGTCTAATGTTAGCATACGTAAAAAGAAAACAGTTAACTTTGATTATGCTATTCGTAATTTTTTATGAAAACGTCTAATACAGGGCCCATATTTCCATACTTTATCTTAGATGCGAATATATCGAATGAATAAAAAAAACGGAGATATCACTTACTCGAATATCACTGCCTCCATATTTATTGCCCTTATAAGTGGCGGTTCCACCACTTTGTAAGAAGTCAGGCACAGTCTGATCAGCCTGCTTTAAGATCTTTGCCAAGTCGGCGGATAGTGCTACATCCTGAAAAGTTGAAGGATTAGTGTTTATAATATTTTATTCTTTAGTCAACACACATACATACATTCACGCCCCTTTCCCATAGAAGCAGGCAGAGACCACTTCCTTCCATTTGATACGATCTAGAACTAGCACTTTTGCCTCTTCTACATTCATCAATCTCCTCATGCATGTCCTTCAGTTTAGGGTAAAATAACCTGGCCTTTCTTAGTCAACAGTGCTTCAAATAACATTGTTTGATCCCATACATAATACAAATATGCGTCAGAATAATCGAATGTTTTTTTTTTGTTAGTTGAATTCAGAATAAAAAAAATAGACAACTATTAGAATTCCAACCTGCCAGTTAAGGCCCTAATGCCTTAACCAGTTACTAAGGTAATCCATAATTGTCGAAATGTATATTTATTTTTATACAAATGTATTTGTTTGTGTTACATTTTTTTTATGTAACTTAGTTCACGCATAATATTATATTGTGAAGTATTCAAATGAATTATGATGTATTGTAGTTTATTTGCAAAATGGAAAGATATTTTAAGTACTTTGGTAAATAAAACATAGTAGAAGTTTTATGCTTACCGTATCAGAGTCATAGAAAGAAACAGCCTTTCCTCTGTTACCAACGCGGCCGGTTCTACCGATTCTATGCACGTACTCGTCGATGCTCTTTGGGAGGTCGTAGTTCACGACTATATCCACGTTCTTAATATCTGTTATGTGCATAAAAGAATGCATGTATAATGTTAATATTTAATGTATTGGTTTAACACAACGACACTACAAGCTACACTTAAATTCATATATGTTTGATATGTTAAGAATTACTTTATGTTCGGTCCTCGAGTACCGTACGACTACGAGTACTTCAGCAATGATATTGCTTGTTACATTAGTACATTTAGTAGGAAAAATTACTTGATTCTAATAATAAAGAAACATTCCAAAGTTTACTAAATCAACTTCGTAATAAATTGTAAGTGTACACAAACGTCCAAGTGAGAAATAACGAGAAACGCCTAAAGAAGATAAAATTACCGAGTCCTCTCGCGGCCACAGCAGTAGCAACAAGAATACAATGTCTTCCACTCTTGAAGTTATCTAGCGCCTCCTCCCGCTCGCGCTGCATGCGGTCGCCGTGGATAGACGATGTTAACAGTTGCTGCTCAGACAACATAGCTGCTATGAAATCTGCGTTTCGCTTCGTTTCCACAAACACTAGGATGCGCTTGCGATCTGTAAATGAAGTAGTAAGTTAGTTTTATTAAATTGTTATTTACATTAACCTCTTAACTGTGGAGAATGTGGTGTGTGGTCAATACAAAATGTCGATTTTAGGGTCTTCTGTGGGACATAATAAGTTTGAGCCCACAGAAGTGTTGCTGCACATTGTGCTGACATTGTGGCCCCGATATGGGCACGACAATGGTTGAAATATTAATGAAGTTGTAATATATCCTAAAAATAAAATTCCACATGTACAACAAAAACATTATAGCCATGTGGTCCAACCCACTCTGTAATTAATTAATATCCTAAAATAAAACGTAACGTTTTTGTAATTTTAGGTATTAATCCTTTGCCGTGTGGTTTCCGGCTTAGAATAGACCACCCCATGTCCTCCCATGGGTGTCGTAAAAGGCGACAAGGGACATGTGGCTGATGGATGGGCAGCAGCATCTATTAGCTCAAGGTTTACTTCTTACTGCGATTACCAATCCGTCTGCCAAGCGTGGTGATTATGGCAATATCCCTCTACGATCCTGGCTTGCCAAGGTCTGTTAAGAGGAGGCCCATGTTCAACAGTGGACGTAAACGGGCTGTTGATGATGATTGATGAGCTTTTAATCAAGAATCAGAATTAATTTATAGAAAAATGTTCCATTTGTATGTTTAGTCTATTTACGCGAAGGATTTTAATGCGGTATTCACTGTATAATATGGTTAATACCGCGCACAATGTATATAGTAATAACACGAACATATAAATCTTACGTACCATTTTCTTCAATCAACTTTTTCAATTCAGGTTTCTTCTCATACTTGGTGACCTGAACGAATATTTGTTCAACATCGGTACTAGCACCGCCTACGATGCCGACCGCCACGAACAGATAGTTGTTCAGAAATCTGCCGGCTAGATGTTGGATGTCTTCGGGGAATGTTGCCGAGAACATCAGGGTTTGTCTCTGATCCTGTTTAGATAAAGTATAAGTTATATCCTTCTGCCATATAAAACGAGATAATATAACAAAATATTAAATGTTCGACAAAAACGTGTTTATACGTACACATTGCTTCCAGACTAGTAAAAAACCTCTAAACATCGAAATTTATTTTTCAAAACGAATACGCAAGCTGCTTGCCCTTTTGCAGACGCACCACGTCTCTTTTGCATATTCCGTAACTTTTAATAAGCTATAACAAGTTTATCAAGATTACTTACCTCACTTAAACTACCAAACCAGACTAAATTATACGAATATCCATTTCAATAAACTCACCACAGACACCATAGTAGGGTGGTCCATCATCTTCTCGACACTGGGAATAAAGCCCATGTCCAGCATTCTGTCCGCCTCGTCGAGTACCACGAACCGTATACTGTCGAAAGACACTCGGGTGCGAGCTACGAAGTCATGTAGACGTCCGGGCGTCGCTACCAAGATGTGGCATCCTCTCTGTATAAAGAACACAAGTAAATAGTGATCAATTATGTCTTGAATAATTATCGAATAAGTAATGTAATAATAAAACTTATTAATAAAATGTAAAAGTTATATTAAAAAGACGAAGAATATGTTACAAACATGTGTTTCCCACAACAATAATCCTGTGCTTCGAAATTATAAACAGTTATAATGACAAAAATCCATTTGTTTTACTTTATGATGAACAGAAATGATATATTATTATAGCATTGTAATAATTTACTTTAATGCAGTATTTTACTATATAACTTACAGCAATATTGTCGCCTTGGTGACGCACAGCAGTACCTCCGTAAGCGACTGCGATTTTCAAAACTGAGCCATAAGCGAATTTCCGTGCTTCATTGAATATTTGCAATGTCAATTCACGAGTGGGCGAAACTATAACCACCTGTAATAAAGAACCAAGTCATTTAAGGACCGCGTCATTCAATGCGGACGGCGGGAGTAGCGAACTCCGCGACAACGTAGGCATGAGCGTTTGCACTGTTATATATTATTATGATAGCTAGGTATTATTAGTACTAGATTATTATGTAAGTCTATATTTACCTGAGGTTGTGCACAACCAGACGGTCCGACTATGAGTTCACGTGAATCTTGCAGAAGTATGTTTATGATCGGCAACAGGAACGCCGCCTAGAAACGAGTACTTTGTTTTATTTATGTATATGTTTATATTTATGTATTTGTTTATAATTAACTGTTATTACAGATTAGATAAATATGAAGTGACTATATATTATTATATAATTAGGAACTAGAAATGTGACTACAATTTGAGGCCTTTAACAAATTCTTTAGCTTGACTCTCAGTAAAAATAACACTATATATAGTTACTAATACTAATATTTTAATTTCTAATTCATCAAATATATTTGATATCAATTGCAACCTAAACAAGATATTTATTGATACAATGTTAAGGTCTGGTGCTCTCTCCAACCGGGAGCATGTGGCATTTTGCCATCTGTATTACCATTTAGTAATGTCACTTAGATCTACAGTACTTCAGACAACCTGCTCATACTTACAGTTTTTCCCGAACCAGTTTGAGCACATCCCATGAGATCTCTGCCTCCCATGATAATAGGAATGGCGTGTTTCTGAATAGGCGTTGGCTTCTTGTAACCCGCCTTCAGTATGTTATCAAGTACATACTTCCGTAAGTTAGCAGTTTCAAAGCTATCGATGGCTCGTGGCACATTCTCACCACTAACCTGCAAATACAAATAATATTGTTTTATAAAAATCCTGCGGCCCGCCCCGGCTTCACACAGGTGGCTTTTTATAGCCTATGTTACTCAGGGATAATGTAGTAATAATCCGTTCAGTAGTTTAGAGTTTATTCAAAACAAATATGTATACAAAAATATAAAAAATAAGCACTTTTCTCTTTATAATATTAGTAGATAATAGAATGGAGCGAGGCATTATGTAAAAATCATCATCAGCCCATATAACGTCTATTGCTGAACATGGGCCTAAGAAATGGAAGAATTTACACAACATTTCTTATGAGGCGTGGGGATCGAACCCACGACCTCTGACGAAATATTGTTGCAATTAAATTAAGACATTTGCCCACCTTTAAATTATAGTAATAATTGTAAAAGAAAGAAATAAATTGACCATAATTTTGGTGATATCAAGTTGGTGAAAAAAGAAAACAACTAAATATGGCATGTTATCTATATATATAAAACAAAGACGGGTTTGTTACAACATTTATAACTCGAGATCGGCTGGATCAATTTTCATGGTTTTTGTTTCGTTGGATTTGTCTACGCCCTGAATAGCAGAATACATTTTAAAAACAAAAGAAAGTCGTGTTAGTTACACTATTTATAACTCAAGAACGGCTGAACCGATTTGGCTGAAAATTGGTAGGGAGGTAGCTAAGAACTGGGAGAAGGACATAGGATACTTTTGGGTAGGGGTAGGGTAGGGTAGGGGTATGGTAGGGTAGGGGTAGGGTACGGTAGGGGTAGGGGTAAGGTAGGGGTAGGGTAGGGTAGGGGTAGGGTAGGGTAGGGTAGGGGTAGGGTAGGGCAGGGGTAGGGTAGGGCAGGGGTAGGGTATAAAAGTCCACCCGTGCGAAGCCGGGGCGGGCCGCTAGTCTATATATATAAAAGAAAGTCGTGTTAGTTACACTATTTATAACTCAAGAACGGCTGAACCGATTTGGCTGAAAATTTGTAGGGAGGTAGCTAAGAACGAATATAAATATATAATATAAATAAAAATAAATGAATTGAATTGAACTGGGAGAAGGACATAGGATACTTTAGGGTAGGGGTAGGGTAGAGGTAGGGGTAGGGTAAGGGTGGAGTAGGGGTAGGGTAGGGTAGATGTAGGACACCGCGTAGATTTTGAGGCGGTACGAAGTTTGCCGGGCCAGCTAGTAATAAAATAAAACTTACTTTGACAGCAATGCAATCAAACTTATCAAAGTTGATGCCTGAGCTGATAGAGTTGCCAAAGAGTACATTCTCGTCTTCAGTAGGTTCTGGCGGCACGTAAGTCACTGGCGGTTTCTTTGGCTCGCCATCCTCGCCAATCTCGGGCGCGTCTCCATTGTCCCTCCCTCCGTCATGTCCGTCCCTGCCGCCGCGGCCCCCGCGACCTCCGCGACCTCCACGACCTCGGCCGCGGTCACCCCGGTCCCTGTCGCCGCCGCGACCGAAGTCATCACCATCATCACCTTAACAAATTAAAATGCCATTACTATTACATGTTCAAAATAACTATTATTTACAATAATTGTGTTTGATCCGCAAACAAGAAACTCTATAAATAGTTTCTTATAAATATATTACTTTCCATTATACCTTATTTTTGTACTAGCTTCCCGCGCGCGGTTTCACCCGCGTAACTCCCGTTCCCGTGGGAACTTCATAATTAAATATAGCCTATGTCACTCAGGGTGAATGTAGCTTTCTAATGGTGAAAGATTTTTTTAAATAATTTTTGAATTTATTTATTACAAACATACTATGGAGGGAAGATTCGTATTTTTATCTAAATGGAATGTGTTACTGAAAAACCTTCTCATTTATTGGTGACCAACCCACCAATAATTTTACACCTGGTAGTAATTGCAAATCTTATAATAATATGTTTGGTAATGTCAACAACACATGTAGGAATAAGGAATATAACACACATGAATATACATAATAAACAATACATTATTCAATAATCCTTGAGGATAGCTTCTCACTTCAAACTGTGACTGCTATATAGCAGAGGTTTCCACAGTTTTATCAGGAATAACATAAATATAAGTAGAACATTTGATAACATAATTATTATAATGAAGTGGGTTCAACAGCTATTTTTAAATAAAATAATTTAATACTAATATATATATCATGCCATACTTTTATTTAACTTATTCTCGGGTCAAGTGATTCAGATCAGTTTACAAAAAACGGGTAGGAAAATTATAATTACTATATTCAATAGACATAAAATAGTCACCATTACCATTTTCGTAGTCCCGATCTCTACCAGGTCCACCGCCACGGCCGCCTCTACCGCCACGACCTCGTCCTCCACCCCTACCGCCGCGACCTCGCCGATCGCCAAACCCATTGGTACCCTTATCATATCCATCTAAAGAAACAATAGCACACTTGTATGAAAAATATACAACGACAGGCTTATCATGAGTAGTACCATGTTATGTGGTTTCAAATATCATGGTAACAAGAAATAGTTAGATTAAGTGGCTCTTATTTTATATTGCTAAGTAAGTTGTGATTAAAAATATATAAAATATGATTATGAATAGGTAACAAGACGATTCAAAGAAAATCTCCAATAAGCAAGCAGTAAGCATAAATCTAAAGTGATGTCCTAATTTGCAAATTAGTTTTAAATGTCAACATAGCTTTTGTTTTAGATTATTGATATAAACCTTCAAATCATGTAACATTTTATTGTATTTGGAATGAAAGTGAAAAAGAAAATTGATGATGTGAAAAAAAAAACAAATAAAATACCATTAACATTATCGTCAAACGACTGGAATCCTCTTCCTCGGGAAAGGCTGTGACCTTCATCTACATTATTGTCATAGTTGTTTTGTGCTGGAGTGGACACTGCCTACAAATAGATACAAAATAATGCATAACAATGTGGGTACACCAACATTTGACATGCCCATTTAGTTGCCAATTTATATTTATAAAATAAATTAACAAGGTTGGCAAAGAAACACACCACCTGCATTGGTTAGTCTTTGAACACTTGCATTACAAGGTCTCAGAAAGAGCTTACACTGACCATATAAGCTTACATTTTCATTATGTGGTTTGTGTTCTAATTAACAAAATGTTCTTATATGATTCAAATAATTTTGAATAACTTCATAAATCTGATGGACTTTACATGTGTTTTTTTTTGTTTGTTATATAATTTTTTAAACAATTTTATAAACTATACAAATTTGAATAGATAAATTCTCCAAAAGGCAAGATCAAAAGCTTTTAAAACTAATATGATAAGCAGAGGAGGCACAAGAGGTGTACAGATAGTTCATTTATCTATAAAAGGATTGTTTGGTTGTTGGATAAGAGTATAACAAGTATAAGACATAATATGTTGATACAAAATGAAAAAAGTTAACAAAAAAAAACATATTTTCATTATATGTAACAAAACTACATTATATATTACAACAAAACTTACCACATCATCATCCCATTCATCATCCATATCTGAAACAAACAATTTGAATATATATATGTTATTCTATTTTTATTCTTCTTCATCTTTTTGTGTCGACCGGGCGTTCAAATTTGAGAAAACCCATACTTGGCCACTGACACAGCATAAAATGTAGGGACAGTTGATGAACAGTGGTACACGGCAACAGTGGCACAAAATTTGAATTTCAAACTCGTGATACTGCGTCAACCAAAGGCCCAAAACACACACAAGCGACGCAAGGCAGCAGGCGTGGAACAGGCGTGGCGCAGGCGTGCGCCGCTTCAAAACGATTTCATACAAAATGTATGCAGGCGACGTTTTTGAATTATACTGAAGCGACGCGGCGCAGACACGCCGCCGTTTCGTTGCCTGCGCCGCGTCACTAGCAGCCGGTTCTCGTGAGTCACGCAAGGAGCATGTCGCTTGTGATACGGTATGCTCAGTATTTACCAACCCAAAAATGCGTGATGATATTGATTTTAATGTACCCAATATCTTCTGGACCTTTGCACATGATTTAATTGCAGCAAAGCAAGCGCATCTTCGTCTTCTGAAGACGAAGACATCTTATCACACCAATGTCAGCCTATAAAATGCCGCATCTGAACGTCTAACGCCTGTTCCACGCCTCTTCTGATATAATTCAAATCGCGTCTGCGCCGTATCGGTCCCACACCTGCGCCGCGCCTGCCCCACGTCGCCTGTGTGTGTTTTAGGCCTAACACATAGTATTCTGCACCATTCAAGAACATAGTTCAACATAGTGAAATATGGCGGAGGGACAATGATGGAGCTGTGAATAGAAAAGTATTGTTTTTTGTGTTCAAAAGTTGAGATTTATTTCAAAGAACTTTTGTTTTTAGTAAAAAAGTTTAAACAAAAGTTAAGTGACCTTTTTTTTATAAATCTTAATCATTTTGTCTATTTGACACAACTGTATATAAAGTTACAGTAAGTTGTATATAACCTTACCTAACTTTTTCAAAACTTGTTTGAATCGTTCACCACCATATGGGGCACTTGGAACAGGGCACAGTGGAACTCTGTTCCAATGATAACTTACTTCAGAAACAATTTAAAAGGTTGACAATAGCTATTTTTTTCTGTCAGAATCGGATATGGCAATAGTTACAGCTGAGGATATTGAACTAGTATTATTGCCAAACCTGTCCTTGTCTGGATAAACTTAATTTAAAAAAAGCATTAACACATTTCCTGTCAAGGTATTAAAAAGGTTTGATACCATTGAATTTGGTTAATTTGTAGTATGGATACTGGTCATGTTCCAATGCCCTGTTTCATTGTACCCCAGACTGGGCACAGCAGAACAGCCTGCTTGCTGCTGTTTGTTGTATGGTAGCTCCCCTTCAACATTTATTTTTGTATTTGTTATTATAGCCACAATGGAAATACATCATTTGTGAAAATTTCAACTGTCTAGCTATTACAGTTCTTGAGAATGTCAGCAGTCTTAGTAATAGGGTCCCGTTTTTACCCTTTGGGTATGGAACCCTGAAACATGTAGAATATACACAACAGCTATATGATAAACTTGCTTTCATCTATTACTAGACTATTGACAATCACAAAATTTATAGAATATGAATCATTCTTATTTACTATACTGAGAAAATTGGGCTGAAACATATTCCAACCAAACCATTATTGTGATATAAAGCAATAGTAGGTACTATCTCAATGCTTTGATCTATTGTCACTCTACACCTTTAATACAATAATATCAAACAATGTTTCTACTTTTTTATTTAGCTACTTTTTATTAATTTTAACGGATAATACGAGTACAAGAGTACAAAAAATTAAAAAAAAAATGATCTAGTAGATTATAGTAAGTTTCCTATGAAGCTTGTTTTTCAAAAATGCTTGATTATGGTGACAACGCATTTTTTTTTGCGTACCCCTCCCGCCTCCATGTTCCTTAAAACTTTCATATCGTAAAGGTACAAAATCTAATTATTAGATTCTCATTCGCGATAAAATTTACCGGAAATCGAGTACCTTCATCTAATTTCAAACTGTAAAAACTGAGTAGGTAGGTAGTTCAGAAATTAAAATAAAATTCAATAGTTTTTCTTACATCAGAGCTAACTTACAGGAAAGGGAACTAAAACAAATACAGGAAGACTTCGCGTAAAAAAATCAAATGCTGTTTACAATAAAAAACAAATTATGAATTCATTAGTAAAAAAACGTTCACCGGCGCCGGCTTTTGTCAAGTTTTCGCACGTGCATGAAAAAATTGACTAAATTAAGATACATGTTTACCATATATTGTTTATTTTTAGCCTTACCTGTTAAAAGATTTTGTTGTTTGGTGGTTGATTAGAATTAAATTTTTTGGATGTTATCAATGCCAAATTGAAGAACAAAGCCCGCCAGCCGCGAATAATGTGTCTAATCGCCAACAATGGCGGACAGTGAAAAATTATTGTTTATAAATGTTGCCAGTCTAATAAATATTTAGGTAATTACGTTAGAAAAATAATATCAAAACTTTTACCAAAAACGAAAACCTAAAATATTTTTAAACAGATATTATTTGATGAATTAAAATGATTAAAAGTGTTTCATTCAAAAAGGTGTCTTCTAAATTCTAAATTAATATATTTTTTTACCTCTTGTTATATCCATTTTTCATTCATGTGTACACATGATATGCACACAATAAAGCCAGTCATTCACTAGTACACAACAATCGACTAATGGAATAACGGTAATCACCATTTTTTTAAAGAGTAAAATGTTGCAGAATAACTCTTGACAGCTACCTGTCAACTTTAGTAAATCTAGCAATACGGAAAAAAACACAAAGTGACCAAAAATATTCCGAAGATAATACTACGTCGCATTGACCGAATGAAGAATTAAGCTAATGATATAAATAAACATCCTTTCATTTATGAATCTGGAGTTTATTAAATATTGTGTATAAAGTGATAGTGACTTAAAATGACTCGTGTAAAGAATGGTGTTGCTGTTGATGTAACGATGCATTTATCAAAGTGGGTTTGAGTCTTATCTCTTGGCGTCGTCTTGTTTTTATGGTTCAAGTTCACGATGGCAACAGTAGAGGAGACTGTTAAGGTGTTAGTGGTGACCGACCGCACACCAAATATTATAAGATGCTCCAGTACGTTGACAGCGGAGGAGTTATGCATAATTTTATGTAAAAAGTACAAAATACCGCCGCTGACTCGGACGCTGTTTGCATTACGAATTAAAGGCAGAGAATATTTTCTAAGAGATAATGCTAAAGTTCTCTCCAGCACCAGAGATTATGAATTGAGAATACGGTTCAAGGCAAGTATATCTAATATGTAAATAAGTAACTTATTTAGATATTATGAATTTACGTTAGCTCATTCGGCAAGTTGTCAGTAAAATAACATCTAAATCTGAATGTTTGTATACATAACAGTACTGGCTGTGCCCAATTGAATGTTTATCACTTGTTTTGAAAATCAGATCTTCAGATATTGTTCTCTTAGCAATAAAATAAAATCATGAGTGTACTCAAGCTTAATCTAATAAATTGGATGGAAATAATGGATTAAGTTTTTAAATTCTGCTTAAATTAAAATCTTTAACAAAGTCAAAGAATGAATGCAATTAAGGTAAAATATGCAACCATATTCATGTGATAACAGGTTTTAATTGACATTAAAGATATAAATGCACAATCTAAACTTACTGATACTGGATCATAAAATGTAGTTATGTGGGTAGCAATTCACATATGAATTCAAAACCTTTACAATGTATTTACCATCTCAATTTAATATGATCAAAAGACTCAATTGCAGCTTAACCATACATGCACCAACAATTTTGTTAATCAATTTTAATATCATACTATATAATTTATTGATGAATTTTAATATCATTATTCATACTATAAAATTTATTGATCTTTGAAATTTAACTTTGATCTGTTTTATAATTTTACCACTATTAAAACTAATAGCAAAATTGAATACTTACACAGCAATATTTGTAATATGCTTCTAAGGTAAAGTTTATTTTAGAGCATAAGATTAAATTCTATTATTGCAGTAATGATTATTTTATTAGGAAGAAGAACGAAAGAAAGAAAGAAGATAAGTTTATTTCAAAAAAGAGCTTTTTGTGCATTTTTACCTGTATAGCTACAGTCCCTGTGGCAACTTAATAATTAAATATAGCCTATGATAATTCTGGATAACAGCTTTCTAATGGTGAAATAATGTTATCAAATCAATCCTTTGGTTTTGGAGCCTATTCAATAGAAATAAAGAAATAAACTAATCTTTCCTCTGCATAATATTAGATAGACAAGCACAGAATAAAAAGAACAATAAAACTAACATAACAAGCAAGCTGATGCTATGTTAGTAAAATAAGCAACAGAGCTATTTGAGTGGCTTTACTTTCAAGTTGGTAAACACCTTATAATGCTATGTATGCACTTAAATACCCTTTGAATCCTTAACCTTGACTTAGATCATAGAAAGATTAATTCCAATTGTCTAACAATACCTATGGGTTTAAATTACAGTCAAATATATGCACAGGGAAATGCTAGTTAAGTCCTTGGTTCAAGTTGCATTGATGATGGAAGGAAAAAATGTAGGCCTTGATACAAATTGGATGATGATTCCAGCCTTTATAGTCTAGCAATACCTATGAGTCTTGCTTTAAGTTTCAGAAGCTGTGTGATACCAATCATTATTTTCAATGACTGATTGTGTGGAACCAACTTCTGGTTCTTGGAAACCATTTTTGGAGATTGGTGCTTATTGTTATAAAATAATCTATGACAATTGTATAATAGTGGGTGTTAAACTGTGTTTGTACATGATACTTGGTACAAATCTGCCAGCCAAGTGTGGTGATTATGGCAACACTTAATGGAAGCTTGTGTTCAACAGTGAACATTATATGGGCTAATGATGATAATTATGGTTGATGATAAGACGGGAAGATATTTTTATTTTATCTAAACTTTGTTTTTCCAATGTAATTATATAAGATTGTTTTTCTTGATAGAATTACCTCTTATTGAGTGAAAACCTACTCCATTTTACTATAAAGGTGTCTGTTGTAGGCTTTTACTGACCAGTTGTTTCCTGCCATCTTTCTAGCAGAATGATTATATTATGATTATTACTTATTTTAAAGTTAATTATTCAAGTAACTTTAATTAAATGTATGGTTGATTTATCAACAGGTACCAAGGTTGGAATTGCTGATAACATTAGATGAAACCACCTATGACTACTATTTCCTTCAAGCAAGAAGTGATGTCTATGAAAATAGAATACCTGAAATTAAATATCCGGAACACAGAAAGGAAATGCTTGGGCTTGGCATTGCTGACATGTAAGTATTATGGTTTATTAGGTACATACCTATACCTCCATCATAATGATAAATACACAAATAACATTATGTGACTGCCCTGAGCTGAGGTCGAAGTCCCACATTGGGTGTCCACTTGCACTGGTTACTTAGTTTTTAAAACCATAAATTTAAACTGGAGCTCTGCTCGCCTTTATACAAAAATAGGTCTACTGAAATATAAGTAAAAAATTATAGTAATATATAACAGTAATTATACCTAACCAAAGAATGATATATTATCACACACACACTTATTTTATAATTAATGCACAAAATGATTATGTTTTTGAAGATACTAAGTGAGTTGTTAGTGTAATTAGCTTCATATTATTATATCTTGTTTTATTAATCACATTAATGAATTAACATGAGACCAAGTTAAGTAACCATAGTTATAACATCTGTTAATTTTTTTCAAACATTATAATTTATGATTATAACATAATTCTATATAATAATTTTTCTATGTTAATCCTACTAATATTATAAACGTGAAAGTTTGTAAGTATGGATGGATGGATGGATGGATGTTTGTTACTCTTTCACTCCAAAACTACTAAACGGAATTACGGGGATAGGTTATAAGCTGGATTAACATATAGGGTACAAAACATCACGCTCCGACCCACTGGAGCAGAGTAACGCGGTTAAAACCACGGGGCCCAGTTACAGTTAGTAGTATGTGAATAAATGAACATTTTTTTTAATGGCTAATTGCATTCTACCTTCTTATTCAGCAATTTCTGCCACTGGCATGTAATGACTATGAAAAATCTTTTGATTCCTTTATATGGACATTGCATGCATTATGAACTGGAACAATAAAATTGCAGATTTTTTACATTATATAAATGGCTTAGAATTTGTCAGTACTGATATAAATAAAACATTTAATGTGCATTTATAAATAATTGTAGTACATATAAAATTATAAATGGTTAAGTGTGATTATATCTACTACCTAGGGTTGTCACACTTTTTAAGTGAGAATCATATTTTCTAATAGAAGTAGTGAGAGCATGCTTAGTGGTTAGTAACTTTTCTTTTTTTTATGGATGTCTACTTATTTAAATTAATTTGCTTATCTACTAATTTACTTATTACAAAATTGGAATTATTATAAAGTTATCATCACCCGTATAACGTCCACTGCTGAACATGGGCCTCCTCCCGAGGGAGTGTTTTTGCCGTAGTCACCACGCTCGGCAGGCGGCTTGGTGACCGCAGAATTATGTTTTAACACACTAGGAAACGCTGCTGCCCGTTCCTTGATATACGATTATTATAGATGATGTTATATCAATTGGGACCAAAGGCTTAACGTGCTTTCCGAGGCACGGTAGTAGTTCCGTAGTCCCTCAACTAACCAGACCCGGAAATAAATCTTGGAATTTACACAAAGATTTTTCTGTCCGGCGCGGCGTGGGGATCGAACCCACGACCTCCAAGATTTAAAGCGAACTAATACTGCTAAGCTGCGGAGGTTGTCATTTATTAAGACCTATACTAAAATATTATTTAGGTACCTACATTTGCCCAGTCATGTGTTCCGTCAAAAAAAAAAAATGCAATTTGTCATCTTTTGTACTGACTCTCAGTAAAATGCATGTGATGCAAATTATAATGTAAAAGTGTGAGAAAACCCTACTTGTATCATTGTTGGAACAATGCACAATAAAAATCTAATTACCCTGTCTTCGGCACAACAATAGTCTAGAGTAACACAGTAAATTAACAGGTGATATCCTGTGATATCTTAATTACCCACTTGTACCACTTTAGGGTTACGAACACTCATGTTAAAAGATATGTTGTAAGATTTGTCCTAGCGGCATAAACCCTGATTTAAGTCTCTGAAAAAAATTGTGTAATATCAAAGACTTGTCCAGTCTGGAGACATTTAACCGCTGATTCCGATTGTCTTGACATAATGTATGATAATCGTATATTAGGGCGGGCAGCTTTGTAAATATACTATACATAATACTAAGTGACGTGATTATGCCAATCTCTTTTTTTGTTGTCCGAGGGGAAAAGCATTTACCCATTCCCACCGCCGCTGCAGCGCATTCGCGCGCTGGCATGGCGGTGGGATATGTGGGACTCGCCCTCTCCATAGCGTGGTATGCTAACCCATACCAATGCCAATCCCCCTTGAGGGATGATGTTCAGCAGAGAACATTATACGGGTCATCGTATTTTTACACAAGAAATACGAATTTTAGTGGAATTTCAATGTTTATATTTTTCAATTTGTTAGAAACTAGAAGTATTAGCTCCGGGATACCATGGGGTCTAGTGGATGAGGTTTACGTTACGGAAATAATTATTCCCTTATAAATTATAATAATTATCTTATTTCTACGTAAAATACTAGGCTGCATGCGCCTATGCGCAATTCTATGACAATATATTCATAAACTTTTAACCGCATGGTTTTAGCCGCAAAGCTTATGTTACCGTGGGATCACAAAATACTAGCATTTACCCGCGGCTTCGCTCGCATTGAATGTCTCTATGTTACTTCTAATACCTCCAGGAATATGTGTACATAGTTTCATGATGATCGGTTAAGTAGTTTTTGCGTGAAAGCGTAACAAAGAAACCTACATTGACAACAAAGAAACCTACATTCACATTTATAATATTAGTAGGGATGGCCTGGACTGGCCTATATGATTCTTGGATAAAAACGTGAAATATTTATTAACTTGTCTGAGTTAATAAATATTTGTGAAATGTAGCATTCGCAAAATCAATCACTACATACATAGTATAAAACAAAGTCGCTTTCTCTGTCCCTATATCTAGGGATATAGGGACAGAGAAAGCGAATGTATGCTTAAATCTTTAAAATTCCGCAACGTATTTTGATGCGGTTTTTTTTAATAGATAGAGGGATTCAAGAGGAAGGTTTATATGTATCATACATCAGCATTGTACCCGTGCGGAGCCGGGGCGGGTCGCTAGTAAATTATATATTTGTCAATCAACTATAGGTTTATGTTAATTAAAAACTTACAAATTTTAATGTTCATTGTAATAATGTTAGTGTAAGCATCCATCCAACATTGACATTTAGATTTCGTATACCAAACCATCTTTATTATTGTTCAATTCAAATAATTTTAAGCGTTTTCTACACAATGTCCAATTTATTTTACATTTAATACAGCAATTCGTGTCTCGACTCTCCAAAAACCATGATATTTGCGTGATAAACTGCAACAAAACATTTTTATTATTCAGGACACGCGCTACGGCTGAGGAAAAATTGTCGGTAAATGATGTGGTGAGGGATTATAAGAAATATATACCAAAAGTGATTGTAAGAAGACATGGCCATGTTGCGAAGAAACATGCGCATGATCAACTGCCGAAGCTCTGTTCGGTCGGCCATAATGTCAAGTAAGTGTTATGATTATTGGCGTGAAAAATTAATGGTGATTTTGGCGCAGAAAAATTATTATGTGGTAAACTTTTTTTTTTTAAATAATAATCTAGAATTAAGTTTGTAATTCCGATTACGCACATGATTTTTATCGAAGTCATAGTTATGTAGTTACGTGATAAGCCTCTTGGTGTGAACATTAGAGAATGTAATTATTAGAATGCCAGTGACTCGGATTTCTTAAGGTTTTTTTTTTCTATCTCTTACGGACATATGTAGTTCGCCCCGAGGCTTTTGCTACTTCACCGGGCATAAAGGGACTCGGAAACGAGAGAGTGGACTCGTACGCTGAAGGCCTCACCTGAACCGGCTCTTAGTGAACCGTCTTGTTGTCCCTTTTTTATTTCATTTTCGAGTGATACCTAAGTAATGACTAGTCTTAGTTCACTATTAAATATACTCTAATTTCTCAGTTGAATCTTATAAGTTTTTTAATAGTTTAACTTAACTTTAATTAGTACTAACTACTATTAAAAAGAAATGCTATCGCACCCTAAGAGTTTTAAAATGAAATCGTTATGCCGCCGGTTACCTACTATTATAAGCTCAAACCTGTATAGTGGTACTAGAAAAACTTTTTGTATTACTAACTACAATTATAATAGGTGACTCCATCAAGTTTTATTGAAAAGATCAAATTATTGTTCCGTTTGAGACCGCGTGCAGTGATGCGTGGCTATTATCTTTTGTGTCGATACACATTGACACTGGTATCAGGTTTATTGATGTGTGAATAGGTATATCAAGATGTAATATGCCTGCTAATTGTATAATGTGTACCTACATACAATTTGTTTGTTGATACTACATTTAAGTTAATAATTGTACTCGTAGGTACCTAAACTCGTAAACAAACAGTAATCATAACTTTTGTGTTCGATTTTTTTTAAATTATTAGGTAGCCTGCTAGGGCACAGCAGGAACAGTCTACAAAAGAGATATGTTTACTCCTTCAGTTTAATTAATGTAATTAAATATGTTTATGTACGACAGCCGGTAATTCTTTACAGGCGAGGAGTTCGCTGGTAGTTGTGTACAAAGTACAAATAAACATAACAAAAAACTATTATCATAAATGTGGACACGGGACCTATAAATTTAAAATGCGTTTCACAATGTGTTTAACCTATCAGTTTTGTTGACCGTACATTAACTTGCTGTGACCTAACAGGATTCATGTTGATACAGTACTAACTGTAAGACCCATGTAAACACATTGGAAGAAATTAAAAAATTACCGAAAAAAATATACTAATTGTGTCCGTACGCGGGCCGCCGGCCTTTTTCTAATTTACGTCGATCTACATTTGCAATAAATTTACACAATTATAGAACGCTATAAAAACAAAAAATATCACTAACGCTATGTCTAAACATAGCGTTAGTGATATTTTTTGTTTTTATAGCGTTCATAGGCTACGGTAGCCGTTTAATACTTGTTTCCCAACTTTATAAATTTTATTTATTCTTATTTACGTGGATCTACATGTGCTATACATTTACACATTGCTTTAGTGATATTTCTTGTATATATAGCGTTAATAAGATACAATAACCGCTTAATAATAACATTAAAAAATAATCTTTCGTTTCAATGTAAACGCCTACTGTCTAACGCACGTGTTTGTATGAAATAAATTAAAATACCTACCATTCTTTCCAGCTATATAAAAAACCTGTATCTCCAACAATTATATATAATGGCACCTAATTACTTGGCGGAGGAGTACGACGATGTCTTGTGGCAGAACGGAAATGATGTGACGCCTATAAAAGTTGTGGTGGCGCCGTTTCATCCGCACCAACCCGGGATAAGACTGTACAATAGTGTTAAGAGAGAGGTAAGATAATTTTTGTAAATCCAGAGATTTGTTTTTATGTATGCTTGGTTGAGAGACTACCCCCCGTGAAAGCACGTTAATCCGATTGTTATAATATCATCTGTAACACGCGTATACCAGAGAATGAGCAGCAGCATTGCCTTGTGTGTTACAGAATATACCACCCCATATCTTCCCATAGGTGCCTTGAAAGGCGATTAAGGGACATACACCACATATATTGCGGTCACCAAGCCAAGCCAAGCCAAGCGTGTTGACTATAACCAAATCCTCCCTCCGGAGGAGGCCCATGTTCCGCAATGGACGTTATACGGACTGATGATGATGATATATGCGTGGATTCTAACTTCTTCACTTCAACAGTTTGTTTATGCCCACTGCTGGGCCTTCTCATTGCAAACCATGGTAAGCCAGCCATTGAAGGATATTGCCATAATCACTATGCTGGGCAGGCAGGTTGGTCATCGCAGTAAGATGTTAAGTGTATAACCTTGAGTTGATAGATGCTGCGCTGCCCATCCGTTAGGTGGATGTCCCTTATTCCACCACACCACACCCATGGAAAGTTATGAAGAGGTCTATTTTAAGGCGGAAACCACATGGATGGTACAGTGGATAGTATGGTGTATTAAAGACATTTCTTTGAAATAATACAATTTCAACAAAAGCAAACCAATTTATTGCTGGATGGACTAATAAAATGTACTATTTCGATATCGAAACTTAATCACTATAATTGACTATCTACTGTTGAACGGATGGCATATAATTTCGAAACACCTTATATTTGTGTTATTATTGATTCCGCTAACAATTTATTAGCGCAATATACCTAACTACACAAGTACACTGTCCAAGCGCCTACTTATTATGTTATTAAGACTAAGGATTTTCCTTCTTTATCAAATAATAATATACCTACCTCCTTTTAGATAATATTTTGTCCAAGTTTCTTGACGCATGATTCTTTCTTATTTATGCTTCTGTTTTTTTTAAGACAACTCCCGCACTAGGGAAATTATAACTGTGTCGCACAAAATACACTCAGTTCAATTAACTCAGACAACAACTATTTGAGGTTCATACAAATAATGGTCCCGGGTGGGTATAAAACATCAGCCCGGCTAGCATAGGCAGCGCGACTCGAGTCTACTCTACGGAGGCCGACCAATCCCGTTGAACAAAGTGTGACGTGTCGAGTCGCGCTGCCTAGGCTAGCCGGGCAAGTCTCAGAAGCAATTACCGTAACCTCTGAGCCTCTGGTGCAGTCAGATTATATATTTATTAGCGACCCGCCCCTGCTTCGCACGGGTGTAATGCTGATGTATCATCACTACATAGTATAAAACAAAGTCGCTTTCTCTGTCCCTATATCATACATAGGGATATTGATGCGGTTTTTTTCAATAGATAGAGTGATTCAAGAGGAAGGTTTATATGTATAATACATCAGCATTGCGCCCGTGCGGAGCCGGGGCGGGTCGCTAGTTATGCATATTATAAACCTTCCTCGTGAATCACTATCTACTAAAAAAATCGCATCAAAATCCGTTGCGTAGTTTTAAAGATCTAAGCATACATACAGACTGACAGCGGGAAGCGACTTTGTTTTATACTAAGTAGTGATTATTCTAGACCTCAGAAGCACAAGAACGGACGTTTTATCTTTAGAACCTTTTTTTTATTATTAAATATAGGCTTACGTTTGACCATAATCTCGCTTGATGGAGGGCGAAGATAAGGCCTAAGATGATACAGGCTTGCCTAGAAAGTGTCTGTTCACTTTAGTCTTAAAGATGTCCGGATTATAGCGTTCCGAAAAAACTGACCCTGGCAGAGAATTCCACTCCTAAGCCGTCCTCATTATGAAAGAAGAAGCAAATCGCTTTGTGCGTATTGAAGGAATGTCTACAACAAAAGGGTCCCTTGACCTTGTCATGACGTGACCTTTGGTCGAATGTTTCTGACGTATAATGGCACATCCGACTTATGCATCTGAGCTCTAGTATTGTATTTTGACTTCTATAAATCTAGACCTGAGAAGCAAAAAGATGAATGTACTAGTTTCTTTAGAAGCATTTGCTCGTAAGTGCCAGTTTACTACAAATGTTCTGACGTATAATATATGGCACATCCGACCTTATCCCTATGAGCTCTACAAATTATATTATAAATGAACTGACTAGATAAATAATTTAAACATTTTATTTTAGTGGTGTCACATTTGTAAAATAGAAGAATTAATATATGTTACGAGGAATGGTGAACATTCTATAGAAATTTCGAGAAGAGGGACGCCCTTGTTTTTAAAATTTAAGTCGGAAGAGCAACTTTCATCTTTTATCTCACTCTGTGATGGGTATTACAGGTTGGTGTTGTCTTTCTCTATCAATAATTTCATTTTGTCTTAAAAATATTGATTAATTCTTAATTTATTCACTATGTAAAGGTTTTGCTAAGAAAAATAATATTTTGTTGTAATATTATTGATAAACCAGCCATTGAAAATATTTTTCCTTTTTCCTTATGCTCGATTAATCTTCTTATGTCGGTGATTTATATATTAATATTACAATATTCGTTTGTATCAATCAATATACTAAAAATAAATTCATATTCACAGGTTGATGGTTAAATGGACATTCAACCTCTCAAAAGATGACGAAACTCCTTCACTGAAAGAACTGCAACGAATAAAATGTCATGGTCCAGTTGGGTAAGTGTATATATATAAATAGAAAGAGCGCGCGGTTTCGCCCGCGTATGTCCCGATCCCGTGGGAACTTCGTTATTATATATAGCCTATGTTTCTTCTGGATAACGTAGCTTTCTAATGGTGGAAGAATTTTTGAAATCGGCCCATTAGTTTCGGAGCATATTCAATGCAAACAAATAATCATTTTTTTCCTCTATACAATATTAGTATACTTTTGTTTACAAATTCGTCCGCGTGTAAATAGTCTTTGGCAGCTTTTTCATCAAAATCGCTTTCGTATTTACCGTACCTTGGCAAGTCAGGGTCATTTACAGATATTGTCATAATCACCACGCTTAGCAGCCGGATTGGTGATTATCGACTTATCCAATCGGTCAATTCGTCCCATTTTATGGCTTATATAGATCCTAATATAAATAGGTTCGTGTAAAAGTGCGATCAAGTCTATCGTATTGTTTGGCAATAAACATAATTTAAGTCGTTTCCAAATTAATGTGTATGTATGTATGTACTAGTAAATTATGTAAGAATTGTGTATTCATTGAAGTGTTGTCTTGCAGGGGCGCATTTTCATATAGAAAGCTAGAAGAGAAACGCGCTAAGAAACACGGCTGTTATATACTGAGGCAATGCCAAGATGACTATAACGTTTATTATTTGGACGTATGTACAAAGAACAGGTAAATTATTATATTATGTTTTATAGTTTTAAAGTTATGACCAGAGGGTCAATGACATATGGAATGCTTAAGCTTGACTTACTGATGAACAATTTATAGTGGTCGGTGTAACGCGACTTTGTCCGCGTGGAATATTTATTTTAGGCTTACCCCAATGTTGAAACATTAGTCATTGGCGATCAGCTCTTAGTAGTCTTAGCGTGATGGTATATAGCCTTCTTCGATAAATGGGCTTCCTTGATAGTGGCGGATACCGCGCGTTGATATTTAATGCGACGACACTTCTAGGTACAATTTTACCTAGGAGTGACGTCACAAGCCTCCTTCTCTTTTTTTACTAGTCCCCTTTTTATTCATTTGATAAATAAAAAAAATATGTGGTAAATATTTTTGGTTATCTAAAAAAATCTAATCAAAATCAAATTTGTTTTTGGTGTTGTAATGTCTGATATGTTTGCGCCAATTTCGAGTTTTCATTTTTTATTCTTTATTCTACTCAATTGCATACATTTTATACAACGGAAACAACGCGTACAATGACTTAATAAAGTAATGAATTCTCTCCCAGCAAACCTTTTCGTAAGAGACATGTGCTTGAAAGTGTATAGCTAATGAATAGATAATATTTTTTTTAAATAAAATCTTATTGTAATGATGTATTTTAATAACGTTTTCGTATGTATGAATGTCGTGTTTGTTTACATTTTACCTTATAATAATGTTCTATATTATATGTTGTCAACAGCACCACAGAGACTTATAGGATAGAGTTCAAAGGACACTGCTACGTGTTCAGCAACGAGGAATACTACAGTATTGAGAGGCTAGTCGAGTGCCACCGCAACCCGGAAGGCAGGATATATCTCAACGAATGTATACCACCGTCGGAGTATGGTAAATATGTTTATTATCATAAAAGAGATATCTGATAAAGTCATAGATATTAGGTAATCCTAAAACAAACAGTTTTAGAAGACAAATCATTCAATTTTTAATTTAATTTTTCCGGGTTACGAGCTTTTGTTCCCTTTTGACCCTTAGCTTGCAAGGAACTTTCCGATAGTAGAACCGAAGTCCGAGAGAAATAAAAGTCATGATCCCTAATTCCTCTGACAGCGAACGCCCTGAGCCGAGGTCCTAGTCCCACAGGGGACGCCTTCTTACACAGATTGATTAGCTTGTAACTGATAAATAATTTAATAAGGCTTAGCACTGCTCGCATTTATGCCCGGTGAAGTAGCAAAAGCCTTACGACATATATCCATCCGAAAAATAAAACAAAAGCCTCGTGGCTGACTATATAACGTCCTTCCGAAAAAAGAACTATTCTTGTTACTTTTGGCTGTCAAAATAAAATTACTCTCAAAATATCAACCTAATTATATTGAAAATAAGGTTTAAAGTATTTTGCAATCTTTTAGAAGACTACTATTATAAAATAAATAATTCCAATAGATTGCTCACTTCTTGTGTTATATTATTACAAATTAAGCAAAGATTTCAATTACCGATATTAAAATTAGACTAGAAAAATACAATTGTTATTTAATTATGCATAATTGCATATTAGTGCAGTGCGTGTACAAAAATGCAGCGTTAACACACGCACAATGCATTAGCTTAATGATTACTTATTAGCATAAATTGTAATACTACATAGTATGTACTTACGCATTAACTGTCCTAATTAATTAACATTATGCTTAATGGATGTATTTTATGGCAAGAAGTGTTAATTATACGTTTTATCAATTATTCTTAACTATTTTTTGTACGCACGCAAGATATTCATATTTTGTGTTTAGATTTTTAATAATGATATTTTAATAATAGATTTTTAATGGGTTGTAAAGTGTAATAATATATTGTACGTATATTAATATGTTTACTAAGATAACTGATACACTCTTACCATTATGGGCTAGTGTTGAACTGTACGAAAAAATAATTTATGGACATACATTTTCCAGACTTTAATTAGTTCAATAGATCACAAATAGATGACTAATAGAGACTGATTTTTTTTTGAAGGAAAATCTTTTAGAGACCTTCTATTGGTAGGGGGTTATGTGATTCTTTGATTTGTACCCGGCTCCGAACGTGGCAGTGCCAGAACATCCGATTACTAACTAATTCCCCTCGGGTGCCGATCCATCCGCCAGTTGCGAGGGCTCCAAGTACTATAAAGGCTTCCGGGTCTTTAAAAATCCTTCAGAAACAAGAAACATATAAAACAAGCTTCCCGCGCTCATTTTCACCCGCGTAACTCGTGTTCCCGTAGGAACTTCATAATTAAATATAGCCTATAGCTTTCCACGACAAATGGGATATCTTACACTGAAAGAATTTTTCAAATCGCACCAGTGGCTCCTGAGATGTCAAACACACTCTTCAGCTTTATTATATTAATCTATCCATATCCTACTTACAGACAAGTCCCAGTTACTACTATGTGGTGAGCCGGTGAAGAGAGGTGTGCGCATTGACCAGGCGGAACTACAGGACATTCTAAAAGATAATAGGAGTCCCCGCTGCTTGCCGAATAAAGATATTTTGTTGTATACAGGTAAGACCACAACTTAACACTATCTCTTGGATTTTGAGATATTATAATGATATGTTTGTTGATACTTAGTTAGTAGGTATACTCATATTGTATGATTCAAATGTCTTCCAATGTGTCTTCAAATGCTTTACAGAGACCGCCAAATTCTATTTAATGAAATCACACTGTCAGCGAATTTTCAAAACGCTTTCAAGGATGATGATGGCACTTACTTTAGTGCCCTCATCGTCCTTGAAAGCGAAATTTGAATTATGTCTACTACTTAGTAGACAAATGTTAGAAACAGAAATTCTGCTATGCGTTCCTATTGATTGTCATAAATGATGTTATGACAAGCGGAACTTAAACTTAAAGTTTATGCTTACCGAGTAGTGAAGGGTAGAGTAGAATACACTTTATTGTACCAAACTAACAATGAATACATGACACATACAAAACTCCAATAGGCTAGTTGACACTGTTTTGAAATTATTTTTATATGGTTAAGAATGGTTTTACTAGATCAAGCAAAAAATATGGCATTTATTTGAGCACTAAAATAAATATTTTCAAATTGGCTTGACATTTAGAGATGAAAACGATGTCAACCATATTGATGTTTATACATTATCTGTGTTCAAGATCGATGACGTCATGACTCAGAAAGTGTAATAGTAAAGGATCGCGTTCATGTTTTTAACGAGATGTATGACGTCACATAATGGCTGATAGCGTTTTCGGAAGTTAAATACATAGACAAAAGATATAATTTTCATATTGAGTTTATACAAACATATTCAAGTTTTTTGAACAGAAATGATTATATTTATGTTCCATATGACAAATACTTTTAGAAATAAACATCATTGTAACATATGTGTCAACTAGCCTATTCGTATCGCGAGGTACGAATACACTTTTTCTGTTATTTATTTTATTATATGTTTATGTATTATATTTTTGATTTTCTTTTAGGTTCAGAAAAGACTGGTTCTGAAAACGTAACCGCCACGTATAAAGCGTTATGGAGGCTCGACGAGACCAAGAAACTGTTGGTCGCTTTTAAGACTTTACAGAGAGAAAAGGCTAATGAACATTTAAAAGTAAGATCTTTTAATAATTAATACACTTTCATGCATAGATGACAAACATAGTATATTTACAAAATTTGATTTCGCTTTCCACCTCTTTACAAAATCCTTTCTTAGTTTCTTATCATATGTCTAGCTTCAATAGTTTTGCCTCGGCGTTGATGAGTCAGTCAATCACATGTTACTTTATATAAATAGATTAAGTATGAATGTAACAAATATAACATGTTTGCCATCTATGCATTCTCCCAAACGTTGTAAATTTTGTAACTAGCTTTCGCGTCGTCCCACCCTAAGCACCGGTTGGGATTTCATTATAAAATATAGCCAATGTTAATTATTTGATCATCTAGCTTTATAATGCGTGAAATATACAGAAATTACGTAAGACGAAGACGTGAACAGACTCAGAGCAGACTTGATGTCGCTTCAAAACGTTTTCATACAAAATGTACGTAGGCGACGGGTCGCGAATTACACACAAGCGGCATATAGCGTAAGCGTTTGCGCGTGCACCATCCGTAACGTATCCTTCTTGCGTCTGTTCCACGTCTTTGGCTTACTTCGTCTCTATATCATTCAAGCCTTAACGAGAAAAGTTTTTTGTTAATCGGTGCAGTAGATTTTTGGATTTTTCGTTACATGTAAAAAATAAAAAATATTCTTTATAATATTTGTGATATTATAGAGAGAAGATATATTATCTTAGTGTTTGTGACCTACCAAATGACTTCTCTGACTTCAATCATATGACTTTAAAGTCTTGGATTTCCCTATGTTAGCATATTGTTATTGAAGGTTAATCATACATTACCTCATGCCATTAGGATAATGTAGATAAGACAACAAAGTATACTTATTAAATATTTGTATTACAATGAAGCTTTACTTATTTATTTATATCAAACTTTTGCACTAAAAAGTACATGAAAGACTTAATTCCGGTGGAATTTTCTGCCAGTAAACCACAGGGTGGTGCAGAGAAAAAGTGGTAGTAGGGCCACAGAAGTAACAAAATTCTAAGATGATATATAATACCGTATTTGTATACATGATATACAATATACCTACATTCTAATAAACCTACATAGAGATATAATGCTATACATACTAATACTTTATTCATTATATATAATATATATATAAATACTATACATAATTATATGAACTATACAAAAACTACCCAAAAACAAAAGCAATCATCGCTGCAATGACACTGCCATTTGAGACATGCTCGCGAACTTTTTCCTTAAAAGAGAGTCGAAGCTTTAGTAGGAGAGATGTATTTTTCTTAGCAATTATATTTTTATTTGTACGATATCATTACCCCACTGATTGCCTTATGACAAAGTTAAATATTATAAAGTTATTAAAGTTGTTTGAGCGTACTGAACTCTTTCATAATCCAATTTGAATTTCGTTGTATATTCTTCGTTCTATGACGGTCAACTTTTGAAGTAACTTCATCTCAGAATAGCACAGTCACATACTATATTTTTTCAATCTAGGGTTTCTATGCGTGATTAAGGTCACCCGAGCTTAATCGGGAGGTTGTGGATTCTCTCGTATTGGAATGGTAACTAACCGCGTTTTTACTGACAGTGTCTTATCAATATTTTATAATATTTGTCATCTACAGGAATTCGTGGAACTTGCCAGCAAATGGGCCTGTGTACAATCAAGCTCAATGGTTCGTTTGTATGGAGTCACTCTCAGCTCACCTACGGCTTTGGTGCTAGAATACTTGCCATATGGACCGTTCGACGATTATCTCAGGTAAATAGACTGTTTCAAAATTGCATACTAAAGTAAGTTAAAGCGAATTGTGAAGGTGCAAACAGATTTGAGAAAAGAACAACCTTAGATAAACGAGTTAAACTATCTAAGCTTTAAATCAATCCGACAAAGAGTGCCGCTGTACTCTTCTCGAGATTCAACAGCTCACCGGTCATTCCACCGGTCAAGATGTTCGGCGAACCAATCCCTTTGGAACGGCAAGCCAAGTACTTAGGCGTAATCCTTGACCAAAAGTTAAACTTTAGAGCGCATGTAGAAACCGTTCGTGCACGGGTTGCAGTTACGCTCAGTCGACTACACTGTCTTTTAAATTCACGCAGTAATCTATCACTTGATAAAAAGGTTAGGATTTATACCACGTGTATTATGACGCCGATTATGACGTACGCGAGCACGGTATTCGCTCATACAGCGTCTAGCAGTTTGTACCGCTTACAAACTGTCCAAAGCAGATTCACTCGACGTGCCACCGGGGCACCGTGGTTCATTCGTAATCGCAACTTGCATTCTGATCTCCAATTGCCTTCCATCAAGCAGTGGATGAAAGAGGCGTTGGTTTGGCAAACCCGTTGGTTGTTGCAGCATCCGACTACAGGCCTTTGCCTACAAAGCGTCGTATACACCGTCGGCCTCGGGGCGTCCCAGACGACCCGGACGACGAGATCACAACTTACCAACTAGCAGTACAGAGACTGCAAGAAACTAGCACCACTACACAGAGACCACTCTATCCGACCCGCCGGACAAGGGTTCGCCCGCGAACGCGACGCGTCCCCCTTCGCCCTCCCGACCCTTAGTTTGCTAAGAACCTTCCGATGCCCTTGTAGACCCGAAGTCCGAGAGGCCCGCGAACTGTATAGTAGAGCGACAGTTGCACAAATCTCCCCTAAAGAAACTAAAAGCCATAATCCCTCAATCTCCCCGTCAGCGACCGCCCTGAGCCGAGGTCCAAGTCCCACAGGGGACGCCCTCTTGCGCAGATTGCTTAGTTTGTAGTGTTTAAACCATTTATCTAGGCTGGAGCTCTGCTCGCCTTTATGCCCGGTGAAGTAGCAAAAGACTCCAGGACAACTAGAGATGTCCGTCCGAAAAAAAAAAAAAGCTTACACTATTGCTCCATAAATGTGGTAACCCAAAATTGTTGTGGATATGCGCGATGTCGTTCTTATTTCTTGTAGTGCTATTTTTAAACAGTTTTACTACGCAAACTGGCATATTATTCGATTATAATCAAAATTTAATAAAAAAAACTGATACTTATCCCTCGCACAGAGGCACAGAGCGTGACCGGCTCGGGTACGAAGATGCATTTTGATGATATTGTAATCGAAATGTTGTAGTTTTCATACCTTTAACGACATAAATCTATATGAGTTAGTTTTAACGAAATCGGCGTCGCGTTGCAAATCGCCGTGCCTGTACTGCTCCGATCTTAGAATCAAAACTAACTCCTAAGATCCTAACGTTCAAAGATGTTTCAGATGATTAAACACTTTATTTAAAAATTACAATTTGTCGTTTTATTTTTTATTAAAATATTTTCACTTTATTAATGATTTCATACTTACAGAAACAACGAAGACAAAATAAAACCGATACACCTTAAGAAAGTCGCAGCTGGTCTGGCTCGTGCGCTGTGGGACCTGTCAGAAGCCGGCGTGGTTCACGGCTACATTCGTTGTCGACGACTACTGTTAGCCGCACACGATGGGGATCGCATCATAGTCAAGTTGTCTGGACCTACTCTGCGACAGTATACACAACGAGAGTAAGTAGTGGTCCATTCAATTACAAATAAAGCCATTCAAAGAAAGTAGCAGCGGGTCTGGTTCGTGCCCCGTGGGATTGGTTAGAAACCGCCGTTGTTCACGGCGAAATTCGTAGTTGACGGCGACTGTTAGCAGTACACGACGGTGACGGCATTATACTCTGGCCTTACCTTATTTATTTCAATGAATAAAAGCATTTAAAGAAAGTTCTCTCTATTCGTGCCCGGGAATATTGGTACTTCTATCATAGCGTGGTTTACGGCTATGGGAGTGGAAAATGTAATAAAGTGGCAGACCATTAAATTAAATATGTATTTATGGTTTTAGCCATATAACTGTTAGATTTTTTTCTTGGTCAAATTTCACATAGTCCTTCTAATACTTGACAGGTGTTTACGATAAATACTTTCTTCTGCGACCAAGTGTTGTGAAATTGATCGCTCTGGGCCACTTTTTGTATGAACTATGACTATGACTAATCCGTTAATAACAGTTCAAGTGCATTTTTTTAACGTACATATGATCTAGGTATACCCTGCATACGTTTGAGCTATCAATCTTATAATAGAAAATATTTTAAAATATTTGAATACTGAAAAGTTTACCGCTTACTAAATTGCAAAATGTATTAATCTCAATTTTGATCATTACCGATAGATGGCACTAACGTTCCCCTTAGAGAAGTGTTTTAAAAGAGATTAATAAATTTCGGTGATCGGTCGGGTTTGACCGTAGCCGAATTGGTTAAGGCATTAGGGGCTATACCTAAGATGCAGGTTCGAGTCCTGCCGGTTGTAAAAATTTATTAATCTCAGTTTTGAACTAGAAAATATGTTTTCCATAATACAAGATAAATTTTCATTTTTTTTTGTCGCTTCTTATACCCATACTTGGAACACCTAAGTCTTGGTTCATGCTACATAAGATGAGTTTTCAGTTTATTATTTTCTATAAATATTTAATTCTTATTTCAGTGTACATTGGATACCTGTAGACTTTTTCTCTGACATGAGCCTGGCAAAGAGGTTGGTGATGGGTGATATCTGGGCGTTTGCTACCACGCTGTGGGAGGTGTTCTCGTACGGACAGTCGCCTAATGACACCAACCCGGTGTTGACAGCAAAGGTAAGTCGTGTATTAATTACTTTAAAACATTCATATGATGTTCTCATGCCAGGTTTCTAGGCTTCTGTACCAGAAAGGGAAAACGTTATAGCTAAGCAGTTAAAATTTAACAGATCACTACATAGTATAAAACAAAGTCGCTTGCCACTGTCTGTCCGTCCCTATGTATGCTTAGATCTTTAAAACTACGCAATAGATTTTAATGCGTTTTTTTTTAATAGATATAGTAATGCAAGTGGATGGTTTATATGTTTACATCAGCATGGCACCCTTGCGAAGCCGGGGCGGGTCGCTAGTGATGTATAACTGTTGACGCTATAACAACAAGTACAAAAAACACCATAAAATAAATATTTGAGGGGGGCTCCCCTAGAACAAAAGTGATGTATTTTGTCGTTTTTTACCCTATATTAATAACGGCTACATGAAGATGCTTGCAATGGTTCCTTATTTAAAAATCTTAAAATAGTATCTACTGTTGTATGAAAAATGGTAACCCTTCGTACGCGGTTCCGATGCTTTCAAGTCTAAAATGCAATACAAGTTACTTTAAGATGTTTGCATCAGTTCGCTTCGGGCGCCGCGGTGAGCGGTCTGTGTTTCTTGACGTATTGCAGCTTCAACCGACTGTGTTGTATTCACAGAGCTACGAGATGGGCGACCGCCTGCTCCGGCCTGCCCGTTGTCCGGGCGAGGTGTGGGCTCTCATGCGACAGTGCTGGCAGTCTGACCCGCTGCGACCGCAGGAGATTATGCGAGACATGAATCATATGTTACACAGAGGTAAGTACAATTATTTATAATTCATTATTTTTCTACAATAAAAATAGCTGTATTATATATGTTGTATTATGAGACTAGAGAGAGAAATTCCCGACAAATTGGGTTCCACAAAGCAAGAAAATAAGAACTGGCCAAAATTTTATTTGTGAAAATGTATGAAATTTCATTTGATGTATTTTTGTTACGAAATGTTAGATTATATTCTAGTCACGTCCACCTAACTATATTCAATTGAATTCAAAGACTTATGTTTTTTCCAGAGTACGTCCCCATTCACCATGAGTATGAAGAGCCAAAGATATCTCTAGAACACATGGAACACGCAGACACAGTATCCAGTAAGTCTTTACAGAATTTACAATAGGAATGTTTGTGCTTTATTTTGCACTAGCTTCCCGCGCGCGGTTTCAGCCATGTAGCTCCATTACCCGTAGGAACTTCTTTATAAAATAAAGCCTATAGCCTGCCTCGATAAATGGGCTATCTTATTAGGCCTCCTACGCACTATGCGGCTAGCCGCGATGCGGCCAGCCGTGCGGCTGACCGTACTCAGATATATGTACGAGAAAGTAGTTTTTATTTGTACTGTGATGCGAGCGCCGGTCAACCGCTCCGGTCGTTCTGAGCGCTGCGGCCCGACTGACGGCCACCGTGACCGCAAGCGCAACGGCTACCGCATAGTGCGTGGGAGGAGGGCTTAAACTGAAAGACTGGTCCAATTTGAATAAAAATATTTTTTTTTTTTTCAAATCGGACCAGTAGTCCCTGTGCTTAGCTGGTTCAATCAAACAAACTCTTTAGCTTTATATGTTGGAATAGATAGGTTTTTAAGTAACTTATTATAAGATTTTTTTATGTCCAAACGAACAATTTGTGATATATTACTGATATATTTCACTTTATTATTAAGACTTAAAAAGTAGTAATTTTAAATCATTACTTATACAAAATTTAATCTATAATATAAAAATGAATCGCAAAATGTGTTGCTAAGCGCATAACTCTACAAAGCCTGGACCAATTTGGCCAATTCTTTTTTTTAATGTTCGTGGAAGTTCAAGGATGGTTTTTACGGCGAGAACATTCGAATAATTGCCTGAAAACCCCTTAAAACAGCCTTTTTCTTTTTCCCATACAAACGTTTTCTAACTAAAATGTAGAGTCAATTTGATCTTTATTTTGTTAATTAAAAACTTGAATTTTTTTGCCAAGATTTTTTAGGGTAGGTAGGGGTAGTGTAGTGTAGGGTAGGGGTAGGGTAGGGGTAGTGTAGGGTAGGGGTAGTGTAGGGTAGGGGTAGTGTAGGGTAGGGGTAGGGTAGGGGTAGTGTAGGGTAGGGGTAGTGTAGGGGTAGGAGTACCGCATAAACGAAGTCTCTACGGCCCAGTTTATTTTATACAAATGTTTAGGTCTTTTATGTATCGATTGAGGCAGTACGAAGTCTGCCGGGTCAGCTAGTTACTTATAAATCTAAACGTTTCTTTAACTATGTCATGTGTTTCAGGTGACAGATATAATCCTAGTGAACTAAGTGACGCCGGCAGCAACAAGTCGTTAATATCTGACAGTAGTGTACTTTCCAACGGCCTGTCCGACCAATATGATAACCCAGTAAGTAGTATTTAGTTTTATAAATGTTTTGTCGTTACTCAAAACTGAGATTTGTTCTAAATGTTAATAAATTAAATCATGCTACATTTGTTGCCTTAATTGTGACTTGGTACTTCTATTTTATTTTATTTTAGCAGACAATATATAGCTTTATTTATACTTAAATTGTACCAAATTAAGATCCGAATAAAAAAAAAACAAATACACACTGAATATTGTCACGAAGTTCTACACTTTACGTCCAATGCTGCACATGGGCATGGGACTCCTCTTTAACAAACCTTGTTAAGCCAGAGTCCTTGAGGGATATAGCCGTCATAATATTTTTGAGCTGATAAATGCTGCTGCTCATCCATCACGTGTATGTCCCTTAGTCGCTTCTCGATACCCGTAGGAAGATATGGGCACCTAGTTGCAAAATTTTGTATTTTAATTCTTTTAGATAGTAATACGTTACGTTTGTCACTCCCAATATAACATCTTACATTTATTTTAGGCTTCATAAGCCATTTTTGTCTCTTTGTAGACAAAAGTGGATTACCGAGCGTAGAGTGATAGCTATCCTTGTATTATGTTTATATATAAATATCCAAATTCTTTACATAAATTATTTTACTTTATTTCCAGTTCCCAGACAACAAGAGTTCTAACTCCCTGGACAGTATGTACATGAGAGGCGAGCTTCGTTCCCGCAGTAGTACCAGTCTGGGTGGTGTGGTTCGAGCCGTGGATGACTCGTTAGGTGACGAGCTGTCACCCGCCCCAAGACTCATGGAGTCTATAGTGTCGCAGGGCAAGACTTACCTTGTCACACTTATCAAGAAGATTGGCAGCGTGAGTATTTGTCTATACTACAATTTTAAAGATGAAGTATTACATTATTACTACATTGTATTGGCAGAAAATAATAGGCTCCAAAATTAATGGGACAACCAAAAAGAAAACACCATTAGCAAGCCACGTTATTAAGGAGTTACATAGATTATATTTTATGATGAAGAGTATTTGGAAACAGGAACTACGCGGGTGATACTGACCTCGGGTAGTTATAAATATAACAATAGTTTGCACTGGGTGATGTAGTTATATGTGGATGACTCGTTAGGTGAATGAATTTGACTATGAAAATGTTGTAAATATTTTGATTATGAGTGCATTACTCAATATAGAGTCTAAGCTGTATTGTTACACTATATAAATATTATATTAAATTGTTCCAATATAAATTTTGTGTAGTCTGAATATATGTATTTTTTAATACAGGGTAACTACGGGCACGTTTTCAAAGGCTGGATGGAACGGGACAATCAAGAATCTCAGAGAAGAGAGGTAGCAGTTAAGAAGCTGACACGACAGGCTTCGGAAAGAAACGGTACTTTGTATGAAGACTTCAAGAATGAGTTGGAGATTATGAAGGTACATCATTTTGTTACTATGAGTTAATAAAACCCGTAGTTTTATTCTCGTTGGCTTAGATAGATAGTTGTTATACAATAACTTTGTACATTTCAACAGATTCAACACGTTTAATGCATTAAAAAAAAATGGGATTAATAAATTTACGGTCTAAATATATGAGTGGGGTCCGTCCCCAGACGAAAAAAAACAAATTAATAGATTTTATTGTCTTATACTTAATAGATATTGTTATTAATATTCGAGATAATTTAATATTGAATTTTTTTAGTAAGAAAAATAGTATTTATCATCTCACGCAAAAAAAAAAACATTGAACAGGAAATAACAATAACAAATAACAACTGCACGGTTACCATGGTAATGAGTTATTTCAAATAGGTAACAGGAAGAAAATTAAAACAAAAAAGTACTTAATTTTAAACAGTCACTAATTGTGAGCAGTCTGATATATTTTATGCATCTTTCTTCCCACAAACAAAAGAAAAAATTCAAACTTTCGGCCTCGGGATGATGAAAAATATGTTACAGTTTGACGTCAATTATAAAGTATTTAAAAAAAATTGTTTTATTTCCAGTCATTACAACACATCAATATAGTAGAAATCCTGGGCTACTCGTGGGACCACGGTTCCGACGTACTCATAGTGATGGAGTATTTAGAAGAGGGTTCACTCAACTATTACCTCAAGTTTCAAGGCGATAAGCTGCGTACGTCCCACCTGTTAAAGTACGCGAGGGATATTGCTACGGTATGTTTTTATTTATTTACACAATTAGAAGTTAAGCACATATCGATTTTTTTTTATCTTTTTTAAAAAATATTTTTGCGCTTATTAAAAATAATTTAAATAAAGACTGTTTTATATTGTCCAGTGACAATATAAAACACTTCTAGTTTTAATTAAAATTATTTTTCTCACATCATACTCGGCATTTACATTTCATTTCATAATGCACTAACTTTATTTTTCAAACAGAAATTCAAAGTTCCAGTTTTACTTACTATTAATAATAAATAGAATAAATTAATATTTAAATATTGTTCTTTGTTTCGCAGGGTATGGACCACGTGTCGGCTAAGAACGTGGTTCATCGCGACCTAGCGACGCGAAACATTCTAGTCGTCAATAAGTACCACGTTAAGATCTCAGACTTTGGTCTCGCGAGGATTATTCCCAAGGAGGAGAGCGCATACAGGATTAAGACTGAACGGTTGCTACCTATTAATTGGTAAGTTTTTCAGATGAATGTTTTTTAGGGAGTTAGTAAGTTACCTTGCCCATTCTCGAAATATACATATAATAAAATATTATATGTATACTTAAAAATGAATTGCTGTTCGTTCATCTCGTTATGCCTCCAGAATTGCTGGACGGATTTGGCTACTTTTGACATCGATATATTTGTGGAAGTTCAAGGAAAGTTTAAACTTTCTCTATAATTATATATTCCCTTCCCTACCTATCTTAACATGGAAAATATGTGACACCATAAGGGAAATTTAAATTTTCCTACACGATATTAAATAAAAAGTTATAAAGATGACTAAATATAAAAAAATAAAATTACAATTTACCGCAATTTAATATTTTGTACATAAAGTTTATTTAATGGGCGTTATTCAATGTAATGACACGATTTTTTATTTAAGAGTAACATCTATCACTATTTTTAGTAACTTTCCCAGTGTATTCCTAAAGACAGCTTGCCATTCTCGAGTTCTGCACTTATTAGTTATCTCTACCAATATTAAAAGGGTTTGATTTAATGTTTGCATTGAATAGGCTAAGGAATGATGATGATGAAGTTACCATGGTGACGGGAGCTACGCGGATGAAACCATGCGCGGAAAGCTATGTACAGTTGTGCTATTATAGTTTAGCGATTAATATTTTACAGCGCCATTGTGATCTCTCTTAACTTCCGTCTTCCCATATTATTTATTTTATAGCAAACATTTGTTATCAATCGTAGGTATGCGCCCGAATCTGCAGTAGAGCCGTGGCATTTTTCTACGAAGAGCGATGTGTGGTCGTACGGAGTGACGGCGTGGGAGATATTCACCAGAGCGAGACAAGAAGTGCCCAAGTTTAACGTGGAGAGACCTAGGGAACGAGCGTCTTGGTGAGTTCGTTGCACATGCTTTAATAAGGCCCATGAAAAAATAAAATAAGTTAATATGGGTAACAAAATGCCAACTTAAATGAGCTTAAACTATGATGTCGTCTTATAAAACTTAGAAACTGCTAGTGTTTAATTCTATGCGGTATTTCATTAACACTTTACTACCATCATAATATAGTCTATGTTTTAAAAGGCACATAATGTCATCTCGCTCTAACCTGACCTAAGACTAAGGCTGAAAAACATACATAGAAGGCCCCAAACAATGAAGTTATAAACATTTATTGATGGAGTTTAACTAATAAAATATTTGTTTTACAGCTTTCAAATACCGGAAGCTTGTCCATCGGAGATATTCAGGCATTTAATGATAGACTGCTGGAATTTGGACCCGAATCTCCGGCCCAAGTTCATTGACCTCGTGCACATGTGCAAGCGATTCATGGACGAATATAAATAAAGTTTAGTACACTATTTATATTCGTCCGTGAAGGGCTTGAACCAATTAAACTTTGATTCAGTAATGCACAACATTTTGTTTTTATAAGACTGTTTGATGCAATGCAATATTACTGATTTAAGATGTTCGTTCACAATTTTTAGAATTCGAGTAGTTTGCTTTTTTGCCTGGTTTCTGAAGTATTTTTGCCGGCAGTATTTATTTGTTTTATATGTGAATTGTTTAACTAGAAATACGTAGGAATAGATAAAATATCGAATAAAGTACTTCAGAAACAAGACATTAGTAACATAAAACATGACGTGGTACATAATTTACAACATTGTATGCAATAATAATGTAATCGTCCTTTATTAATGGATTGTTTAACTTACGCTTAACGTGTAAAATGTTTGCCTTCATGAGATTAAATATGTGTGCATTATTGAAGAAAGTGATGACAAAAATCGTTTTTTAAACTACGAAAATATAATAGTCATTTATTTTTGGTGTGAAATACGTCTCGATTTGAACTATTTTATAATATGTATACCGTAGTGGTATAGTTTCGGATTGAATATTATTTTGAGAGATTGTTGTTGTACATTGAATGCCATAATATATAATAATATCATGAATTATTATTGTTATATTTGCGTAATTGCACAACGAAGAGTGGGGGCCAAAATATATTTGTAGAGTGCTATCGTTCCATGATGCAAGCATATAACATAGGAACATAATAATTGCTCATTGAATTTGTGAAACTGTGGAATCAGTAACTTACTACGAATACTTTGTCAAATAAATAATAGAAAGACTTAGAAATTAAAATTTGCGTATATCCTTAGACAAATGATTGGTCTCTCGCGCTCGACTAGGTACCGCGCTTGCTTTAAACATTAGCTCCGAAAATGCGGCAACTCAATATTGTAGTGTTTAAAACACTACCGATGGTATGTGATCCCGATGTCCATCTAATTCTTTTGTACTGTTATTTTATATCAAAGCAATATGCCAGTTTGTATAGGTAGCTGTCCCTGCGCAAACTTGCATATTACTTCGATTATAACCAAAATTTAATAAAACTTTTGACTGCATACTTTATACCTTATTTTTGTCGCATATGTCTAGTTGAGCCCGCGATAACAATCACTTATCTAAGCGTATATCACTTAAATTCAGTAATTTACAGACACAAATAACTAAGTCCGTCGGTGATTGCAAACGAATGAATGAATTCAATGTTACATATGAATATGATATTAAATTTGCAATGTTTAATAAGACGTTATGCGATGTTTTACTGTGCAAATATATTTTAGCCCTGAGTAATGACACATGTATATGTGATTTTGTGGTTCCTCGAAGCATTTCAATTAGCTTTGTACGTAATAGGTATACTTGTAAATATTTATTATACACACGTTCGTTGTTTCAGCTATACTATAGTTAAAAATTAATCTCAATCAAGTGGAATCTGTTTTTTTTTACTTATGTCTTTCAGTGCAATGTAATGTGGAATGTTTTTTATCGTATTTTTTTATATTGTTTAGTTTTTGTCCCAGTGATTGTATTATATTATTATTTTATTTGATTTGACTATGAATTTATGTATTTGAATTTTTTGACATATGCTTGCCTTTTATAATTGTGAGTACTGATGATTTCGTGACTAGTTTCGTTTTAGTGTAAGTAATATACAACAGTAAAATTTTAATTATAAGTTTCGCTAGTCTAACCATTCTAGAAGTTTCGCTAGCACGTTATGTGATCTTAAAAAGATTTGAAGACATGAGGTGATATTATGTTACACTAGCAAAAATCACGAGAACTATTCTATGAATGGAAATTTATGAGATGATGATGAACATAGCACTAAGATTTCATTAAATATTTAATGGTTATTTATATGAGTAACACCTAAAATAAATACTATACAATTAAAAAAGTATAGATAATTTTTCTCGAAGTTTTGGTAATATACCTTATGTCTCCAGTTTTATTAAAGTTAATTAGTGCTGTAATATTGGAAATAATTCATTATGATTGATAAATTTTCTAAAACAGGACACAAAATAAGATACATATTTAGAATGGTCGCTTCATCATTTCAATATAAACCAAAGATGATATTAAACTATGGACGTAACTTTTAGAGACAATTTATTTTAGGTTAAGATCTTGTACATTTATTTTAACTTTTAAGTCTTATTTTATTTTAATGCAATGCACTGTTGTGACGAATAAATTGTAGTTATAAAATCTAGATAGGTACAAAAAAAAAACAATCGGGTAATTAAAACTTTTTTAACTATAAAATTATTTTAGAAATTTATTATTGTTTAGATATCATTGGGAGAATATTTTATAAAATTGTTTTTTTAATAATTATATTTCATAAGATCGCTTAACGGTGTGACTATTTGGTATTGTGATTACATAGACTGAGAAATTATGACGAAGGGGTGCTAAGGAGTAGACTTGGGCCTTATGGAAAACGAAAGTGAATTTGGTAAAGAAATTTATATAGTTAGCGGTAGAGAAAGTAGTTTGCCTAGAAATTGGAAATAAGGATTAGAAAGGGACAGAGTTAATGCGTATCTATCTCCTTTTCGGTAATTATTTACGACAATAATTCATTGTTGATCTTCTTTGACGATACAGAAACTTTTGTAGTACGACATGTAAATTTTATAATTATGGTGCTTAAGCTTTTCGTGTCTGGTAAAATATATTTTATAATTATAAAATTTAGGCTTAAGAGATTAAATTTGTTCAAATGTTCTATTTAAAAATCTATATATGTATAGTTAATGAGCTTAGGTTTCCGATTAATGAGATAATCAATGTTCTGCATAAGTCGAAGTTAACTCAACTTATGAGGTGTAACAAAATTACGTAAAATATTTATATGTGTAAAATAATTTTACTTCAAGCTTGGGTCGGTCCGCGTTGAATCCCTTATCCAGGTAATCCCAGTCCGGGTATAAACTAAACACACATTTGGTTTTAGAACTTAAAAAGACGTAATTATTGATTTATTTGTGGTTAATTTTGGCACGTCTTATGTAAGATGTTTCCCAACATATTCCATCCCTTTCAAAGTACACAGTATATAAAATATAAAAAAGAAATTACATAATAAATACAAGCAATAGGTGTTGCCACTGTTACCCCACGATACACCGGGCAGTGTGGTGTTTTATTCAAAAGGAAAATGTATTTAAATATTATATTTTAAAGACATGTTTTCACTAATGTTATCTCTATAAATGTTACTATCTACTGGGACTAAAAGGGACGGCATATAATTTGAAAGCACCTTATACATGTTATCATAGTATCAAGAATCCATTGATGTAAGTCAAACTGATAGTCCTAGCTGCATTCATAGAAATAAGTAAATGTTGGGTCAATTTATAATAAATAAGAACAATAGTAAATTATTTTTAAATCAACATACAACAATAGAGGAAATACGTAACGAAGGAATATAAACAATTGATATATTATGATATATATTGATACTTTGATTGTCGAAGTTTATATCTGCGATAGCTTATCGCTTCAACGGGCAATGTCATGCAAGCCACAACATTTGAAATTCATGAGGCTAATCCCGTTACGTCATGACTATGGCCCGGACTCCACTAAAGCGGAGACGAGACGATCGGAGAGATGCTTTTTTAACATCCAATAGAATTTCGTTATTCATACATCTCGTTTTCGCTTAGTTAATTCTATCGATTGTTAAATATCAAGATTCTCCGCTCGTCTCGTCTCCGTTTTGGTGGAGTCCTGCCCTTAGCCTTCGATAGAAATATCTAAATTACTGTAGGGTTATTGTAACGCATCTCCTATGTTATTGTTACTGTTTTATTAAAGCTACATTGTACCTTTAATAAAACAGTATAATATAATAAATTGACATATTTAAAATATTTTCAAAGTAAACGTTGAATAGCAAAGACATTTTTAGTAATATCGTTACGTGATTAGCCTCCACAATCAATGAATTATAAACGCACCTACTGCCCGTTTAAGGGATATTGACCACTAAATAAGATTATCAAATTAAGATTAATATTATGAAACAAGTCCTTGTTACGCACGTTTTATGAAATGTGATAAATGCAGAGGTTTTGTTTTGTACTATTAAATCTAATTTGATGGTCTAAATCAGGGGTCTCCAAACTACGGCCCGCGGGCCAAATCCGGCCCGCCAGTGTCATCAAACTGGCCCGCGACAGCCAATGTCTTATTGTTATTGCTATTGCTAGAAATACGACTATAGATAAGGGCAGAAAAATTTAATCTGTTTTTTCCCTTAAAGCTTTCTGAAAATATCATTATGGCCCTATGTCTTCAAAGTTTGGAGACCCCTGGTCTAAATGAGTGTAATAGCATACAAATAAGAATGACTATTATTAGTAATCCGTTAAAAAAACCATTGTAACATTGAGGTCACTAAATGTGCACCGTTTTTTCAACAAAATTCTTTGCCACTACGAATTGTTAATAATATGGAACTATGTATTCAACAGTTTATGTCCTCGATTGTACAAAATTAACTGAACAAAAAATAATACCGTAGTAACAGCGATATACAATTATTGTCAATTGCTGATTCAAGTTTTCTGTCAATTTGTTATTTCAGCAGTTTTAGTTAGTATGGCCCTTGTATCCTGGCTGTAAATATAGTCGAACAAATGTGACGTTGTAATAAACAATACTATTATAGATTCAGATTTAGATACAACTTTGGACGTTAGTGATGAAGTGTACAGTCACAGATATTAATACCTACTATATTATATACCTGCGAGTCAATATAGTACAAATATAAACGGGTATCTTGTAAAAAAAAAAAGAAATATGATGACAATATTTGGACTATAGTCCATTAGTATTTTTTTTTAATTTTGTTGCCTATATTTTCTGAATTAATTCCAGTTATAATTTCAGATACAGTGTCTTAACTCATTGAACTAGAAATTCTATTATACTAAGTGTCCCAAAGTGGTCCCGATAGACCCCCAGGGGTACACAGTGGACTCGGTGGGGGTAAACGTTGGCGTAAAAAATGTCGGGCTCACTAGTTGAAAGTACGTATTATAATATGATATGATAGAAATGGGGTCCACCGAAACCCGTAAAGTTTTTAAAGGGGACTACTAAAAATCAAGTTTGAAAGACTCTGCTTTAAACTATAGCCCATTTCATATAATACTCAAGTCCAATAACAAATTAATAGGAACATGAATTAAGATCTTATAATGTATTATCGTTATGTTTAGGAACTGATCTAACTACATTGAAACCTATCAGGAAATGACCTTAGAAGGTATGTGTAGTAGGTAGGTTTGTATGTATTTCGTGATTGCCACATTATCACTAACGTTCAAAAGGTTGTCGGTCGTAAACTCGCATGCTTAACATGTTGCTGTAAATATTAGTTACATTATTGTTAAGAGAAATTTGTTTTATTGTAATTTAAGACTAGGTGAGTTGCAGTTCTTTGCAACATATGAAATTTACACGTTGTTTTTGCCTTTGCTAAATGGTATGTACCTGTATGTGTATGAAGTTCAAACGGAGAGAGGGACATAAAAGGAGTTATGTTTGCAAATGCTTTGCTATTCATGTTTACGTTAATGTTCAGAATTATTTATATTGTGTAGTTTTGTCAACAACAAATAGTAAGGATTTTTAAAACATTTACTTATGCACGTTTTGCTCTGTTATAAAAATATTACAACGATTTATATGATAAACGAAAACAATACTTATTATACAATATTGAGAAAAAAACGACTTATTTTTAAATTATGTCTTGCATAAAATTATTGATCTAGTTGATCACGTGATCGAATCATGTAGGTATGAAAATATTATTGTATTTGTAGTTATTGCTATTACACGTAACGTAACATGTATACGTAATGAGCCTAGTAAATAAGTCTAGTAAATCTAGTAATATAATGAATTGAATTGTTTCGAATGATTAACATGGTTTAGTATATTTAGACAATCTGCGCTATATTGTATAGAACTGCAACACATTTGTTATTTTTGCCATGAAAAATAAAATAAATAATTGGTACGTAATTGCTACTTTTTTATTTCTCTAAGCGTCCCAGTCTACGCAATGCAGAGATCCCGACCTCCTACCAGTGGCGTAGCTATCGAAGAGCCAGGTGGGTGCCTTTGAAAAGAGCGTGTTAGCAGACTCGCTAGCTCCTGAAGCTATGCACCGGGGCCCTTGCCCACCTAGCTACCATAAAAAAACAACGATTTTGTAAAGGCATAAGCTGAATAGATCTAAATAACTGTAAGTAGTTCTTGTTTTCCTATGATGACAGTACAAAACAAGTGAATGAATATTCATTTGTAGTATATATATACTTGTGAATGTTTATTTATAAACCATAAAATTAACAAAAACACAGGGTGTTGTTCACTCATCATTTCAGCCGTAGAACGTCCACTGTTGGACATAGGCCTCCCTCATAAATCTCTCAGTTGTTGCGGTTAGAAGCGGCCTGCATCCACCGTGGTCCTGCGGCCTTAACCAGATCGTCCGTCCATCTAGTTGGTGGACGTCCTACGCTTCGCTGCTGATTCGCGGTCTCCATTCGAGAACTTTTCGGCTCCAACGGCCATCTGTTCTCCGTGCTATATGGCCTGCCCATTGCCACTTCAACGAACTAATCCGTTGGGCTATGTCGGTTACCCGCGTTCTTCTACGTATCTCCTCATTTCTAATCCGATCTCGTAGAGAAACCCCGAGCATAGCCCTCTCCATAGCTCGTTGAGCGACTCTGAGCCTGTTCATAAGGCCTTTAGTGAAGCACCACGTTTCGGATCCATAGGTCATCACTGGCAACACACACTGGTTGAAGACTTTTGTCTTTAGGCATTGAGGTATTTTGGACGAAAGACACTGTGAAGTTTCCCGAACGCTGCCCATCCGAGTTGGATTCGGCGATTGACCTCCTTCTCGAAGTTGGACCTACCTAATTGGACTGTCTTTCCTAGGTATGCATACAATATAAAATATACCTAAGTTTATCCAAATTTTAAAAGATGTTTTATTATTGAGGAAAAGGTTGGTGGGACTTCTGCCTTGGTTGGTTAATGGGCTAATCAATATTTATTAATCAAGTACCTAGGTCAACGCTACAACCTTAATTACATACAGATAATAACATACATACAGACAGTAACATACATATTATGTGCAACTTAAAATTGATCAAACTTGTAGCGCCGTCTACAGTAGCCGCACAGAAACTACAAGTGGACGCACCATCTACCACCTAGCATCTCCACTAACCTGTATCGCGCAATACAATTCACAAGCCAATTCGAACATATACAAGTTCCGAACAGAAACAAATGGCCGTCTGCCGCCGGGCATACCACCTCGCCCGGCAAAGATCTTCATTTTCTTTATTTTGTACAATAAATTTACTTCACTAACTCTTAGATAACTATATAATTCCGGAAATAAAGTGGAGTTAGTTAAGCAACATAATTTATGTAAATTAAACAGCCCTGTTTGAAATAGATAGAGCTTAATTGCTAATGGGCTGGGAGATTAAAATATTTGTTGAGGCAAATCCTTAGTTACCTACGTTAAGTGAAATGTTTATGGGCGCGAAAACTAGGTAAAGGTATGCCTCTTAATTATTCTGAATGTACACCTATTGTATGTAAAATACACTAGTAAATTTGTTGTGTTATTTGGGACCTAGGAATTTAGGATGTAGCTTAATACCTTACCTTTTTTGGCAATTAAATTTGTCAACAAAGGTAGTAAATTAAATTGTTACAAGGGATAGGGGTCTCCTTCCCACAAACGTACTACTCAAAACTTGGTTAAGAGCTAACACGTTAGAAGACATGCTGATCTGACATCTTCCCAATATTATATTTTTCCAGACATAGCCGCAGAAGTCTCACCGCTACGCGCGCGAAACGCTAGTGTGTGCAATATTGTGAAGGTACCAATTGTGCAATTAAGTCTAATTTACTTGATATATTGTATTATTATTAGTTTTGTGATCCTTCCAAGATTTATGTCTGTGACAACGCCGGTTTGCAACTTAATGTCAGAGACATTTTCTGCCGGTTAATCGTTTTGTATAGGTATTTCGTTAATCGCAAACGTAAGTTTGATATAGCAAATGATTTAAGTCTTAACTTTGTCTTCTTTCACAGAGGAATCTCGTTCACATTATAATAGGTACCCTTTTCTATACTAATATTATAAAGAGGAAAGATTTGATTGTTTGTTTGCCTTTTTCCTGGGAAGATTTAAAAAAGATCGGCTAGGGGAAGCACCTGTGGGTGGGGTACATATGTTTTGAATTCTCTATTGACAACAACGTTAAACGTATAGAATTATAATGGAATTAACGGAAGATGATGTACCTGGAGCGAAATTAAAATTTGCAAAAGTGCAAGATCATCTTGTCCGGGATTTAAAACGATGGCTTGCATGTTACAAATGAAATTTACACCATCCTGCTTGTATCGACTATCAGACATACAATCACAATGTTTGTAGGCTTGACAATTTTTTTTATCACAATATTTATTTATTCTAATAATAATAAGACATACGTTTGACGTTGTTGTCAATAGAGAATTCAAAACATATGTACCCCCCCACCGGTGCTGCCTCTAGCGGATATTTTTTAAATCTTCCCAAGGAAAAGGCTAATTAAATAGGCTCCGGAACTACAGGTAACAAATTCTTTCATCGTTGGAAAGCTACACTATCCTTGGATGACATAGACTATATTTAATTATGAAGTTCCCACGGGAACTGTAGCTACGTGGGATAAACCGCGCGCGTGAAACTAGTATAATATAAATAAACGGCCGCGGCTGGTAGCACAAGGATCACGAGTAGTTTATAGTGATCTTTTATTTGGTATTGGTAGTTATTATCAACTTACTATTACAAATAAGTATAATCATGAACAACATCTTACTTACTACTAATTGACTAATTACTATTATTTCACAGTTATAGGTACTTATATATAATAGGTCCAGAAAGAATAAAAAAATATCAATAATGTTACAACTTTGTAGTTTGGTACTCTACTAGTTAACTTAGAAATATATCTAAGTGTAATCTTTATTTGAGGTAATAGTTTAATCAATTTGTTTATTTTCACACAGAGTAGGTATTAATAGTATTAATTCTAATTTTTATCTGAGGTAGGTTTTAATCAGTTTCTTTTTATATTCACTAAGAGTATCTATCATATGAATTTAGTTTACTATTAGTCATTTAATTTTGCTTACTTAATGATCAATTGTAACGTAAGAATAATAAAATAATCAGTCACTCCTCTTTGTGAAAATATGATCTTAAACATAATATAATTAAATATTAAACATAAATGATTTAAAATAAGAATATGATTGAAAACAGTGCGGGGTTGCAATCCGTACTAGTGACGTGACACATGGCTAGTGCTTGTCGTGTCGGAGTCACGTTGCATCGTCATCATCGGCTGAATGCGTCCAGTGTACAAGCAGTGTACATGCAGTGATATATGGGCGAACGCTAACGTACTGCCTGTCAGGAACTATTAATCCTATCGTTTACGGTAACAGGTTTTCTAGTATATACCTTCCTACGTGTTGTTGACATGTTGACGTGTTCACCGTTACAAATTAAACAAAGAAAAAGCTTTGTACACCTGTTTAGAGTTCCGTACCCGAGAGGTAAAAACGGAACCTTATTACTGGGTCCGCTAAATACGGGACCTTATTACTATTCGTTGTCTGTCTGTCACCAGGCTGTATCTCTAGAACCGTGATAGCTAGACAGTTGAAATTTTCACAAATTGTGTATTTCTGTTACCGCTATAACAACAACAACTAAAAATAACATAAAATAAATATTTAATGGGGGCTCCTATACAACAAAGTGAAAATTGGGCTGATGAAGTAGTATGAAATTTGGCACACTTATAGTGTATATCGAGAAGGAGTTCAGAATGCCAATATTTATTTTAATTATGGTCGGATTTCGACCACTGGGCGACACCCCTTCTTTCATATTAGTGTTAAATAATGAGCCTAATATTATTGCTACTTATTAAGATAAGCATTCTTCTTTGACTCTCTCGTTGGTAAAGCGAGACGGAACTAATGAGGTTGCAGCTATGCTCCCCGGGTCTGGCAAAAAATGGTGTCCTACTAGTAATATCCTATTTAGAAATATCTAAGTAGGTACCTACCAGCTCGATGTTTGGAATTATTGGAATCATGGATGGTGATTCAACGGTGCTTCGAAGAGCACGTTAGGCTGTCTAACTACTACAAGTTATAATCCCGCAATTCATCCCTCAGCGACCGAGGCCCAAATAAGGCTAAGCCAAGGTCCAAATAACACAGGGGGTGCCCTCTAGCGCAGGCTTAGTTTGTAGTTTATAAACCATTTAATAGGGCTGGAGCTCTGCTCGCCTTTATGCCCGGTGAAGTAGCAAAAATCTCATGGATGACTACATCAATGTCTATCCGATAAAAAAAACATCCTGGATTCACTTTAGCATGCCGCTAAATAATAGGTACTTAGCTAAATAATATATAATAGTGCTAAATATTTATAGGAACGCTAACTAGAAACCGCACGATCAATACGTTTTATTTCTCTTATATTTTATATAGAGGTATTTCGAGTGGCGACAGTTATAAATAAAGATAAATATAGTACAGTCAGCAGTACATAATGGTGTCTTAATATACAGTTTTAATAATATAATTACCGCTTAACACTTTATTCAAATGTGATACATTTTACATTTTACGTTGCTCCCGGTTCTCTAAGAATCTCATTATAAGATAAAACTTATGTAACTTCCGGATAGCTTAGAAAAATTTATTTTTAGATTCCGTGACCACATCAAACATTATATAACTAGCAGCGCCATCTAGCACCTAGCATCCTAACTAACCTCTATCGCGCAATACAAGTTTTCGACCTAATTAGAACATATACAAATTCTGAATATCAACAACTGGCCGTCGTCGTGCATACCACCTCGCCCGGCAAAGAACCTCTTCATTTTCTTTGGCACACACCGTTCCTCTACAAGCTCATAGATATATACCAGCGGTGTTACGAATATTCGCATCCGCATCCGCAAATGCGGAATATTCGCATTAATTCAGACATCTGCATCGGCATTCACATCCGCATCAATCAATGCCGAGATTTTACGGATGCAGATTCACATTATCTAGTAACAACATGTAAAGAAAGTGGGCGGAGTCAGAGTGGCACGTTCTTCGCGTTTGTTTTGGTAATTGTTAACTTCATTCGGTAACTGACGAAGAGGAAGGCGCACATTGGTAACAAGATCTTACAGGTTTTGTTTGTTGTTTTTTATTGATTGATGTATTTTAAATTGATTTTCAGTTATTTATGCATTTCATTTAAATAATTGTTTTTTTTTAATCCCTAAATCCGCATCCGCATCCGAGTCGCATCCGCATCCGCATCAAATCCGCATCCGCGGATGTGAACTTCTAACAATCCGCATCCGCATCTGCATCCGCGGATGTCTTACACTTGTACTTGTTAATTATACACAATGAAATGATTAAAATTTTATTAATAAAAAATATGGTAACTAATATTAATTGCGGATAAGATAATCATCCAATATGTCTCAGGACAGAAGCTGAAAAAAAACGTGGCAACGCCAAGGATACAGAATACAAATTTTAGCAGCTGACTGTACCTACCTAATGAAATACTCGAAAGTTATTTAATATCTAGTACATATGTATTGGGAAAATAATATTGTTTTGTCGGTCGTCGACTTGTATGAAGAGTAAAGTACTTATCAAGGTTCTATTAACTTTGTTTTTTTAATGAAAAGCTATTTGATTTGGAAAGTAATAGAGAAAGGGATGATTAAGTGCTTGTCTATTTATTTAATACTGTGGGTAAGGTGGGATGTTGAGAAAGACGGTTTTGTTGCCGTGAGCGATTGTCTAGACATTTTATTTATTAAAGAAATACAGAAGCAATTGTTGAAAACAGGTCGTCTGATTGAAATGAATACTTTTAAGCTTTACAAAACCACTATGGTATACTGTGACCACCTCCGTGGCGTAGCGGTATTCGGCTCGCTTTATATCTTAGAGGTCGTGGGTTCGATCCCCACGTCGGACAAGAAAATCTTTATGTAAATTCAAAGATGTTTTCCTGGGTTTGGTTGCATGAGGGACTACTCTCCGTGCCTGGGAAAGCTCGTTAAACCGTGGGTATCATCTATATAACAATCGAATACCAGGGAATGGGCAGCAACGTTTCCTTGTGTGTAATAATATAATACTGCGGTCACCAACCCGCCTGCCTAGCGTTGTGACTATGGCAAATACCCTCCACCGGGAGGAGGCCCTTGTTCAGTAGAGGACGTTATACGGGCTGATTATGATGATGATAGTCTGTACCTATACTATGACATTTTTATTGTTTCTAAGCGAAAGTAATAAAATATGATGCCTGATAAATGTCCACCACGACCACGGTAACAGATGTTGATTCTTTTGTCAAAGATTGACAAAAATAATTTTTTGATAAAATGGTAGATGTACTTCGTTAATCACTTTATGAATTTCTTTCTGTCTGACAACCTCCGTAGCGTAGCGGTATTTGACTCGTTTCAAATCTCGGAGGTCGTGGATTCCATCCCCACGCCGGACAGGAAATCTTTGTATAAATTCTAAGATTTCTTTCCGGGTCTGGTTGGTTGAGGGACTACCCACCGTGCCTAAAGCACGTTAAAATAAGAAAGCACGCTAAGCCGTTGGTCTCGATTGTTATAACATCATCTATAATTATCGTATATACAAGGAACGGGCAGCAGCGTTTCCTTGTGTAAATAATACTGCGGTGACCAACCCGCCTGCCAAGCGTGGTAACTATGGCAAATACCTTCTCCCGGGAGGAGGCCCATGTTCAGCAGTGGACGTTATACGGGCTGGTGATGGACCCTTTCTGTAACATAACCCGACCAAAAAAAATCCAGCGTTGTTAATAACACATGATTGAGCCACTTAAAAGTAGGATTAAACCATCTTAATTCAACTTTGTTGAAAGAATCGGAGTCTGTAACCATGAACGAGGTATACATTATTTAAATATCATTTCCACAGTTGTCAAAGCTTACTTTTGAATACAATGATTTTTTTTCAATTGTTATATGGTAGAATACATTTTACCAATGTAGGTAAAATGTATTGTTTTATTTATTTAAATCTTTAGCACAAAACATACATGTACATAGGCGGACTTAATGCCAAAGGCATTCTCTCCCAGTCAACCATTGGTGGTGCAGAGACAAAGTGTTAGGTGCACTGAAGTTGTAAGCACTCGTAATGAACTAAATACCGTCAAGGTAACGCATTCCCACCGCCGCATATGTGGGACTCACCCTCTCCACAGCGTGGTCCTCCGGACACTCCTTCGATCCGCCGTTGGCGGGGGCCGGGTACGCATGAGCAATCCGGCCCCCCGACGGCACCCGCGGCCGAAATGGTACCGCGGGATCTCCGGACTGTCAAGGTACCTACTATGTTATTAACATACATAACATATTTTAGATACATGGAGACAATACAATATTTTAAAACTATATAATTTAATATGGGACACTATACATTCATAGACTTATACATAAATAATATTTAGATATATTATATTATTATACAAATACATTTATATATATATATATATACATATACAATAGAATTAATAAGATGTTCTACCGCTGTAATGACTCTGCTAACTTAGTTCTGATAAGCTCACGGACTTTATTTTTAAAAGTAAACCGATTCTTGGCCATCCTTACTCCAAAAGGTAGTGCATTCCAGAGATGTATGGACTTTACAAAGAAAGAGGAATGAATGAAATTGGAACGGTATTGAGGACAGTGAAGGCGACCGTTGTTTGAAGAACGCAAGGATTTGTTGTGATTGGAGAAGCGATATTGGAAATAAGAAAATAATTTTAACTTGATTTAAAAAAAGAAAGCGCTTGTTGTACCTTTATTTGTATATACTTGAAAACTTGTACTGAATTAATAATAGAATCTGTCTAGTGCAGCTGTAGCAGACGTATATATATTTACAACCCTATTGTCTAAACTAAAACGAAACAAAAGTTGTCCTGAAAATCTGGTCTGGTGAGAAAGACTTTCTTTCAAGAAAATTATTGGAAATAATTACTATAATATAAAACCATATTAACAGCCCTAAGACAAGAATGGAAGGAAGCGGGGGGGTGGGGAAAAAGTCAAAAAAAATGTGATTTATTTAATATTCTAGAATACTAATGACTTTTTAGAATACCTACTGTAGGTAGTTTAAGCCTTAATAGGTTTCCTAATAAGAAACCTATTAAGGCTGTTTCGCCATGTCCCCTCGCGACTTCACTGACAACACTACTTGTAAAAAAAAACTTTGTCGGTTTATACTAGATATAACTCACTTTAATTTATCTATACCAATTTTATAAAGAGAGTTTTTTTTTGTAACTAATAAATTTAAAAACTACTTTCGAAAAATCTTTCACCATTATAAAGCTATGTAGAAGGTACAGTCAACAAAAGAGATTGGTTTACAACTTGTGAACCGCATGTTAAATTTATATGTACACGTTTATGAGAAGATTTTTCCGTCTGTGTATTTGTATACATCTAGCCGTGAACTCTTCACCCATAAGAAAAAACTGGCTGTCAGTGACAAAAACATATTTATTTACATTATTTGATACCGTCGGTCTCTTTTGTTGACTGTACATAGCGTAACTTGTATTTTCAGTATAGGGTCGGATCGGTCGGAGAGGCGTGGAAGGCTACTTTTTAAGGCAAAGGTGCTAGCTGGTGGATGAAGAGATTGTAGACCAGATATAATTATTCGCGTAAATATACGAGTTGGCACTTATTATTTTCTATAAATTTGTAACGAAATATTTTCTAATCCCTCAATTACAAATCAAATACTTTAATAAGAATAAAATCAACATTACCTTTGATAGATAAATTGATGTAATCAAGTTAGCCTCAAAAAGTTTACCGTTCAGAATAATTTAATTGAAAATTCTCGTATTGTACCTTCTTAAATGTTATAATTGCAGGAAACACTTTGGAGAAGTTTCGAGAATCGTTCAATATTGTTTATGTACACCGTCCCTTTTAAAGTTAATGGATTTATATTACTCGTGCTTAGTATTCGGGGTAGAAATTTCGCTAAAATTCATGATTGCTTTTAAGGTGACCCGACGCCGACGTTTAAAGGTAATTGTGTTTATTGTACTTTACTGTTTTTGTTTTTAAGTAAGAATATTGTGGTATTATTAAAATTTCATCTATACAGCTTCTTCGGGTATTTATATGATATATAATACAATGTAGATGAAATAAAATGTTATTGGTTAATTATTCTATTCTAGATTGAAGATCAAATGTAGCAAGTTGATATTTCGCTCTTTACGACACAAATTCTACTAATATTATAAACGCGACGCAAGAATCGCGGATTTAACAAAAATCAATATGCTAACTTAAATGGTGCTAAGAGTTTACTTCTTAAAATATTCATCCTTCCCCTCGTTGAAGCTGAAAACAATATCGATTTTATTTTTTATTCATCCCAAAGCAGGCGCCTCCCTCGACATTCACTTGTTGTTCAAATTGGACGGGGAGCTAGGGAAAGTGTAGGTGCATAGTATATAACCTTACATAGTAGGTTTATGGCCACATCCATGGTGAATATGTATGGATGGATTTCGCTAAAATTTGGAGGGGGATAGTTTATAAAGTGGATTATAATAATGGCTAAAATAGATTACGTGACGTGGCTTTGTAGGCCGTGGCATTCGTTGCCGATTGTTATCTTTATTTATGCGATGTGATATGGTGCAAATGTGGGTCGACTCTTATCCTTTACGTCAGATAATCGGATCTCATTCGGCTATCGTAATACGTTGTCAGCAATTGGACAGGTGTGCTTACAATTTTATTGTCGGTTTATTCTTTTTCCGCTTGAACATAAGTAAATAAATATGCAATAAGAACCAGATGCGTTTTTACCTATAGTGTAAGGTGTGCCTAGTTCAAGGGCGCAGAGAACCTAGGGGGCGCTGAATGACGCTCGCTACGAACCCCCACACTTTGGAGGGGGAGCTAAGGTAATGTGTGCACATGCGACATGGCCTGGAGACGCCTCTGATACGAAAGAACCGTTATTCATAATCTGCCATTATTTCTTCGAGAAACTAAGATGCAACAAGTGCGAGTCGGACTCGCGCACGAAGGGTTCCGTTTCAATTACAAGTGCGTACCTATTTTTGATATCAAGAATAAATAAAAAAGCGTATGTTTATGAAATGAAATGTTATTTTATATTTTTATACCTATTCGAGTTGATTGAATGAAAGCTAAATTGCGGTTTACGATTTATGACGTATTAAAAAAAAACTACTTACAAGATCTCGTTCAAACCAATTTTCGGTGGAAGTTTGCATGGTAATGTACATCATATATTTTTTTTAGATTTATCATTCTCTTATTTTAGAAGTTACAGGGGGGGGGGGACTCACATTTTACCACTTTGGAAGTGTCTCTCGCGCAAACTATTCAGTTTAGAAAAAAAATACATTAGAAACCTCAACATCATTATTGAAGACCTATTCATAGATCTTCAAAAATCTATACCAATTTTATAAAGAGATTTATAAAATCTCTTTATAAATCTCTGTACCCATATCGAACGTATGGGTTCGATGAAATATTTTTTTTTGCGTTTCAGTTCTATGTATGGGAAACCCCAAAATTTATTGTTTTTTTTTCTATTTTTGTGTGAAAATCTTAATGCGGTTCACAACATACATCTACTTGCCAAGTTTCAACATTATAGTTCTTATAGTTTCGGAAAAAAGTGGCTGTGACATACGGACGGACGGACAGACAGACAGACAGACAGACAGACAGACAGACAGACAGACAGACAGACATGACGAATCTATAAGGGTTCCGTTTTTTGCCATTTGGCTACGGAACCCTAAAAATGGGATGAATATCGAGTTCATACGATCTCATTATGTTTATTTTTAATTTTAGGGATGTATCTTCCGCATACGATGTTATTAAACAAGATGTTAATACAAAGTCAATATGACTGAATTTGAAAACCGCAAAACATAATTATATTGGATTGAAAGTAAACAAATCTCAACGGGATCTAAATAAAGAACATATTATGTATATATATGTATCTTGAACCGAGATTAGAAATGCAAATAACATGATATAGGTATATAGTAAGTTTCACGCCCACCTATATTGTCTTATCGTCTGTATGTATCAATGGTCAGTTACCTTTCCCTGACTGATCTATCAACAGTACTGTCTATCATCATATCCTCAGTACACAGCTGAAACCAATAAAGTACTTTGAAGTTTGGCCCGCCTATAATAATTATAACAAAAGTATAAGAAAGGTTTTTTAACATTTCTCTTTTTTTTTAATCGTTAAGACACGGCGGATTGTCCAAAATATATGCCATCCCTTTAACAGTAGATCATGGAAACTAATGCTCTAATGCCTTGCAATACGAGATAATCTAGGTTGTCCGATCCGGCGTCCCTAACACAGGTTCGAAGACATTTTAATCTGTCATTTTTAAAGCTATTGAAAAAGTATATACAGAATAGTGTACTACCAACCCAAAATAAATATAAATCTATACTATAATATTATAAAGCTGCAGAGTTTGTTTGTTTGAACGCTAATCTCAGGAACTACTGGTCCGATTTAAAAAAACGATATCTCTTCCAGTAGACCTGCGAAAGCACAGACGAAAATAAAGAGAGAAATAATAGTGTGTAGACAGAAATAGTGTGTAGTAGATATACATACACATATACTAAAATACATGACTACTTACATAAATAGTTATAATACTAGTTATAATACACAAAAAATAATATTTACGAAGAGGACAGATAGTGTATTTCGAGCAACGAAATAATTTTTCAAATCGAATTAGTAGTAGTTCCTGAGAGTAGCGCGTCTTTTATCAGTATCTCGCTATTGGTTCAGACGAAGGGTTATTACATCAGCAATGTTCGTTATATTGTGAAGAAGCAGTAATCCATGTCTAATTCGATTTCTGTTGTACAATAACCGAAGGCGGTGCCCCGAATCTTGATGACATCAGACCATTATTGTTGTTGTGCTATGTTTTGTTCTAACTAATATTATTAACTATTTTAGCTGCTTTTGATGACAAACTAGTTATAATATAAAATATTACCTGCTGCCCGCGGCCACGTCCACGTAAAATAAAGATTTAATAAGTCATCTAACAATAAAAGTGTCGTCCAAATAGTTCATACCGTTTTTGAGGTTAGACACGGACAAACAAAGAAATAGTCAAAATAAAAATAAACCTATATTATACCTTATAATATTAGCTATCTACATCAGAAAGTCCTCAATTTATGCTTTCAATAACAGACACTGAGTAACAAACATTTTAGCTAAATTGAACATCATCAGCCCGTATAAAGTCAACTGCTGAACATGGGCCTCCTCCCGAGGGAGGGTATTTGCCATAGTCACCACTAGGCTAGGCAGTCGGGTTGGTGACCGTACTATTATGTTGTAACACACAAGGAAACGCTGCTGCCCGTTCCTTGATAAACGATTATTATCAATCGGGACCAACGGCTTAACTTGCTTTCCGAGGCACGGAGGGTAATCCCTCAACCAAACAGACCCGGAAAGAAATCTAAGAAAATACATATAGATTTCCTGTCCGGCGTGGGGATCAAACCCACGACCTCCGAGATTTAAAGCGAGCCCAATACCGCTACGCTACGGAGCTAAATTGAACTATCGATGATCGAGCTAAATTGATATCCCCTCAACTGTAGAGACAAAAAATTATAATTTTAGGGTAGTATGTGAGGCTAAGTTTGAGCGCATACGTGCTGTGTCCCCCGCAGGGACAGCCTACAGAAGCGGCATCTAACATTGTAGCCCCGTCAGCGGGTTGGTCCCATCTGATCGCGCGATCCGTTGCCTGTGGAAACGCATCGCGCTTCAAAGGTACTTTCTGATCGCGATATCAGTTTCACCTAAAACTAATGTATGGAAAAGTGGAAATCTATCGCGCGATCCGTTTCCACTGAAACAATCTATTAAGTAATTTCCGGTCTGATCGCAAAAATATTGAAAATAAAATAAAATATATTCGTACGTCTAAAAGCCTCTAAAATTATCACTAAATTTTAAATAAACAATAGTCAGTAAATACTTATTTACCTCGCTCTACCTATACATAAAAAAAAAACAAATAAAACAACTTGAATTAATCAACGAAATCATGTTAAATGTTATTTTAATAATTACTAAATTAAGTCGGAATACAATCATCTTTACAAAATATGTATTAAGGTCCGAAGAATTTAAAAACCAAAATACGTTTCGACTATTTACAAATACCTTAATAGGATTACGTTAATAAAAACTTTTATTAAAAACAAAACATTCTTCGGACCTTAATACATATTTTGTAAAGATGATTGTATTGTACATGATTTCGTTGATTAATTCAAGTTGTTTTATTTGTTTTTTTATGTAAAGGTAGAGCGAGGTAAATAAGTATTTACTGACTATTGTTTATTTAAAATTGAGTGATAATTTTAGACACTTTTAGACGTACGAATATATTTTATTTTATTTTCGATATTTGTGCGATCAGACCGGAAAGTACTTAATAGATTGTTTTAGTGGAAACGGATCGCGCGATAGATTTCCACTTTTCCATACATTAGTTTTAGGTGAAACTGATATCGCGATCAGAAAGCACCTTTGGCGCGCGATCCGTTTCCACAGGCAACGGATCGCGCGATCAGATAGGACCAACCCCCGTCAGCGCTCTTTCTTTTACATACAGAATACATGAACTAGTGCATTTATGTCTATACTAATATTATAAAGCTGCAGAGTTTGATGGTTTGAACGCGCTAATCTCAGGAACTACTGGTCCAATTTCAAAAATTCTTTCAGTGTTGGATAGTCCATTTATCGAGGAAGGTTATAGGCTATATTTTATTTTCAAAAAAGTTAGGGATCCGTAAGAATATTGCGATTTTGTAACCCAAGGTGTAAAAGCGAAATCCTATTTATGCGTGCGCTGCAAAAACTATTGACAATAGAACAAAATAATGTACTACGGGTTTGTAGTCTTATTAAGATCTACAAAAAAGTCCGCGAGAGCATATATCTAACTATCATAGTTTAGTCACAATAACCGCTTTTATATTCATAAAAAAATATTCAATCGTCTGAAGAAAGAAACTACGTTAAATGTATATCGTAATATGAATCCTTATCCAAATTAAGCATTATGTTTTCAAAGGTATTTATGTAGAAGTAAAATACTTTTTGTTTTATTCCAATCGGACATTTCGTTGAGAATTTATCACGAGTATAAAAACGCAAGGAATTGGTACCTAATAATGAGTTATTTGCCATAATAGATAAAGCTGAAGAGTTTGTTTGTTGGAACGCGCTAATCTCAGCAACTACTGGTCCGATTTGAAAAATTCTTTCAATGTTAGATAGCCCATTTCTCAAGGAAGGTTATAGGCTATATTTTATTATAAAGTTTCTACGGGAACGGGAGTTACGCGGGTGAAACCGCGCGCGGAAAGCTAGTATTTAATAAGGATGGACTTATCTTACCGGCTGTCATGGATCTTCTATCTCGGGTGCTTGGTTAAATTTGGCATAGGTATTATTTAATTATGATGTATATTTCAACTAGCGGCCAGTCCTAAATCACACACATGGGTACACATTTAAAAAAAAACACTAAGGAATAATGTAGCATTCTAATAGTGAAAGAATGATCGAAATCCGTCTCTTAGTTTTTGAGTGTATTCGAAACCAATATGCAAAAATACAAACTTTTCCTCATTATAATATTAGTATAGATGAAATAACCTATGAGTTCAGTGACCTTGTCTAAGCAAAGTCTAACTAAACGCATGCTACTATTATTGAACTGTGGAACAGAAAGATTCCGCTTAGGTATTTAAGTCACGCCTCCACTGAACGTAATCACTCAGGGTAAATCTCTAAATCGGGTTATCTCAGAGACGACGATAAAAATAGCTATTGATTTTTTACAATAAGCATGACATAGGAGTAAATTTAAACGAATTTCCTGATAAAAATCACAAATTTAAAAAAATACGAAGTCGCGTCACTACATTTATATAATAACTAGCTGACCCGGCAAATAGATATTGGCCGATTCTCAGACCTACTCTATATGCTCACAAAATTTCATGAGAATCGGTCAAGCCGTTTCGGAGGAGTACGGGAACGAACATTGTGACATGAGAATTTTATATATAAGATTAGCTTCTGCGCGTAGTTTTGAGTATAATTCCCCTTTCCGTGGGAATTTTAATTAAATATAGCCTATGGCCTTCCTCGATAAATGCTATATACCTAATACTAAAGTATTTTTTCTAATCGGTCCCTTAGTTTTAGTAGTGTAGTGATTATCACGGTCAAGCAAACAAACAAACTCTTCAGATATATATATTTGTATAAGAAGATACCTTAAGAATTCAGTGAAAACCTTATTAAGTGTGAACTTTACTGTAAACTAATCATCAACATGCATTGTTTGCTATCTCCAGACATTATGTACATAATTATTCCTTTTCAAAGTATATTTCAAACTTTAGCTTGTACTTGTTAATAGAAGTACAATGTAATTGCATGTGGCTTAGTATAAAGTGCAGTAGTATTTACAACAGCATTTTATTCTAAGCCACATGTTGCCAAACAGTTAATGACGTTAATATTAAGAACTCATTTATTAACACAAGACTGACAGTCTTCTAGCACACCTGATATAAATTAAAACATAATTTAATAATAAATATTACCTATTTATAATTAATTTCATATGCAATGTGATTTATTTATTTCTTGAAAAGTACAAGTATGTATATGTTAATACGTAAGTGCTGAATAAATATCGCTTAAACGATATTTATAAGCCTGTAGTGTGTAGATGGTGGCTTGTATTTACAAGACACCATCTACAGGCTGATAAGATGCTACTTTCATACCTGTGCGAAACCGCAGCGGGTTGCAAATATGTAATAAACATTACTAGTGTTTGTACTCCGTCCGCGCAAATTTCGTAAAAAGGGGTACAAAGCTTTGGCTTTACCTACTTATCTATACTAATATTATAAAGAGGAATATTTATGCTTGTAACGAATTAGAACAAAAAGTATTGGACCGATTTAAAAAATCTTTCACCATTTAAATGCTACATTATCACTGATTAATAAAGGCTATATTTAATTATGAAGTTCCCATGGGAGTTACGCGGATGAAACCGCGCGCGGGAATCTAGTTTAATATATAAATTTTAATAAAGCACTTTGGAACATTTTGTTAAAGTACGATTTCAATTTCAAATTGTCCAGTCCGTATAAGCGAAATTTTGCGATGTTAAACTAAATAAAACAGCTAGAATTCATACATCCTTTAGTGGGTTTCACTACCGAAAAATGAATTAAAGTTTGACACATGATATTTAACATTCCATCATGTAAGCTTTGATCACAGAATACAATTATGTAAATCTTATACCAAACATGAATAATAAGGCCACGTATATTTATTTTGTTCAGAGAAAATAGGTCAACATCAAATTAATAAACATCAAGGAAAACCCGTAACGGCCATATTATAAACTTATTTGTAAAAAAGTACCACCCTTCCCTCCATGTTATAATTACAATACGAACGACTTGTTTTATTCTGTAACATAGCTAAGTAAGTGTGTTCATAGCGATAAGGTTGAATTTTGCTCGGTAGGATAACTGTATTAAAAACAACGTGTGGACAGTTTGATGGTTTATTTTTAACTAACAAAGTTAATGTAATGTGGACTGTAGATACATGCATAGGTACATATGAATAGCTATGTATAGACAACTAAACATCGTATGATTTGAGCTTGGACATTCCGCCCACCAAAGGGAATATCCCTTAAAAAAAATAAAAACTAAATATAAAAACAAAGCAATACAATAAAGCTTGTACAATGTTGATTAAGGTGCATAACGCACTTAACGACACAAAAAAAAACAAAGTAACATTTTCTAAATAGGTACAAAAAAAAATACAAGGATTATGAAAGGTAAGTAACTAAACGCAAGTAGGTATTATTATAGCTAACTATATCTTAGGACTAGGTTTACATACAATTAAGCTACATCATTGGTAAGAAGCGATGCTGCGCACTAAACAATGATAGGTAGGTAAGTATAGATAGATTATAGTTCAAACGTAAGCACATACCATACTCGTAATCAACTAAATTATTTTTATAATAATAAGTGGGTACATTGTTTGTTGCATTCGTAACGTCCAACCGCCCACCGATATATTTTAATTTAATAATGTTTTGTAACTTAGTAAAATGTAGGTACCTAGTGTACATATAGGTAGGTTGTTAGAAGTTAGGAATGCCTATTTTGAGTTAATTCACTACATACAGAGAGGTAATTAAGTAAATTCTTAAAATGTATTGGTATAAACATAATATGAACGGAAGGTAAGTATACAACAATAAGTAGGTACGTAAATAGGCAAACAATAACAAAGTGAAGTTAATGAGTCGGTTGACTAGTAAGATACATTTGGTTTATGCTTCCCTTTTATTTATGTGTTTTTAAACTGTATTTAAACTTATTTTGACTTTTGTGTAGGTAGGATATATAATTTACTCGTAGGTCGTTTATAAATACCGTTCTTACATTTAACTGACACTACACGAGTAATACCATCAGGACCCACATGTTTTTCAATTATTTTACCCAATATCCACATACTTGGAGGAATATTGTCTTCTTTTAAAATCACTACGTCATCGATTTCTGGCTCAGTATTTTTGGTATTCCACTTATGTCTTTGGTTCAAATTTGTAAGGTATTCCTTGTGCCATCTGTTCCAGAAATCGTTGACCATTTTCTGAGTTAACCTCCATCTATCTAAACTAGATATATTACAGTTTGTATAATTTTCGTCACTTAAATTTAACAAAGGTTCACCGATCAGAAAGTGGCCCGGTGTTAGTGGAAGAGGGTCATTAGGGTCATCACTTAGCACACTTATGGGCCGTGAATTTAAACACGCCTCGATTTGTGCCAATACTGTAGCTAGCTCCTCGTAAGTGAGGGTAGCATCACCAATCACTTTTTTAAGGTGAGTTTTTGTGCTGCGCACCCCAGCCTCCCATAAACCGCCAAAGTTGGGTGCATGAGGAGGTATGAAATGCCATGTAGTACGCGCTAGGGCTAACAACTCTGCTACTTCACCAGGAATCGAAGATGTGGCACTGTTGAACATGTCCCTTAGCTGCTTATCTGCTCCCACAAAGTTAGTGCCATTATCACTATAAATATCATAACAATGGCCTCGTCTCGATGTGAATCGCCGAAAGGCTGCGATGAATCCTTTTGCAGTCATGTCGGTGACAGCCTCCAGATGTATGGCACGCGTTATCATACAGATGAACAAACATATGTAGCCCTTGTACGATTTAGCTCCTCTACCTGGTGAGAAACGAATATTGATGGGACCTGCATAGTCCACACCCGCTGATTTAAAGGCTCGATCAGGTTTTACACGCACTTCTGGCAACTGACCCATCAGTTGCGTGGTATTCTTTTTTGAATACCTAATACAATTGACACATTCTCGGTATATTTTCTTTGTTAGGTCTTTAGCTCGTAATACCCAGTATTTAGATCTCAAATAATTAGACATTATTTGAGGACCACCATGTAATGTCTTATGATGAGCATCCTGAATTATTAGCCTGCTAAGATGGCTCTTAGCGGGTAAAATTATAGGGTGCTGAGTATCGTAGGCTGTTTGAGATTTTTGAATGCGCCCGCCAACTCTTAGAATCCCGTTATTATCAATAATAGGACAAAGGTTGCGAAGCTTACTACTTTTAGGTACATAGCCGCGAGATTTTATCTGCTTTATCTCCTCTTTGAAATCTATAGCTTGGACTTGTTTAATGCAATTGTTTAACGTTGTCGTTACTTCTTTAGGCGTAATAATTTTAGAAAAACATTCACGTTTGTCTTGAGGTAATTTAAAATTAAGAAATCGTCTGCAATATGAAATAATTCTCAACATTTTTGATAAAGAAGAATATTTAGTCCAAATAAATTCCTCTTTAATATCATTTATAGCAGTCAACGACCTCAAACGTTCCTCCTCTCGTGTATCTTCTATATTAGGAGCACTGATATTTAGGTTTACGCTAGATAACCAAACCGGTCCATTCCACCACAGTGAATGGTTCGACAACTCTGGACCTTGTAAGCCACGTGACGCACAATCAGCTGGGTTCGTATCTGTAGATACGTGCCCCCACTGCTCATAATCTATAATGTTCAGTATGTCTGAAACTCGGTTGCTCACGAATGTGCTCCACCGACTTGGCCCGCCTCTCAACCAAGCCAAAACAATGGTGGAATCGGTCCACGCAAATAAACTATCTTTAGGTACTTCTAACACTTGAGATGTCTCTGAAATCAGTTTTGCTGCCAATACAGCACCACAAAGTTCTAGTCTAGGGATGGAAACTTGCTTCTCGATTGGAGCTACCTTTGTTTTGGAGGATATAAGGCTGACATACACTTGCTCGTTATTAACGACTCGCAAGTATACTACTGCTCCGTACGCCGTCTGCGATGCATCTGCGAAGACGTGCAACTCAAGTCTTGATTCACGTGTGTAGTGCAACCATCGTGGTATGCTTAGGCCTTTAATGCACGTCAAGTTTTCTCGATATCGTAACCACTCTGCTTGCAAAACACCGCCAATAGGCTCATCCCATTCTAGACCTGTCTTCCACAGCTTCTGCATGATAATCTTTGCTATTATCACAATAGGAGCTATCCATCCTAAAGGATCATAAAGTTTAGCTATTTCGGAAAGGATATGTCGTTTGGTTATGGGTTGCTTAGGTTCTGGTAAATTCACAGTATATTCGAAGATGTCGGCTTCCCTATTCCATCTCAACCCTAATACTTTAACAACACTATTAACCTTAAAAGGCAACTCATTATCATCCCGCATGTTCTTTCCAATGTACTGTAACAAAGCCTCACAATTACTGCTCCATTTTTGAAGTTGAAATCCTCCTGAACTCATAAGGTTATTCATTTCATTGTAAATATCCGCAGCTTCTTCTACTGTCTCGCATCCTGTGAGGAGATCGTCCATATAGTAATCAGTTTTAGTAACTTTTGCAGCAATAGGGTACTTTAATTTTTCATCATTGGCAAGAGTCTGAAGTGATTTTACCGCAAGGTACGGTGCACACGCTGTACCGAAGGTCAGCCTCAGAAGTTTAAAGTGCTTTATTGGCTCATTAGGTGCAGATCTCCACAGTAGTCTCTGGTAGTCCGTATCTTCTTCCGCTACACGTACCATTCTGTACATTTTAATTATGTCTGCTGTAATGCAGATTCTGTGTGTCCTCCATCTCATTAATATATGACGTAATTCCTGCTGTAGCTGAGGACCAACACATAAATTGTCATTTAAAGAAACATTATTAGAACCCTTGCACGAAGCGTCGAAGACCACGCGAAGCTTTGTGGTAGTCTTGTCTTCTCGAACGATGGCATGGTGAGGAAGATAGACAGCCTTAGGGTTATCAATCTCAGAAGAATTGACTTGTACCATGTGATTTAAACTGATGTATTCTTCCATAACCTTATGATATTCTTCCCGAAGCTTAGGATCTTTTGACAACCTTTTCTCTAAGTAATTAAACCTTTTAGTGGCTATCTCCCTCCACCCACCATATTTACATTCTGGTTCTTTGTTTTGAAATGGTAACCTTACCACGAATCTCCCTTCTTCGTCTCTGACTGTTGTGGCTTCATAAAATTCTTCGCACCTTTCTTCCTCCTTTGAAAACTTCTTGCGTATGCTGTTAGGTTCCTTTTCTATCTCCCAAAATTGACGAAGTAGCTCATCTTCCCTTACTTGAACGTGAAGGGTTGTAATGTGTGTCTTTGCTGAGGTAAATGCTTGTGACATCCTTCCAGAGATCACCCACCCGAGGGTTGTATTTTGTGCCAATAGATTTCCCTTGGGGTGCTTAATAACACCGTCTAACAATACGTCGCTGTAGACCTCAGCTCCGAGCAGAATATCTATTCTGCCTGGTGTTGTAAACCCTGGATCAGCCAATTCCAGTTCCTGTAGTTTGGACCAATCAGGCAATTTGAGATTAATGGTGGGTAGCAGTGTTGTTAGTGTACGCAATACATACGCATTAACTCGAACTGACTCTCTGGGATTGTGGCGTGATTTCACGCAAAGTGAAACCATGTGTTTGATTCTCGTTTGCCCCTCTCCCACACCGGACACCCAACCACTCACTGATTTACGCGTTAGATTTAATAACTGAACGGTTGCCTCAGATATGAATGATGCTTGTGAGCCTTGGTCTAACAAGGCCCTAATGATACGTTTGCAACCGTTCTTACTACTTACTAACACCTTAGCAGTAGCTAATAACACAGAATTTGTTTGTATGTGCTCACAATGACAAGAAACAACATGTGCATCAGTTGAAGAAGGAGTGGACTTACCTTTAAACTTCTCACTAACGGTACCTGTAGCCATATTTTCTCCTTCCTTTGATTTCTCCGTGTTTTGCTCTCTCTCGAAGTGAAGCAGGGAGTGATGTCGCCGGCCACACCTTTTGCAACACGTTGACTGACGACATTTGTTTACCGAGTGTGATGCTGCAAGGCAGTTGAAACATAATTTGTTCCTCTGAACATACTCCTGTCGTTCCTTGGTAGTCATGTCGGCGAATGTTTTGCAATGGTATATATAATGCTCACTGTTACACAACGCACACTTAATTTCGCGTTCTTTTCCATCCTTGTTGACATTTGAATGAAAGGCCTTAGGTTTAACTGCTGGTTTCGTTTGCGAAGATTTTATCTTGTTACTCTCGATCATTTCCAGCGATCTGAACCTTGACTCCAGAAAGTCTCTTAAATCTTGCCAAGTGGGCAGGTCGCAATTGGTTGTACAAAGTTGTTGTTCCCATTGCTTCATTGTTTCTGGATCCAGTTTGGACACAACTAGATAGTTGATAATCATGTCCCATTTGTCAGATTCAATTCCTAAGTTTTTCAATGCCTTTAAGCAAGTCGATGTCGTATCCACCAGGTGTTTAATTGAACTCGCCGACTCAGTATGTACATATTTTTGTGTAAAGAGAACTCTTAAAATAGCGTTACAATTGAACCTCTTGTTGTTATAACGTTTCACCAATTCGTTCCAGGCGTCATCATAATTCGCATCTGTCGTAGTGAAATTTCGCAATATTACTTCTGGTTCTCCTGATAAATTGCTCTTTAAATAATGCAGCTTCTGTACTGGTGACAGTTTTGTATTTCTATGAATTAAGGAAGAAAACAAGTCAAAAAATGTCTGCCATTCCTCATATTTGCCGCTGAAGGTAGGTATTTTAATTTTTGGCAATTTAATTTCGTTGCTGTCGGATGACCTTTGACCTTCAGCAGTACCAAGCATTGAAACCTGAACCGTTGCATCGAGAAACGGCTGAAGAGCTTCCTTTATAGCTGACTTATATTGCACATACAATTCTAGAAACATATCGTATGTCTTGTCTTTAAAGTACGGATCTCTTCTTTCTTCATCTTTTGCCAAACTCACAATAATACTTTTGTGTCCATCCTTAAAGTTCTTCCAAAGCTCTTCTAGCAATTCTAACCTTGTTTCTAAGTAAGGTCTTTTAATCCTATCTTTAGGCGACTTTTTAAAGTTCTTTTCTGCATTCTTTAAGTTTTCAAGTAATTCATATTGATAAGGCAAAAGATCTTCCATAGTAACTTAGTATTTTCAATAATGATATGCTTCACACAACAGTAAACTTGAATATTCAACGAATTTTTATCCACGGAAAAATAATGTTCACAATATCCACAAGTAGAAGGTATGTTGCACTTTTTGTTAACTACGCACTTATTTGTTACTTTTCGTAATCCGATCACTCACAGAATAGTTATAAGTACTTAGTTATGTCCGTATTATTATAATACTGTTCATAAAACCACGAGTTCACAACAGTTTTTATTCACTTAATATAGCAATAAAAAACTTCCATAGAATCCTTATCGCTTTCTTTTGTTCTCGCGACGCGCTCGTCCACTACCGGTAAGAGGTAAGTATCCGCTCGAATTAGGACCAAATGTTCATAGCGATAAGGTTGAATTTTGCTCGGTAGGATAACTGTATTAAAAACAACGTGTGGACAGTTTGATGGTTTATTTTTAACTAACAAAGTTAATGTAATGTGGACTGTAGATACATGCATAGGTACATATGAATAGCTATGTATAGACAACTAAACATCGTATGATTTGAGCTTGGACAAAGTGTGTGGCATCCGCACGCCGCTGTCTCATCCTTCTGAGATAAAGTATGGCTGACATGGCGGCTCAATCCGCGGAGAATCTCAAGAGGTGCAAAGAGGTACCCTTGACAGTGGTTGTGTTTGTGCCTTTTGGTGAAATATTGGGGCCGTGGGGACTAGGAGTTAAATTAATTTATAAAAACCTTGCAGCGGCTTTTGCATATGCAGCTGTTGTTGTCGTTCCTCGAGTGCTGCTACTTACCTAGTATTTTTGCGCGGCAGTTATTTTTCGGACGGAATTACGTAGTTAGCCATGAGGCTCTTAAACTAATGTTTCTCGTGGCTACTATTTACTTGTTACTACTACTCCGGAGAAGTACTGGTAACCAGAAACTACTGGTGGTTGGCAACGGGTGAGGATTTGTTAATTATAAATATAGACCAAATGACGGCAAATAATATACATCGAGATTTTATTGTTGTTATTATCAACAACAAAAAAATCACAATCTCAGCGAAGTTATTCAGTTCTTTTAGTAATCGATCAATCTATATAATTTTTCAATAACATTATTAATGTTTTTATTATTACAGATTAAAATATTTGGAACCTTCGTTACGTGCAACCATTCTTACAACCTAGATTATCTTTTATTACATCCTTACTATCCTTACTCCTTACTAATATTATAAATGTGAAAGTAACTCTGTCTGTCTGTCTGTCTGTTACGCAATCACGCCTTAACTACTGAAGCGATTTAAATGAAATTTGGTACAGATATAGTCTAGAGCCTAAGAAAGAACATAGGCTATATTTTATTATGAATTTCCCACGGGAACGGGAGTTACGCGGGTGAAACCGCGCGCGGGAAGCTAGTATTGTATATAGCTTAAGGTTTTTCTTTTGTTATTTAATTTTATCGTAAGATTTCCGTCCTTAATAAATGTGATTTTTATTTAAAAAAAAATGACTATACAATTCTTTAATTTTAATAATAATTTCTGAAAATATGCGAATAAATAAGATAATGTAAAAAAATGTTTACTGTATAGTGTTTGATATAGAAATGATGTATACTGTTTGATTCGACGAAAATAAAACGTATTTTGGGTTTTATTACAAAGTAGAGCTCACAGCACCATGATTGTATTTTTATTAGTACCGTTTAAAAAAGCATATGCTAATTTTAAAATTTTAATGTTACATTTCGATAGTAATTCTGATGGAAAAATTTTCTGCCAATTATAATTACGGTGTTTAGGTTATCGGAAGGTGAGTTTGCATTTCATCTGGCTTCCTGCATATTATCTGAGAAGCGCTAATAATGTTGATGTACTGTATCAAGTGATGTATTAGTATTTCTAAGGTGTGACGTATCGTGGCCTAATTAGTTTAAACAATTTTTTTCATGTATGTCAATAAACATGTAGGTACTAATATACTTCATGTTCCACGATAATACCTACATCTTAGGCGGCCAAGTGCTTTACGCGCATGTTCATATTGTCGTAATACTGCTACTATTTTAAACTGCAGATTTTACTAGCAACTCCCTGCTTATGGAACATATGTTATTGTGATATTTACACGTTATGTTCCAAAGTAGAACTGAATGGACATATTAACAATGGAATAAAATTGAATGCATCAACAATAGACAGTGCATGGGACGGGTGACCATTGTTACCAAAAAATACATTTCCAGACAAACTCCAGCTATAAGAATAGTTCTTACATAAAACCTTTTGTTATTATTTATTGTTTGAAAATATCAGAATATTCTGAGCATAATAAATAAAGGTATCTTTATCGAATTTTGGGCACAAAAGCTGGATAAAGAATATTTAACGCAAACAATGGACAAAGGATCAGGGATCGGGAATTTTCCATATATTAGCTTAGGGTGGATTGTCCGGCTCGTTACTTAGGTACACTTTCTTTTTTTTTCCATGGCGAAATGAGGAGATTTGCTGAGAAAGAACTATTTATTATAAAGTATTATGTCATATAGGAAGCGAAGGCTACTTATTTATTTATAATAGCTTTGCTAGCAACAAAAAGTCATAAGATATGAGGAACATGTCTAAGTGTGGCATAAGAGAAGCTTTTTTATTTTTATTGATTTGGTAAAACATAAATATGTATTACAAAAAAACAAAAAGTTTTTAAAGTGCAGAAAAAATGTATGCTCTAAAGTTGACGAATGATGTTCTCAACCATTCTTGTTACGGTGGTTCAATTTTAAAATTTTACTGGATTCAGTGGATACCTTGCTGCTTCATTTCTATCATATTACATGCTCAAAACTTGTGGACCTACTTTTATCAAGCCAACCCAAGTCCAGTCCTGTGGAAGCCTGGGGCCATTGGACCACTTTGGGAATCACTGCTTTACGGGTTGAACTGTTAATTAAGGATTGACATGAATATAATTCAACATCAAGCATTTTTTTTGTCATTATCATCAATAACATTTGGAATTGTGTCACCATTGTTTCTTTATTTGTATTACTAGCGGCCCGCCCCGGCTTCGCACGGGTGGACTTTTATACCCTACCCCTGGCCTACCCTAACCCTACCCTACCCCTACCCTACCCCTACCCTACCCTACCCCTACCCTACCCCTACCCTACCCCTACCCTACCCCTACCCTACCCCTACCCTACCCCTACCCTACCCCTACCCTACCCCTACCCTACCCCTACCCTACCCCTACCCTACCCCTACCCTACCCCTACCCTACCCTACCCTACCCCTACCCTACCCCTACCCTACCCCTACCCTACCCTACCCCTACCCTACCCCTACCATACCCCTACCCTACCCCTACCCTACCCCTACCCTACCCTACCCCTACCCTACCCCTACCCTACCCTACCCTACCCTACCCTACCCCTACCCAAAAGTATCCTATGTCCTTCTCCCAGTTCTTAGCTACCTCCCTACCAATTTTCAGCCAAATCGGTTCAGCCGTTCTTGAGTTATAAATAGTGTAACTAACACGACTTTCTTTTATATATATAGATGAAGAGCCTACATAATATATGCCATGTTTTTGATAGGAGACAAAGGGCACGTATAGTTATTACGTTAGAATAATTTCTGTTATTTTTTTCTCACATAAAAAATCACATTTAATTACATGTTTATTATGAGTATGGTCATTTTATTCGAAGGATGGCATATATATTAGAAGCACCTAATAAACATTTCATTGTTAGGGTTCCTTACCGAAGGGTAAAAACGGGACTCTATTACTAAGACTTCGCTGTCTGTCTGTCACCAGGCTGTATCTCACGAACCGCGATAGCTAGATAGGTAAACTTTTCACAAATAATATATTCGCTAGCCGCTATAACAACAAATACTAAAAATAAAATAAAATAAATATTAAACGGGGGACTCCCATACAACTTTTTTTTTTTTGCTCGTTTTCAATAACGGCAACAGGGAGGCACTTGAAAATGGAACCTTTCCTGCGCGAGTCCGACACGCACTTGGCCAGTTTTTATCATTTATTTAGTAACGGTTACTTCTAAACATACAATGCTCTACTGTAGTATTTTTATGTGTGCATATTCCCTCATAACATATAAAGCACTTTTTTTTCATTCCATACTGAATAGACTACCGACATCAACGATTACAATGATTCTATCAAGATCAAGAATCAAGAATCAAAGTTAGAACTAGCTTGGAATAAATCACATGTCACTCATTATCGTAGCGCAGAACTTGCTAAGCCGTAGCTCGCGTAGTCACACTACGGCGTAGCATTAAGTGCATTAGTTAAGCTACGAGATGTTTAATTGTTTCTTGTTAACGCATTTTATTCTAGTTTAAACAGAAATGAATTACCACTAATATTATTAAAGCGTTACTAATTATTTCTGACTATTTTGTCTGATAAAATGTGGTGTATTAATGGATTAGATTTCAGACAAAAGATATTGACTAACCTTTATGGCGAAAAAATAGTCAAAAGTAACTATTCCGCGTGGCTAAAGATATGTTATCATGATTATCAACCCGTATAACATCCACTGCTGAACATGGGCCCCTCCCGAGGGAGGGTTCGTGCCATAGTCACATCGCTTGGCAGGCGGGTTGGTGACCGCAGTATTATGTCGTAACACACAAAGAAACGCTGTTGCCCATTCCCTGGTATACAATATAGATGATGTTATAACATTCGGAGCCAACAGCTTAATGTACTTTCCGAGCCACGGAGGGTAGTCGCCCAGCCAACCAGACCCGGAAAGAAATCTTAGAAACTACACAAAGATTTTCTTTGTCCGGCGTGGGGATCGAACCCAAGACCTCCGAGATTTTAAGCCAGCCGAATACGCTACGCCACGGCGGCTGTCTGTCTTGTAGTTATTATATACATACGACGTATTACTAAAAACTGTAAATAAAGCGACTTGTTACCAAGTATATCATTGGTAAGCATTTAACATAGTTAGAGGTAGTTCAGGAGTTCAATCCATACGCGTTTTGGAACAATTTGTGGACTATAACTTTGCTAACTACCTCATTCGGTCATACTAAGTTCGTAGAAGCCGATCGATATGTTTGTTTGGGGCTTGTTAATGAACTTTATTTCGATAATTAATGTTCTAGTTGTCAATTGCTTCGACAAACTTTGGCGATATAGACTCACGTCTAATAACTTGACCGATTAAACTACAATTTAGACTTTTCAAAGATGTTTTTATACTAGCAGAATTTTTGCAAACTACTAGTATACTTGTTAGGCCTAGTGTTAAGCTAAAATGCTTCTGTTACGAGTGGGTACACGTTTGTAGTGCAATGGGTAGTGTTACGCACTGTTATATTATTGGAATTAAAACAAAAACAATAAAATGAAAATGAAATCAAACAAAAAAATATACATTATGATAAATTTATTAAAATTTAGAATAGACAAAATGTTCCAAATAGGTTCGATTCGTTACAGGTGGAGATCGAACCGGCGACCACATGATCGCAAGTCTGATGCCCTTGCCATTGGTTATATCGTTGGATGAAGTCTATAAATGCAGTGTGATTCAATTCACTTTACATCATCAAACCGTATAACGTTCACTAACATAGGCCTTCTCCCGAGGAAGGATTTTGCTATAGTCATCACACTTCGCCGGCGGATATCAGTCTAGATCAACAAACATTGGCAAAGATTAACTAACTTTTTACGTTTTTACACATCCATGGAGTTGTAGTTACTGGATACATTGAGCGTTTTGATATTTTATCATTAAATGTTGTAGGAGCTTCCATTTTATAAAATGTTTAATTATATTGTGACAAAAAATATGAGAAAAGTAACTTTGTACCTTTACTTTTATATAATAATAGTTACCCGCACGCGGTTTCACCCGCGTAACTCTTGTTTCCGTAGGAACTTCATAATTAAATATAGCCTATATCATCCGGGGATAGTATAGCTTTCCAACGGTGAAAGAATTTTTCAAATGGGTCCAGTAGTTTCGGAGTCTATTCAATACAAACAATCTTTCCTCTTTAAGTATAGATTTCCCAAAACCTCTAGAAATTCTAATTATTTCTTTGCTTGTTTATTCAAAATATTTTTTACTACAAATTTGGTTAGGCTCTGCAAGCCTAACTCAAATGTAACCCGTGAAAAGTGCGTAGATAGCAACGAGGAAGAATATTCTTACATAGAGGATTTTTTTTAATGTTTATTTTCTATAGAAGTTATATTAAAAAATCGTATTAAAAGCGTTATGATTTTTTTTTAACATAAAGACCGAATTATAATTGTTAATTCTATTTCTTACCGATATGAACGATAAAATAATGTTGGCCGCCTAATTTTACGAATTCGACCTATGTGCGTCGGGTTCTTTGAAGTAAGCCGTTTAATATATGAAATTATCTACATCGATAACTGAGATTATAGTTATATAGTTTGATAGATGTGGAGTTGTTTTGGTATGCTGCCTATTAATTACGACGTTCTGTAAAGATTACGATTTGAAAATTTAAAATCGTACTAGTTCCTGAAATTAGCGTCTTCAAGCAAACATAAAAACTCTTCAGCTTTACATATTAGTATAGATGGTAAGTTTACATATGACCTTATATCGATAAAAAATACCAGGGCCGCAGGCCGTCCATGCAACAAATAGGGTTAGGTGGCGAAGAAGGTGCTTGTTTTCACAGATGTAGAGCCTCTCTGATTCTCCACCTCACGTTCCCGCGGCCTCGCCTGTATTATTAAATATTTATATCCCTATCTATTTATAGGTAATGGTTAAGGAGAAAATTTGATCTCGCTCCAATCTAAGTCTAGCATCGCGGCGGCACAAAATGATATTTTCAGACATTTTTAAATGACTTAAATATGAGTTTATAATAATAAACAGCATAAATTAAGTATCATTATTTTTTATTGTACTTATGCTTGTGTATACTGTGATGAATATTCATATTGATTACTAAACAGTAACGTCGTTTCATATGTATATTTCGAACAGTACCAGTTATTTGAAACGAGACTTTGAAGTCAGACGTTAAACAAACAGGCATTATATGGCTTGATTACATACATCATAACAACTAAATAGATTGTGTTGTTTTGTATTGTCAATTTGTAACAACTCTATTCGTAGTTTTAACATCTTATGACAATCAATTATTAGTAGAGATGGCCGACTATAGTATTTGCCGACTAGCCGACTAATCGGCAATGCCGATCATTCTAATACCTACTTTTCGGAGGTAGTCGGCATATTTTGCCGAATAGTCGCCGACTAGTCACCGACTACAAACGATGCCGAATAGTCGGCTTTCCCGACTAGTCGGCGGCTAGTCGGCCCATCTCTAATTATTAGACCTGGTTGAAGAGTTTTTGTAGTCATAAGAATCTTGTTTTAATTTGCTTAATTACTCTTCTTCTGAATAACACGGTATGCAATAATAAATATCTGTTAAGATAACTCACACGCTAGGTATATTAAAATGGAAACCAAATTCACAGCTTAGCACATTTCAAATATAATAAACAATTACTTCACAGATGATACAAAAAACAAACTTAAATAACTAATAATGAAGCACACAAATATTTTTCCATTGGCGATTGTATCTACAACTACACACAAAAGATCCTCTTTATCGATTCTCGAAAGCTCTAAGTTACTAAACCACAAATGAAAATATACCAACGTAATGCATAGCATCTGTTAGTGAACTCTACCTAGTTAAGCAGCAGATTAAGGGCGTTCTCTCCATAAAGTACGGATTTCATTGTGCGGCTACTCGTATTTCGCCTGCCGGATCAATAGGAAACTAAATTAATTTGATCAAGTAAAGCAATGTACCAATGTACCAGTAGATTACAGGGTACTTTGGCACTTACGTGTAGGTTATCAGAAAAAAGGAATGCCAAGCGGAAATTGTTTAGGTTACTATCTCAGGCTGAGTTGTTTTTGTATTCATGAATAAATTATTCTACTGTAACGTCCTTCACAATACATTTACTTATTATGATATACATTTACTAGCTTCTTGCGCGCGGTTTCACCCGAGCTACTCCCGTTACCGCAGGAACTTCATTGTTAAATATAGCTTTTCTCGATAAATGGGCTATTTTAAACTGAAAGTGTATTTCAAAACGGACTAGAAGTTCTTGAGATCTGCGCGTTCAAGCTTACAAACAAACAAACTCTTCAGCTGTAAATAACGTGTTAATTAAATAACGCAAAACCTCTTGGGTGGTGATTGTGCTCATTAATATGAATATGAAAATTGTATCTCGAAGTAAAAAATCAGCTGTTCCATACAAATTGTCAATACCTACTCGACCAAAATGTATGAAAAATTGTTTTTTTTTCGAGTTACAAAGTTGGTCCCATATTAAAAGTTGTTCATATCCACGAGCACAATCACCACCTAAGAGGTTTTGCGTTACTTAATTAAAACGTTGTAACTATATTAGTATATATACTTTCCGTTCCTAATATTTACTGAGATGTCTGAGTTTGGTTGTTTCAATTAATTCAATGTTATTAAAAAAAAAAAAAAAAGAAAAGAATTGAGATGCTTGATTACCTATTAAATAGTGTAGATACATATACCTACCTGAAAAACCACAAGATTTATTCCTATCTATCGATCACGTTACTGTGTTAGTGTTTGAAAGCAGTACTTCTGGTGAGCCTACGGCCGCGCAGCGCAGGAACTGTTCTGCATTCTGATAATAATTTATTATATTACTGATTAAGGTGTGTCTGCCTGAAGAGTCCGTGGGAAGGCGGCGGCGACCGCTGTTGTTGTCGGTGCCGATCGCGCGTACGAATCTGTTGAAGAGCGCGCCTCTACACTGTTGTCGCAACATGTTAATCTGTTTCATTGTTTTCTGAATGAATTCACAAGGACCGCTTATAATATTATATCCGTAGAATAATCACATTTTATCCAATAAGATTGTAATTAAAAACATTCTATTGTATTAGGTAATTCTGTAATGATAGTGTGTCGTACAAAATAAAAAAAATGTTTTACCGTGCCCCGCGCCTCTCTGACTACTGTATCGATAATTTTTGTGTTGGTCACTCTGCCGGTTGTTGTACTTTTTTCATTTTACTTTTTTTTTGTTTTTTCATATTTGTTGTTTCATAATGGCGTCCGTGTGTATGCTTATTATTATATTATTGTGTTTATTTAATTCATCTTTTAATTATTAATTTAAGTTTATTATTGTTATGTGTTTAATAAATGATTTTTCTTTCTTTCTTACATAATGACTTTAACTAGCTTATATTTATCGCCTCCGTTTAATTTTACACCTAACTTCTAAGGACATAATCGGTTACGTCCTTAACAGTTAAGCGTAAAAGACGCCGTAGATAAGTACTGCGTTAATCACTGAGTGATCACAGCATTATACTGAGGGATGTGTGGTATGGTCCTTATATTAGTTTCACGTCACGTGACGTGAGATAATGACAGTATTTAAACTGGAAATTCCGGGTACCTCTCTTGGTTTTATGTACATTTATCATATATCGCAGGACAGAAGGACGGACGGTTTATAAAATCTGTAAGATCTTATAATGTAAACACGTTTTTATCTACTTAAATTATACTTTTGTTAGATTTAGTCTCACACATTGTAATTCTGACACGTACAAGTGTATGTAAATTCTTAAGTGCTGAATAAATTTCATTATTTTATTATGGTCAGGGTTTGGGAATGAGTAACCATCTTTAGGAAAAATGGCATCTACTCGGTCTCGCATCACGCGCGTATTCGTGATAAACTGTAGGTTTTAGTTAATGACTTAATACGTTATAAGATTTTTTTTAATGTTTACTAGCAGAGTTTTTGCAATGTACTAGTATTCTTGTTAACCCTTCGTGCTTAGCTAAAATGCGTGTGTTACGAGTAGGTTCACGTCAGTAGTGCAATAGGTGGGGATCGAACCAGCGACCACAAGGCCACAAGTCCCACGCCCTAGCCATTAGGCTACGGCCGCTTATTAAGTTACAGGTAATCAAACTAAGTCAGACTTGGTAAATGGCTTCGTTAGTATACTCATATACATATTTGTCCAGGAATAGAAGTTCACATACAGTACAATATATTCTTCTATACTAATATATAAAGCTTACGAGTTGTATGTTTGATTGACCGCGCTAATCGGAACTACTGATCCGATTTGAAAAAATCAAGGCCAGCGCAGCGCACGATGGGCCGATGACCTCATAAGTCGCAGGGATTCAGTGGATGCAGTGCTGGATCGCTGGAAATCGATGGGGAGGCCTATTTATGTTCAGCAGTGGACGACAACAGGCTGATGATTACTTACCATCTTACTGCGATCACCAATCCGACCAAGCGTGGTGATAATGTTAAAATCCCTCAATGACGCTTGCTTGCCAAGTAATGTTAAGAAGATGCCCATATTCAGCTGTGGACTTAAACGGGCTGTTGATTAATATATTCATAGTACTGAGTTTATTTACTCACTGAAACCATATTTACTCTACGCCGGATTAATGTTTAATCAGCTTAATTGAGTTATTTATAATGTATGGATACAGTTTCCCAATTATGGAGCTTAATTTATATATGATGAAAACGTGTGCTACCACAACCACTTGGAGATTGAATGTTTCGTTCAACATAACAGACATTTTATGTAAACTATTTCGACTTTTGAATAAAAAAAGAGAGAGAAATATATTTTATTAATATTAAAAAAGAAAACACTATGAATTAAGAAGACAACTCCCGTACTGGAGATATAAATCACTGTGTTGCAAAGGACTTTTCAAACACTCAATTCAGTATTTGTAAAAATGCAAGCGCACTCAAAGCGACAACCTAAGCACACGCATACTCAGAATAACTAAAATTAAGCACAATCATACTCAGAAAAACTTAAACTAAGCACACGCATACTCAGAATAACTAGAACTAAGCACACGCATACTCAGAATAACTAAAACTTAGCATACAAATAATCAGAATAACTAAAACTTAGCACACGCATACTCTGGTTCATGGTTTATGTCCCGGATGGGAAAAGAACCCCGAGCAAGAAGTCTCAGGAGCAACTATCATAACGACTCATCGGTCACCGGTCACTGAAGCATTCTTAGGAGTATTTTACAATATTTATTCGATGCCATTGGGTAATGGCATCGATACGACAATATCGACAATATAGTGTATCTTCTTATATTTTTTTCTATATATATGTTACGGCTAATAGCCGAAGTGCGGCTACACCTAGGTTTAGCCGGCAACAACTAGGTGCAGCCGACCACATGCGGTTAAACTTAGATGTACCTATCCTACTTATCTTCGGTTAGAACTAGGTTTTAATTAAATAAACAATACCTATGCACGACACAAAAAGATGTTGGGGTGGTTAAAAAAAAAATAACCTAAACCTAAACCAATGGAGTTGAACAGGGACTTATTGTGGTTGATCTAAGTTTAACCGCATGTAGCCGGCTAAACCTAGGTGTAGCCGCACTTCGGCTATTAGCCGTAACATATATATTAAATAGATAAAAAGTGTAGAGTGCGCGTATTGCTGCAGTCCGTGTGTTGATTGAAAAATGCTTAGTTTGTAGTTTTTAAACCATTTATGAAGGCACTGCTCGCCTTTATGCCCAGTGAAGTAGTAAAAGCCTCATGGCTAACTAAGTAAGTGCTTCAGAAAAAAAAATGCTTACAGTCCATACTCGCTATATAGCTAAGGGTTTTTTAACTATTTTTTACAAAGTAATCTTATCTGCATTTTAAAGCATAAATTGAATAATAATATTATTTTTCAAAAACATTGTAAACTAACATTAAAATAATCAAGTTACCTCAGCTGTCAATTATTCATATTCATTTATTGCACACTATATGTATAATAAGTTGGTACAATGAAAATGAAAAAAATGAAAATGAAAACGTTTATTGATAATGTAGACGAATCGATCGTACTTATTATAAGTCAAATACAATGATAAAAATATGCAAAGACAAAAAAAAAAAAATCTTGACTAATTAATTAGTACTTATACATTTCAACAGTAATGTTATTAAATAGAATTTAAATCTACCAATGTGACATGTGAAAGTCGCGTATTATAAATATAATTAGAATCAACCAGCGCGGGCTGGGATTAGGTCAGAAGCATAGAACGCGTCGCGAGCCTCGCCTTGCAAGGACGACCGGACCCTATCCTAGCTTCCTACGAGTCTTTCTCTATCTACCTACGTTGTGACACCCGGAGAAGAAAGACTATAAGAAACTCCGAGATCATTCTTTTTGTCATCTTTTAAAGTCTTTGATTAATCATTTGTACATATTTTAAAGACATTTTTAGTATCTAGGTTAGTGATCCCCATACATCGATATGTAGGTACTCGCAGCACGAAATTGCTACGGAAACAATGAAAGTTTCAAGTAAGTATCGAGTATAGGGAGCACTCCTCCAGATTTACATATTTTTTTTTTTACTTTTGGTACATACCTGCAGTCTGATCAGTTTTCTTACATATAGATTAACATTTACAAATTTATAAATTACATAGCATAGACTTTTAATTTAGTTGCAAATTCGGTGTGATAGCTAAAAGGTGCCAGTCTGCCGCAATGTAACCGATGGACTCATCCGCCAAACATCTCCATCATCCATGTACTCTTTGATATTGTAATAACCTCGAGTCATAAGGACCTTTTTTACATATTTTTTGAATTTATGGTCCGGCAAAGCTGTCACATTTAAAGGAAGTTTATTATAGAATCTTATACAATTTCCAAGAAATGATTTACTTGTCTTAGATACTCTGTAAAAAGGTGTAATGACAATGACAAATATGTTTAACTATTGTTGAAGAAACTACAAATAAACAATGTTATCAATCTTTAATACAAAGTTATTAGAGGAGAAATTACGTTGCTATAAACTACGAGCGAAAGTATGACGGTAATGCAAAATTGGTCAAATATTTGGTCGAGTGGTTCGCGTACTGAACAAATATTTTGCTAGAACAATCTTCTGTTGTTGCAAGATAAATTGGTTATATATAGTAAACTGTCCATAATAATATTAGCTGTTAAAAGTTAATTTATTTTCAATTCAGTTATGTCAATTAAAAAAAATAATATATATAATAAAATAGGAATTTGAAGTATCTCGAGTTGTTTTATGTGAAATATTAAATGAAAGGTTTTCATAAATTGCACTGGTGGTTCAGTGGTTACGGTAGTTGCTGCTGCGACCTGGTGTTATCGGTTCGATTCCCAACCGGAACAATTATTTATGTAAACCACAGATACTTGTTCTTAGAGTGGGTATGCTTTGTTTTCGTTGAATTATGTACCTAGTCTTTGTAAATTTCACCGTGATAAAGTCTTAAAATACATATCTATGACATTATAAACGACTGATTTTGTATGAATATTCTTTCAAAATTAGAATTTATTCGTTTGATATTTTGTTATCTGACAACTAGCGAACTCAATTCTGACAATTGAAAAATGAACGCTAAGTTTACTAAGTTTTAGTCAACTTAGCGTTCATTTTTCAATTGTCAGAATGGAGTTCGCGTCAGTCCAGTGAAAAACAGCTTCGAGATGGCGGCGTGTATGTTCTGCACGCCTCTCATTAGATGAGGAGAACGGTTTTATCTTAAAGACAGTTTATACTTCTAATACTAGTATATAAAAGCAGCAGCGTGTGTTTGTTTGCTTGCTACAATCACGCTAATGTTAAGAACTACTTTTCCGATTTAAAAAAATCTTTCAATGTTTGATACCTACCCCATTTATAGAGGAAGGCTATAGACTTTACCTATTTGATTATGAAGTAATAGGAACGAGAGTAACGCGGGTGAAACCGCGGGCAGTATGCTTGTTGGATTATATATCTACTGTATAGACATTTGAAATTATATAACTGTAAAAATTAGCACGCCGAAAGGCTAATATGAAATGGACTGTATTATTACTGTATTATTTAAGAACTTTGTGAACTCATATTTTTGCAAATTATTTCATTTGATTTGCAGTTATACTCTACTAGTCCTGTACTAAAATCTATTTTACTACCTACATTTATAGATTACCGTCGTATTTACCCTTGATTGTTGTTAAGGAAAGCTGCTACACTAACTAAGCCATAAGCTTAAATGGCTTTGTTTAGCGCAGTCATTTAACTTAACTAACACCGTAAACAAGGGCTGTAATAAATAACATTTTAGGTTAATAATTTTTATTATTAGATACCAACGTACTTTTAGTATAATGTAAAAAAATTAGATGGAATGGATTCTCATCATAAATATTTTTAAATTAAGCATTTTAAAAATGTTTTTGAAAAGAATCCATTATCATAACGTGAATACTTTTAGACGAATACATTAGCTTTTTAAGTATTTAAAAGTACGTGTTTCCATTAAATATATCTTAACAAAAAGATGTATTTTTATACGAACCAAGAAAGACAAAATCTCTTTTTATGACTAAACTGCGATAGAGCTCTTGATGGTTTTTGAATATTGGTGAGACACATTAACATAAGGTATCCGTGAGATTAGAATTTAGAGTAAAACCATGTCTTATGTTACATATCCGACATGTGTCATCTCCACTCCAACATTAATATAACATACAATTTGTGCTAATATTTTGTATACGCGTCACATTTTGCGTGAGTCGATTGTTTGTACATATTTTAAGATTAGCGACATACTAACTTTGCCACCACTTTTTATCCTGGAAGCGGTGAAAATGTTGAAATTTCTTTAGTGTCGAATGCCTACGGCATATATGAAGTACAATCTCTAAGTTTCAGGTCTCTTCTATTAATTGTTAAGGCTGTGCATTGATCCTTCTGCCATTCAGATTCAAACGTTTCAGAGGTCACAAACACATTGGTTGAAAATTCGACCAACATTTAGAAAAATATTAGCATTCTGCACTTCTTCTTTTTCTACTCGTCCGTCCGCTTAATTGTCGTAAAAAGGGGTACTAACAAAGTTTTTGCTTTACGTATAATATATAGATTGATGTGACATAAGCACAAAAAATAAAATATGAATATATGGCAGAGCTTAGTACTTACAGTGATGGAAATTACTCATTCTGCACAATTAGTGTTCTTTGTACCGGTGTACATAATAACCACGCGTAGTCGTTGGACCACGTACGTAGCTCAAGTTATTCACACTAAAGATAAATAGCACGTGTGAATTTCTGTTATTTGCAAGATGCTTTAGGAAATGGAGTCTTAGAATCCAATTCTAAGTCGTGGCATCTGTCCATTCAGTGGTTAGGACGAATGAGTAGTTGAGGATTATTGTTCTACATAATACTAGCTTTACCCGATGGTTCGGTCGCATTGAAGCCAAATGTCCCTATGTTACTTCTAATACATTCAGGAATGTGTGTACAAAGTTTCATGATGTTCGGTTTAACGAACATCGTTCGGGCTAACTACATATGTCCGTCCGAAAAAAAACGGTATTATGGTATTTTCTATTCTTAGACGTAAACCACTGATACATGATACTACTAGTCATATGTATGTATATAATTATGTTAATGGCGTGTATATTGTATTTACATAGGCATAAGAAACACCAAGCTCTGTAATTTAGATCTATTTCAACAAAGCCTAAAATAATTAAATTGTGTACGTGTACACACAGTTGTGTTGATCTATGTGTTTAGTTACTTTTTATTAGTAGATATTACAGAATGCAGATTCAAAACCAAACCAAACCTAACCTGTGTTAGGGGCGCCAGTTTGTAGGTACAATACAGATTATCTTCTGTCTTATACATTTATCAATTGCTTTCATCATCCTTGAGGGTGACTTTTATTGTAATTCTAATTATTAATCTTACATTTCGATAATAATTAGTGGTGTGAAACACTTTAAATATTACAGCTGTGCCCTAATAGGGTTCACGCTGATACTGTACCTGCTAACCATAAGACTTATGTAAACACGTGAAAGCAATAAAGACTAAATAATCCTGATGTTATCGTCCTTTATTTTTTTTATTTTCTTCTGTTTTCCGGGGGGAAATGCATTTACGCATTCCCACCGCCGCTGCAGCGTATTCGCGCGCTGGCGGTGGGATATGTGGGACTCGCCCTCTCCATAGCGTGGTATGCTTAACTCATACCACGAGGTGAGAGAGGACCCTACAACCACTAAAACCTCCTTCGATCCGCCGTTGGCAGGGGCCGGGTACGCATGAGCAATCCGGCCCATGTTAAATCGTCCTGCCATGTTATTAGCAACCTAATAAAATTACGGTGAAAAAAAATTACCGTTTTTTTTTGTCCGTGTGGAAATGCCTTCCCACCGCTGCAGCGTATTCGCGCGCTGTCGGTGGGATATGTGGGACTCGCCCTCTCCATAGCGTGGTACGCTAAACGCATACCACGAGGAGAAGACCCTACCACTAAAACCCCCAAAGCAACAAAATTACCTACCAAACGAAGTTAATAAACGTAATTATTTATTTTAATACCTACTTAAGTCTATAAGTCTTGCTGTCGATTTTACACAACCGCCCACATATGTACGTCACTTCGGTAAATGCTGATACTGTATAAATTAACATTGACATTTCACACAAGATTGTTCGTTGGGTGTGAAATTTCATGATATATTATTTCCAGAGTATTTTGATCTGAAAGGACCATAAATAGAATTAACAATAAATAAGATTACGTGTTTTTCTTTTGGAAATTTTGATAAAGGGTGGATTGCAGTTCATAAGGTTTCTTAAACAAATGAGTTTTTGCTCAAGCTATTTATACTTTTTCAGCTTCAATAGGCTGTTTACGTCCGCTATTGGACATTGAAACATGGTTATGGCAATAGCCCTCGACAATATGGCTAGCCAAGTTCTGTAAAGATGGTTTACATACCTTGGCATTCCAAAGCCGTCAAGAGCTATTGATAAAATACTATCGCTTTGCAAGTGAATTGGTGGTCACAGTAATTGGTATCCTTAAGCTGGTATAGTTTGCATCCATCAGGTGTATTTCCCTTAATCACTTTCTACTACAACTATAGGATGAAAATGGGTGGTATATTTAAGCCACATGGTATTTGTGCTTTAGTAATATCTATATTTTATAACTGTATTGTTTCTCCTTTGATGTAATTTGTCTATGAATCTGTTGAAAATCCTATTAATATTATAAATGCGAAAGTTTGTATGTGTGGATGTATGTGTCTGTTACTCTTTCACGCAAAAACACTGAATGGATTTGGCTGAAAGTTTGCACGCGGATAGTTTATAAGCTGTAGACCCACTGGAGCAGAGTGACGCGGTATAAACCGCGGAGTATATCATAACAGATATTTGATAGTGTTCAGTAAAAAGTAAGTTAAAGTAACCACGTACGTATTTTATTAAATAAAATTTTATCATTATAACGCTCAATGCATAAAAGTTAATTATAAAATAATGGCAAGGTATAGTTATACATTTAGGAACCGCGTGACTAAATTTGCTAAAGGTGGCTGAGAAAAAGTTGGGCGAAAAGCCATTAAGTGAATAATGACAAAATAAGTTTACTCCGTTTCAATTTCTATCAATCCATCTAATTTTGTGCAAAGATCAACTTTTTGGATGAAGCGGGATTTTTTATTAATCCTGTTTTGTTCCAATGGGACCGTTGTTGCGTTAATAGCATCTTTCCCAGAGTTAAGCAAGTTATTTGTAAGAGGCAACTTTTTCGTAAAGTGAAATTAATGGGGTCAAGGGATTTTAGGGAAGGGAAAGCCTATGGTCATTGTGTGTAGGCTTTATGGCAAAAGGGTGGTGCGCAGTATTTTTTTATTCCTTAGAATACGCTTAATTTGTTAACCTTTTGACCACCAACACAGAATTACGTCTTTTTCCCTAGAGCGATTAGCATATTTTCTCTATATCAAGAACGAAAAAAATAAGTAAAAGATATGTTTTTAACGGGAATTTCCAATATGATTCTAAGATTGCGAAAGCTACTACTATTCCATTATGGTAGTTGTATTTTAAAACAATTGTACTAATCAATAGATATAAATAAAATTGAAATGTATGTTTGCAATGAAAAAATAACCGGTAATTACTTAATGCATATGAAAATTCACTGTTATTTTTATAAAGGGTATAGTAATAGCAAAAATCTAATTTAAAAATTGTTTTCTGTTCGTTCCGGCTAATCTCAGTAACGGCTGGACTGATTTGGACGAGATATTCACTGGTAGATAGAAAGAAGGAGAGAAATTTATTTTATCATGGATATTATTGGCTTTTTATGTTGTCCGTCTATTTGTATGTTCTTGTATTTCCCATAATTTTCAAAACGGTAGTACTTTTTTTTAGAAAAAGAAAATATATATGGGCAAATTTCATGTAATTGAACGAAGTTCTCCTACTAACTACAAAAGATAACGCACATGTTCAATGGATTTTAATTACAGGGCAAAAAGGCATGCAGGGCTCCAGCCTAATAAAATGAATTCCCTAAGTGTAACCCTAAAATGTTATTACCTGTTATTTAATGTTATATATTCGACACTGAAGATCCGGCTTACACAACACCCTGCAATGAGGGATGGTTATTTCGAAGTTCGACTTCATCCTTCACTTAATAAGTGGTCGAAGGATTAATTTGTGTATCTTCTTAGGCCTTATCTTCGCCTTCCATCAAGCGAGATTATGGTTAAACGTAAGCCTAAACTTTTTTTTTTTTTTTGTAAGCTGCTGTCTTCTTGGTTGTTTTTGCATTTTACAGTAAATTGTATAAATACGTTTATTATCGACTATTTTCTTATTTTCATATCAATTATTTTCTTAAAAAATAAACCTAGTAAGTAACGTCCTTTCATTAACGTTGGATTGCTGCATTGAATTTAATTTAATAAATTCTTAATGTCATAATTAAAAATAGCCTATGTCACGCAAGGTGAATGTAGTTTTCCAATGGTGAAAGATTTTTTGAAATCAGCACAGTAGTTTTTGACTTTATTCATTACAAACATACACACACACAAAAATACAAATCTTTCCTCTTTATAATATTAGTATAGAAGTTGTATAAGAGTTGCTTATTGAACCAAAGTTGAACTGGAAACTATAACTTCTTGTAGGTACCTATTCATTTCTGCAGCTGACATTAATATTTGATTTGAGATTTGACTAATGTAATGCAATTCATATAAACGACTTTTATTGATAAATTGATGAAAACGTGACGTCATGACATTCTTCTAAGTAACGTGAATATACGTTGGGCTGAAGATTTTTTAAAGCGGAATAATAAATTTTAATTTCCCATACTAAAATGTATACTAATATATTTTAAAACTGCACAGTTTGTTTGCTTGAACGCGCTAATCTCAGGAACTACTGGTCCGATTTGAAAAATCTGTCAGTTTTTTTTTTCTGACGGCCATATCAAGTTGGCCTCGATGCTTTTGCTATTTCGCCGGGCATAGGCAATCTTTCAGTGTCAGAATGCCCATTTACCAATTATAATACGGTCTGTATTTGATTATGAAGTTCCTACGGAAATAGGAGATATGCAAGTGACACCGTGAGCGAATATCTAGTTGTAAATATATGTTTCTTAAGAATAATATTGTCTTCCAATACTGGCTGCACTTTCCGGTGTATCGCATATACATCCACCGAGAAGTGCGAACTTGCGCTTGTCTTAAGACAAAATATTGTTTGGTAATATGATATTTATTATTTTACAAAAATAACTTCACTGAAATTATTTTAACCAAAGAAAACCTCCGTAGCGTAGCGATATTTGGCTCGCTTTAAATCTCGGAGGTCGTGTCGTCGTTAATTTGTTTTTTTTTTCTGACGGACATATGTAGTTAGCCCCGAGGCTTTTTCTACTTCACCGGTCATAAATGCGAGCAGAGCCCCAGCCTAGATAAATGGTTTAAACACTAAGTACAAATTAAGCAACCTGCGCAAGAGGGCGTCCCCTGTGGGACTTGGACCACGGCTCAGGGCGGTCGCTAGCGATGAGATTGAAGGATTTTGACTTTTTGTATTTTAGGGAAGTTTTGTGCAACTATCGTCATCGTTAAAGGAATGGCATATATATTGGAAGCACTTTATATTTATAAATTACTCTAACGACTTGGGCGGTAAAATGTAGAAGCCATTTATTTACCATTAATTTCTGCGTAATTCCGTTTTCTAGGTGAGTGAACTTATATTGTTCAGGTTATTTTCGTGTTATCAAGAGTACCTTTAATGAGATTTTGTTTGCGTAGCTTTTCTGAGGAAAATATATACTTATTCTCTAAAAATACTATAAATATACTTCTTATAAATATAATTGGTTTTTCTATAAGCTTATTGGGAAACAAAAATATTACATTATAATTGTTTTCTGAAGGTATTAATAATTGCATATTATGTTTGTTTATTACAGAATGTTTAAGTAATTAATAGGGCCAAGTTTGTTATAAGCCGCGCCAATAAAGAAACGAATCAAAAATGGCGTCCATGAATGTCACTGACAGTTGGTAGGGCCAGCAAATAAAAATAAAGATAGAAAGAACGTTTGTTTATTGTATATGTAGGTAAAATACAATTGTTAGTTTTTAGTATTGAAATGTGTAACGTATACAAAAAGAAACATAATCTTTCATAAGAATTAGAACTGTTTATTTGCTTACTTTTCTTTAACATTTTTTACCTTAACCACTCGCAAGTAAGTCGTGATTTTCCTTTAGCTTTCTTTACGGATTTTTTTTGCATGCATTACGCGCCGTGTTTGACCAAGACATCAACAAGACATTAGAGTGAGAGCGCATGATCGCCGCTGCCATTTTAGATTCGTTTCTTTAACGGCGTAGGTTATACATTTTCACATGCATTTCGTGGATAACGGTGTAGGTCCCCTTTTACTTAAATTTATATTTTATACTAGTTGTAAGAATATAGCGTGTACCATTTGTTAATCCCAATTATATGTATTTTTTAATACTTACTTACTAATTACCTTAGGAAAACTACCTTCGGATTTATTTATTACATTGATGAACATATCCAACTAGAAACTATATTCAAATACAAACTCTAAAACATTTTTGATAACCTAAGTAACAACGTAGTATTTTGTAGTCGAATTAGTAATATCTGAGTGCCAAATGTTATCTAAATCCATCGAATAATTTAAGTTAATACAATTTCAAACTTACGTGCCGATTGTAGGATAAAATAAATTGGCATCAGTGCACTGGAAATCTAATATATGTTCATATTATTGGCGGATCAAAGCAAAGTAATTTCATCCTTAAGATGTAAAGGGGTGAAAAAGTTGGTACAGAGAAAACGATCTACGCGGACCAAAGAATTATCGAAATCCGTTCGGAAGTTTTTGTGTTTATTCAAAACAAACATACAAAAATACAAACTTTTCTTCTTTATAATATTAGTATAGATATATGAAACAATCCCATGACTGGGAGATTTATAGGCGACCTATAGCGTAACAGTTAAACTCAACAAGATAAGGTTTGAGAAAATTCCTTGAGAACAATATCAGAATGGAACTCCTAAACGAGCTAAAGTTTGTAATGAGGCATCGAAATAATCGCGGACAAATTGATTAAAATTTTTTTTTTTTTTTTTACCCTATACTAGTTTATCTTTGATCTTTCAGTTGTATATTATATACATATTTGTATAATAATCAACCCGTATAAACACCCACTGCACAATAATGTTTTTTTATCATTTAAAAACACAAGTTAAAAAAATACAATACTATTATACATAATATCATCTGCCCGCCAAACTGTGTCTCCATTCATTATGTTTTAGTCACTACGTTTGACAGACTCCCGTCTGTCAAGCGTAGTGATTCGATGACTTCATTAAGTGTTATTTACAGGTAAGTTTGCTACCCTTTACCTAACGATTGTCATATATGTTATAACAATTGGGCCCAACCGTTTAACATGCTTAAGTAACGCGCTTTATATACTCGCTGAAAAACTAAGACAAAATTGCGCAGTTTCATTAGCTAGCAACTATAACGGTCCCTGCTAAACATAACAACCGTTCCGTTATTTACAACGGAACATAACATAATACCCGATGGATTTATTCTGTGGCTGCACGTTTCCGTTTCATTTGCGGTGTACGAGCCAAACGAATAAAACAAAACCAACATTTGATTATTCACAGATCATATTTATGTTATTTTAGGTGCTTGCTACATTTAATGGTACCGAAACCGGAATATTTAATATCATCATCAGCCCGTATAACGTCCACTGCTGTACATGGGCTTCCTCCACATTTAATATAATAGAAGTAAAATTTGAATCAAATTTAAAGTATCAATAGGTATCCTTATGCTACAAATGTGACTATAAGTTTTTTTGTTACGCTTTCACGTGAAAACGACTTAGTACACGTATTCTTGGAGGTATTAGGAGACATTGGCTTCAATGCGAGCGAAGCCGTGGGTAAAAGCAGTAGGATAAATATAGGACTTTTGGTTTATTTTAAAAGAGGTCCCACTACGTAAGTAGTGGGAGTTGTCTGGAGTGTGAGGGAAGAGTGTAGGGAAATAAATCCCAGTGTCGCGGAATACTTTAAAAATATATGCTATCTACAAGGTTGTGGAACCAAAATTCGAACGATAGTTTGGCTCGTTTCAAAGAAGAATCAACCAATGAATGCCCGTCATTTTTTTATAGATTCGCTTAAGGCGTAACTTTTGCTCTTCAGGTATTTAACGGAGAAATAGTCGGAAAGTGGCATTTTTCATCTGATATATTTTGCGAAATTAAGTGGCAATAATAGGCCTATTAGCCATAATTGATTGTGAATGTCTGTAATGTTAATTTTATACTTTTATCATTTTATTGGAAATCCTTGGTCTACTGATCCTATTAACTTTTAAGGCTTATTTACAATAGACCCGTTGTTGATTTTTTTAAATGCTGACATATTCATCGATAAACACTTAAAGTGCGAACGTTGCGCCTTAATGACGTGACAAATGTCATGTACCATACATTTGCGTCAGCGATCGCTCTACTATTGTGGCGTTTTGTCTAGGCCCTCAGGTCTCAAAAGCCACTGTCGTAAACACTGAGGTAGTGATGCAGTCATAAGATTTAACATAACATTCAATTATTATTTATTATATTATCTCGTACTTTGTAATGCGATACAATCACAGGATAGGGCCGTGTTCGTCAAACTGCGGTTCGCGGGCCGCATGTGGCCCGTGGACGATATTAGTGCGGCCCGCGGGCTACCGGTTTCTGGGTCGTCAAACTGCGGTTTGCGGGCCGCATGTGGCCCATGGACGATATTAGTGCGGCCCGCGGGCTAAAGGTTTCTGTAATACAGCTGCAGCAGCACACGGTACCTACACAATAAAATTTTGCTGTGATGGCCTACATTATCCCCTGAATAAGAAAAGTGGGACGACCCCCGGGGTAGTGCGCTGCTTAGTTGATTGATCTTAGATATTTTTTACTAATGGGTAACAGATGTTCGAATCGCGAGTTCGACATGCAAGGAGTGTGATTTTTTCAATGGCAGGAAAAATCATGAGAAGTCTTTTCATTTTATTTTTAAAGAGTCTACATGGCCGTGTGAATGACGATTCATTACACTCGAACGAGAAAAATAATATTCATATTTTAGAATAAATGCATTTACGTGCGCCGCGAGGTTCGATAATGGAAATCCTTCCTCACGCCATAGATATTCTCAAGCAAAAGTAATGGAAAAATATAGTTTAAATAAGCATAGTTTTGACTTTTGTTCAATGTCATGCAAACATTTTTTTTTAAAGATTACTAGCAGAGCTTTGGAATCTACTAGTATTCTTGTTAACCCCTCGTGCTAAGCTAAAATGCTTGTATTTCGAGTGGGTTCAATGGGTGCGTCGGTAGTGCAATGGGCGGGGTTCGAACCGGCGACCTCAAGATCACAAGTCCGACGGCCTAGCCATTGGGCTACGGCCGCTTATATTATATGTATAATTACTAACATAAATATATATACTTATAAATAAAAACTCTCAAAAACTACGGAGCAGTTCGTCATAAATGATAAGTGGTAAATAAAAGCCAATGTAAAAAATCTATGGAAATAACATTTTTATATTTTTCATATTGCAATTAGGTCAAATTGTTCGAATAGAATTAATAGAAAACTCAGTGATTCAATTTCATTTCGATTACTTCCACTAGATATCTATGTCGACGGTTAAAAGGTAATAGGGCATAAGCGACATTTTTTTCCAAAATGAGTTATGAATGCCATCTTACTTAAAATTTCCCACTCCCATGGCTCTACGATGACTTTTTTGTCACTTATGCCCAAGCAAAAAACTGACTTTTCTAAGTGTCGTTTTGTTATAACCGTCCGAATTTGAGGCCTTTTTTATTAAAAGGGCGCTTATACCTCTGTAAATATGGTATTAATTTTTGTTTATAGTCGGTAATGCATTTTTACTTTTAATTGGTGTCAGACAACCGGGCGCTTAATGCTTTTTACCTTTAGCACCTGGCTTGAAAGCTGGCACTCATGAGCCTTTACCTTTGTCTTAAAAAAATTTAAATGTCAATTATACCATACTACCATTAACATGTTTTCAATATAGTTGCCGCTTATGCCCAATTACTAAAATGTAATATGATATTAAACTGTCGGTTATACCCTACTACCATTTACAAGCTTACCACACAATTGTTGCTTATACGCTATTACTAAAATCTAATTTGATATTAGCACGTCTGTTATACCCTTCTACCATAATGGTACTTGACATAATGGTACAGACTTGAAGACAATGATTGCCTTCAAGTCTGTTATTTAGTCAAACATTATGATATTGATAGTGTAGTGCTATGTTGTATTAAGTTTCAAAAACTTTTTATTTTTGAAAGCGCCTTTTACAATTACCAACTTACATTTTCTATTATAATGCTACCTATTACCTACTTCATACCTAGGTAGGTTATGTTATACTATATTGTAGGTACTTTATGTTATTTCATTAAATTACTATTTTATTTCTGTTAGTATATAGATGCCAGGCACAACTTGCCTGTTTTATTTCGTTTTTGTTTTGAGCGTAATATAATTTAGTAATGTAGTAACAGGACCGGATTTAGAGGTCCGGAGGCCCCGGGGCAACAAAGGAGAAGAGGCCCTCTGGGCACAAACTGTTTCCCTCCAAATGTGTAGAAAATTTGAAGTATGTACTTTTCAGGACGATTTGAATTCTGATATTTTACTGATTGACTTATTTAAGTGAACAAGTATAGATGAACAACCGCTATTACAATATTTAAGAATTATAACATTCATCATGATGCTACAAATTATTGTATGTAAAGGTACAACACCTAATAAATAAATATAATAAAATTTGTACAGTTTACTCGTCAAAATTGGAAAGATTTTAAATCTATGTTGTAGGGGCCCCTCTGTTGTGGAGGCCCCGGGGCAGTTGCCCTGGATGCCCTCCCTTAAATTCAGCCTTGTGTAGTAAGTATTAAACTTGTTGTTCAACAATTTGTTCAACCTCAGCAATGTAATCATTATACCAGACCTAAACTCATTAATTAGTAATATTACCAAATTCAATTCCATGAGATGGGGGGCAACATTCTTACGCCGGTGCCCACGACCGGCGTAAGAATGTAGCCCCCTCCTCTCCTCTCGTCATGGTATCGCCGGGGCTAGGGGTGCTTAGGATCCCCGGGAGTCTGTGTCTAGCAGGGTGGCATAACTAATAAGTATGGCAGTATCTAAAAGATACTCTTGAGAGTTAAGTATAACAGGGTTAGAAACTGGGGGCCGGATTGCTCATGCGTACCCGGCCCCCGCCAGCGGCGGATCGAAGGAGTATCCGGGGGGTTTTAGTGGTGAAGTGTACCTATCACCAGCGCGCGAATACGCGTAAATGCATGTCCCCCCGGACAACAAAAAAAAGGGTTAGAGGTAACTGGGCAAGTGAAGCTATCATGAGTTGATAGGGGAGAGTTTCGGTTATGGGCAACGGAACCCTAGGGGACAGAGGCTGGTCGACTTTCTGAAGAAAGAATGACTCTATATGATGAATTCTTTCTTTCAGAAGCCACCTCACATGAAATAGACCTGGCCGAGACCCGATGGTTTGACGAGAAATGAGATCGACTTCATGGTGACCGACAAGAAATGGATTTGCGGATGTCTCTGTGATTCACAGGGTGAGAACCGGTAGTGATCACCTAATAGTAAGAGGCACAGTGAATATGAATGTTAAACGTGAACGGTCCCGTTTGATGCAGTCTCCGATCTACTCGCGCTCAGATCGAATCCCGAGAGATTTCATCTCGAGCTCTCAAATCGTTTCGATTGACTAGGTTAGAACGCATCAGTGGACGAGATCAATAACAGTTTCGTAGAGACTGTCCATACGGTCGGGTCTAAGTTATTCAAGACTCGCCGTACCCGTAGAACCCAGAAGCTCTCCGAATACACCGTTAACATTATGGCTGAACGACACTCGCTAAGACTGCAACCTTCCAAGGATGCTGACTCTCAGCTGAACAGATAAATAATCCTTGTGGATCCTCGATATTCGTAGCTTTAATACGTCCCGTATTAAAGATATGATAGAACGTAATCAGGACTCCAAAGTGTTTGCAAGAGATATGTCTATTGGGCAAAGCCAGATGGTAAAGCTGAAGAGGAATAATGGAAGTCTTGCGTCGACAAAACCGGAAGTCTTAAGGGAAGTGGAAAAGTTCTACTCTACGCTTCAGTCACCAAGCCTGTTTCCAGTGCGGCTCTGTAGCCGCCCTGGAAACATTCTTGGGTCTGTACCCAAGAGGCAAACTGACGCGACACGTTACCGAGGATATCCCGGACATCAGCCTTTTCGAGATAAGCATTGCCCTGAAACAATTAAAGAACAACAAGGCGCCGGGTGAGGGCGGAATCACGTCAGAGCTCCTGAAAGCGGGTGAATCACCGCTACTTAAAGTCCTTCAGAAGCACCTTGCTCGGAGGTACCACGCCTGAATAATGGAACAAAAGGTGGTGTTGTTATTTAAGAACTACATTGTTGTTTAAGGAACTACAGGCCCATCTCGTTTTTGAGTCATGTTTATAAGCTGTTCTCCAGGCTTATTGCAAATCACTTCGAACGACGGCTTGATGACTTCCAATCTCCCGAACAAGCCGGGTTCCGAAAAGGCAATAGTACCATGGACCACATACATACGCTGCGGCATATTATGCAGAAGACCGAAGAGTATAACTTGCCGCTCTGTTTAGCGTTTGTCGACTACGAGAAAGCCTTTGATTCGGTCGAAACATGGGCCGTACTTGAGTCGCTTCATCGATGCCGTATCGACTATCGGTATATCGAAGTGTTGAAGTGCTTGTATCGAAACGCCACAATGTCGTTCCGAGTACAAGAACAGAGTTCGAAGGCGATTCCACTGAAAAGAGGCGTAAGACAGGGAGACGTTATTTCTCCAAAACTGTTTACGACCACTTTGGAAGACACCTTCCAACTTCTGAATTGGAAAGCACTAGGCATCGACATCAACGGCTAATACATCTTTCTATTCGCTGATGATATCGTGGTCATGGTAAAGTCGATGGAAGAATTCACCTCAACCGAGTCTCCCAACAGGTAGGTCTTAAAATGAACATGGACAAGACTAAAATCATGTCTAACGTCCATGTTGTGCCTACCCCTATTATGGTTGAGTACCTATACGGTTCTTGAAGTTGTTGACGCGTATGTATACTGAGGACAGACAGTCCAACTACGAGAAGGTCAATCGCCAAATCCAAATCGGATGGGCAGCGTTCGGGAAACTCCGCAACGTTTTCGTCCAAAATACCTCAATGCCTAAGATGAAAGAATTTAACCAGTGCATGTTGCCAGTGATGACCTATGGATCCGAAACGTGGTGCTTCACTATAGGCCTTATGAACCGACTCAGAGTCGCTCAACGAGTTATTGAGAGAGTTATGCTCCAATCGCGATAAGATCAAATCATAAATGAGAAGATATGTAGAAGAACGCGGGTTACCGACATAGCTCAACGGATTAGTTCGTTGAAGTGGCAATGGGCAGGCCATATAGCACGGAGAACAGAATGGAGACCGCGGATCGGCAAGCGTAGCGTAGAACGTCCACTAACTAGATGGATGGATGACCTGGTAAAGGCCGCGGGATTATGGTGGATGCAGGCCGCCCTCCAACCGTAGAAACTGGAGATCTACGAGGGAGGCCTATGTCTAGTAGTGGACGTCCTACGGCTAAAATGATGATGAATGATGATTATCAATTTTTTTGTTAAATCCATCGATTTGATATTTTTATAACCTAATAAATGATGATGTCTAACATTTTAAAGGAGAAGCGTGTTGATTGTGAATATAATTATTATTTTTAGGATGTATCGTTAAATTCACGTTACCACATAGTTACCAACTAAATGTATGTAAATCTATGTTGGATGTCCCTGTTTTCCTCTTGGTATAGAAATCTTGATGTGTAGAAGTACCACATTACCCTTTTTTCAACCCACTTACAATGTCGCTAATGTCTGACATCCTCACGATATTTTTGCTAAGCATTGTATTTTACACCCCTTTACCTTTTGGTATAATGATTCAAATCGTCATTTATGCTTTTTTACTCATTTAAGTTATACTAGAGTCATGGCATTTATGCCCTATTACCTATTGGTATAAGAATATCAAATGTAGCTTAGTCTTCATTACTCTGAGTTTTGTACTGTGTTAATGCGACTTATGCCGTATTACTTCACAAGAAAAATACGATCAATTGATCTAAGCGACATAAAATCACATAAAACAACGCCGAATGAAGTTAATAAGAGTGCCAATTAATGCTTCTATTTTTATTGATTCTAGAATTGTTTGCATTTTCACAATATTCCAATAAATGAAAAAGTTATGACGATTTTTCAACTTTCTAAAACTTTAAACTGCTCTCCTGAACAATTTGATTTTTGTCGCTTATACCCTATTACCTTTTAACCATCGATGTAATAATTTTGCATTCGAATTGTTGCGTCAATTAATACCTAATAGGCTATATTTAATAATGATATTCAGGAACGATCAAGCAACGAGTACTTCAAGAAACCGTATTGCCATAATACTTATTTAGCGTTCGTTTTGGATGGTAACTAATCATCAACATCATCAGCCCGTATATCGTCCACTGCTGAATATGGGCCTCCTCCCGAGGGAGGGTATTTGCAATAATCACCAAGCTTGGCAGGTGGGTTGGTGACTGCAGTATTATGTTTGACCACACAAGGAAACGCTGCTGCCCATTTCTTGATATACGATTATCATAGATGATAGTCGTTATGATTATTATAACGACTATCACCACCAACGGCTTAACGTGCTTTCCGAAGCATGGAGGGTAGTCCCTCAACCAACCAGACCCAGGAAGAAATCTTAGAATGTACACAAAGATTTCCTGTCCGGCGTGGGAATCAGACCCACGACCTCCGGAGGTTGAGGTAACTAGTCAATGAGATAGCTGAAATAAGGAGGTACCGACGACTAGGAACACCTAAACTGTCCCGTATATTTTTATAGCGGGTTGTAACACGGTCACCATTTATCATGATAGCGCTAATCCCTGGAATTTGCGTTGTCTATGGAAAAATAAACCTGGGATTACCTTTATTTATATGGGCTGATATTTCTGGGGTTGTTTTCTTGCGACACAACGAGTACGACATGCAATCTAAGCTTTGATTCATCATCATAACCCGCATAAGGTGCACTACTTTACATGGGCCTTCACACGATGGAGAGTTTCGCCATAATCATCACGCTTTGCAGGCAGATTGGTGACTGCTGTATTATATTGTGACAAACGAGGAAACGCTGCTGCCCGTTCCCTACTATACCAGTGTATACACTTGTTGTAGATTATGTAATAACAATAGGGACTAACGGCTTAACGTGCTTTCCGAGGTACGGAGCATATTATACCTTAAATGGGTAGAGGTAATATTGACCCACCATATTTTGAACTTTATGTACTTGTCATAAAGACTAAACCAATCAATTCTATACATACCCTTTACCACCTAGAACCGGAAATATTTTTTTGGGTTGACGCAATGATTTATTGTCCGGTGTGTGGATCGAATGCACGAACTCCGAGAGTTAAAGCGAGACTTATACTGCTACACCACGGAGTCACTTAACATTGATTACAGAATGTATTTATTTTATTATTACAAAAGAAAATATCATCTAGAAAAAACTTAAGTACCTATTTCATTTCTAATTTAAAAATTAAAACAGATCGCCTTGACTACTAAGCACAGACAAGCAATACAATTTCACTGTGTATCTCCTGTGGCTATATATATTTTAACAATTTAACCTATATTATTATAAGATACTAGCTTCCCGCGGGCGGTTTCAGCCGCGTACCTCCAGTTCCCGTGGGAACTTCATAATAAAATATAGCCTATGTTCACAGGAGATTCTAAACGGCGAAAGAATTTTTCAAATACGCCAAGTTGTTTCGGAGCCTATACAATTCAAACAAACAAACCAATAAACAGTCAAATCTTTACTCTTTTTAATATAAGTATAGATACAAGCCCCAGTGCGTGAATATTTTACAGTAAAGATTGTTAAAATTATTTCAAATAAAATAGTTTAAATTAGGACACCAAGTTCAACTAATAAATGTCAGAATTTGGCTACAAGCCCGCTCTGTTGGCAAACTGGGTTTCCATTTTTACATAAATAAGAGAAACCCAGAAAGAACCGATACAAAAATAAGTAAATTTGCCCAAAAAGATGTAAGCATTTTTTTATAGGAATGTTTTTTAAGCATACTTGAAAGAACATTGCATAACTTCTCTTTATTTAGTTCAAACATTTTTTTTATTTATATGACTTTATTTCATTTTGTTAATGTCGTAACAATTTAAACGAATTATGACTTATCAGTATGAGGCATAAATCTCTAAATATATATGTATAAAGCTAAATAGTTACTTTAACGCGATAATCTCAGGAACTCCCTGACCGATTTGAAAAACGCTTTCAGTGATAGATATCCCTATCGAGAAAGGCTATATAGGCTATATTTAATAATGAAATTTATGTGGGAACGAGAGTTAGGTGGGTGAAATCGCGCGCCGGGCGCTAGTAATAATATATTTTGGACAGTACATCTAGAAACACGCATACCTACATACATTGAACAGACTTGCCAACTCAATAACAAAACATAAAGTATCAAAAAATATTCGAAATAAGTATAAATATTGGCGTAGCCCAATGGCTAGGGCGTCGGATTTGTGATCTTGTTGCCGCAAGTTCGATTTCCACCCATTGCACTACCGACGCGACGTGAACCCACTCGTAACAGAAGCATTTTAGCTTAGCGCGAATACTAGAAGTGTGGAAAATTCAGCTAGAAATCTTTTAAAAAAAACAGCCATTTCACAATAAAACATCTATGAAAAGGCTTACTTCCCGCACGTGGTTTCAACTATACGTAGATTCTGTGGGATCTTCATAAAATATAGCCTATAGCCTTCCTTTATAAATAGGCTATATCTAAAATCTAGTTTCTGAGATTATCGCCTTCAAGCAAACAAACAAACTCTTCAGCTTTATATATGTATAAGTATAGATTGGTCAATCTGCAACGTTTGCGTATGGCAACGTCGCAAACCACCATCCTCCATCGAATGACTTATGCGAAAACCGACAGCTATGGTCCAAATTGAGAGATGCATCCACTACCGTATAAAGATATACCGTATAAAAATCCGTTAGTGGATTGATTCAGACTAATGGATGGATTATTTCCATCACGTACGATTATAAAATTATTAAACATTGAAAATGACAGTAAGTTACTAGTTCTTTTCAACTCGTGTCGTTTCATTCCAAAGAGAGTGATTTTAATTTTAAATATCCTGTCCTTGCCGGTAAAGGCACGGAATTAGTTATTGTAACGTAGCTTACGTTGCAATAACTAATTCCGTGCCTAATAATAAGACTCATTGATGAAATTCAAAAACTATATAACCAACGACGTTGTATTTTTTACTGATTTATCCTCTCTATGTCTCTAAAATAAATCCTCTCTCTCAAGGCCATGCTCACATCTTGGATAAAATGTTTGTAGGATCCATAGTATATACTTTGGCTAGCTATAAGTACTATAGGTATAGTAAAGTGTCAACCACAGATTACCAACTCTCGAAAGTCAAGGGTGACAGTTGTAGGTACAGAAGCCATTTGCTAATGCCTACTTTAAACTTCACTCGCAAGTTCCCAAAATGTTTCAAGACAGTTTGCTGTGTCTTATTGGAGAGTGTGAAAATGTTTCAAGACGTTAAAGAATTTTGGATCGACGTCTACGAACGACGTTAGATATTATATCAGCTTAATAATATTTTATTGAATCATTATTATATTGTACTACTAGATGTAGTACTAGATGTCCCTATTTCAACCCCGTAATCTTATTATTTCTTGTATGATACGACTAATATTAAAATTTGTATGTTAGTATTTTGTGTCGAATCTAACGCGAATTCAGTTTCCAACAATATAAAACCATTATTGTAGGTGCGTTAATTTAAAGTAGTAAAATGATAATCAAACATTTCCATAAAACAGTTTGGACATCGAGTTTTTAACAGGAGGAAATAAAAAATGGACTTTTGGCTTGTACGGTTTTAATAAAATACTGAAAGCGGTTTTAAACTCTAACCACACGGCACGCAGCTAGCGGGCGAGCGAGGTTGGTGCAATATCGTTTTACCTCTTTTCGTTCGTTTCGTTTACTAAACGTCGGTTCACACTGTGAACTGCAGTGATAGAATATTCCAATAAAAAAACAAAACAAGGTACTGTAGATACGTAATAAGTTTACTGGGTGTTATTCAGTATCGCATTTCAAAAATAAGTAAATCTTCAGGAGTTTGACTGAGGCACCGAGGCGGGTGGAGCATAATTTCACCTTTTCATACTTCGGTTTGTTTATATAGTTTCCGTCGCTCGCTTATTATGAGCTGTTAATCGATACTTTTATGAATACATAACACTGTGATTGTTTGCAAAATGTTATTTAATGGCAGGGATTTTGCTCATAATTGTCTATTTATCTTTATATGGATATAAATGAAATTGTACCGTGACTGAGTAACTGAATGAATTGTAGATAACTCGCAGTGTACATTAAAACTGTGTAGAAAGAATACATTCCTTAGATACCCAGACTTTATGTCTTATGACGCTTCCTACTTCTCCTTATTAATTTTCATTCCGTCCAAAGGTTGTCTGGATGAGATCGCTGATGGGACGGTTTAATTATTGAGTTTTTTGAGACACCTACTTCTTCTTATTAATTTTCATTCCATCTAAAGATTGTCTGGATGAGATAGTAAAGTGAGTTTTCGAGACAGCGATATAATTATGTCATTGAACCAGATGAATAAATAAGTAATTTCTTTTGTAAATAAATTAAAGGTTTTGTCTAGACGAATCAGTAAATAATTTCATACAGAAATAACTTATTTATTCACCTGGTTTCCTCAATTGCATTATTAATCAAATGAATGAACATGGTATGATCAGATAATCTCTCTCTTCGGTGAGAGGTTCAATATTGGTTCTGACAAATAGATTATTTATGTTGTGTGAGCGTCGCCATGTAGGTACGTTATTAATTACTAAGCTTTAGGAATTTGGTATCATGTGGTTTTATATTGTTTCATGAAATCTTAAAGTGCAACATAAATACTTTACTTTGTTTAACGACTATCACAATTGTCACAATTTTACCTAACATGGCATATATTATTATCTATTAAATAAAAGACTACGCGAAAGTTACGGCCACGCGAGTTTAACCACGTGATCAAACACAACGTGGTTAAACTCTCGTGGCCGTAAGTTTTTAAGTGTTAAGGACTCTGCCCACTATCCCGTAACATACAATGACCGTGCTAGGAACGTAACAACCAAAAAAATATTCTTTGTATTGAAAAGTATGACACTATGCCCACTAGACCGTTCCGTCACCGACCGACACCGTCGCATACCATGAACGGAGCGTCAAGAATTGTCGGCGAGAATATTTTGCCGGTGGCGAAACGCTCCGTGCATGGCACGTGACGTTGCCACACCGGTGCGCAGGCGGGTTATAACCGCGTACAGATACCGGCACGGTTCTTGAGCGCTCGGCGCAAGAGTGGGGATCGCTTTGCGCATCGTACACTTATGACAAAATAAAACGCACACCCGTTTATTATTTATTTTTCTAAGTTACCTACGTCATTTCTTACTGGTTGAAAGAAAGATTAAATAATGATTTGTTAAATTGAGAAATGGAAATTGAGAAATTAATTTAAAACCATAACTTACTTACTCTCGAAAGCTCTTGCTGACGCGTGTGCCTCACACGGAATCAGGTGAATTACTACAAAGATGACAACAGGGACCGCACGAATTTAGCACTAGGATGATACGGAGATAATATGCGGACGCTCCCGTCGATAAAATCCGGGTATGACACGCGAAAGATACGGAGATGATATGCGAATGCTCCGGTCACCCCAAGGCTTTGATACGTAATTGATACGCTCTAGTGGGCATAGTAGAGCGTATTTGATTACTTTCCGTTCCCGATACGTTCCTAGCACGGTCATGGTATGCTACAGGATAGTGGGCAGAGACCTTTAGATAAGCCCTTTATCTAGGAAGGATATATTATCATCACAGTTAACAAAGTAACTATTCCACGCGATGCTAGTTAAATATAATACTGCTATACCCTGAAGCGCTGCAGTTGAACGTCCTATCTCCACGGGCAAAGAGAGCCTCGCTTTTAGACGAGAACTTCAACATATGAATGTCCATGAAGGGGAATATTCATATTATGCCAGATGACTAAATTGGACGGGTTAGTATTGTTTCGTCTAAGATGTAAGTGGTCTATTCGTCTAAATAGCAAATTGGTAATTACATAACTATGAAATCATCTTAAAATTTGGGTTCGTCCTGAACGCAAATAGTCAATCTTAATAAAATACATTCTTAATCTTAATCAAAATAAATTAAAAAACATTGTTTATCAACATGCTTATATTACACAGTCTAATAATTACTCATCTTCTTTTGTTTCTAACCTGTTAACTTCCAGAACCAAAAGTTTTTATACGAAGATGCAATTTTATCACGTGTTAACGAATTAACGATTAACGTTAACTTGTGTAAAATTTTCTGAAATGTAACGCGGATTAGCGATTAACGAAGTTAACTATTTGAATAACGGTGTTCAGCTATGGGGTTAGCCCAAAGTAGTATTCCACGCGGACAAAGTCGACGAAGCACAAGGTAGTTATATCCATTGATGATCATTGATATGTCCATTTGCTTGTTTGTCTCTTGGCCTGACTGTTCTCTGTCCGTTTCTCCCTTTACCTGACCCTAATTGATCCGTTTTTCCCTTTGCCTGATTCTAATACACCCGTTTCTCACTTTGCCTGACCCTAACATATCCGATTCTGTCTTTTCCAGACTCTAATACGCCCGATTGTCTCTTGGCCTGACTTTAATAGCAGTTGTTAATCAATATAATGTATTAATGCCAAATATGTATTAATACATTAATTTTAGCTAAGTTTATTACGAGTAAATTAATAATATTCTATTAGTTCACTTCTACTAACAACTATCTGATTATTCATCTTGGTTATTAAATTAAATTGAATTTGAATTTTCAAGATGCTTGAAAGACTAAGCCTACCTACATATTAAAATATCTTAATTTAATTATAAAATACCCTCGAGTTTGACTTGAATTAAAAGTGTGTTAAAACTAACGAATAAAGGAATTTATTTAAATACTTTGAACTAGTTCATCTGCTCGTTTTACACGCATAGCAATTCCTATGAGACATAGAATATTTATAGTATATTTTCATGTCGTATCTTACTTCTGGATTACGAAGAAAATTAGACTATGAAAATCGATTAAGTACTCATGTTACACTTTATACAAACATGCAAATAACATTAGTTATCATCATCGTCATCATCAGGCCGTATAACTTCTACTGCTGAACATGGGACTCCTCCCGAGGGAGTGTATTAATTAGCGTCATCAACATCAAAGGATCTGTTCCAGATATGTGATAGCTATAGCAAACCCTCTTTTGCCGTAGTCGTCTCGCTTAGTAGGATTTTTTTTTCACACGGACTTAATCTGTAGTTCGCCCCGAGGCTTTTGCTACTTCACCGGACATAAAGGCGAGAAGGGCTCCAGCCTAAATAAATGGTTTAAATTTTAACAATACAAACTAAGCAACCTGCGCAAGAGGGCGTCCCCTGTGGGACTTGAACCTCGGCTCAGGCACGGGGAGATTGAGGGATTATAGCTTTTAGTTTTTTTTTTATTATTGTAGTCTGTACAATGTCTGCAGTACGGTGATTTTAATACTTTGTCAGTTGTGATAACATCATCTTAGACAATAGTAAATATGCTAACGTAAGGTGTTACCAATGAATGTTATGCTTTCCTTTTAACAGATGGTGATACTGTAAAGACATTTTTCACAAAATTATTCTTAAATACATAATAGAAGCGCGAGTTGGGCTCCGCTAAAATGGGTGGATGCCGTGGACGACTTAATTCAAAACTAACATCATTAATTTATTCATTGCGTATTTAGGGTAAGTCCGCTAGAGAAGGGTATGGATGGATGATAGTTAAGTACAATACAAACATTTTATTCACAAATAAAACTATGTTTTTATATTTACTAGAAAATCTTAATGGAAATAATTATTTACAATTACATTGTTTTATTAACGTGAGCTAAACCATAACTTAAATTCAAATTCAACATTAATTTATTCCGTAAAAATGGTAACCTTTGTTTGGAATCGCCATATTTTTCTCCTACCGTGCAGTGTGTGACGTGGCAACTACTGAGAAACACTGCCATAAAACTCAGTAGAACCCCTTTTTTAAATATAATAATACATCACAATATTTTATTAACCTAATAACAAAATATTTATTTTTACATTGAGATTGGAGCGATTTAATCCCAAGCATTTTTGTCACAAAGATAATCAGAAATTTTATAATAAGCCCTGCTGCACCATTTGGCTTTAATAGTCATTTTAAACTTATTTATAGACAATTATCTTATACTATTGGGAAGTTTGTTATAAAACCGTATACATTGCCTTATGCTTGTGTCTAGTATTTATACTATGTGTGTCGCTTCTTTTACAAAATCAGTTAACTATATTATTTTAAAAACTAAGTGTAATTTCTCACTTTTAAATTTTGTTGTTCAAAATAAATCTTCTTACTCTGATTTATTACGTATCACATAAAAAGCAAATAGAATTCCTATCAACTTTCCGCCGGTCATTTCTCCACTACGGCCATTTCCCACGGGATACTCTTTAAACATTCTTATTTCATAAAAATCAGGGATCGATAGTTGAGTCAACTGTATATTTTCCAATCTATACGTGGGCGATTACATACACATAGACATAAAGATCACTTCCTAAGGGAAATTAAAGTAATATTATAATACCTATAATATTCAACGAGTTAAGGGGACGTAAGTATATAAAGTGATAAAAGAAGCGACCTTAAGCTCTTTATAGATTTCGTACATTGTGTTCCAATTGTTCTCACTCTATGGTACGGTTTAGTTGTTTAAATGACATGAAGGAACCACGCATCAATGTATCAACGTGACCATAAACGATAAATTACTTTGTACTTGTGATCTTAAACTACCAGAACTCATCCTGATAGAAATAGGTTTGAGATTTATTCTTTATAATCGTCTGATACCGTGTGGTTTCCGGCTTAGAATAAACCACTCCATATCTTATGGGTGTCGTAAGAAGCGACTAAGGATGGATAGCAGCATCTTACTGCGACCACCAATACGCCTGCCAAGCGTGTTGGTTACGGCACTATCCCTCAACGACCCTGGCTTGATACGGACTGTTAATGAGAAAGCCCATGTTCATCATTCGACATAAATAACCTGATAAAGTAGAAAAACATACGTCTGAACAAAATCTATCCATTGACCGTTAAATTCCCTTTTATCTCCATGTTTCCAATTTATTTTACTATTGATTTATGTTTGCAATTCATTGACTTCAAATGAAACCTTTATTGCACTCAAGAAAAGCCAAAATAACATATTGTTGCGTGAATATACTGTTTGACAAGACGCTATCAGTAGAATCCCAAGTTCGCTGTTTTCAGTCGAGTTCCAATGCGCGCCCGAGTGAGACGCACTCTCCTCGAACCTTAACGGAAAATACTCTTTGACATTCATAAAATTAATGAATAGTTAGTAAAGTTATTTATATAGTGTCAGTGAATATTGGAATTGTTGTGAAACTTTGAAAACTTTGTCAGATTGCGGTACCTTTTGATTTAATGTAAGTACCTACATATTTCTCTTGGTCAAAGTTTGACTTTTGAAGTTTTGTTTTATGTTGACAATTTAGTATTCTACTTAGATGTATTAAAGTGCTTTGTTGATTACATTGGCACGTATTATATTAAAAAGTTTATGTTTGTTGAGGGGTATTAGTAGCTTTTTTATCGTTACTTTTAGAAGAAATTAAAAAGTGTTAATACTATGTATTAAATTGTAAGTAACTTTACTTAACTTTGTGCTTGTCAATTTATGAAAGGAAAAAAGTGTGAATTTTCTGGAGTGTTAATTGAAATGACATCTTATTAATTTTAAAACGGTTATTATTAGCGCCATGTTTGACGGTATATTCCCATATGCCCGATTTCGTTTTTTTTAGTAAAATAGCATTATTTTATGAACTCGCCGATTTAATGAATATTTTTGCTATTAATGATGTCATACATTTTTTTTGGCTTACTAACAATTGACTACACTAATACAAACTCAAAACAGGTACTATATGAATAACTTAAAATCAACCGTATATTAAAAATTACAATATATTACCAATTCATCCATGTTTTTGGCAATTAATTAGTTATTTTTTGTACGTCACGTACCATTTAGTACTATTATGACATGCCATGATTTCACTAGATAATACAAATTGACTTTGGTTTTCATAAATAGCTATATAAATAGTATTTTGGATTGATGTCGGCCGTTATGACAGCATTTATTTGTTTTCGTAAACCTTATGAAAAGAAAATGAAAAATTCAATGCTCTAAATATTCAATAAAGAGTTACTTTTAAATGTCTTAATGCCATAACTTAATCTTATTAATACGTACCTATATTAAAAATATTTAAAAATTATATTTTTGTAAACAAACACACATCAACATATTATATAAGTAAATATATAATATATATATTTGTAAGTTGATTCATACCGCGTAAATGCAGGATATATAATATTATATAACGTAGAACATAAGTGTATTAACAGCAATGTTATCCTACTAATATTATTAACTCGAACTTGGTAAGTTTGGATGGATGGATGGATGTTTGTTACTCTTTCACGTAAAAACTACTGAACGGAATTGGCTGAAATTTTGCACCGGTTTAGGTTATACGCTGAATTAACATATATGCTTCAAAACATCACGCTCCGACCGACTGGAGCAGAGTAACGCGGGTAATACCGCGGGGCGTAGCTAGTTAGATTATATAACGTAGAACATAAGTGTATTAACAGCAATGTTATTCTTAATAAAACAGTCAACAAACACAGTAAGAAACATTTAAAAATCACATTAATCTTTTCCTTACTTCCTGGCCACCTGCTTTCGTAAATAAAATCACTGTGACATTATTATGACCCAATAGAATCACTAAACATTTATTATTGGTTACATTTATTGGCTATACAATAAGATTTGTGGGAGTAGATAGATATACGGGATAATAATTCGTATTTAGCTGAATCATTGGTGAGAGAATGCGAAAATTAATTTGTCTTGTACGTTTTTCTGAGATAAATCGTTTTTTTTTATTAAGTATAGGTATAGAGTTTTATTTATTAGTCAAAGAAAAGAAGAGATGTTACATAAAATAACAATAAAAAACATTATATACAGGACAAACATTAAAAAAAGACCGAAATACTTCTGCGAAATTATTTATATTTTGATCCGACTGTAAGAATATCAACTTCTTCTGTATGTATTGTTTTTATATATTTATTAAAGTAACATATTTACCTGATTCTTTGTAAATTGCGGACTGATTTTTATTTTCGAGGAGAACAGAAAAACGAGGACTCTTGAGGTGTTTCCATTGACAACAACTTCGAAGTAAAAAAATGTTTTTGCATCATTTATTTTTTTACTAGCTGTCCCGGGTGCTTTCACCCGCGTAGATCCCATTTCCGTGAAAATTTTAAACTTAAAATAGCCTATGACACTCACAAATGACATGGCTTTCTATTGCTAAAAGAATTTTTAAAATCGGTTCAGTGGATCCAGTGATTACCCCCTACAACGTCACAAACTCACAAACTGTACCTCTTTATAATATTAGTTTAGTATAAAGTGAAGTGTATCAGGACCATAATACATAAAGAAAAAACACTAGAAGAAGTGAGCTTCAATACGTTTGTGTCAGCAAAACGCGGAAAAGACTACACCAATTTGACGCCTCCGTTTTTTTGTTAGTAATGTTCGTATTTTTTTTAAGTTTATACCAGTGATTCCCAAAGTCTTCCAGGTGAACCCCCAGGGGTCCACGGGGAACTCGCCGGGGGTCGACGTTGGCGTAAAAAAGTTCATTAAGTTGTATGTAATATTATGATAGAAATGGAGCAACAGGGGGTCCACCGAAACCAGTGAAGTTTTTAAAGGGGATCTACGAGATAAAAAAGTTTGGGGGCCTCTGGTTTATACTGTTAAAACGGCAGCTTAACGTGCTCCCTAAGGCACAAAGTTAGCTTATAACTAAAAGTACCTAACTCAATCATAAAAACTATTATTACCGATTTTCATTTGTACCTATTTAATGTTAATATACCAATGTCAGTGATTTGAATTGACATTTTCAATTATAAACGCTACAGATTGCATTAAAAGTTTTTTTTGCGTTAGTTTAAAACGCTTAATGTTTAAGTATTTTATGATATGTATTGTATTTTTTTCTCGGCACCTGAAAACTAAAATATGTAGGTACCTAGTTATGCTCGCCTATGTAGATGTATGTTCCCGTGGGAATGATAAAATAAAGCCTATTGCTATTTCTGATTCTTCTATATTCTTCTATTTCTTTTTTTTAAACTAACTTGTCACTGATCGTATTGATCCTTAACCTTTATCCCGTAGATTTTCCAAAATTATCTTTCATACAAATCTTGTCCCCATAATAACTTATATATTAAAAAAAAAACATTAACCGAATGGTAAAGAACTCGTTATCACTTTATGCGCTGACAAACATTGTGGCGATTTATTTTTATTTATATACTTAGAAAGAAGTTTTTTATGCAAGTGTATTAATAACTACAATCACAATTTAAAAAAAAACTGCTATTTCAATGTATGTAGGAGAAAGTGAATGTGTTTGTTGAAAGGTATAACAGTTGTAGAAAACGCAACGGTATGTTTAACTTTGAATTACAAGTAGCTGAATGTGATGTGACAGCGGTGTCTGAGTTCGTTAATTAAACCAATAAAGTAACACAACTAAATAAGCAATTTATAACATACTAGCATCCTGTACCGGCTTCGTACGGGTGCACATTTCTAGTAAAAAATATAACCTATGTTACATAAGGATAATGAAGCATTATGATGAAAGAGTTATCGAAACGCATCCAGTAGTTTTTGAGTTTATTAAAAATAAAAATGTTATAATATTAGTACGTATAAAGCGTTAACTAAATCATAATACCACTGTCTTTCTAGCAATTTTCGTCGCATAAGCAATATGGAAGAAATACGTTTTAAACTTTTGAAGATACAAATAAAATTTGCAGATTACTTGTTTAAATATTTATACATTTTCATTTCGTTTCATCCTTAGTACTTGTTCGTTGCAAAACTGAAAAGCCCTTAAAGTAATTGGATAATGACTTTCAGGGCATTTAAAATTGAAAACAAGTTGTAGTAAATTTTATTATTTGACAGATATTTATTGGGATAAAATATAATGACCACCAAAAATATATACTTGACACCAGAAAAATAAAGTCTAAAATAATAATAGTACTAGCTATTTTAGTCACGACTGCACTTCAAATTGTATTCGAACACCAAATGTAGTTAATGATCACCAAATCTTAGCGAGCAAATTATTGCGCTATTTCTACCTTAATAAAATCAATGAAAAATGACAATCGGTTAGGTTAGGTTAGAGCTGCGGCCATACAACGCACGAGCCGAGCGAGCGAAGCGAGCGGTGCCGCGGCAGCGGCCGGCGAGTGCCAGAACCGAATAGTAAATTAGTAAAACATTTAGGTACTTTTGGTGATCATTTACTACTTTTGGGTTAACAATGATTTATTTCGAGTCATTTTGCTTAAATACGATAGCGAAATGTTAAAACTTTGGTTACAATTTTACATTAAAATGCGGATTTAATTTTGGTGATCATTTTTACTATATCTGATGGTAAGTTAAACATAAGCCATATTTATTCACTAACGAAATCTAACTAAACATACGTAAAAGTATCTATACTACCGACCAGTAAACGGATGGCATATATTTTGGCAACACCTTAAATAAATTAATGTTCCATAACGCACTACTATAATACTTACTATCCGTTCAATATGTAAGGCCTATGTAAACATAAGTGCTATTTCAAAATGTATTCCTGAAATTAATAATTTCAAAGGGATATCTCGCTGCGTTATATTTTAAGTAGTTTCCAAGTTTACTCGTAAAACGTTTGACGCAACGTATGTTTATGGGAATAAACATAATATTATTTATACCTATAGATATATGTGTTATGTAGGTACACTAATAAAGCAAAAGACACGAATGCTACTATCATTATCACTACCAGTTTAAAAACTCGAACACCCAAGTAACGGCACTCTCTGTCCGAAAGAAATAAACTCAGAAACTACCCAACATCTTTTCATACTGTTTGAACATAACCATAATAAGGATTGACAGTTACACAAAACGCCCCTAAAAATTTGAAAGTCGCCCCAGTGACCGCCCTGAGCTGAGGTCCTAGACCCACAAGGGGCGCCCCCTTGCGCATATTGCTTAGTTTGTAGTGTTTAAACTATTTATTACGAAGTTACAAAAGCCTCGTGGCAAACATATTAATGACGAAGGTTTAGGTCGGTAAAGCCTGCATATTATTTCTATGTATAATGATAGAGATAAATGCGTATAAATTCAGGCGGCATGGATACTTTAACTGTTTGAAAATATGTAAAATTAATACCTGTGTCGCGACAGACTCAGAGAAAGTATCCGTGGTTCACACTATTATCAATATTGTCCCGGGTTTAAATCGTACCCAAAACTAAGGCGTCTCTAGCCCATGTAGCGCCCATGCCTATGTGTTACCCTAGCGCCCCCTCCGAAGTGTGGAAGGCACCCTGCACTTTATTCAGGCTGGAGCTCTGCTTGCCTTTATGCCCGGTGAAGTAGCATGAGCCTCCTGGTTGACTACATATGTCCGTCTGAAAAAAATCACACCCTGCGCTATTGGTAAAGACGCCTCTGATCCGGAACACCAGTACTCAGAAGAAATAGTAACCACGGAGCCATTGTTGTGATCTTACAAACATGTTACCTGGATTTATACGTAGTCTACCAATCAACTACAAGACGCAGTTATATGATATTGCTCTGACGTAGGTCATATGATATTGCTATGATGGACAGGACCAACGGTTCCTTTGAGCTTGTAACATACTGTAGTATGCGTGTATGTGTCTCGTTCCTTTGGCAATTTATCTTAGAATATTGCTGCCGCATCATGAATCCTTCAGACCCTTACATTTTATGAATATTAAATGTAATATATCATTGTTCTATACAACTGTGTATGATTATGAGTCTATATTGTGTTATGTGTTTTTTTACTGTTGGCAAAAAACTAACTTTTTAATCAGATCGAGTTAAGAGGCTTAGGATGCGGGAGTATTCCTCATTTTTTAGCAAAGTTATTCAGAAACAGGAATCATTTTGGTGCTTAAGCCATTGCTTCACAAAAAATTGTTGCTGACAGAGAAGTACTCCTAGATGCGTTGGTGGTTCCAGATGAAAATCATCTTGATTTAACTAAAAATCCATGGCCGTCATACACGGTGCTTTTTAATGGCGCTTATTTTCTTTTGCTGCAAATTATATCTGGTGAACGTGGTGGCTTAGTATATTTAGTTTGAATGCTTGTCTATAAGAAGAACACTGTCTGAATTTTCTCCGAGTTAATAAATTTCCAGTCAAAAAATCATTTACTAAGAACATATTTTTTGTAACCCTCATCTATGCTTCTATCTAAACTTAATATTATAAAGCTGCAGAGTTTGTTTGTTTGTTTGAACGCGCTAATCTCGGGAACTACTGGTCCGATTTCAAAAAATCTTTCAGTGTTGGATAGTCCATTTATCGAGGAAGGTTATAAGCTATATTTTATTGTCAAAAAATTAGGGATCCGTAAGAAAATTGCGATTTTGTAAACCAATGTGTTAAATCGAAAACCTATTTATGCGTGCGCTGCAAAAACTATTGACATTAGAACAAAATGATGTACTACGGGTTTGTAGATCTTATTAAGATCTACAAAAAAGTCCGCGAGAGCACATATCTAACTATCATAGTTTAGTCACAATAACCGCTTTTATGTTCATAAAAAATATTAAATCGTCTGAAGATAAGAAACTACGTTACATGTGTATCGTAATATTAATCCTTATCCAAATTAAGCATTATGTTATGAAGGGTATTTATGTAGAAATTTCGTTGAGAAATTATCACGAGTATAAAAACGCAAAGAATTGGTACCTAATAATGAGTTATTTGCCATAATAGATAAAGCTGAAGAGTTTGTTTGCTTGAACGCGCTAATCTCAGCAACTTCTGGTCCGATTTGTAAAATTTTTCAGTTTTAGATAGCCCATTTAACGAAGGAAGGCTATATTTTACGATGAAGTTTCTACGGGAACAGGAGTTTCGCGAGTGAAACCGCGCCCGGGAAGCTTGCTTGCTAGTTTTGTAAATTCTGTGTTTTGTTAAATTTTGCTCTACCGTAAATCCTGTACCATTATTGTTATTTAGATCCGACATTGTTAATTGGCACAGACGAATTTCACGTTTAGTAAAGGGATGTGGACAGTGGCTAAGCGGATAACCCTAACCGGGTTATCCCATTGCTCACTGTAACTATATGTTATTCACTAGAATGCATTGCATTAAATAAAATGGAATCCTACATACCCCGTTGTCTTCCCAGTAACTTTGTAAAAAGTAAAGCATTTGTTTACTAAACATATTCAGCGATACGTTAAAAATACACAAAGCAAATCATATTGCAACTGCGAAATAACTCAAACTCAAAATTTTCAATTCATACCAAACATATATTTTTTTAATGCTTAACCTTTTACAATTCGTTCTGTTATGTTTGACTGCACCGGTAGCTCAGTGGTTACGATAGCCATGGTGTTACGGGTTCGATTCCCACCCGAGATAATTATTAGTGGATCGCACAAATCAAAATTATATGAGTGAACCCGAACGGTTGAAGCAACATGGCTGATTTTTATTGTTTTATTTATAAAATCGGGAAATGTCTTAATTTCTGAAGCCGGAGTCCCACAGATATTATATACAGGTATTTGTGAAATCCCGTAGATACTTCGTGATTAAATATATCATATAGCCTTCTCCGATAAATGGGTTTTTTAACACTGAAAAAACATTTCAAATCGAACTAGTAGTTCCTGAGATTAGCGCGTTGAAGCAAACAAACAAATTCTTCAATTCTATATGTTAGTATATAATTCAAAAGTCATACATGAGTCATAATTGTTCATGATCAATTCATACTTCGAGTCGAATAAGGCCGATTTTCGGGTTTCTGTGACCACAACTTTTTGTGGAGGCCGGATACGCGCTTGATAGGTATGCTTTTAATTATATTGTGTTACTTTAAATCAACGTATGATTAAAATAACAATTTCAATAAGACACATGATACAAGAATAGTATCTAGAAATCTATGAATGGAAGAAGACTACGCTAGACCTTTAATGGCATTCCTATAAGATAATAATAACAAATATGCTTATTTTCTGTATTCCCTTTTTGCTTAATAAACAAATCTGAGAAGCAATTATTGTACGTGCTTCTTTAAAAGGAGGCTTCAAAATTTATTTTTAAAGTCTGTGAAAATATTTAAATTTTCTAAGTTAATTATTATTTGAAGACAGCATTATAGAATTGGACATTTTCTTTATAAATGGAATGGAAGTTTAGATTTTTTTTATTTATACAGCGTGTAACTATATAGTTCAACCTTGATTGACGCGATTAAATTGCCTTATAATAATGAGTGATTTCTCATATAGCTGGTAGATAATATTTAAACTTAATGTTATATATAAAAATATATATAATTTATACTACAATAACATTCATATTTCGAAAATTTAAAAAAGACAGGTTTAGAAGCAAAATGAACTCTACCTTACAGTAGATAAATAATCTAAGTTGTACGAACACATGCCTCTATCCACATATGTCACAAAAGTCTGTATACATGAAACAAAAAGTAACATAACCTCATTCCAGACATTTCACTCCGATGTAAAAACTAACCCAAACCAAAAAACATTCACGTATTATTAGAACCTAATTCGAGTGTCGAATTAGGTCAGCACCTGCAATCAATGTTCGTTATATATGGTACTGTTTTAGAAAAGAGTGGGCAGCATTGGTATTGACCGTGATAAATATATGTCACCGGAAAATAATACGAATCGTGAGTTAATGAACTTCCGTGCCACTCGTATTTTTAAATTTAGGAAATTTAGATGCCAGTTTCAGTGAACGAACATAATAATTATATTATTTACTTAATTATACACTTGACGTAACCTAACCAAACGAGACTGCTACTGTTATTACAAAACAAGAAAACTTCCACTTCAATAAGTCTGGTTGAGCCACATTGGTTTAGGTTTAGGTTATTTTTTTATCCACCCGAAACTTCGTGAGATTACAAAATTTTATAACTAGATAAGCTAGAAAGTTGATCAACTAACTAGTAAGTTAATTACCTTACGATTCTTACTATTCCAGTGACGTATATATTTTTTTTAGTATTGATGTGATACTAAACTGACCGGTTGATTAGCTTATTTTCGAATAACATTTTCGTTGCCATATTTTGTATTTAACTACATATAATAATATAAATATTATTATTTCATTGTGTATAATTGACAACTACCTACTAGTGTATGTAACCTCAGTGCTAAATAAATATCATTTAATTCGATTACTTAATTCGAACCGAGCTGATTTATAAAAATTGAATTTTCTGCTCCCATAGCTCAGTTATGGCGGTTGCTAATAATTAAAAAGGGGTTCATTTTGACTTTCTTAATAACATTAAACATTACAGTTTTAAATAACCTGTACTGCGCCACTTTGTACAACTTAAATTATCTTATGTTGCAAGGCACTAGAGCTCATTTTGCCAAAGAATTCATACTCATTTATTGGGTTCTCCCTTGTTTGACCGAAAAGAAATTTGACAAATTTTCACTTCCCAAAAAAATTTTCGCATAATTTCATTTGCCAAATTATTACTTAGCAAAAAATCTATTCACGAACAATTTAAACGCAAACCTAATGTTTGGGAAATGAACGTTTAAACTGTAACTAGTTTACTAACTAGTACTTTTAACATTTTTTATTTAGTCAAATATTTCAGTTGGAATAACAATTTTTACGCAAAATCAAATCAGCCATTTTTAAAAAAATAAGTAAATATCCTAATCTAAATAGTTTAGTTCCGCGTAACCTACTAAGAACAATCTCTTTTTTCTATTAATGCAAGTCGTTTCTGGCACTTGCCGGCCGCTGCCGAGGCACCGCTCGCTTGGCTCGTGCGTAGGGGGTCACAGTTTTAACATAACCTAACCTACCCATTTTATTAAATCATTTGATTAAAGACCAAATGCCATAATGACATTATACTTGGTAATATTTTGCCAAGTGAAAATTTTACCAAATAAAAATATGCGTACTAAAATCATTCGAAATATTGTAATGGTATAAAAAAAAGGTTGCTAAAATTTGTTTGGGTAATGAAATTTTGTCAAAATCTTTTCGGCAAAACGGCAGGCACCCCATTTATTGCACACCATATGTATGAATAGGTTGATACAAAGACAAAACCGGTACAAAGTATGGACCCGGTTGGGCACGGCAAGTTAGAAGAGAGTAGGAAGTCATAAATTTATATATATCATATATATTTATCATTGCCATCAACAAAAAAGTTGAAGTCAAGGGACTTCAACTTTTTTGTAAAAAAAAAATAGATAAGTGTGTTTATTTTATTAGTATGATGTAACGTTAGTAAATAGTAATACTGATGGCAAATTGCTCTGCCAATTATTAACAACAACAAAAAACTCGGTTTATCAACAAGGGAATGTTTGTAAGTACTTAATATAATTCTCAAATAAAATACCAATATACGTCTTATAATCGGTACGGTTCATGAAAACAGATGTCATCGCATTGCACGCATAATTCACACCTCAATGTAAGCACATAAAATAAACACCCACACGTTCTAGCCACCTTTACGTAAGTCGAGCAGTAAATAATGTCTTTGGTTTTCGGGTGTAACCAACCGACCTTGGGGAAATATACTCGAGTGACTTGTGCACCTTGACGTATAGGTACACATAAGATATTGGTATACGAAGGGACTTCGAGGCTTGACAAGTTGGGTCAAGTGTCTTTACAGGAAAAGTTACCTTTTAGTGGACGTTTCATTTTCGAAGGTGATCGACAAGTAGCGTGGGTAAGCTTCTGAAATATATGCAATTACTTTAACAGTACACAGTCTGCTTGTTTGTATTGCATAGGCTCCGAAAATACTTGACCGATTTAAAATATTGTTTCACCGTTGGAAGCTACACCATCCCCGGGTGACATAGGCTTTATTTAATTATGAATTTCCCATGGCAACGGGAGCTACTCAGGTGAAATCGCATGCGGAACTAGTATCATATGTAATGGTAAAGCTAATGAAGATGATTCTTTAAAATAAAACATTTTATTTATTGAACATAATATCTTTGTAGTATCTAATATACGCCATTAAATGTGATGAATTTGTTTATTTTTTTTGGAATATGATTATACAGGGTGTCCCAAAAGATTACGTAGCTGGGAAGGGGGGTGATAGGGATGGTCACAAGGGTCACCAGAAAAATATAAAAAATTCCCTCTGGGTGTTTAAAAAAATAAATGGCATTTTTTAAAAGACTAAAAATTTTACACCTTGTGCTAACTGTACCTACAAATATGGCTGTATTTAAAAAAAATGCTGTTATGTAATCTTCAATAACAACAAGGTCATCAACATCAACATCAAAAATAACAAGGTGTAAAATTTTAAGTATTTAAAAAAATGCCATTTTTTTTTTAAATACCCAGAGCGGATTTTATTTTTATTTTTCTATTGACCATTGTGTCCACCCCTGTCACCCCCTTTCCCAGCTACTTAACCTTTTGGGACACTCTATTTTCAATAATAAGGGCACATATATATACAGGATATATATGTGCCCTTAGTATTGAAAATAGAGTGTTCTTTAAGTGGATCGTTGTTCAGTTTCAATATATAATTATAGTCTACATAAACGCTGCTGGACGCATGGTTTGAGGTCGTGGAACCACAAATTGTTGCTGCACCCGCGTCGCGGCGTGTGAGTGGCGCGGCAACAGGCCTGAAAACCTATTACTTCAATTGTTGAAATACCAATATTTTTCACCATATTAACCGACTGTAATAATACAATAATGATCCGTGATCCTGAACTTACGCTGAAATGTCGGGCGTCGGATAAATAAAGCAGGTAATGATTTCTTCTCCATCGCCATTTGGGAGTGTACCGGAAACTACATCATTATAAATCATAGTACCCTATAGCGGTGCCCGCAGGGTCAGTTGGGCCATCAGGGCCCCTATGTGAACCCAATTACGGGGACGCCAGAGCATCCCTCCTCCTCAGGGGTGGGCCTCTAGAATGTTTCCCGCTTTCGGAGGACAAACATAAGGTGGCATGAGGCAGGTCTCAGCCCACTGTATGTTTCCTTAGAAATTTATAGGCTAGTTGCTGGCTGGTAGGGCGAAGAAATCTTTTCTCTCCAGTTGCTCGGCCTCCTTCTGAGACATTACTCGCTCGCAGAAGCCGCCTCCATCCCCCCATTATTCCTAACACGTTTTAGCTGTTTTGCTCTACATTTATTCATTTAGCCGTAGAAATATTTTTGCATAACCACTTTATAAAAACGAAATAGTTATGACCTGAATACCAAAGTAAAGTGAGGCCATTCGAATCTAAAGGTTTTTTGACCGAAGGCAATCGTCCAAAACCTATTGACTTAGGGCTGGAGCGTTATTTGAATCTGTCGAGCCAAAAAAAGTTTGGAAAGGAGTTAAATTGAAATTGCTTAGCCTAGGGATTTTCCAATTGGAGACACTGGCTCAAAGCCTGGATACACATACTTGAATTGCATTCTATATTCTACACTTTTATTTAAAATGGAAATGTACCCATAAACATTTCCATTTAAAGTGCTAGTGCTTGAAAATATTCAGCAGTAAAATTATAAAAGTTATTTAATTACACAAATGTGGAATTATGTATAGTTTATATATTATGTCTTCTAATTTTATTAATACTCATTGTTAGCAAGTTTTACGTATGTATATAGACGTACTGTATTGATATTGTTATTGTAATTGGAAAAACACTAGGTATTATTAATACTTTTACGCGTTTTTAAACACCCAAGGTATCAAAGGTATGGATAATAATTATGTTCTTCTGAAGCTCCTAATAACAGATAAGATTAAGTAATTGGTCGCTAGAACAACATAACAGTTTCCTCCCAAAATGACCTTTGCCGGATAAATGGTAATTACGCATAGAAAAAAAAGTACAGAAAGTTGCCCTTGGCTTACCTACTTGTTTCACTAAATGGATGGAGCAGTAATCTTGCCCAGAAGTAACCAACTACGTGGAAAGTTCCATTTACTAAATCCCACCTAAATCGGTCCTAATTACTGCTGCTACGTTTTCCTGGATAATGGAATGAGGTCGGAATAATTGCAGCATTTAATGTAGGTTGGCATGTAATTGCACTAAATAGTTTGAAATTACTGGTGATTGATTTTGAGGGAGTTTTAATTCCTAGTTGAATTAGGAAAAAATGTTTAGCTAGCTGTGCTTTGACACCTTCCTTATATATATATTTTTTTTTTTCAATGATTTCTATCAGTGTTTTGCAGTCTTCTAGTATTCTTGTTAACCCCTCGTGCTAAGCTAAAATACTTGTGTTACGAGTGGGTTCACGTCGGTAGTGCAACGGTCCGTAGAGTAGGTGGGGTTCGAACCGGCGACCGCAAGATCACAAGTCCGACGCCATAGCCATTGGGCTACGGCCGCTTCAAATATATATCTATAAGACTATAACAACTATAAATATATCCATACAATTATATAGTATCAGATACTCCTGAAAGTATTTACATTTCTGATCATAGTGATTTAAAAAAAAAAAACTAATAAATTTTTGATAAATATATTGTTTATCTAGAAAAGTCTGAAAACTATGGGCGTTATGGTAGGAGTAAGCCCAACCTTTCTCAAATTTTATGGAAACGGTGTATAATTAACGGCCTATTAATTATAGGCTATTTTATTTGGTAGGTTTATGAAGTAATACGTATTTCGTGGCGTTATAAAGCTCGGTAGGAGTAGGTAAATGGACAATAAAAGGAGATTTGTATTTTCGTTTTCATGAATAAATTCAAAAAGTGTGGAGCGGTTCATTGGAATGTTATCCGTTCTTAATCCAGGAAATTGACAAAAATAAAAGAGAAACATAGTCTAAATTATAAGCTCACCATGGGAATGCGAGTTACGCGGGTGAAAAGGCTGTAAATAGTTTTTTATTTTTTTGGTCTTTTCCGCTTTTCTTTCTTCTTCGCATTTACCAATTTTCGTCGGGCACACCAAACATTTTTACTTGATAACTTAAAAGGACTTAATTCTTTTAGCTGATTCTTTTTGTGATGAGTTCGTCATATAATAATTGTATAAATTCATATATAAATCAATAAATCTGAAAATAACACAATACAACGAAAAGCTATATTAAAATTATTACTATTTTTCTGTTATGGTGTGTGTATTTAAAAAAACCTCAATTTATCAAGTTTGCTACAAATTGATTTATTATTTATTTATGTACACATACACACAGAAGATTAAAATACAACAAGACAGACAAACAACAATGTACAAATTGATTGATGCCACACATACTTATATTGCGATAATCGATACACTATTACCAGAATTTAATTAACAGGCACGGTTATTGTGTAAATATTTCATTATTACATTCATCATCACCAGTCCGCCGGTATATAGCCCACGGACGGACATACGGAGTTACCAAAGAGGCTTTTTCTGCTTCACCGCATGCATAAAGGTGAGCAGAGCTCCAGCTTTAATAAATGGTTTAAAAACTACAAACTAAGCAACCTGCGCTAGAGGGCGCCCCCTGTGAGGCTTCGACCTGGGCTCAGGGCGGTTGCTCGCGATGAGATTGAGGGATTATGACTTTAAGTAATTTAGGGAAGTTTTGTGCAACTTTCGCTCTACTAGACAGTTCGTGCTTCTCGGACTTCGGGTCTACGAGGGCATCGGATGATTTTTTGCAAATTAAGGGTCGGGAGGACGAGGGCGCGGGCGCACTCTTCACCAGCGGGTCGGACAGAGATTCTGTGTAGTGGTGCTAGATTCTTGCAGTCTTTTTACTGCTTGTTGGTAAGTAGTTATCTCGTCGTCCGGGTCATCTAGGACGCCCCAAGGCCGACGGTGTTTATAACGCTTTGTGGGCAAAGGTCTATAGTCGGATGCTGCAACAACCAACGAGTTTGGGTGTTGCGCCGCAAATTTAAAGAAGAGTTTCGACGCCTTTTTGATCCCCTGCTTGATGGAAGGCAGTTGGAGATCAGAATGTAACATGAGCCTCCTCTTAAGGAAAGGTTTTGCCATTTAGATACCAAACATGGCAGGTGACTTGGTGACCAGAGTACATAGGGGAACGCTGCTGTCCATTCCGTGGCATCTTATACATATTATAATCATTCAGACAAAGTGTCTATATCATCTAAATTATAACTTAACCAAAAAATACAAGACATGCTACCGCTCCCAAAGAAAATTTCCAGGGCCCACTAGGTCGCGGTACCGCCCTCGTTGGAAACCTATTATGACGGAGAAGAAAAGTTCACTTTACGTGTTCAGACTTTATTATCCAGGTGCCTGAAAAGCCTAAAAATACATTAAATCTAGTTTAGGTCACACTTTTTATGACGCACAGTAAGCCTATAAATTCACAGGAGTGTACATTCAATAAAACTTTTTGGAATATGTGTGAATCTATTGTGATATATTGTAAAAAGTTTGAAAAGTAAATGAAGCCTACATAATAAAGTTTTCAAATCAATGGTCTGAAAAATTGCATACAAATACAAAGCTGAAACGTATCTATTGAAATGCAATGAAATATCGAATTCTGGGAATCGTATACAGACAATGCCGTAAAACGGTAAATAATGAACAAAATACAGTCTACCAGTTTCTGTGAGAATGATTAATGTTAAATTGAAATTAAAAAAATTGAAGCTTTAAAAGCTACTCTAACTGACAAAACTTTTATTAGGTGCCAAATGAGTTTTGAATTATTTCCCATTCATTTCATTAGAACGTGCATCGTGGACGATCGCTGTCGCGCGCGATCAATCGTTTGGGGCCGACACACGTGGCTGTTGCGATAATAGTCAAGAGTATGAGAATGTATGAAGCAATTTTCGTGGTCTGCGACAGACACTATCGACAGCAGTTCGCGTCTGAATGTTGTACCATCCTGCCTGCGATCATCGTGTGGCTGCGATCGGCTGCAAAGCATGGAAATGGGCCTTATATTGTTGTGTTAGTTTATCAATAACTTATATTTTGGTACAAAATTTTAGTTTTAACTATGTTTTTTTTTATTTTATGTTTCGGAAACAATTTGATTTGACAACAAAGTTAAGTTTACTTTATCTACATTAGTTGACTGACTTTTAGGATATGCATCGGGTTCAAGCTTTTCTCACTGGCAAAAATATTTGGACGTATATTCGTTTAAAAACAGGCGAGTTTCTAATTAAAACTTTAAATTACATACATTCACGCCTCTGCAACATAGAGGTAGCCACTTTCCTTCATTGGCCACGATCTTGACAAACCACATTCATTAATCTCCTCTACATTCAGTTAAGGATACTTCTAACATGATCTTTCTTAAGAACTTCCCCAATTTGAACGTGGAACGTCCGAACTTTTAATTTGGTTCAATAGAAATACGCAATTTAAAAGCTAGCCGAAAACAAAGTTTAAATTGTCTATTTTCAAAATGTGTATGGAACGTTTTGTTCTTGACGTGATTTTGTTAAATCTGGTAATTTTATTGGTAATCAAACGATCAATTACTTTTAATAGAATTTCGATTATAAATTAGAATGTAAGGCCTTGGTAAATGAACGCGTTGATTAAGTTAGGTTCTTCAGAAGTTTTCTCTTTGGTCTTGATTTTAAGGGATTTTAATTACAAGGGGTAGTCCATTGATTACTTCATAAAATTATTTTACACATCAAATAATAAAATTAATAAATATGGCAACAGCTGGTTCCAGCGATAAACGTTTTCAAATAAGCTCTTATATTGTATTATTGGAGTATACAGATCTTGTCTTGATTGATTTTCTTTTGTATACAAGGTGCAACGGAAAGGGTAATACATAGAAAGAGCAAGGCTTTTTTGGATGATAACAAACGATATGGCAAGGGTTATTTAATCCTATCTCTACAAGTCCGGAAGTAATGATTTTTTTAAATTCATCGATACCTGAAACCAAACTTTTCAAATTAAATTAAATACATCACTAGCACTCAATCAGCTGATCGATGTCAACGAACTATTTGCAAGTAAATTAAACCTCTTACTCCTGGTATTTCTGAATAAAGTGTTCCGCATTTTTATTTTTTGTTTGCATACTTTGCAAACAAAAAATAATACTGACTTTTCGAGTATTTTATTTTGAGTTGAAACCCTTGCCATATCGTTTGTTATGATCCAAAGAAGCCTTGCTCTTTCTATGTATATACCCTTTCCGTTACACCTTGTATAGATTTTTTATTACACAACCTAAAAAACTATCAAAACTGTTTTATGTAAGTTTCCCGAGTGCATTTCCTTTATATTTCTTTGCTGCTATACGGTACTATTCTGGTGTGCAATTAAGAGTATTTCTGTATATAGTTACTATTATTATTCTCTTAATATATATTTTTCTATTAATACAAATCTAAAGAACATACCTACATCGAAATTGCTAAGATGACAACATCTGCTTACAATTGGCCCTTCGTAATGAGATTCGTGTATTATATTAATTTCAATAAGTCTGGTAATATTATTATTTTCCTGTATTATATTAAACATTATATACAAGCTAGTGGTTAATTATACATATAATATTATATACTTATTATATAATTTATACATATAATTGTATCCATAGATGAATAGTCTCGCTCGATCGGCTAATCATTTATCTAAGATTAGATCTTACTTAGTTTTTGTCAATCTACTTAGTGATTGACAAAACTAAGTATTGGCCAATGTCAATTCATTCAGTGAACAAATCCACATTATCTGAGATCGTATGGTCCTATAATTACAACAGCCTATGGCTACTTGCGTAGCTGCAAGTTACGATATGATATTTTGTGAGGCGGAAATATTTTTCCAGTCAAGTAGATCATTCAGGAAACTAGATAATTTTGTAGTCATACCAAATCCTTATAACACCACGCTTTACAAGCAGCTTGGTAGCCACTGTTTCATGTTATAACGCACAAGGAAATGCTGCTGCCTGTTACGTGGTTTACGATTGTTATAGATGATGTTAAAATCGGGACCGGCTTAGCGTGCTTAACAATGAAATGTTACATTTTACATAAACTCAGAGACGTATAACGAGACTTATACCACTGCGCCTAGGAGCAAAACTTATAATGAATGTAAAACTTGTGTGGATAGTAGAAAATGACTTAGAACTCATTTTAATTAAACGATTGATCTATTACTCACCGTCTCAGCTTGCGCTTGCGATGTAATTAGGTGTCAGTTGCATAAGAAAGTAACATTAATTGTAACTACATTAATGGTTTTACCTTTATATTTTGTAAATGTTTGCAATTAGATAACAACAGCTTGTATGATTTGTAATGTTTCAAAAGCTATGGAGTTGAGTATAGGTAATCTTTTTAAAAATGCACTAGTGAATGTAAGCTCAGTTAATACGATATTTCCATCTGAGACTCAGAACAGACGCATCGTACTACTTGATGAAATGATTCCCATTTGAGACAATTAATTGTGCGAGTCAGCACTTAGGTATTTACATTCACTTGTACTTATCAGAATCACAATGTGTAAGACTAAATCTAACAAAATCATTACTTAGTATCTAAGAACTATTGTAAAAGTCGGATAGTTGCCCTACTTTTCAATAAAGCTGTGTCATTTAAAAAAATGTACTTATTAATAATATTTCGAGGTGTATATCGAAACACAGGTCTTTGATCTTTCATAATAGCCCATTATTGTTTACATAATTAATATTCGTTTCAAGTAATTCATGTTTTATTTGACCTCTCAAAAAAGGTATAGTTGCCTTAATTCATTTACGCATTCCCACCGGCGCCGCTGCAGCGTATTCACGCGCTGGAGGTGGGATATGTGGGACTCGCCCTCTCCATAGCGTGGTATGTTAAACTCATACCACGACGAGAGGACCCTACCAACCACTAAAACCTCCCGGACACTCCTTCGATCCACCGTGGGCGGGGGCCGGGTACGCATGAGCTATCCGGCCCAAGGTATAGTTGCCTACTATAGCGGATAGTAGCCCTAACGTTAAAAAATTTATCGGGGGATACTCACCTCGTAAAAGAATAAATGCCTCCCTATATTTTTTTTTCAGATATGTTTTAAGTAATTTCAAATTATCAGTCTTTCGTTTTGTAGTCTTTATTTTCTTAATTCTCTTTATTACTCATTCAAAAATCTTTAGTGGTTCTATGGGCAACTATCCGCCAAAGTAAAAAGGGAAACTATCCTTTTCGATACGGATACTTGCCTTTTCTATTCCAAAAATAATTTAAAACTATTCAGCAATAAATTGTAACAAATAGTATAATTGAAACTCTAACGCATGCCAAGAAACAAAAAGTTGGCTGAAGCTGCAATTATTATTAAAGATATTAAATACAAAAGACTTGCCAATATAATTTTGATACCCCTCAACGTTTCGCCGTGGAAGATAATGGCTTTAATGAAAATAAGGTCTGCACTTCCAACCATTATCAAGTTCTAACACCTCAGAAATATCTAATATAGAGTATTCAAAACCGAGGCATGTATCCGTCTGAGGCAACTACCCCGTTTTTTTTTTCCCGAAACGCTGCTAGTCCCTCAGCCAACCAGACCCGGAAAGTAATCTTACAATGTGGACAATCACTTACTTGTTCGGGTCGTGAGAGATTTTAAGCAAGCCGAATACCGCTACGACACGGAGGTTCTATATATTTATAAGTTATTTTCGTTATTTTATTTTTTACATTTTATTTTGGCCGTGCAATGAAGCTTCGCGCGCTTAGTTTTAAATTTAGTAAAATTATTTTGGTAAGCCTCGAGCATCGATTATTTCGTCCGCTTCCTTGATTAGTCATAATATTTTCTAATATACTAATTTAAATCTAAATTTCAAGTTCCTTCTAACTAAATACCAAATTTATACTTAGATGGACACAAGCGACGTAATTAAGAGATCTAAACATATATGCAATATTAATTTAAGCGGCCATAGCCTAGGCTAGGCAACTCTACCGACATGAATCCACTAAGCATTTTAGCTTAGCACGGGGGGTTAACAAGAATACTAGTACATATATACTATATACTAGACTACAAAAATATGCTAGTAACCTATAAGAAAAAAAAACTTCGTTCAAAAAGTCTTATTTAAATGTAGTGTGTATCATAAGTAATGCAGCGCCCTGTTGAACTTCTATAAATAAAAACGCTTTTACTGGTACAAACAATTAAATACGTAGGTAGAAAATACCCACCGAATAATAAAATCGAAAAAAAAAAATTCCCGAGATGACAAAGACATCGACGATTTAAAAAAAAGATCAATTGATTTTAATAAAATAATAAAAACAATTTCGTCCTAAATACATAGCATTCTGTAACATCCTTCGTAATAAAAAAATGACGCATTGTCATTGAAAAGAATTCTGGACCTCAGAAGCATAAGGACGGATGTACATCAGAAGATGATCTTCAGAGGCATTTGGCAGTAAGTGCCAGTTTACGATAAAGACATATGATGAACGTTTCTGACGTATAATGGCATATCCGACCTCATGCTTCTTAGCTCTAGAACTTAAATCGAAATTTACTATTACGTACCCAAAAATACTTCAAATTGAATATCAAAATTAATACCCGGGAGCACAAGTGATATAACAAAGATGTCTCTAAGCAAAGGTTTCGTATTAAGAAGAAATCTTATTTCTATTTGATCAATTTATCTAAAGGATTATGAAGATTAGTTATTTATCTAAAACTCAGCTGCAATCTTAAGTAAGCAAAACATAATATAAATGCCTATCTCATTAAGGACAATAAATCAATTAAGTCAATTTAGACTTTTGTGCCTCATTTCATTAAGGTGCTCAGAATAGGTACAAGATGCTCTGAAGAAATATTAATTAATTTATCTTTGAATGGTTCATTAATTATTTTATGGAACTTTGTTGAATAATTATAGAAAATCGTTATTAAAATGTATTGTGAAGTGAATCATTTATTATTTTATTGAATGTATGGTCAGTATCGTAGTCTGCTTCCAAAAAGTAGCAAATTATAGTTTTGGTAATTTAATTGGTAATTTAAGCAGTCGTAGGCGTCGTAGCCCAATAGCTAAGGGCGGCTGACTTAGGCGGTTGCCTCCTTCTGTAGACAAGTAATGTCACAGAAGGAGGCCGCGGAGCGGGAGAGGGAAGTAGATCCCTCCGCCCACCCGCTTCGCAGACGGCGTGTTGGCCGTCGGCGGCGTGCCGAAACCCGCCGCCTACCGCCCTAGGCTCGGCCTCGGGGAGTGGGGGACATGGGCCCCACTCCCTTCGAGGCTGACCCATGAGGAGTAGGGACGCCTCTACACTCCGGGCGTCCCTATAATTGGGCAAATGGGCCACTGTAAGTGTGGCCCCGGAGATCCCGCGGTACCATATTGGCCGCGGGTGCCGTCGGGGGGCCGGATTGCTCATGCGTACCCGGCCCCCGCTAACTGCGGATTGAAGGAGTGTCCGGGAGGTTTTAGTGTTGTGGGGTCGTCTCCTCGTGGTATGAATTTAGCATACCACGCTATGGAGAGGGCTACACCCACATATTCCACAGCCAGCGCGCGAATACGCTCTAGCGGCGGAGGGAATGCGTAAATGAATTTACCCCCGGAAAACAAAAAAAAAATGGGGCGTCAGACTTGTGACCTTGTAGTCGCCGGTTCAATCACCACCCATTGTACTACTGACGTGAACCCACTCGTAACACAAGAATTTTAGCTTAACACGAGGGGTTAACATAACTGCAAAAATATTCTTATAAAAATAGCTTTAATGATTTAGTCGATATTTGTATGTTTGTATAAATAATTTCTTATTCAAACTGGTCTGAAGTTTAACTACACTGGGATACGGCAAAACGTTTGAATAAAGCCATGTTTAATATTCAACTTTAAATAAGACATGAATTTAAGCCGAGAGTTTGATCCTCATATTGTACTGAGTTTAAGTGGCATTAACATTCTCGTTATAAACTCCTTTAATCGAGTTTACAGCATTGTTTGAAAGAGATGGAATTTCGTTCATGTTACACCTACCTTCCCGCGGTTTCACACACGTAACATTTTTTTTTTTTTTTACTAAGTATAGGCTTACGTTTGACCTTAATCTCGCTTGATGGAAGGCGATGATAAGGCCTAAGATGATACACGCTGGCCTAGAAAGTGTCTGTTCACTTTAGCCTTAAAGATGTCCTGATTATAGCGTTCCGGAAAAACTGACCCCGGCAGAGAATTCCACTCCTTAGCCGTCCGCATTATGGAAGAAGAGGCAAATCGCTTCGTGCGTATTGAAGGAATGTCTACCACAAAAGGGGGAAATCGCTCGCCGCGCCTTGTCGTCCGGTGATGGAAAGGTGAAGGGGGTATCAGGTTATGCAGAACCTTCGCACACTCCCCGAAATGTAGCCGATAAAAAACCGATAGGCAGGCTACTCGTCTACGATGTTCGAGGCTCTGAAGACTTGCCTCCACAAGTGAGTTATTGCCTGTGACTCTCTTCGCTCGGCGCTCCAATGAGTCCAGAGCATCCAGCTGATATCTGGCAGACCCATCCCAAAGATGAGAACAGTATTCCATTGAGGAGCGAACTTGAGCTCTGTAAAGACTTAAGAGCTGCTCCGATGTGAAATACCGCCTCACCTTGGAGAGAATACCAAGTTTTTTGGCTGCAGTGTTTGCAATGGACTCGATGTAGCGACCGAAGTTTAGGTTAGAAGAGAGATCAAGCCCTAAGAGCTCAAGATGGTCGCTGATCGGAACGGAAACATTACGGAAAGTCGGAGTCAGTTGGAATGGACTCCGTTTCGCCGAAAAAAGACACGCCTGTGTTTTAGAGGGGTTATACCCAACCAGGTTGGCATCACCCCATAAGGAGACAGCCTCCAAGGTCGAGTTCACCCCCTCCATCATCGATTTCCTGAATGACTGGACCTTTGACCCAGACTTTGCATCAGACAAGTATCTCACCGAGACTGTGCCTAAAGTAACTAGGGCTGCCACCCGTACTATATTATATAGTATCGTACTATATTTCAGTCAAATGTACTATATATTATATAAAAATAATATAGTACAAAAAGTACTACCTATATTTGTTTGCTAAATTCACCCCATTTAAAAATTTAGACCGCACCCTCAGCGCGGCATATAAAAACAATGAAAAATGCTACTTCACAATAGATGGCCTAAAAAAAGCTTAAGATGGGGCCACCGAACAGAATCTTAATCCTGCACTGTATGATACACGTACAAAACTAAATGTGTACTATTTTTTCTTCTGAATTTCCCAAAAGTAAACCGTGCTATACCTATAACAACTTTTTGTAAAAAGTACTATATAAAACAAAAAAAAAAGGTGGCAACCCTACACTTAACCCCCGTTCTCGAAGAAAATTAGCCCATAGCCTTCCTTGACAAATGGGCTATCTAAGATTGGAATAATTTTTCAAATAGGTCATTTATTTCCTGAGATAACCACGTTCAAGCAAATAAACTCTACACCTTTTTTAATTAGTAAAGATTAATTTACACTAATATATAAAGAGACGAGTTTGGAGAAGGCTAAAAACAATAAAACCAATAAGATATGGAATCTTATTGGTTTTATTGTTTTTTGCCTTCTCCAAACGTGTACGCGGACGAAGTCGCGAGCACAAGGTAAATTTTACTAATATTATGAACATTTCTGTTTTCACGAAACCTTTACGTCCTGCAAACAATGTTAAGTAACATGACAAGCTTTATACTGCGCATCCTTTTTATTAACGCGTTTTAGGAAAATATTATTGTTTGTAGATTTAGTTTATGATAACATTAAAATTAAGGAAGTCACCTCTGCTCGTTTTCTTGGATTAGTCATAGATTAGATTAGACTGGAAAGACCACATAGATTCACTATGTAAGAAAGTAAGCAGCACTGCATACGCACTTTACAAACTTTCCCAAATTATAAACACAGATGCACACTTAACAGCATATAATGGGCTTGTGGAGTCTGTTCTTAGATATGGCATAATATTTTGGGCAAACTCTACAAACAAAGAAATGATATTCAAAATGCAAAAGCGATGCATACGTGCTATGTTTGGTATCCAAAGTACAGATAGATGTAGACCTATGTTTATTAAATATAAAATTCTTACACTCCCATCATTATACATACTGGAAACAGCCCTTTTTGTCAGGAAAAACCCACATCTATTTCCACGATTATCAGATAATGGCAGAAGTAATCGTCGTGATAATAATAGACTTCGTGTTCATCCTACAAAAACAGCACTGCAACACAAGAGCTTGATATGTAAAGCCCCTTTAATTTACATTAAGATTCCAAATAATGTTAAATCGTTAAATACTGAAGTATTTAAGAAAGCGCTAAAAAATGTTCGCACTGCAAAATGTTACTATAATGTTAATGATTTCCTACAAGACAAAAACTTATAAGTAACACTTTAATTGATATTTTATTTTTTGATATGTATAAATTTGACTGATCGTATTATCTGCAATTGTATTATATAAACTAGAACATTGAATTTTATAATGGTAATGACTTATTTCATTTTGTTTTTAACCACCTATTTTTTTGTACAACAGTTCTGGTAAAACATGTTGATACAAACAAACTCTGTAACATAATTATGTAATATGCACTAACCATGTTATCATACACACATGTTTGACAAATAAACAATTCTTATTCTTATTCTTTGTATTTCATACATATTAAAGAACTCATTAATTAAAATTCCAAATAAAACAGTCCCTTCGTACCCGTCTAATAAAACAAATATTTACTTGAATATAATATCGTGTATCAGTACATACACAGTTTAATGAGGTCATATTTATAAAATACATCTTTCTATAAGCAGCTGACGGACCTTTAGGCTCATATTTCTTTACTGAGAATCTCTAACTGTTATTCATAGACAAAGACCTCATTAGTAACATGAGATAACTTGTTAGGGTATAGGGTCCAGGAGAACCTATTATATTTTGGTCGTGGGTTATGCCATGACTTTGTCCGCGTAAAATAAGGATTTTATTGGCAATCTAACTATTAAAGTCCCGTGAAAATCGATACTAACGTTTTATAGATAAGGTGGAATAAACGGACAAAATGAAAATGTTATCAAACCCTAAAGATGTGGAACGGTAAATTAAAATAGATGTGAAGAAAACGAAATATATATTGGCAGTTCACCCACACGCCACGCTGACAGTTGCACCGGAAGCAGCCGTAATTGTTGTTTTGTCGTTTTAATTAACTTTTTTGTCGTTTAAATTTAATTTAACATTTTAATAATTGTAGCATTTATTATGTATTTTTATCTATTTGTGATTTATAAGGACAAATGTTTAATATTTTTATTTTCGTTTGACGCTAATACTTATACTTATTCTATTAATTTATTGCTTATTTTTATTTTTGATTTTCCCTACAAACATGAATCAATTTTGCATAATATACTGTGTAGCATCCATCGTCCGTGGGTGGGTCGTGGGTCTCGAGTTGCCAACTGAAAACCAGCTCTAGGTTTCGCCTAGCCTATGCTTAGGTGACTTTTTTGGCAGAGCATGCAAGCCGTCTTATTGTTTGTACTGTTAATTAAATGTTTGTTGTATAATATCTTGTGTGTTGTGCAAAATTAAATGTATTTTCTTTCTTTCTTTCTTTCATACGCGGGCTCAGACAGCAAAAAGAAAATTTAGATGAAATTAAATACGATTTCATTCAAACAAAATGGCGTCGTTGATAGCACAAATGTCTATTGCCTTTTTAGCACGCGAGGACGCGTGTATTCGGATGTCTTCATGTCAATTTTAATTAACCGTAGGTACAGCTGACCTTTCAGTATAGTATATTTATTTATATAAAAGAACAATTTTTCATAGATACAGGCGTCATTAGTAACATGAGATAACGTCTTACATAGGAAACTTGTGGGAGTTCATTGTTTATCGTTACTTTAGCAGAGTTTAATTGTTCTTTGTCTGGTTCTATCGTATTTGCAAGCGAAACATACATTTAGTCACATTTATTTATATGTTAATTAAACTTCACTTTACGAACATCTGTGAACATGAAACAGCTTTCCTTACGTGGCTTTACATACTCAACTCCTGTTTCCGTAGGTCTTATTATAAATAAATCATATGGTTAGTTCTGAATAACTTAGCCTTTGTTTCGTTCGAGTAAATTCTAGTTTCTTCGTTTAAACTTTGAACACCCGTTTGATCCCTTTAGTGGGGGATTTCTAAAGTATCCGGTCTTAGTTTCGTTTCACATTTGAGCGCAATCATATAAAGATGAATAATCATTTATGAAATTTAAAAACAAAATGAACAACAAAGTAGCATTTTTTGCTCAATAAAGCTTAGGCCAATACAATCTGTGTAAATAATATTAAAACTGAATTGAAAACGTATTTATTATCGCAATTATAGCATTTGTTTATGACGTATGGTATATAAAAGTTTTGAACCTTGATAAAAAAAAAAAACTTTATTGTACAGAATTTGAATTGCACTGTTTTATTATATGTATAGAATAGCTTCCCGCGCGCGGTTTCACCCGCGTAACTCCCGTTCCCGTGGGAACTTCATAATTAAATATAGCCTATATTAATCAGTGATAATGTAGCGTTCAAATCGGGCCTGTACTTTTAGCCAATTCGTTACAAACATACTTACATACAAATCTTTCCTTTTTATAATATTAGTAGGTATAGATAAAAAGCAGATAAAAAATATTATAAGGATTAAAAAATATTTAAAAAATATAAGAGTAAAGTTTAAAGTATTTCTCAATCTTTTTTATACGTCTTCAGGGATTAAAGTTAAGATTAAAACGACCTTGTAGAAATACCGGGAGAATACACCTGAGATCATAAGATAATAAAGTTAAAACTTATATTAAGCCAATGAGAAAGCGTGGATAGTTTCCAACTTTGTCTAATCTATGTGGAAGTGTAAAGGGCATTGAACACAAGTTCATTATAAGTTCAGTAATTCTCAGCCATGTCAGTGATATGAATTGGTACCGCTCATATTGTATTAAGTTGTTTTGAAGTTATCGTATATTGGGGATGTTGTTTTTAATCATTTCATCGTTTCAGCCATAAGCCTATACATCTCCAGTTGTTGCGGTTAGAAGCGGCTTGCTTCCACCGTGATCCCGCGGCCTTAACCAGATCATCCGTCCATCTAGTAGGTGGACGTCCTACGCTACACTTGCCGATACGCGGTCTCCATTCGAGAACTTTTCGGTCCCAACGGTCATCTGATCTCCGTGCTATATGGCCTGCCCATTGCCATTTCCACGAACTAATCCGTTGGGCTATGTCGGTAACCCGCGTTCTTCTACGTATCTTTTCATTTTTGATTCGATCATGAAGAGAAACCCCGAGCATAGCCCTCTCCATAGCTCGCTGAACGACTCTAAGCCTGACCTATAGTGAAGGATCACGTTTCAGATCCATAGGTCATCACTGGCAACACACACTGGTTAAAGACTTTCTTCTTCAGGCACTGAGGTATATTGGAGGAAAAGACATTGTGAAGTTTTCCGAACGCTGCCCATCCAAGTTGGATTCGGCGATTGACCTCCTTTTCGAAGTTGGACCTACCTATTTGGACTGTCTGTCCTAGGAATACATACGCGTCAACAACTTACTTACGGGAGTTTTGTGCAACAACAGTTGCACAAAACTCCCGTAAAAATATAAAGATTTCATTCCTCAATCCCCGTCAGCGACCGGCGCGGCCTGAGCAGTGTTCCACGTTCCACAGTGGGTACCCTCTTGCGCAGGTTGCTTACTTTGTAGTGTTTAAACCATTTAAGGCACTGTAGCACTGCTCGCCTTTAAATAGCTAAATATGCACTTCCGAAAAAATTAATAACAATAAATCCATCTATATCATTTCAATCACGGAAAATCGACACAGCGGTTAAAGTAAATTAGGAAGTGAATTAAGTAAAGAAGAAGAACTAAAATAGGAAAAGTCGTTTTCAGTTGGACTATTTACATTAGGATGTGACATACGCTGATTTTACTTTGATTGCTGATTGATGAAATCAAAGTATTGCCACAATCAAGCAAGTATATTGCATTGTTGCATATGCGCTTTTTACTTTTTTAAAACAAAATTACGAATTTAAGTATTTACTTGAAGCCCTATTGTAGCTATAAAAATAAAATCCAACTTTCGTAAATGTACATCACGAATTCATTACTTGTAACTAAACAAAGCGAAGCAGTTAAAATAATCATAAACTTTATTGCTTATTTCACTGCCCAAAAATGTGACTATTAAAACGTATAAAATCTGGATTTATGTGTATTACAGATTGTTTAAAGTAATCCCACGGTTGTAAAGGTTTCTTAACTCAACATATAGTATTTATACTTTGCTCAGATTCAACTTAATATTCAGACTGAAGTTAAAACTTAAGTACGGAGCTTAGTTTGAACTTAGCACTTGATCCTAAGAATCTCGTCTTAAAGTACTTAAGAGTTAATTACAAGTTGCAGCAACAACTAACTTGTTCCTATAAAAGTGTTAGTAATTTTACGAAATTCAAGTTCATATAAAAAAAGACTTAATTTTATCCATGACTTTCTCCGCATAAATTTCGATTTTGCTATAGAAACGTTAATTATTTCGCTGCCTATGGGTGCGAGTGGTTCTCAAAATGATCATCATTCATCATCATTTCAGCCGTAGGACGTCCACTGCTGGACATAGGCCTCCCTCATAGATCTCCAGTTGTTGCGGTTAGAAGCGGCCTGCATCCACCGTGATCCCGCGGCCTTAACCAGATCATCCGTCCATCTAGTAGGTGGACGTCCTACGCTACGTTTGCCGATCCGCGGTCTCCATTTGAGAACTTTTCGGCCCCAACGGCCATCTGTTCTCCGTGCTATATGGCCTGCCCATTGCCACTTCAACGAACTAATCCGTTGGGCGCAAAATGATAGATTTTACACAATAAAATAAGCCCTAATCAATCACAGTAGCCGCACAAACTACAAGTACACGAGCAGCGCCATCTGGCACCCAGCATTCCAACTAACCTGTATCGCGCAACACAAGTTTGCAAGTCATTTCTTACATATAAAAGCAACAGCAGCAACAAATTGCCGTCGGCCGCCGGGCATACCACCTCGCCTGGCAAAGAAAGTCTTCATTTTCTATTAAGGACCACTACTGACCGGTCTTCTACAAATAAATTCCAAAATAATATACAAAATAATACCGCCACATCCACGCCACATTCTATACTCTCTACTAATATATAAAGCTGAAGAGTTTGTTTGTTTGCTTGAACACACTTATTTCAGGAACTACTGGAACGATTTGATAATTGATTTTTATTTTAGGTAGTCGATTTTTAGAGGAATGCTATATATCATCACACCAATTAATAAAAAATAATCCACGTGGACGGAGTCGCGGGCACAATCTAGTGATTTATATCTAGAGCTCAGAAGCATAAGGTTGGATGTGCCATTATACGTCCGAAACATTCGTCGTATGTGCCTTTATTGTAAACTAGCACTCACGACCAAATGCTTCTGAAGTATAATTAGACATCCGTCTTTATGCTTCGAGATATGTAACTATGCTCTCCCCCGGTAGTTGCAATCTTTATCTGAACTTCTGTATATAAGTATAAGTATAAGTAAATATTCCATGTCATTTCAAGAAATGTTGTCAGACATGTAGAAAAATGTTTCAATTGCATGCAATTCAGTTTGATGCTCGCGACTTTATCCAAGGTATTTAATTTGATCTCTACTCAGTTCTTCGAATATGCAGTCGATTCGCGCTCTGTGGACTTTTACTTGAGTTATTTGAATAATTTATAACGTGATCGGATTGAAAAGAGATTTCAGAAGAATATAAAAAGTAAAATATTGTATGAATATATTAAATAGCAGGTATATAATTGGCGATCGTACTAGCGTTAGTCTGTGACTTCATTCGACTACCTAATTTGGTACGTATTTTTATCGTTACGATTTTCACTCTATGTCAGTAAAAAAAAAAAAGATAAAATAACTATGCCTTATACATCTATTTCATAATAATATACATATTACGCCTTATTATTTTCAAGAAGGCAAAAGAGGCACCTAGTAGGTTACTTTTTTCCGTCTTGAAAATAATATCAAGTTAGAGATGCATTTAATATATTTCGTATATACTCATAAACTTAATTCAAGCACTACGAATAGTGAGTGGTGTAGAACATTATATCATGTCTGCGAGGTAAGCAAATATTTGCTTTGTGGCTCAACCATTTACATAACGTATGCTGGTGTAACGTAGATTGTTTATATGTATTTTATCTAGAATACTCGTTCATCCACTCAGCACTTTTGCCTTTTACTTGTTGTGATATACTTACAACTTACAAGAATATTCTGTACTTTGAGAAAACCTTGTTGAATTTGGTCTTCTTAGTTATTTGTATTGTTTTCCTTAGGTTAAGAGTTTTGTTTGTTTTTGTCCACATTTCTCATATACATGAATTCGTAAGCGTAATGTAAAGCCTCGTATTCATGGTAAACATTTGTTGAGCAACAGTTGATAAACATTGTTGATGAAACGGGGAGAATGCTGATTAAACTTTGTTTAAATCACTTAAGGTTGTCCACACGCCAGTCTGCGTTAAAATGTTGCCCGCGGAAGGAAATGCATCATTTTATCATTGCTCCAAACTACTGCCATGTTTATAATCTGTTGCAAACACGTTCACACAAGTCAACATTTGTTGCAAAACTGATGTTTACGCTCGTTTGGCGAGAGCTTGACAACATGCCGTTGTCAACTCTGCAACACGCAGTGTCGCCAGCAACATTTTGAGAGCAACTGTGCAACGCGTTGATTCAACTCTGTTGCTAAACAAATGTTTACCATGAATACGAGGCTTTACGATGCGTGTTGATATAATTTTGTATCACCAGTCCGTTTGTAAAGCGTGGTGATTATGGCAATATCTCTCAACTACCCTGGCTTACCAAGGTCTGTTAAGAGAAGGTCCATGTTCAGCTGTTGTCTACTAATGTCACTCACATTTTAGTATATAAAATCTTTACACAAACAAAGTGAAATCAAAGCGATATTTGTTCTTTAATATGGCGAAGTAACTTTGTGTAACAACCTCTTTCCTGATCTGATTTCCTTTGTGTGTTCTTATTTGCGTCCGACTGTAATACCGACTCCACTTAGTTCCACCTATTTACCCAAAACCTTGGTATGTTCTGGCACCATTACGTTATATGTGGGCTCGTTCTATTGTTTCTTGTAACAATGAAGGTGAAATTCAAATAATATCTTTGCACATGGTTCTAATATCATGTTTAACTTTTCTACTAACAGTTGTAAAAGTTAAGATGTCTAGGATTTTTTTTTAATTGTTAGACATTATTGTGATTTAAATACATCTTATATTTACAGAATTATACAGAATGTTGATAATTGATATTATAGTAAATTAAAACAAAAATATATTGTCGTGAGTGCTGTACGTAAAATTCCAAATAATAATAAAAATCCTATCCTACTTTTCTGGTAAATAAGGCTTTTAAAGAAAACTAGTTGTCTTTTATTACTAATTATACATGACTGTTATATATGATCTTATAATCAAGACCATACGCCTTAACGTGCTTTACGAGGTACGGAGAGTAGTCTCTTAACCAACCATACGAGGAATGAAACTTAAAATATTACACAAAGATTTCTTGTTCGGCGTGCGGATCAAACCCACGGCCTCCAGGACTAAAAGCGTGTTAGATAAGCACCGTTATTCTCCAGAAACCTTTTTTTTTGTCCGGGGGAAAATGTATTTACGCATTCCCACCCCTGCTGCAGCGTATTCGCGCGCTGGCGATGGGATATGTGGGACTCGCCCTCTCCATAGCGTGGTATGCTAAGCTCATACCACGAGGAGAGGACCCTACACCACTAAAACCCCCCGGACTCTTTCGATCCGCCGTTGGTGGGGGCCGGGTACGCATGAGCAATCCGACCATTCTCCAGAAACCTAAAGCCTTAAGGGTAAAACGTCAAATTACTACTTAACGATTTGATAGTTACGATCAAAGACTTATCTAACGTTACGAACTGTCACTGTCATTAGTAAAGTTGACCGTTTCTCTGAATTAACATTTATCTGAAAGCCGTTAAAGGTCCCTAAACACCGAACTACTTAACCCAATGAATACCTTTTGTGGATAGTTGGGTAATTCAAGTGTTACGCAAGTTATTTGCGAAGATACCAGCTACTCCTTGGGGAATGTTAGAATTGGCCATGTAATTACCAGGACTACGATATTTATGCTTTATTTTTTAAACACATCAATGTAGGATACATAATACACAACAAAATTTTATATGGATTACTTAATCATCGACAACAGATAACATTAAAAAAAAATGATACATGTTATTGTACATGGGCGGACTTAATGACTTTGGCATTATCTACCAGTCAACCTATTGATGGTGCAGAGATATCATGGTTGGTGCAAACATCCATAACAGCATGGACCGCCCATGAAGGGGGTTTGCTGGGGGTTCGCACTCGCCTGAAGTTGGCATTATTTATTTAATTACAACCACAAGTATTGCATCAACCAGCTATGATTTTTCAAACAATTGAAATCCTTACTATTTACATATATATATACCTATATATATATATATATATATATATATAAAATTGAATCCCTATTTACCTTGGTCACGGTATACGCGTGTACGGCACGGCAAGACCGATTTCGGTAATTATTTTTTTGTGCGTTTGTTATTATCAGGAGACGGTTCTCATGAAAGAAGAAAATATCAAAATTTGGTGAAAAATTAGAAAATTTAACAATACATATTTTATTTAACAATATAATAAGCGCTGAGGTTTCATTAGAAAATTTAATAAGCTGGTGTACCTTATTAAATTTTCTAATGCAACCTCAGCGCTTTTGACAGTATAAACTTTTTAACTGTAATCTTATGGCGTTTGAGAAAACATTGGCAGAATGCGTGCTACAAATATCTTCAAAAATGATGGAAAAAAATGAATATCGCTTAAAACAAATGTATTTGAAATGAGTAAAGGCGGAATCATATTGTTAAAACGCCACGCGACCTGAAGAAACGCGACGCGTGTTGCGTCGAATCAAATGTATTGTTTTCTATAGACCAGAATCACACTATGAACACCCGACGCGACGCGACGCTACGTGTTCATAGTGTGATTCTGGTCTTCATCACTACCAATTCAAATTCAATATTCATAGTTAAGACGGGACAACGTCTGACGGGTCAGCTAGTAGTATATATGTAAATAGCTCAATGCTGTAACCTGGTATACAATATACATGATATGATAATCGGGGCCAACGGCTAAACGTGCTTTCGCAGTCACGGACGGTAGCTGCTCAACCAACGGGACCCTTAAAATAAATTTTATATTTTACAAAAAAAATCTTATCAGGCTTTGAGATCGAGCCTCATAGATTTTTACCTCTGAGAATTAAAACATATACGTTTCATAAGATAAGCTTAATCAATATTGGATGTACCACGAATGTTTTTTTAATCATGTTCTGTGTTTTTTCTCAAATGTTGTCCCTTTTTCTATTTATATAAGTACCCCTGGGTACCTACTTACATTAATAGAAAAAGGAAGGAAAGATCTTGAATAAAAACATACATCTAATCAGTTTTTCCGCGCAGTTACGCTTAACTCCCGTGTCCATCAGACCCTATTCATCAAAAAATATAATAATACTAGCTGCGCCCCACGGTTTTACCCGCGTTACTCTGCTCCAGTGGGCCGATGCGTGATATTTTATAGCCTATATGTTAATCCAGCTTATAAAGTATCCGCGTGCAAACTTTCAGCCAAATCCATTCTGTAGTTTTGCGTGAAAGAGTAACAAACATCCATACTTACAAACTTTCGCGTTTATAATATTAGTAGGATATAGTCTATATCCACTCGCGTAACTCCCCTTTTCATAGGAACTTCATTTAGGCCTTTAAGCTTCCTTGATAATGATCGCAATAAGATGGTAAGTAACCTTGATCTGACAGATGCACATCCATCAACTGTATGTCCCTTAGCCACCTCTTACGACACCCTTAGGACGAAGACATCCGAAGCCCTCGTAGACCCGAGTCCGAGATGCCCGCGAACTGTAAAGTAGAGCGACCGTTGCACAATACTCCCCTAAAAACTAAAAGTCATAATCCCTCAAACTCATCGCCAGCGACCGCCCTGAGCCGAGGTCTAAGCCCCACAGGGGGAACCCTCTTGCGCATGTTCCTTAGTTTGTAGTTTTTAAACCATTTGTTAAGGCAGGAGCTCTGCTCGCCTTATGCCCGGTGAAGTAGCAAAAGGTTCGTGGATACCTAAGTAAGACCAACCGAAAAAAAAAAAATTGACGACGACGAATTCATGGGTTGTTCTACATTGCGACTTGATCGAAATGTAGACGCAATAATGTAGGTATATAAAGTTAAGCTAATACCCCAAATTTTATACAAAGCTGAAAAGTTTGCTTGTTTGCTTGAACGCGGCTATCTTAGGAACTACTGGTGCGGTTCGAAAAATTTGTGTTAGATAGCCCATTTATTGAGAAAGGCAATAAAAAAATATTTATTTATGAGGTCTCTGCGGGAAAGCGGAGTTATGCGGGAGAAACCGCACGCGGAAGCTAGTTTCAAATTTTTTTTTCACTAATGTAATAGTGATGACGTTCTTCCAAAACATATAGCCTTGTAGTGACAAGGCTAAATATTTTGGAAACACCTTATAATATAAGGCTTATAATGTTTACCTGATATTGATTTTCACGAGGGTTTGTCGTTGACGTACTGATCTTTTTTAAAATAAAGCAAATATTTTTCAAAGTCTGATTTATATTTCTATAGTATACTACTAACATGCCGTGTGGTTTCCGGCTTAGAATAGACCACCCCATGTCCTCCCATGGGTGTTGTAAAAGGCGACTAAGGGATATGGCTGATGGATGGGCAGCAGCATCTATTACCTCAAGGTTTACATCTTACTGCCATCACCAATCCGTCTGCCAAGCGTGGTGATTATGGCAATATCCCTCTACGATCCTGGCTTGCCAAGGTCTGTTAAGAGGAGGCCCATGTTGAGCAGTGGACGTAAACGGGCTGTTGATGATGATGATGATGATACTACTAACTATAAGATCATATTTTCCTACGCGGGAAAGCAGTCATTAAATTTTCATGCTGTATATTGCCCACGTCTTAGGACAACAGTGACCCATTTAATATCTAGATAGAATAGCAATAAGGCCAGCAATAAGTAGTACCTACTAGTACAAAGAAAATGTAGTCGATGCTATTTTAATAACCACTTTTTTATATTGGAGCCTCGATTATTACCAGTTGAAAATTACGTCATTTCACTTTTTAAGTTAAAATGGCGTTTATTGCATAAGCTCTGAATTCGACTAATCAAGCATTTATATATTTGAAGTTTGGATTATACAGTCGACATCATATGGATGTTACTAAATACGAGCTAAGGAAGTATCAAAAATATCTGCTGCTAAAAAAATGGATTAAAGTTAAAAGTTACGTTATCTAGAACCGTGGCTTTTTCGAGTTGATAAGATCAGTCCGTCAACATTTTTAAATGTTTTTGAATACTTTACGGAAAAGTTTACTATATACTATGTTTCAAAATTGAGATTAATAAAATTCGACCACCGGCGGGACTCAAACCCGCATATTAGGTTAAGCCCCTAATGCCTTAACCAATGTGTGTCGTGTTTTGTGGTCGAATTTTATCAGTCCGGTCAAGTTTGGCTTTCATGGAAAGGCCACCACAATGCCTTCGAAGAATACTAGCTCAAGTCAATATTGTTGTGAATAATGTCCAACTAACAACTACGACTTATGTCGTAGTTTCGATCTTTAAGTGATTCCTCGTTTGGTCAATATGATATCATGTAGTACCAATGTAAAATAATGTAAAAAGTACTGTGATTAAATTTTAAAAGTGGAAAGAGAATATGATAAATTTCAACTTCAAGTTTTGATTCACCGTGGCTGATCAATCGTGCTTGTCAGAAGATAAATCCTTAAAGGAATGAATCGGTATAATAAAGTTTATGGAGTAATAGACTAATAGAAATCTACGTAGACTCAGGAAAAAATGTCTTCGTCATTCAGTAACAATCGTCCATCCATCCATAAACATTTATAATTTTAATATAGATATAAATAAACCTTGAAAATCAATAAGATATTACTGTAAACATTCACGGGCCTGGCTGCCCGCTGGCTGATAAAGAATAAATGAAAACGCGATTCCGTTTTAACTAGTTGACTTGTTTCGATAAATATTTATATTTTGCCGAGATGAACTCTGAAATCGTTTTTAAGCTTAATTTCTGATGAACTTATGTTTACATTTTATGCAACTTCATACATACCTACCTTAAATTAATCATTCTTCCAGATGTTAAAAAAATTATTTAAAAAATGAAATATCAGTTTTATTTTACAGTACGTAATTGGATTTTGTTTTAATCGTTTACAATTATATTAATTGATTCTTTAATTGATTGCTGTGTAAAAAAAAAGGGAATGAAAAGGAAATATCCTAGTGTGTCCATTTTGTCTTGTATTCACTAATTCACATTATATACTAATCCAATATGTTACATAGCTCCATCAGATTAAATCGATTGACAAAACATTTCCATATATTGAATTAGAGAATCCCTTGATGGCATTCGACATGAATGAATATTGGAATCTCATTTTTATACCCCCATTTCTTTACATAGGTGCCATAACATAAAAGCATTTTTTGTAATAACAATGTTATCCTCTAAACGTTATGATATCATGAAAAAAATCGGCAGGTAGCCGACCGAAGTATAGAAAAGTTCAAAAGGACATTGCCTTGATATTTTTATGGTTTTATTAAATAGTAAAATGAAAGCTACATTGGCAAATAGATAAGATTATGAAATCGATTGTGGGTGACTTGTGAAAGATGGTTGCTTTATTTGGAAACATTGATATTTTTCGTTATCAGACTGTATGGATTATATTATTGTAACTATATATATATAGAAGCGCAGCGTAGGACGACCGCCTGCACGATGGACCGACGACCTCATAAAGGTTGCAGGGAGTCAGTGGTTGCGGGCCGCTAGCGATCGTTCCCGCTGGAAATTGAAGGGGGGCCTATGTTTAGCTGTGGACTACAACAGGCTGATGATATAATATATAAAATATATAATTGAGAACACGCACGCACAGCCGAAACCGCTAATGGTAGAAACGTGAAATTTAGACATTTGTAATTCAAAATGCGGACGCACACTAAGATGGATTTTAGAGTACAAATATTACCTGGTAATATTAAAGGGTATAAATATTATTGGCTAGAGGGATTTAAAAAAAATCTTTCACTATTAGAAAGCTACCTTATTCACGAGTAACTAAAGGCTCTATTTAACTATGAAGTTTTCACTGGAACGGGAGGTACGCGGGTGAATCCGCGCGCAGGAAGCTGGTAGCTATGCTCCTGATGATTTTCTTTATTTGTCTACCTAACGTTCACTACAATAAATTTGTATGAAAGATTCTTCTTCGAAAATCAGAATTTTTGTCAGGCTCGTATAGCTAGTTATTAATATTTATTGCTATTATAGTTTCATATCAATTTTAACACACATTTCCAGCTAAATTTTATTTACTTTTGCCGTAACAGTAGATGGAAATTACGTTTATTTAGATTCTCTGAAAAGCAATTCGACGAAACTCAAATATTAGAGGTAAATGAATATAAAATAACATAAATTCGAATACAATGTTTCGTTTGATTAAATAATGAGAATATTTATTATTGAAATGTTAATAAAGAATAAATGATTAACTTTTGTTATTTTTTTCTTCTTTCGGGCTTCGTTACCAGAATTCAAACATATGACGTTGTATGAGTGGGTTAGCGTTAGCGTGGGTTAACCCACGCGCATCGCCACGCCAACGCCATGCGTCTCCGTATAATTAATGTACCAAATATTTACTTGACAATACCGTTAAGTAAATAATTGGTATGTTTATAAATTTCTGTGATTCTATGAGGTACGTTATACATATGTTTAATACTAATAAAGATTTGAATGAACGTTATAACTTTGGGTCAAATTTGTAATTGCGACTGGAAGCCAGGGTTGCCACCTGTAAGAGCATTTAAAAAACAAAATTTCTAAGAAATCAATAAAATATTGTATGTTATATATAAGGAATTGTATATTAGTGCGAGTAATGTTAACTATGGATGCTCTTTTTCTAAATTAGAAATTGAAAATAAAGTATGCAAAAGTAAAAGGGGATTTGTGTGTATCATATAGAAAGAGGGAACAGAAAGTGTCATGTACCATGAATCGTATACCAGAGAACGGGTAGAAGCGTTTCCTTGTGTATAACAACATAATACTGCGGTCACCAACCCGCCTGCCGAACGTGCTGACTAAGGCAAAAGCCCTCCCTCGGGAGCAGGCCTATGTTCAGCAGTGGACGTGGTACGGGCTGGATGATGATGATTTATTTTCAAGATATAATTATAAACATTGCATAATTATAAACATTGCATCTGCGTAAAATTGCTATGTCATACATTGCACCTGTGTAAAGTTAAAACAATTGACCACAGCATGTGTGTCTATAGGTGTATGTATACTCTAAGGGTGGCAGGCCCTACATAAACGGAAGTAGATAGAGAGATTGAAATGTTTATTGTTTTCCTCAATAAATGGTTTCTAGTGGACTATCGTAATACATTGGTCATGCGAAGTATTCTTTAATAACCGCAGATAAATCAGGTCAAGCTATTACTTAGTAATAAAAAAGTAGTAATTTTACTATTTTTTATGATTATAGCTAACTATAAAACGACATTGACCTCCTTTGATAGTCTTAGGATGAATATATCTGTGTACGTCATGCTCTTATGAGTATTCTAAGCAAGTCAATAACTAATAATTATATAGGTATTGACTATTACTTAAGAGTTAACTTAAACTTAGATAGGTACCTAAATATAATATAATATGATATATAAACGTACATATATTAATGAATACATACAAACATAATAATATATAAATATATCCATACGTTACTATGTTTAGGGCGACAAGGAGAGACTTTTGATATTATTTAGTTCTTATGATGTGTCCATTTCTTTTCCTACCAGCAGTCCAAAAAGTGACAAATCTGAGAAAAAAGTCAAAGGATTCCTTAAAAAAAGCATATGGCATACACATTTGCGGAAATCCAATTGCCGGACTAACATGATCAAAGGCTTTTTAGTTTTGGTTATGTCACCGGAAAATAATAAGAATCGTAAGTTGATCAACTTACCAGTTAGTTGATCAACTAGCCAGGGCTCGACAGGACTTATTAAAGTTGATGTTTTTTATTTTTGTTACAATAGTAGCATAGTCTCGTTGGGTTAAGTTGGGTCAAGTGTTATGACAATTAAGTAAATAATATACTAATTATGCGCGTTCACTGCAACTGGCAGCTACATTTTACAATATGACTGGTACGGAAGTTATTCAACTTATAATACGTATTATTTTCTGGCGTCTTAAAAATAATGGCATTATAAAAATAAAAAGAACTTAACATATAAAATTACAAGACCAATAACTTGAATTCCGCAGTTTCTATTTAATCTACATTCTACCTCCTTAGAAACCGGGCACAGAAATACACCTAGACGAGTGTATAAGCGGACCGCAAATTGGAGCCAGACGTATTAAAATAAAAAGACCAGAATAACGCTGAACTTGGAAATTGGATTTAGTCAAGTAACTTTAGATACCTACTTCAAATACTATTCTTTTTTTCTGACTGAGTCTTACAGTGGTATGCAAAAACTACTTGAGCATGCAACAACTACTTAGCTTTAAGTATTTACTTAAGTAAGTAGTACCTCACTGTCATGGTCTCCTGATCGCAATGGTAACAGAAATCATCAAAAACTTATAATCTCATGTGTTCTTGCCATTCGATGTCCTCGTAGACCCAAAGTCCGAGAGGTCCGCGAACTGTAAAGTAGAGCGACAGTTGCACAATACTCCCCTAAAATACTAAAAGTCATAATCCCTCAATCTCATCGCCCGCGACCGCCCTGAGCCGAGGTCCAAGCCCCACGGGGGGCGCCCTCTTGTGTAGTTTGCTTAGTTTGTAGTTTTTAAACCATTTATTAAGCCTGGAGCTCTGCTCGCTTTTATGTCCGTTGAAGTAGCAAAAGCCTCATGGCTACCTAAGTAGGTTAAAACCGAAAAAAAAAGTGTTCTTGCATATGAGAGTGGTTTTTACGGAAAAGGTAATCATAATTACTAAATAAAACTTATTCTGATTATTAACTTGTCACAAGCAATTTTTGTTCTGTACTGGATGAGCATTGATCAGGTCAGCATCAGCATATTTGCAGCACCGATAGATATTTTGCTCTAGGTTCCTTACTATCTCACTGCGATCACCTATTCGCCTGCCAAGCATGGCGAAATCCATAGCTTACCTGGGCTCGGCCAAGATTAGTAGACGCATATGGGCTGTCGAAATTGAAGAGCATTGTATACCATGATATTCAAGTTTACCTTAAATACCTAAATAGAATGATGAAAAAATTTCTTTATTAAAAAGGAAAAACTTGGTGAACACTATTATTTTCTTCTGGAAAGTTGCTCCTGGCTCGCTGGCATTGTAGGGAAATACCAATCTATGCTGATTTCATTTAAACATTAAATTCAAGTCTACTGTATATATACGAATATTGGGTCCAGATATTTGAAAATGAAACGACTTCAGGATCTAACGCTGAGCCAGCAAATTAGATTTTCTTAGAGAGCTTAAGCTGACTTCATTCAAATGTAACTGAGTTTGCCTTCGGACAAAATCTTCATTATCGGAAGAAGATTAGGTATATATATGACTAGCTACCCGTGCGCGGTTTTACACGCTTAGCTTCCGTTTCGGTGGGAACTTTATTATTAAATATACTAAGTATGAAGCTGCAGCCCAATGGCGATCACAAGTCCGACGCCCTACGTCGGACTTGTGATCTTGAGGTTGCCGGTTCCACCTCACCCATTGCAACTGATATGAAACCACTCGTAACACAAGCATTTAGCTTAGTGCGAGGGGTTAACAAGAATACTGGTAGACTGAAAAAGTCTGCGAGTATTTAAAAAAAATAGCTTATGTTACTCCTGGATAATGTAGCTTTCTAATGATAAAAACAATTTGAATTCGATCCTCTAGGTCTAGATAATAAATATTCAATGCAAACAAACAATCAGATATTTTCTTACATTAATATTAGTTTGGATACGAAGGTATGATATGGTTGGTTTGGTATGAATTCCGGCTTAAAAAATACCACCGCCATTTTATTCCCATGGGTGTCATATATGCGACAACCTACCCTATCTACCTATGAGCAGCAGTATCAATCAGCTAAAAGTTACTCACCTAATGGTGGGTTGGTGACCGCAGTATTATGTTATAACACTCAAGGAAACGCTGTTGCCAGTTCCCAGGTTCACTATATAGATGATGTTATAACAATCGGGTCCACCTGCTAAACCCGTTTTTCGGGGCACGGATAGTAGTTGGTCTTCTAATTTATTTTCCGGTGCAAGAATCGAACTCAAAACTACAATGCGAAACAATACTTTAAGAGCTAACAATACCATACGAGCATTTTAAATCATCTTATCAATTTGATTGTGTCAGAAACATTATATTAGGTCGTACAAAGCTAATTATAAAAATGAAAAGCCGTCTTAAATATGTCCGAATCAAAAGCAATAAAATACCACTCTAAAGATTGTTATCTTTTCACTCAATATAGAGTTTGAAGAGTTGCCAGCTAAGAAGAGCTCGTAAAATAAATATTTATTTCTTCTATCGGGTTGAAGATTATTATTTATGGCGTATATGAATAACAGAGACAAATTTATGTATTATTGTTGTCTCTGTCTTCTGATAAGCTCAGGAACTACGGGTCTAGAGGTAATGTGAAAAAAATGTTAGTGTTAGATAGCCGATTCAACGAGGAAGGCTATAAGCTATATTTTATATTGAAGTTCTTATGGAAATGGGAGTTACGCTGATGAACCTGCGCCCGGGAAATTAGTATCTAGTCTAATTGTTACAAAAGGTCAATAATGTTGCAAGTGCACTATAAATTAGGAGTAGGTAAAAATACATTATAAATATTTTCAGCATAAAATAGAAGTACTCGTATATATATACATGTACATATACATATATATGTACATATATATAGATATATACGAGAGAGAATGTGGATTGTTACATTTAATTACAATCCACAAGATTTATCTAAGAAACATACAATTGAAAATGACACTTGAAATCAAAAATTAGTGTGATGTGTGTTATAAAAGACATATAGTGTTATATAACATTATGTGATTAATCAGGTTTAAGCTGCATGAAATGATCAACAAACGAGGTATTCATTTAATATTTATGGGGTATATTAATCCCAGAAGATAAACTTATTTACCTACAGACTAGAACAGCTTATTTACCTACTTTGTCCATAATAATTCCTCTTGAAGGCACGGCAAGGCAAGGCAAGGATTATTAAAATAACACAGTTATTTTGCTTTAATCTACAATCATATCAGAAAAAAACCCTGTAGCGTGTTGTTGGTACGTAAATATTGAAACAGACAATATTTCTATAGCGACGATAATAAACTAATAAGTTTGACTAAAATAGTTTCTTTTTTAATAGTACATTACGATATTAGTGCGTTATGATGGTTATAACATGCGAGGCGGAATTTCAGCCCGAGCCGAAGGCGAGGGCGTAATTGGGCCGAGCATGTTATAACCAATACGCACGTAGATCGTACGACGTTTTTTAACACATTTGCGAGGAAACAGAAAAAAAAAACATTTTTCACAATACAAGTAGGTACAAAGAAAAGAAAATTTGAGAAAAATGGCGCGAGGATTATTTTCTGCCGTAGCTGCGTGAAAATGTTGCGAGGAAACAGAAAAAAAAACATTTTTCACAATACAAGTACAAAGAAAAGAAAATTAGAGAAAAATGGCGCGAGGATTATTTTCTGCCGTAGCTGCGTGAAAATGTTGGCAAAGACGTTAGAGCATGCAGCCAAGTTTTTAAATTACCGAATAAACTGATTTTTTTTATTTTAAATAAACTGAATCTGTGAATGCACACTGATGCTTTCCCGCCATTTTAACAGCGCGCTAGCGCTGCCTACTGACTGGCGCCGCGCGGCGATTAGTTCGAAATTTGAATAGTAACAGCTAGCGCGCGAAATGGCAAATAATACTGTAATGGAATTTGTATGGACTATAACTTAACTATTTGCTTTGGTAACACACGCGTTTTTTATGACCCGCTTTACATATTTAAAACCGGTGGAATTACATCAGCTTTACGAGCAACGGTGTTAAAAATATTATACCTACATAATGATAGAAAAAAAAAACTATTTTTATAGTTCTTTTTACTGCGGCTTAAGAGTTTTTAGAATCATTTTTTACTCATAGCGTTATTATAAAAAAGGAGCAACTCTTGAAAAAATTATGATGGCAAGAAAAGTCACCAGTTGGCGAAACTACTTTTCTACTAGATTTTGTGTGATTTAGTTTACTAGATTTTCAACAGAAATATATTTGATCTAAACATTTAGTTAAACTGCGTCGATATGAAATAATCCGAAAGCTTGTTTATTTTCTATATCAATCGTTAGGTTTTATTTTCATGTTAGGTATAGGCAGGTAGAAATAAATGGATGTTGGTTTAAGAGCTCTCACTCGTCAATACCTGCTGCAATAATCCCCGGAATCGCTGAAGGCACTCAATATACGAACAGTACCTACTTACATAATAATAGTTACAGTTCTCATAGTTCACTTGTTATTGTTGAAGATGGTTGTAGACCATAGTCAACCACAGCCTTCTTGTTATTCAACTATGACTATTCATAAAGAGAACAGAAAAAGAAAAGATAGTTCTATGTCAGTGTGTTAATGTCTGTCAAGTATTGATTGTAAAATAACGAAAATATAACGTGTTATCCTGAATTCGAATCTTTTACTTAATAGTGTTCTCATTCCATTATAAGCTTAACAAGCTTAGGAAATCCACTGCCGCAAACGTACTCCGCCAACAGTTATTTCTTTTATGAAGCGATAAAATGGTTATATAATAATTATCAATAATTACGTAAAGTGTTGTCTGATTACACACTATAGATAATCTCTGGATCTCTGATTTTGACATTTTTTCAACATCATTATGTATCCTGTTTTATGCAAATAAATATTGATTTGATTTGATTTGAACCAATGAAGTTTAAATATACCTACGGCCTGTATTAGCCTCAATGCACTTTTAAGAAAAACAAATTAAATATTTTATTGGGAGTCATTCGATCATCGGAAAGTTCAAGCGGGTAGGCTCTCTCCTCGTGGTATGAATAGGATATCATTGCTGATGAAAAGGTCTAGTCCCAATTTCCCCTCGTCGTCACGGATAGGTACTGTTCTTAACAAAGTTGGAGCATTGCATTTTCTCTATCCGACCCGCCGGAGAAGAGTGCGCCCGCGAACGCGACTCGTCCCCCCTCGTCCTCCTGACCCTTACTTTGCAAAGAACGATCCGATGCCCTCGTAGACCTGAAGTCCGAGAGGCCCGCGAACTGTAAAGTTGAGCGACAGTTGCACAAAACTCCCCTAAAATACTAAAAGTAGTAATCCCTCAATCTCATTGCCAGCGACCGCCCTGAGCCGAGGTCCAAGCCCCACAGGGGCGCCCTCTTGCGCAGGTTGCTTAGTTTGTAGTTTTTAAACCATTTATTAAGGATGGAGCTCTGCTCGAATTTATGCCCGGTGAAGTAGCAAAAGCCTCGTGGCTACCTACGTAAGTCAAACCGAAAAAAAAGGATCTTTGTTTCGCGGAAAAGGAATATTATTCTACTTTGATCCTGGTTTCAAAGTACGTAAACTGCACAAAATTTTAGTCATGCAATTCTAGCGTGTATGTGTGATTTCGAGGCAATATATTACAAATAATTTTCAATCAATCAGCGTGTCAATGAATCCTAAAGTGCTTTTAACCATCCAATGATGGTAATATTTCTATCAAATATTAAAGTATAACTAAGATTAAAACAAATTTATTTTTTGTTTCAGTTAACAACCTGCGTGAAGAAAAATACAGCGTGAAAAATGACATAAACGCCAAAACGTTGAGATTAATAGTGACATTTAAGAAGAATAAAGATGGCGAATAAATCGCAGACACTTTTGGAAATATTCCAGGAGATATTAGCTGCATCTGGCAACACTTCAGATAGCAGCATCAATGAAACTCAAATTGTTAATGTGTTAAGGGAGCAGGCAGTGAGAGGGGAGAGGGGGGATGAAATCGACCTCCTCGTTAAGATGATGAGAGACGCTAAGAGTAAACTAAACTTGAGTCTTAAGCCTGATACGTGCGGTTACTGCGAAGGTGATTTCAGGGATGTTATTATGGCGTACAACGGGATCCACGGATATGTGAGCCTACTGGTATGTATATCCATATTTATTCATATATTAATTATACAATTTGTCCTGACTGATCAATGCACTGTTCGTAGATATTTCTATACCCTATTCATCGGGGCTTGAGACAAAGTGTAAACAAAGAAAACTTTGTTTCTCAAACTTTTTTCAATGTTTTTTATTGCTATTTAATTTAATGTAGGGTTTCCCATTTGTGTGTCTAGCAGCTCGAGTTAAGATAAGGTACTTAACTATGAAGAAAATAAAATCATAAATCACTCTTATTGAATTAATTATTCGGAGAATTAGGAGGATTCTGAAGGACTGTCGCCATCGTGAATAACAAAGCGGTCAACTATATTCAACTATCAATTATTCCATCAATTTTAAGCATCTTTTGCTCTTCCTTTTCACATTATCAATGCACTTTTGTCAAGCCTCTGATGTTATATTTTTAATTGCATCGGCTAGTAAAATTTGAACTTCACCGAACTTAAAGCTTTTGTTATTCTCAGCAATAAATCCTTTAACTTGGGCCCATATTGACTCAATAGGATTTAATTCACTATGTCCTTTTAGAACCTGTTTACAGTGGCTTGCGATATTCCCATAATTTCAGTGGTTTAATTGATACCTTTGTACGGATACGAATCCTTCGACCACGTTTCTTCTATGAGTTTGAACACATTTGGAGTTTTCTTTGATCGCTTTTTCTTTGGCGTAGAAAAAGTGCAAGCGTTGCTTGGTCCAGGTGCACTCATGTTTTAAGCTCGAAAACGTAAATATAACAAAAACAAAACAACCAACAAATAACTTTAAACTTCATAAAAGATATAAATTCAACGAAAATATCTATAATAATAAATAAGCAGAACTCTCGTATCACCAAGTTGATCTATAGCAAAAATGGCGGATATAATCCGACCGATAACCAAACGTCACATTTTTATGTAAAATGTTCGAGAGTACCTGTGGTCTATAATTTAGTCGTATTAAAATGCATTCGAAGTTTGGGAATCAAGTCTTTTTTGGGTGTTTTTACATGTAAACGATTTAATAAATCATTATACTTCATAAAAGATGACATTCCTAGGGTTGTTAAGATTTAAACAAATGTCGATAGTAATTATCGACTTTTCTTACTATTATTGACGATAATGTAACAAATAATTGGGATTAATTTAATTACAAACGTTAGGTACTAAATTAAACAAATATTTAAATATAAGATACATTTATACTCTCTGAAATCTAAAGTTTATTTTTGGAAATTGGATTTTATTTACTCATTATTATTTTAGATCGCGAACATATGTAAATAATATTATAAGACTAAAATATATAATAAAATTTAATAATTTATTTATTTTTAATTAAGTTTTATATAAAAATATCGATAGTTTATAGTCGATGGCCACGATGATTCATTGCCCATCACTTATGAGATCGCCATGCCCATATAATATAACATTGGCAGGTACCTACTGTCTGTCAGTACTACTAAATTCAAAACTTCATACGCGTGATTGTACTGACAGCTGTAATAAAATATATTCACTTCATCAATCGTGACCCTAAAAGTACCCTTTTTATCGTTTGTTTACATTTAATCTCACGCCTCGATGAATACGGTATAGAGCTCAGAAGCATAAGGTCGGATGTGCCATTATACGTCAGAAACATTTGTCGTATGTAGCGTTGCCAGGCGTCCGGATAAAGCCGGACATAGCTAGGCTTTTTAATTGCGTGTCCGGCCAAAATAAATGAAGTCCGGCTTGTCTGGCTTTTGTTAGGTTTTTTTACATTTCGCAAACAAGCCAGCATCGAGTGCATGTGAGTCGACTGTCAGTCGCTTCCACAATCCGAAGTCCCGCCTGCACCCAGCAAAATATTAAAAAAAGCTCAATAAATTAGGGGTCCGGCGTTTTTACTCAAATGTCCGGCCAAACTCGCTGATCTGTCCGTCCATTAGGTTTGGCAACCTGGCAACCCTAGTCGTATGTGTCTCTATCGTAACCTGGAACTTACGACCAAATATTTCTGAAGCATAATAGTACATCCATCCTTATGCTTCTGAGGTCTAGATTTGTAACCTGGAGGATGTATTTTGTATATGACGTAGACATCCGATATGAAAGGAGGCAATCCTAAGATGAAGAATATGGATAGTAATGTTTGTATGGAGAAATAGATGTCCACGCAGACAAAGGCAACAGCATATTCATATATCAGCAATTTTGGTTCATTGACCTTATTGATATTGATGAATATGAACATATCCCGGGACCTTCAAATAAATAAAAAATGATTTTGAGTGATAGTTAAACGGGTAATGGGACAGTTTTTCTCCTCTTCGTAAAACCATTGATATAACGTAGGTAATTTTCAACTTCAATAATTTTGAATCCCGGGATTTCAGGAAGGTTCATATTCTTACAACTACGCAAATAGAAATAAAGCACTACTTACTTCGATCACTTAATATATACACTTGATATATAACATTACATTGGTAATTTTTAACTTATCATCCATTCATTCTTTCAAAATGTCGTTTTTAAACGTTATTTGTAGGATACTTCCTAAGAATTTCGTCCATCGCACCATAGTCCATTAAATTGCAATTAAAGTTCACAAAGCTCATAGTTTTCGCGAAAATCCAACGCAAAATGGACCGTTCCACCACGATTACATGTAGATCCTTACGTGTTATGGCTTACGTCATCTCGCGGTACGAAGGATTATGCCATCCGCAGCCCAGAGCCCATCAGACCGGCCAATTAGTGTTACATACCCTAATGCTAGTTACTGCTCTTTGTGAAAAAAACTCGTTTTATTCTTTAATTAACCGTCCTGCGTGGTTTTAACCTTTTTTTTCGACATGTAATATGTAAATATGTAGTAACTAAGCTGCTACATATCCGGGTATAAAGGCGAGCTGGGTGATACCTGCACCCCTGTAAATATTTTGTATCTATTGTCAAGTTTCTGAAAACTTAACATTAAAACTATAAACTATACATGATAACCTCTGTTGCGTAGCGATATTTGATTCGCTTTAAATGTCGGAGGTCGTGGGTTCGATCCCTACGCCAGACAGAAAATCTTTGTGTAAATTCAAAGATTTTTTTCCGGGTCTTGTTGGTTGAGAGACTACCCTCCATGCCTCGCAAAACACGTTAGGCCGATGGTCCCATTATTATAACATCATCTATAATACTCGTATATCAAGGAACGGGCAGCTGCGTTTCCAGGTGTGGTACAACATAATACTGCGGTCACCAACCCGCCTGCCAAGCGTGACTATGGCAAATATTCTCCCTCGGGAGGAGGCCCATGTTCAGCAGTGGACGTTGTACCATGTACGGGCTGATTATGATAATGATGATGAATTTTGTGTTTAATTACATACCCTAATTGTATTTACCTATATCTTCATACCAAATAATTGGTATTACATTTAATAGACCTCAATTTATTAGTTAAGTTAATAGTTGCACTCTATCTACTTAATGAATTTCATGGTCCATCCAAAGGTTGTTTGGAAGAAATTGCTTTAGGCGATAAGACCGCCCATTGTACTGTGTCTATTATGTTTTTTTACTTTTGTTTGTTGTCTTGTTTCTTGCGTAATGCTTGTATGTAGTAAAGAATATTTTATTCTATTACGCTGAGTGATACAACACTCAGCCTTGAAGATCGTGTGTAAGATTAACGCGAAAAAAGTATTTTGTGTAAAATCTGTTTTATTTTTGTAGAATGCGTCCACGCATTATCAAACGTGAAACCGTAAGTAGGTACATATCAGTTGTCATAATATCATTTATGATAATAGTGTATTAGGGAACGGGTAACAGAAGAAGCCTTTAAATGCTATCCATGGCCTAGTGAAACACGCCACCTACTCGATTTTAGTTGAGTAATAATAATAATATGAGAATCGATTAAAGGTTATCAAATCGTACATGATCACATTGAACATTAACATCTATTATCCCACATACATGAAACACTATATCCTTGAAACAATATTGTTTGAACAACGTATAGATTTCAAACTTAATTATATCTCGTGTTAGTAGGCTTATAACTTACCAAACAACCTGTACATATTTTAACAAAGTTAAAAATACTTACATTGCACATGTGTTGTTCATGAAACTTTTTGAATTTAACATGACCGTAATGAAAACGACGCGCCGTGTCGACTAAAACTTTTTGTTTTTGCTGAACAAAGCTATTTGCCACTTTGCGTTTAATTAAGATTGTTGCTCTTATCGATATCATTACATAGTATACAACAAAGTCCTTCCCTTCCCACTGTATTTTTGTACCTTTGTAAGCTTAGATCTTTAAAACTACGCAACGATTTTGATGCGGTTTTTTTTAATAGATAGAGTGATTCTAGAGGAAGGTTTATATGTATAATACATCAAAATTGCACCCACCCATAGCTTAGAAATAATTTAAATTAATTTTGTTATAAATAAATACATATACATAAATTATTATATATACCTAAGTAAATACTATACTATTAACACGAAATTCGGTATGACATATTTTTTCCAATTAATATTTGTCTTTTTACAAATAATTGGTTTACGTAAATAAAAACAGTTTTAATTTATTTTTCATCCCACCATGTCGGAAAAAGTATTTTTAATCTTCAATATCTGAGTGGAAAAGCCGTTTTTATTCTCTAGAGGATAAAGTAAATTGAATTTAGAACATCGTGTGCACTAAGTTTGTGAATTTAAAAAAAACATTAAACCTATTTACTGCTACCTCTATGGTGCCGAATATATCATACAACTTTTTTTTAATTTGTTAAAAACTCAGACTCGGAACCTTCTTGGTGTTCTTTTTTCAATTTGCTTTGTACGCGGTTCTTTACGCGGAATTTTTTCACGTCATTGTTAAACCTTATATTAAAAACAAGAAACTTGAAAACAAGTGAAAAAACTAAAATGAGTGATTCTAGCGACGAGGAAGTTTGTTTGACGCCAACAGAATTGACTGAAACTGTTAATAATGCGCATTTCCTCGCTGAGGTGGAATGAAAAGTTACGTGTTGCACTCGAGTGCAAAGATTTTTCACCTCGTGCTCTTTTGATTCCCTCGCTAACGCTCAGGATTCTAATTTTGAATCACTCGCTGCGCTCGTGATTCAATTTTAGAATCCTTCGCTTGCTCGGTCATCAAAATTGAACACGCGGTTAAAAAGCAACTTTGCACTCTTGTATAACAAATAACTATTTATTTATTTATTTATTTATTTAAAAATAAGCACACCAACTGCATAATCACACAAAATCGTACATACTATTATAATACTAACAATGTATAACATAGAAGTAATTACACAAATCATAGGTATGCATAACATTCTCATAATTTCAATTTGCTAGGAGACTACAAATTGCGCAGATTCTAGTTTAATTTTAAAAAGAAAAATAGAAAATGTGCAAATAATTAATTCAAATGACTGAAAATTTAAATAAGTTACAAAATTATACATCATCCTTTGCAATTGAACCACTGTAGTTTTTAATCAAGAACTGCCTGTATGACGTAAATTTCATGGAAAAAACATCTATGAGACTATTTGACCTGATAGATATCTCATTATATAGCCTTGACATACGTGTTAGGGGACTATTGAATGTGGTATTCAGCGTGGAAGTGGGTACAATAAATGTTCGATGATGCCTCATGACTCGTTGATTAGATCTAAAGTTGAATAAGTTAATTAAGTTGATTAATTAATTTATTACCCGTTCCCTGGTTAAGGGCGGATCTAACGTTGACACAATGGACATGCCCACAATTCTAAAAGACCTGTGAAGTCTTGTTGTGATGTACAGAAAAAGGTAATAATCAAATTCCAAAGTCGAATTCCTGACTATACACTCTGAGTTCATTTGTTTTAGAGGAGACAGGATTAACCTAAAAATGTACAAACAAGAAGTAGGTATTTGTTTAAGTGAATATAATTTCATTCTGAAAAATAATTTTTGGTTTTACATTTTTTACGTTCCATTGTTAGTTGTTTATAGCTAACAGAAGTTGCAGTGGATGGATAGCGTATGAGAGATTAGCAGAGCATTTATCCATTGAATATATGTAGGTAACTTCTTTAATAATACCTACTATTAATACAGGCTTAGGCCTTAATATAGGCTCTTTCCATCATCTATAAAGTAATTGATACCAACTAATTTCATGTATAAGGTGCCTCCAAAATATATCTCATCCCTTTAGCAGTACTAGATTGTAATGTGTGAAGTAATACATTTTAATTTACCAACAATTTTGTTACGAAAAATGAATTTATATTAAAATACATTATAAAAGCACAATGTGTAGCCGTACCCCTCCCATTCCGAGAAACACCAGCAGGTGTGGCCAATACCTAAAGTAAATATTGGGAAACGACTATTCAAAAGAAAAATGTATATAATAGTAGTGATAAGTAGTTTATTATGTTTTATTAATTATCTAACTATATTGCTGTGCCCGACAGGGTTCATAATTGGTACCACTAACACGATAAAATACCTGTAAACACGTTGAAAAGCAATAAAATATTAAGTATTGTATAATTTTATACAAGTTAGTCTGTTGTGTAAACTGTTCTTGCACGTTTACTCCAAATCTCACTTTAAATAAGGTGCAAACCTTAATGAAAGTGAGATTTGTAGTAGTGGCATAAAACTAATAAAAGAGTTAAGTTGACCATTGTTATGCTTTTATTAACGAATAAATATAATTTATTTAAATTTATATATGAAAAAATATTATTTATTTCACGGAAGTTTCGTCACTAAAGAAATCATGTAAGTACCTTATGTTAAAAGGATGGCTTATATTTTGAAAGCTCCTTACATATATATGTAATTTCATTTGATGGATGGCCATAACCAAACATGCTTAACGACCTAATATTTGTATATCGCAACATAGTATCAAGGTTAGGCCTCAAAAATCTATCAACAAGGCTAATTTTTTGTAGTCATAGTCTCACCTTCGTCAATTGGATGATCGGAAATTTTGTTTTTTTTGGGGGGGGGGGGGAATTAATAAGGCATCTCCATCATAACCATCTTCCATATAGATGGTATGCTAGTCAAACCACAAGTAAAGCGGTTACCCACTAAAACCGGAGCCTCCATTAGTGAAGTATAGACTGCATATAATTTGCATATATAGTTTAGCTAAATCGAAGAGACGCAGATGTGCACTAAGAACGAACTTTTTAAAAATTCAATAACTCAGTTGGTAAAAAAGAGTTGGTAAGTTTGTATCTTCTACGCGGACGAAGTTGCGGGCAATAGCTAGTCTTATATATAAAATTCTCGTGACACAATGTTCGTTCCCGTACTCCTCCGAAACGGCTTGACAGATTCTCATGAAAATTTGTGAGCATATTGAGTAGGTCTGAGAATCGGCCAACATCTATTTGCCGGGTCAGCTAGTTTACTATAAATATGGTAGTTCATTCATTCGGGCTTATTACCAAGTGAATTAACTGAGAATGTTATAGACACAAATATTAAGTTCAACTCTAGATTAATTCTAAAACAAATATGTCTAGGATGTTGTTGTCTGGCTGAGGTTTCACCACTTAGGGTTCCGTACCCAAAGGGTAATTGGGATTGGGACCCTATTACTAGGACTCCGTTCCGTCTGTCTATGTGTCCGTTCGTTTGTCCGTTTGTCTTGTCACCAGGCTGTACCTCATGAACCGTGATAGCTAGACAGTTAAAATTTTCATACAAATGATGTATTTCTGTTAACCCTATAACAAAAGCCTTATATTATAGAGAATATATCTTATTGAGAATATGAAAATAGCCCAAAAACGCAAATTATTTAAATTGAACTTAAATCCCTTCAATACACAACAATTTACTCTCTCTAGGGCTCAAAAGTTGTCTCATTGAAAATTTATATTGTTTTTGTACAAGAAAGCACTTTAAAACAATAAAACAGTCGTTAAATGGATTTCAATCTGTTTATTTATTCAAATTGTCAAGTTAAAACATTCTGATTTTAATGTTAAATTCTGAGAAAACGTTCAGTAAATTTAGAGAGCTAAATAAATACTATCTGACACCCAAGTCTGCCATCACAATGGTACTTTGTGGAACTATAATTGACATTTCGGGGTAGGAAAGCACCAGTTTACAACAAAGACTTGATTCCGTTAAAAATCTCATACCAACATCGCTGAGCTACGTAGTAAGTCTCTTATTATTAAACATACAATAAAAGTTCAAATAATAAAACAATACATAAATTCATACATTCAGTCCTGTAACAGAACAATGTGTTTGTTTTTTTTGACCCAACGTGACTTTTATGAAAACGTTTCCACAGGAACGGTCTCATACGTCACGTCTGTCACGCATATTTCGTAGATTGCTATCATTTTGGCGACCCTTTTTCGCTGAAGCAACATCTATCGTTAAATCAAGCTTAAATTTTTATTGATATTACCGTGAAATGATTATATAGCATATTAAATAGTATTTAACTCGGGTCCAGATTTCGCTATATATACCTAAACACTTCCATTTTTGAGTTCAAATCTGCCAGTATGATTGGTTACCTATCAGTAAAATTATAGGTGTTTTAGTAATTCATGAGTAACTTCAGATCAATTTATATGACTATCATGTTCATCCAAGAGGCGAAAGCGTAAACAAACCAGTGTTTCCCAAACATTGTTCTTCCATAGGCCGGCAATTTCACACTTCGAATGCGTATATCTATTGTTTCGAGTTTCAAATGCGAATATTCAGTTTTTAAATCTGGCGCCGCTTATCTATAATTCAAAATATTCATATTTTGAATCATAGATAAGCGGCGCCAGATTCAAAATATGAAGCAAGCCCGTTGTATCACCAAAAATAGTTTCACGAATTCTTATATCACCAAAACTATTATTACCTTTATACAGTGCAACCTTAATATAACGTACCTCAATATAACGATTTCCTCGATTTAACAATTTTTTCGTAATCCCCTTGAATTGTCCATAAGAGTCGATATAAAATATACCTTTACATTACGAACATTTTTGCGAACATCCTCTTTATAACGAATTTTCAACTATCAATAAAATGTATAAATACCTCTAATTAACGAATTTTGTCAACCCAAAACCTTTATATAAAGTTCCCACCAATGTATGACTCTTAATCTCATAGTATGTGATTCATGTCGCGACATGTTTCGACACGCTTTTGTTCGTAAAACAATCATATTCCTCTTTATAACGAATTTTAGTCCAACCTAACCTCAACATAACAAACCTCAGTTCAACAAATTACTTGATATAACGAATATTTTCTTGTTCCCCTCCGATTTGCTATATCGAGGTTGCACTGTATCACCAATGCAATAAAGAGTCTATTATTTTTACCATACAAACCATTTTAAAAAGGAGGCTAAGTAACTAATTTACCTCTATCCACTCAATACTTTTAAACCTAAGCTGGTTCCATTAGGTACAAAAATACACATTTATTAACAGAAAAAAAAGTTTTATTTGCAAAGCGATCGTAGATAGGAGTTATGACCCGGTATTTTATTTTGATGGCGAGACGGAAAATGAGAAACGCTGGTCGACATATAAATTATATATGACTAGTTTCCCGCCCGTGGTTTCTCCCGCATTCCCGTGGGAACTCCATTTCTAAATACATAAAAACATATAATAGTGAAAAGATTATTGAAATCAGTTTTAATGCTAACAAACAGTCAAATCATTCCTCTTTATAATATTAGTATAGATACATGAAAAAAATGTAAGTGTTTGGGCAAAGAAAATAGTAAAAGAAGATATTTGTGTGGCACGCAAGTTTAGGAACTATTTAACGCATAAAGAATAGCTATATTTTTTAAATAACGCATAAAGAAAAGCTATATTTAGAATCAAGAGTATTGAAGTTACGCTCGGAAAAACTAGATGCAATGCTTTTATAAAATGAAAGGTACTGGTTGAATTATTGTCTGCAAGTTTAATGCGTTTGAAAAACTACATGTAAAGGAAAAAGTAAAAAGTACAATTTTATTATAATTTGCTAGTCTTAAATAGCTAATTTTCAGTACATGATGAGTTCTTTTACCATTTAATCTAAGTGATACGAATCTAAGTTTCTTAATTAGCTTCAATATGAAATTAATTTGCTTAAATCTCTCCCTAAGGGCACGATATTTATATAAAATAATTATTCTTGTAAATGAAACTTGCTGATTGGCAGCGACATGTTGTACAATGTACATGTATTATTTTAGCAAAATGGCAACAGTAATAACTGGAAATACCCATGATACTGTCCTCGAACAAGAAGTCAGTTCCGGAACTAGTCACATTACACAGAATTAATCACATTAACTAGTATTTTATAATATCTTCGTAGACTTGGATAAAGTAATAATAATAGGAATTATAGGTAAAGACTATTGAAACACCGGTTGAACCTAAATCAATGTTAGGTTTTGGTTTTTTAACCACTCGAAACCTCGTTAGTTGATCAACTAACGATTCTTATTATTTTCCGGTGACATGTACGGGTATTTGGTATCACTCTTTAAAGTCTAATATAGTAAAATGTTCGAAATCAACTGACATGAATTAACGATAATAATAATTCATCCATTTTGTCTACTGACATACTTTGGCTGATTTTGGCCCGCTATTATGAATAATATCCGGATAAAGTGATTAATTTATCACATTGTCTAGACAATTTAGTTATTGTATATAATTACTAGTTATTATATATAATAACCAGTCATTATGTATATCCATTTAATCACAATGACTGTAACGGCCTCAAACCAACAAAATATACAGGAAACGTTAAAATTGTTTAAAAGGGCGTCGCCTGGGCCTTACCTATTTTTTAATGGTACCCCGCCTTAAAGGAAACCCTATATCATTGTCGGTATAAAAGGTAACACTACAATAAATCTATTCGTTTGTTTTATTAATACATCAATTTACTTTTAGACCCTTTCTTCCAAAATTTATACATTGAACAAAGAACAAAAGAAAAATATTTAATTTGCATTTTTTTAAGAACAGAATGAAAACAACGAGAGAAAATTTGTTCTTTTAATTTAGAAAAGGGTTTCTTTTGGTTTTTGATGATGTATGAGAGATATTTCTTTAATCTTTATACTAAAACTGAAGCCCTTTGAAATCGTTCCATCTGTTTATTGTTTAGAAATTTCATTTAAAGCTGGCATTGAAATGGATGCCTTAGCAATGACAGCAGAACTTTATTATTAGAATAGAATTCATCTTTATGGTTATTCCGATGGTTTAAAACATTGTCTGAAACGGCTTAAGTACCTGTCACATGATAATAGAAAAAAAAGAAAAATGTAAGTTAGCTGTTTAATTACTTAGGCCCGCGTTACTCTTACGCCTTCAATCATTTTTGACATTTCTGTAATTAATTAATTTCTGACGACTTAAGTATTCAAGTACAAGTATGTAATCAAGTCGCATTTATTTCCTACAACTTCATTAGTACAAAACAAACTGCCGTTATTAAAACATAACTTAACACTAATTACTTTTTATTTATCGCAGTCCATAAGAAAACAAGACCGTTAAATTAAACCCAAGAGGCTGGGAGATCGGATTAAGGCTTCGTGGAGGATTAATGTTTTCAGAGACGAGAAAATTTAATCTTTAGGATGTCATTTATAAAAAAAGCTTTATAATATATTTTTGGTAAAAGTTTACTATTTTCAATAAGTAAATGTTATGATATCAATAAAATTAATCGAAGCCTAATCATATTGTAAATAAATGATAATACTAACAAGGTAGTTTGCAAAATAATATTTATTCAGTGCAGCGAAAACTATTGTCTATGAAATAACGCACAAGCATTGTTTCATAGACAATATTATTATTTCATAAATCATTGAATTCACGTAATATGTATCTCAAATAAATTCAAACCAATGATTTTTGTTACTTTTTATTTATGTTTTTTATATTCCTATGACAAAAAAAATCGAATATTAATCCCAATATAACCTTATTAATATTATTAACGCGAAAGATGGACGTTTGTTACTCTTTCACGCAATAACATCTGAACGGATCTCACTCGAATTTTGCACGGGGATAGTTTTTAAACTGAATTAACATAATAGGCGTAAAGACTAAAAAAATATATTTAGTCCGTCAGTTTGATTACTAAAAAATATTGGACACGTATTTTTTTAATACAACGGTTAATAACAAGTAAACATTTTATAGAGTGATAGTTTCTAAACGTTTGGTGAGGTAATTTTGTTTGTGTATGTAAATTTGTCACTGGCACATGCCTGCCGGTCCCAGTGAGGAACACACCATATTAAAAAAAAAAGTTTAATAATACCATAGACGTGTATCGACTCTGCCAAATTGATTTGGAGTTTAAGTGGAATGAGTCTTTACTTCGCCAGGTTATGAGGGTAGAAATCAAATCATTTATTCACAAGAAACATGGTTATAGAGTAGGTCATCATTGAAATCAAGTTCATCATACACGTTTCGCCCAGTTGGCATGCAAATATAAAGTTTATTAAATTATTTCGTCTTTAAGTTGGATTCTAATCACAAAATAATTATACCAATAAAAGTTTATCTACTCATTATCATCATCATTAGCATTGGCCAGAATAAGTCCACTATTAGACATAAATGACTTCCCATCGGTAACTCAGTTACGGTAGTTGTTTCTCGGTTCGATTCCCACCCGGAATAATTATTTGTGTGAACTACAGTTAGTTGTTGTAAGTCTGGGTGTGCTTTTGTATGTAGTGTTTGTAAAGTATCCCGTGACACAGAAATTAATTTAGTGCAATAGTGGTCAAAAAAGAAAAACTGGTCAAGTGCGAGTCGGACTCGCGCAAGAAGGGTTCCGTACCGTTTTCAAGTGCTTACCTGTTGTCGCTATTGATATCGAGCAAAAAAGGGCAAAAAAAAAACACGTTTGTTCTATGGCAGCCCCACTTAAATATTTAATTTTATTTCGTGTTGAGTATTTTTGTCATAGCGGTAACAGAACTTCATTATTTGTGAAAATTTCAACTGTCTAGCTATCGTGGTACTTGAGATACAGCCTGGTGACAAATAGACAGACAGCGAAGTCTTAGTAATAGGGTCCTGTGGGTACGGAACCTAAAAGGAAAAGGAGAGCTAAAATGGCCAACACGCTTGCAAACGGATCAGTAGCCGGAGAATTATGTTCAATAACTATGCAATCAGAATAAATTGCGAATCCCGTTAAAATAAAATGGTAAGGTCGTTGACAGATGAACCAGTGGATTGACTAGCGGAAAATTTATAGACGGCAATCTATCACTCTTTGTGACAGCTGTTAACGTTCTTGGTGACACAGATGTGTGTTGTAATTTCCCAGTTATTCGTATAAATTGATTTAAGGGAGTTCTCGATGACTGGTGCATATTTGGGATCGATCCATGCTACAAAGATTCCCCCGTGACGCGGGGATTAATTTCCCTAGTGAGGGAGCTGTCTCTTAAAAAAGAAAAAAAGAAAATAAGAAGGAAAATTGCAATGAAAATTTTAATTTCAGTTATTTGTGCGACATAATGGCGTAGGGGGAAACTGGCCTCTGGTCCCCGGCCCATATTACACGGAGTAGAAAGAGTAGTGGAAAACTGGGCCGAATGCGTGGGCCAGATTACCATGGGAAAATAGTATCGTAGTCAAATCGACCCATTGGGATTTTATTTAATTAAAATGAAAACATCATCATCATCGTCATCAACAGCCCGTCGACGTCCACTGCTGAACATGGGCCTCCTCTTAACAGACCTTGGCAAGCCAGAATCGTAGAGAGATATTGCCATAATCACCACGTCTGGCAGACGGATTGGTGATCGCAGTGAGATGTAAACGTTGAGCTAATAGATGCTAATGCCTATCCATCAGCCATATGTCCCTAAGTCGCCTTTAACGACACCCATGGGAAGACATGGGGTGGTCTATTCTAAGCCGGAAACCACACGGCTAGATAGAACATGTTTGTTTTATCTCAAACACGGCACTTTTATTAGATATTTTATACAATGACGCAATTTTTCTTTTGTAATTTTTATAGGTGTAAAATAGGTCAAATAATAATTACACGTACAATAAGTACACGTATTTTGATATTTAAGTTTTATTTCGCACCCTTATGTTTTCATTTTAATTACTTAAATAAAATCCCAATGGGTCGATTTGACTACGATATTTTTTTCCCATGGTAATCTGGCCCACGCATTCGGCCCAGTTTTCCACAAGTCTTTCTACTCCGTGTAATATGGGCCGCGGACCAGAGGCCAGTTTCCCCCTACGCCGACATAATACACTTAACGCCTTATTTATAACTAGTACTATTTGGTCAATGTTTTAATTATTATTTCTGTATTTCGTCGATTCACACCACTTCTTGTTTACACTACGGCATGAAGAGCTCTAGGATATTTGAATTCGTTTTTTTTACCAGTGGTGTGAATCGACGAATTCATATTTTAAACTTCGTCGTTTCGTACTAGCCACTATGAGAAACATTAAAGATCTGTTTTTCATCAATTTTCATATAACACAGTTCAAAGCATTTTGATTATAAATAACATTATAATAAATAATAAGTCTTGTGTTCATACCTAACAGAATTGGACATATTAGAATTTCAAATTAGAAAGGGAATCAAATTGTTAAATGTTAATATTTATTTGTTTCCGGGTACCAAAGCAAATACATGTATTTGTGCAGAACTATGATTTTAGTTATTATGTCGCTGTTCACCCGAAATGTTTCATTATTCCACTTGTTTTGATAACTAATTTATAAAACGAAGACAATCCTATTCAATAATACTGACATAGCTTAAAAAACTGCTACTTACATTTTTATGAAAAATGCCAATACAAAATCTTAATCTGTATCGCGGGTGACTCTACAAACATTTTATTGGTGGATACAAAGCACACCCAGGCTCAGAACAAATATCCGTATTTTACACAAATAGTAATACATAGTTTTAATACTGAGCTACCGGAACAGTCAGTCCTTTTTTTTGTCTTCAGGGGGGAAATGCTTTTACACATTCCCACCGCCGCTGCAGCGTATTCGCGCGTAGGATATGTGGGACTCGCCCTCTCCATAGCGTGGTATGCTAACTGATACCACGAGGAGAGGACCCTACACCACTAAAACCCGCGGGACACTCCTTCGATCCGCCGTTGGCGGGGGCCGGGTACGCATAAGCAATCCAGCCCGGAGCAGTCGGTCCTGACTTACTGTTTACAAATACATAAAGGTCGTTTCGTGAAATTTTGTAATTAATAATGACCGAACACCACTAGCTTCTATTAATGATTGATTTTCATATTTCTGAGATTCTATTAAATGTTTGACAACACTATGTGGCGTAGCGGTTTATTTCTCGTTTTAAATCTCGGAGGTCGGGTCCGATTCCCGCGAAGCATGAAAGGTAAAAATGCCAGAAATTACTCTTATATCTGGTGCGGGAATCGTACGCCGATATTTTAGGCAAGATGTAAGTCTCTTGACATTATAACGTAAGAAGCGACTAAGAGGCTTTCAGCCGATGGATGGATCAGCATCTATTAGTTCAAGGATACTAACTATCTTACTGCGATCAGCAATCCGTCTGCAAAGGTAATTATGGCAATATCCCTCAACAACCATGGCTTAGCCAAGGTCTGTAAAGAGGAGGCCCATGTTCAACAGGACGAAAATGAGCTGATTAAGAAGATATAGAAGTATAGTATAAGTCTGTTACGACATGAAAGAATTATATACCAAACCGATAATAATGGTAACTATAATGTATCGAGTCTAGACGTAACAATTGGAAAAGAGAAAATATCTGAGAAAACAATAAAAACTTTTGTTTGGATCAATAGAGCTTATTGGCAAAATGCAACCCAAGCACGATTTATTGGCACATTAGAGGCAATCTCATATTTATATTCTGTAACGGTGCAGTTAAGTTCGGTTCTAGTTTGGTTTTGGCAGGAAAATGGTGATACATTTCTGTGATAACAATATTGGAACAAATGACATAAAGTTCTTTAAAATTGTATGCACGAAAATGTTACACGTTTATGCGTCTTGGCACCTACAAAGTATGTAGGTTGATGTATATTATAGTATCCTGGTGGAAATTATAATAAACGTTATCAGTGAGATGGTCTCTGATATCTAATAGTTTAAACGTGTGCATAATAATCTTCTTCTACTAATGAAAATACTACGAAATAGTCCAAAGCAGTTAGCTTCTTCAGGTACTTCATATCAGAAGAAGCTAACTGCTCGTGTGAACGAACTTGCTCGTATGCTGAGCGGAACGGGAGGCCTCCAACCCGACTAAAGAGACATGACGCCAGAAATCTAAAGCAAAGATTCCTTAAAAAAAAATGATAGAGACCACTAGCATCAAAATTATGCAGTCCATGCCTTTTTCGTTACAGCGACCATTAACTGTTTCTGGGTAGTTATTGATGCTTCTTAACAATTGGATAGCTAGCCAAATTACGACACTGGTTACATAATTATTTAGTGTCTTAACATCATCAGCCCGTACAATGTCCACTGACATAAACCTGAACATGGGCCTCTTCCTGAAGGACGGTTTTTGCCATAGTCAACAGGCTTGGTGAAGGGTCGGTGATGTCTTCTAAATTCACGCAGCAAGTTATCACTTGATAATAAGGTTAGGAAGGGTCGGTGACCGCGGAATAATATAATAACATACACCTAGGAAACTCTATTATCGCTCTTGGTATACAATGGAGATGACGACTAAAATATTCTATTTGGTCCGTAGCTTACATTACCAAAACATAATAATATTGGATACGTCGTATGTTTTGTTTTCATTCCGTAAACGAAACAATGACGAAGAAACAACGCGTTGAAATTTCATGTGACGTCAGTTCTAGGTATAACTTTACCTAGTCGTGTCGTCACAAGCTCTCCGCTCCTGAACCTTGTTGCCCTATAACTTTGAATTTTTTTTTGATTTGATAATTCAAAAATACGTGTAATCAAAAGACGGACCAAATATATATTTTTCGTCGTATAATTGCTATTAGTGATGTTATAACAAACGGGATCAACCTCTTAACGTGCTTTCCGAGGCATGGCGGCCCTGAACCAACCAAGCTCGGAAAAGTTAGATTTTGTACAAAGATCACAGATCAAAGATCAAAGACCGGCGGCGTGGGGATAGAACCTATGACCTCCGAGAATTATATATAACAAATACGAATACCAATATACCACAAATCTATCATATAATATGCATTCATTTTGCACACAAAAAACACACTGAATTATAATTTCAAAGACAACAATAATGTTAAGAGGAGAGCTTAACCTAATGACGCGTTCATTCTCTATAGTTGCTGAAATTTTCTTTTATGTATTCAAGAGACAAGAATGAATAATATTCAAGTAAGTATAAACATAATCTGGTCTCGGCATTTTTATTATGATGAAAAATTTACATAATCTTTTTCTGGATATAAAATTATTTTTGCCTGTATATTTAATAGGCTGGAAGGCATTTCAAGGCCAACTTGTCATAACTGTTTAGCGGTTTAAGCGCAGCGCACCTCACAAAGTGTTAAAAGAAAAGCTTTATTTATATTTTATTAGTATTCTAAGATAACTTGCTATTTTTTTGTGAAAATATGTATTTACTATACCTACTGTGGTCTAAATTGTGTAGCGATGTTCAAGAAACATGGCAAGAATACGAATTGATGCCATTATCTATTAGCGACTATCAAAAAGTAAAATTTAAGATGACGTAACGAATTCGTCACGAAACCACATCACACAATAGTAATTTACACGGCGCTAGATGCTTTATATAAGTTCCAACAGGAACCGATACCAGGTGGTCAGGCCAGGAAGAACTTTTATGTGGATGACTGTCAACACCCATTCCTTTGCAACACCCAATACCCTACAGTTGCATTAAGAAATTTAGCTTAATTTCATATCATTACGATCATCAAACAATAAACGTTTACTTTTGGACATAACCCTCTTTCGAAGAAGAGATACCTACCATACCTAGTAGTATTTCAATGTATACAAGTTGAGCAAATAAAATTTTCAGTGTAAAATTTGTAGCAGTTACGGAATAACCACATGTACACATTTAATAATTACACCCAATTTTATATGATATACATACATGATGTTATGCCTGTTTCGGTGAAACCTCCCAACAAAATAAAATGGAAATTTTACACACAAAACCTGAATTATTTTGCAGGTGTACCTACACGACAACGAATACGTGGTTTTGAAATTCGTTATTTTTGACATCAATTTCTTATTAATAATATACTTAAAATTTAAATAATACAGGGTTTGTAGTAAAATAGGTAGTTTGTGGTACTAAAGTTATTGTTTCGCTATCCTCAAAGAGCGAAAACTATATACTTATACTACATGAAATATCCGCTGGAACTGTATGCAGTTCCAGTACTATTGCGGATATATTCATAAAATACAGCCCATCCACTAATTACTCATTTTTTTAAATTGTAGTTATATATATATATAAAACTATACGTTCCAAATTAGTTTAAATCATACATTACAAACATATACTGAAAAATCAATTCTATAAAATGTATCAAGTGTACGTCACAAAACTAAGTGTTATCAGTTCAATTTCCATTAAATTTCGAGCTATTTATGCATGATTCACGAGCAATCAGCTAAGATGAATTACACAGATAATTGACTAGCTATTGAAGCGATTATGCGAGTGATTTACGATCGATTTAGTTTAAAAGCCGTAATAATAACCGACTGCCAAGCTTGGTCGCGGCACAATTCTCTTAAATCTTAACCCTGCAAAAAAATTATAAACTTTTTACTCATAATTTTATCCGAAGTGTAAAAAAACAAAAACTCAATAGTGTAAGGTCGTAAAGGAATCTTAACCATATCAACACGAGATGTTTAATATTTTTGCATCAAAACTCAGCATAACGTAAAGAATTCTACTCCTCCGTGCGTACGATACCAGTGCTTACGGCTCGTGGTCCATGCAAGGCATCTCAGTTGTTGCGTTGTGCGTCGCTTCGTCAACATAAACAACAAGTTGTCGTCGGTGAGTTTTGCCGGAGTTACTGATTGCGTGCTTAAGTCAATATAGAGCGATATACAAGGTAATACGATAAACACGACAGATTAGACCTATGTACAAGTATATATGAAAATGAAGAAGCTATAAATCCGCATAAAATATTGGGAAAGAGTATATAGAAAAAAAATATGTTTTGTAACTAAAATTGGTCTAGAAGTAAAAATTGAAAAACTATTTCAATTATATCCCTCAAAGGTAAATGGTATACGAATGAAACAGTCTCACGAGAGTCGTTTGTTATATAACTTTATTACTTTTCAACTCCTTTCAACGCTTAATGAGTCGCTTGGGTAGAGAAATACTTCCACATTACGAAATACCACAGCGAAATAACACTGTTGATGAACAGCAGAGTGCCAGTTGCACAAAATTAGCCTAAACATTTTAAGTCATTATTCCTTCATTTCTACGCCAGCGACCGCACTGAGCCAAGTTTCAAGTCCCGCAATAGGCGTCCTCTTGCCCTGTTGCTTAGTTTGTAGTTTTTAAACCATTTATTAAGGCTAGAGCACTGCTCACCTTTATGCCAGGTAGTTAGTTAGGCAAAAGGATTTCCGCACTTAGCCTCCTGAGTGGGCCTTTGTTCGTGATCGTCCGAATAATTAATTTGACCACCCTAACTCCTCCCAGAACTCTTCAGCCCCTTGATGTTTTCAAGTGCTACGGACATTGAGTTTGGGTTGTTTAGGAAGTTTGCCTGTTGTTGACATACGCTTTTGCAGTCAAGAATTACGTGTGCCGGTGTTTCGGGAGCTTCCGTGCATCCTCTGCATAGTGGGCTGTCCGTAAATATTTATATGCCAGGTATAGTAACAATATCGTAGTGGCTTATTACATAGGTCCGTGAGAAAAAAAGTAATGTTGATAAGTATATAGATACTGTTTTTGTGCGTCAGTTGGTGAGTGATTTCGCTAGGGGGGAATGGGAAGGAGAAAGGGGCGACAATATAAGGGTGGCTAGTGCTGTACATATCTATTAGCATTAAGCAGTCCTTGTATAAGGACTCTTGCCACCTAACATCAGGAGGTAGAGTATAATTTGCCTGGTGAGAAGTATAAACAAAAACATCGTAGGTATATATTCATGTTAAATTATTCTTATTCACATGATTGCAGCCTATTCTGTACAAATATGATAAAGAAACGAAACACGTATTTTCGTTATTACACCAAAAGGCATCTAGGGTTCACTAGAATATAATAACACTATCTGTATACCCTTATATCTTGTCAAACGAGACCCAAAACTTCACTATAATAATTTGTTTATCGCATCATCCAACTCGGCCACAATCTAAATGATTGCGTTGGGATCAATTTTCGTTGAACTGTTTCTAAAATAATCGGGGCTTTTACTATTATCGAGAAATATTATAATATTCTTGGTAATATTATAAACGCGGAAGTTTGTGAGTATGGATGCATGGATATTTCTTACACTTTCACGCAAAATCTAATGAACGGATTTGTCTGCAAGTTTGCACGCGGATAATATAAGGCGGATTAACATATAGGCTATAAAACACCCGACCCACTGGAGCAGAGTTACGCGGGTAAATCCGCAGGGTGCAGCTAGTCTTCATATTATACATTCAACTTGCGGTTCCAAAACGTACGGACGACGTGAGCCGTCAACCCGCTTCCGTGAAGTCCGCATGTGACACACGCTCGAGGAACGAACACGCCCAATATGAGATCAACCTTATTCTTTTAATTAATATTACTGCGCATATAAATCTTTATATATTTTATTAAATATATTTCCTGAACTAGTTTCATAAATTCCTGTGTCGCGGACCAACCTATCGATGCCCTCGTAGACCCGAAGTCCGAGAGGCCCGCGAACTGTAAAGTAGAGCGACAGTTGCACAAAACTCCCCTAAAGAAACTAAAAGCCATAATCCGCAAAACTCCCCGTAAGCGACCGCCCTGAGCCGAGGTACAAGTCCCACAGAGACGCTCTCTTGCGCAGGTTGCTTAGTTTGTAGTGTTTAAACCTTTCATCTAGGCTGGAGCTCTGCTCGCCTTTATGCCCGGTGAAGTAGCAAAAGCCTAAGGGCTAACTATATATGTCCATCCGAAAAATCCAAAACCATCATTCACGGACACAAATCTCACTCAGACTTGGTAGGATTATATGAACATTATTTAAAAATATTTTTAAATGTGTCTATGTGAATAAAGATATATTAACTTTGACTTTGAGTACAACTATTCGTGGTTACACAAATCATTTTCCCATGTTATAATCGAACCCAGAACACCAGAATTTTACAAGCAACTAATGTCACGACTGAGCCATCAATGCAGTCATATATAATTGTATCACAAAATACACAAATGTTCTTATCTATTTATTTATTAAGGCTTACCAACTAAAATTCATATTTGTCATTCGTTTAAACATTAAATAGAAAAGTTTATGTATGCTTTTAAATTACAGGTAGGCACAACAAAAAAATTTCATAACACTGTTCAATCTAATAAGTAGGTATATAAAAACTTAAGTACTTAAAAACAAATAATATAAAAGAAAAACAGTTTAATAGACCGAGTTTACATGGCATAAATGGCTACTATGGCTACATTTATTTTATTAAAAATGTCAGTCTTATACTACTAACAATTAATATAACAGCAAGTATAATTTAATTGGACCGAGTATTACTGGCTTAATTTTACTGAAATCATTTTTCCAGCGCCGGAATTTAAATTCATTATGTAAATCAGAACTGCATATATCATGACAGGTAACTACGTAAAAGACACTTGGCTGGAATTTTTACGTACGTGTTAGTAAAAGTATTCGGAATCTGCTAATTCGTACTGACGTAGGTATGGTATTACAGTCTTTATTTATTTAACAGCCCGTTTTCGTCCACTGCTGAACATGGGCGTATATAATATTATATTGTTTTATATATAACATAGTATATTATGTAGTTTATATTTATCTGTATATGTATGTATCTAAGTATATATGTAGATAGTAGTTTGTATGTTTATTTGAGACCGACGCACACTATTCGTCTTTTCTTTTTCACATTTTCTCTTGCGGGTCTGCTGGAAGAGATTTCTTTTGAAATAAGCAGTACCTTACCGTACAATTTATTTCCTTATATTATATAAGTTTTTCATTTTGTTTCTTTTGTGTGTTTGTACATAAATAAATAAATAAAATAAATGGGCCTCCTCAATACGAACCTTGGCCAGCTTGGCAGGTTGGTGATCGCAGTAAGATGTTAAGTAACCTTGAATTGATTGCTGCCCATCCATCAGGTGTAAGAGGCGACTAAATGACATATCCCTTAATTGCTTCTTACGAAACCCATCGGAAGCCACGGAGTGGTATATTCTAAGCCGGAATCCACACGTCACGGTCGTCTTTATTATGTGGTTATAAATCAATATAATGGTCTCTTAACGGTAGTTCTATGCCAATAATCGTACATCTTATCTACAGTTAATCTACTATTTTTGGACATTACATAAACATACATCCGAAAAAGTTAAGTGTGATATTTATTTTGGCAGGTGTAGATGGTATTGTATATAGTAGCTTTTATTTTATGTTAACACGCGCGCAGTTTATTCCACGTAACTCTCGTTCCTGGGGGAACTTCATAGTAAAATACAGCTTTTAGCCTTCCTCGATAAATGGACTATCAAACACTGAAAGAATATTTGAAATCGGACCAGTAGTTTCTAAGATTAACGCTTTCAAGCAAACAAACTATCAAACAAACTCTTTAGTTTTCAATATAGCTACAGCTTTCAGCTGTAAAGATTTTCTCTTAACATGAAAAAAATTTAACTTAATTGAGATTTTTTTTTCTTTGTTGCATTGGAAGTTTCTGATTATGTATTTTATACGTAAAAAGAATAGTTATTTGAATATAATTTGGAGATTAAAATGCTGTAACAATCGCGATTTTTTTCAAAACGATAGATTTCTTTTTTTCTTACTTTCCGAACGTAAATATTAGTATTAGTATATTAGTTTTAAATGTTCATTTACGTTAATCTATAATATAAAAATGAATCGCAAAATGTGTTGCTAAGCGCATAACTCTACAAAGCCTGGACCAATTTGGCCAATTCTTTTTTTTTAATGTTCGTGGAAGTTCAAGGATGGTTTTTACGGCGAGAAAAATTCGAATAATTGCCTGAAAACCCCTTAAAACAGCCTTTTTCTTTTTCCCATACAAACGTTTTCTAACTAAAATGTAGAGTCAATTTGAGCTTTATTTTGTTAATTAAAAACTTGAATTTTTTGCCAAGATTTTTTAGGGTAGGGGTAGTGTAGGGTAGGGGTAGTGTAGGGTAGGGGTAGTGTAGGGTAGGGGTAGTGTAGGGTAGGGGTAGTGTAGGGTAGGGGTAGTGTAGGGTAGGGGTAGTGTAGGGTAGGGGTAGTGTGGGGTAGGGGTAGTGTAGGGTAGGGGTAGTGTAGAGTAGGGGTAGTGTAGGGTAGGGGTAGTGTAGGGTAGGGGTAGTGTAGGGTAGGGGTAGTGTAGGGGTAGGAGTACCGCATAAAAGTCTCTACGGCCCAGTTTATTTTATACAAATGTTTAGGTCTTTTATGTTTCGATTGAGGCAGTACGAAGTCTGCCGGGTCAGCTAGTATAATATAACGTAAATACACATTAACAGTTATTAACAGTACAACAGTAACAGATTAAATAACAATAAAAAAAAAACGTCATTTTAGACCATAGAGCAAACAAGGAAGCGCGGGAAACGAAAATTAAAAAGAAAGAAGAACACAGAGTAATCGTTCGACCCGACCGCGTGCGTTTTGTTTATTTTTATTTTATCAGATTTTTACGAACCACTATAGACCTGTTATATACGATCTCGTTTTCTACCAAAAATATTCAATTTTCTTTAGTAAATCTATAGCGCTGGCCTAGGTACCGCTGTCGTAATTGACAAATGCGGCAAAAAATATTTATTACGTGGAAATCGGCGCACCCGATGTCAGTCACGGTCTATGCAAGAAACTTTCGACGCATTTTCATATGTCGACAGTTTTTATTTTTATTTTATATTCGAAGTAATATGCCAGTTTGCGTAGTTAATTGTGTAAATTAAAACTACAAGAAATAAGAAGGACATCGGGATCACATACATCGTTCTTTTACACACTTAAATATGGACTTAGCTAATTTACGGTTTTAAGCTAGCGCGGTTTGAAACTTAGCGCGCGAGACTTATCAGTTAACCTAACCCGTTCTATTGTAGCGAAAGTTCCAGAGGTTTTAATATCGCCATTGTTCACCATCTCGAAGCTTAATGGATGTTTTGTTTTTGTTTCAGGTGTGCACAATAGGAGTTTTGGCGAATACAATGAATATAGCGGTTTTGACACGTCGTGACATGGCGGCGGCTCCTATAAACCGGCTGCTGAAGTGGCTGGCCGTCGCTGATGTCTTTGTCATGGTAGAATACGTGCCGTTTGTTATTTACAGACATTTGGTGAGTAGCTTTTGACATAAATGAGATATGAAAGGACGAAAGTTCATTAACACTCCAATTGCATGTTCACTGTTTTGTGTTGAATAGGATTTTATGCATGGAAGCGAGTGAATCCAGGCCCTAATTGATTTCATGCCTGGTGAAGTGAAAGGTGAAGCCTCGAGGCTTATATAATTGTCTGTCAGAAACTAAGGCGCAGTGGCACACACATAACTTAGTAACTCATTGAGAGTTACGAGCACTTGGCAAATATAATACTTTGATACGGTTTATACTATTTTTGGCAATGATCAGCAATCATAGATACTGTACATAATTTTTAATATTTTTTTTGTATATTTATAACTAGATTCCCCCGTGCGGTTTCACCCTTAGCTAAGCTTTCGTTCCCGATGGAAATTATATACTAAAACCTTGCTCGAGAACTTCTGTATTCATTGGTCAAAACAGCATGCAAAACTGGTGCAGTAGCTTTTGAGTTTATCGCAAACAGACAGATGCATCGGAGTGCTTTGTTTTATAATATGAAGTTATGATGGTAAATAATTTGGGTTAGTTGCAAAGTAAACAGTTCTGGGTATGTTTTCTGGGTATGTGTGGAAATATAATATATATACTTATAAAAATAGCTGAAGAATTTGTTTGTTTGCTTGAACGCGCTAATCTCAGGAACTACTGGTCCAATTTGAAATAAATATTTTAGTGTTAGATAGCCCATTTATCGAGTAAGGCATTTATATATAATTATATAAGAAGTTTCGGATAAAATCTCGCGCGGAAAGCTAGTAAATAATAATACAAAAAAAAACTTCAAGCGATAGGTAAAAAAAATAAATATAAAATAAAAATCATTTTTATTTACGTAAACCTATTACAGGCACTTGCAAATAGTCAAAACAATAATTTATTATTAATCTTTGTATAATTTTAACATTTTTAAATGAGCATATTAAGCAGGTATTTTAGTTATTGTTTTTAATCATTTTAGTCTTAACTTTATTATTTTACTATATTGTGTCCGATAGCTTGTTCTGTCTATATTAAATTATATTAAGAACAATTGTCATTATTTGGGCGGACCATGAGTATATAACGACGGACGCGCTTTAATGCTACCACCGGATCCAATACGCCCAACTGAGAAGATCCGGCGAAACAAACTCAGTGGGTTATTCTACTGCCGGTTTTAACACGACCCACATGAGACGGTCCGGCGAAACATCCTCAAATGGGCAGAGCGTGGGTTTTGGTCCAGTTACTTTTATTATTTATTTGGCATACACATTATTTTCCCGAACGGTTGTCTTTATAATATTTGATTATCTATTAATGTTTTTATACTAATAAAAGAAGCTAATTTGAGACAGAACTAGCGGTCTATTAATGTAACTCATTAGGCCGATTACAGATAGTTCACAGAACATCACACTATTATGCTTACTATTTTACTTAGATACAGGGTCTCTAGGATGGTTCATGAGACCAAACATCTTTATCCTCAATATAGTCCTTAACGCTATAGTAACCTTTAGATACAAGGACACGTTTAATATATGCTTTAAAAGTTGTATCAGGCAAATCAGTAACACGACTAGGGAGTTTGTTATAAAACCTAATACCATTTCCCATAAATGATTTATTGGTTCTACTTACTCTAAAACCGGGTATGGCAATTTTATGTTTATTTCTGGTGTTAACATTATGAATATCACTTTTTTTACTATAATGATCTATATTTTTTCGGCTTATGTTTAACTTACCATCAGATATAGTAAAAATGATCACCAAAATTAAACCCGCATTTTAATGTAAAATTGTAACCAAAGTTTTAACATTTCGCTATCGTATTTAAGCAAAATGACTCCAAATAAATCATTGTTAACCCAAAAGTAGTAAATGATCACCAAAAGTACCTAAATGTTTTACTAATTTACTATTCGGTTCTGGCATGGCGTTGTATGGCCGCAGCTCTAACCTAACCTAACCGATTGTCATTTTTCATTGATTTTATTAAGGTAGAAATAGCGCAATAATTTGCTCGCTAAGATTTGGTGATCATTTACTACATTTGGTGTTCGAATACAATTTGAAGTGCAGTCGTGACTAAAATAGCTAGTACTATTATAATTTTAGACTTTATTTTTCTGGTGTCAAGTATATATTTTTGGTGGTCATTATATTTTATCCCTATTTTTTCTAACAAAAATGATATTTTGGTATATGTACTCAGAAGGAGCTGTAAGTATATTTATCTCTTTAAACAGGGTACGTAAGGAGTCGCGACTACCTAAACCGTAAATAGCCCTAACTGCTCTTTTCTGTAATATAAAAATACTATTGACATCAGCGGCTGAACCCCAAAGCAGTATTCCATAGGACATAATGCTAGCTAGCTAGGTGATAATTTAATATGGACCTCTTCAGATATTGCAATTTGAATTTGAATCATGTAAACCTAGATTAATAACACATTACAGTACTACATGAGCCCACATATCAATCATAGATAGTGTTATCATAGCGTTATTGATTTCTAGGAAATAGTTTATCAAACTAATATTCAATATTGTATATCGTCGTTTAAGTTTTAACACCACTTATGTCAGAAATATTAAATTTTCAGTAGAGTGAAATCTATACTAATATATGAAGCTGAAAACCTCCGTAGCGTAGCGGTATTTGGCTCGGTTTAAATCTCGGAGGTCGTGGGTTCTATCCCCACGCTGGACAGAAAATCTTTGTGTAAATTCTAAGATTTTTTTCCGGGACTGCTTGGTTGAGGAACTAACCTCCGTGCTTCGAAAAGCACGTTAAGTCGTTGGTTCCGATTGTTATAACAGCATCTATAATAATCGTATATCAAGGAACGGGGAGCAGCGTTTTCTTGTGTGGTACAACATAATACTGCGGCCACCAACCCGCCTGCCAAGTGTGGTGACTATGGCAAATACCCTCCATCGGGAGGAGGCACATGTTCACTAGTGGACGTTATACGTGCTGATGATGATGATGATGATGATATAAAGCTGAAGCGTTTGTTTGTTTGCTTGAACGCGCTAATCTCTGGAACTAATAGACCGATTTGAAAAATTCTGTCAGAATTAGATAATCCATTTATCGAGGAAGGCTATAGGCTATATTTAATGATGAAGTTCCTACGGAAACTGGAGTTACGCGGGTGATACCGCGCGTAGAATTTAGAAACAATAGAATTGTACATACCAGCTACAAGAGCAATACCAGTTTACTTTTTACTATATTTAGCAAGTTTCTATTGGGCAAAGTGTGTTTATTATTAGCAAAACAACGTAAATTCTCGTTCTCTAGCTAATGGTATCAAGATGTCAAAACCGCAAAAAAATACTTACGTGGTTAGAACTTAAACGACGATATCGTAATTGAAGTTTCAACACCGCGTATGTCAAATATAAAAAACTAGTATATAAAATTTTTCAGGAGACTGAAAATGGTATAAAATTTTACATAGACACTAGAACAATACGTGCTTCTAATTTTATATGTTTTATTTAAATAATGTGTGTCTTTTCATTGGCTGAAACGATTGGCTTTTCAATGCCTTACGCGAAAAATGATTTATGCGATGTTAAAACTTCAATGACGATAATAATATGCCGACGTTTGTTTTCCTTTTTAGTATAAACACTTTTCTACTAGGAAACTTTTTAATGGATTTTGATTTAATATAATTAGACAACGAATTAATATAATCTCTGCACAAAATTTTATAAATACCAAAATCAAAAATTGGTTCATTGGTTTAAGTGTGAATGCGTCAATGACAAACAGAGTTACTTTCGAATTGACTGAATATTGTGTGTATATAAGATATGGAAACCTGATGAAAACATATTCGGAAGGGAGATATTAAGAAGCACCAGTCAGTGGACGCAGGCTGGACAGGTTAAAATCAATGGGAAAGGCCTATGTTCAACACGGGACGACAATAGGCTGATATAATGATGATGAAGAATATTTTTTTCATATGTGATGTTTTATTTCATAATTGATAATGAAATAAAACATCAAAGTTTGCATGAAAATATCGTAATCTACGCGAACTGAGTAGGGGCAATTCTAGTTTAATAAATAAGATGGGAGAAATATGACTATATGTAAGGACAATGAAAATATTATCTCACAGAAATTTCTTTAGTAACGTAATCAACATACATCATACTATTAAAAGGATAGTATATACTATGACAGCACCTTAAAAATACATTAGTATACGTTTCTTAAACATGCGTTCTTGCCATTGCTTTCTTAGCTAAACAATGTATATTCCATACGAATAATGAAAAATTTACACTTATGCTAATAAAATTTTCGTTCCATTGTCCACGTATTACAATACAGTAGTTCACATTGCTGGACATTGCAGCCAATTGATTCAATTTTCTACTTTGTTAGTTGATTCACTGTCAAGTGCAAGGGAACTGGTTGGTAGCCATTGTTGTAAGGAGTGTTGTCATATACATACCAACAAGAGCGCGTAGTTTCAACAGAGTACCTATATCATTATTATTTATTGTGCAGATACCATGTTATTTTTTTTTATAAAATCAAACCAAAACATTATAAAAATACTTACGTGGTGTTGAACCTAAAAGAATATATATATGTTTATGGCGCACTTTGAAATATTAAAAATTATTATTAGTTCCTAAATTTTTATAATTAGCAGCAACAGCAGTTCTTAATTCCTTCCTCGGGAAAAATCACATCTATACTAATATTATAAAGCTGCAGAGTTTGTTTGTTTGCATATTTTATTACGAAGTTCCCACGGGCATGGGAGTTACGCGGGTGAAACCGCGCGCGGGAAGCTAGTTTAGTGATAAGGTCGCCAATATTAGCTTGTGCTGATACTATTAGTCTGATATGTATTTTTCTGTACCGCTTTTTTTAATTTTCTTTAGACTAGCATGATTAATTTAATAACGTGTCGCGGGGGACTTTACAAACATACATTTGATGGACACAAAGTACACCCAGACTCAACACTCAACAATCTGTTATTTACACAAATAATTTTCCCGGGTGGGAATCGAATTCAGAATAAAAAGTCATAATCTAATCTAATCTGTTTCCGATTTTTTTTTCATTTGTAACAGTGGTAGAATATTTTTTCGTTCGGTTTATTCGGTCCAGGCCAACAAGGAATCACTTTATGACAATTGGCGGGCTAAATTTTTAACAATCATTTAGTTGAGCGATTGCGTGAATGTGTGACTACAGCAGGGGCTCAAGTCGATTCTAGTAATAGTAGTTCAATGATATTATTATGGTATTTTTGATAGTGTACTAAAGTGTTACGAGTAAATGTTAAATTATTTATACCTTCATTGGAAAGTTAGTAAGTCAATGTCAATGTGCAGATTAATACTGATAACCAACGGATCCTGAAGCTGTTATAAACGAAATCTGAAAAATGTTTATGTTTAGTGTTCATATTATGTAGATCAATTTTCCTCTTCAAACCACATTAAGTATCTGCAAAAGCTTTATAATACCGCAATAAATATCGGAAGAATGCAGATGACAGTAGTAAATAGGTTATCGGGCAATTCCGCACACTCCTTGGGATATTATTTTGCTTTGTATTAAATAAGTTTGAACGAGTATGTCGCCACTGGTAATGTTCGGCGAAACAATCCCTTGGGAACGGCAAGCCAAATACTTGCTTGATATGCTTTGTTTCCACATGCTGGTTAGTTAACCGTAAACTAAATTTCAGAGAGCATTTGGAAACTGTTTGTGCACAGTCTTCACTTACGATCTGTTTACTTTAAAATTCACGCAGCAAACTATCACTTAATAAATAAGTTAGGATTAACACCGCGTCCCTACGACTGATTATGGAAATATATTACGCGATATACGCGAGCGTGTAGAAGTTTGTACTTCTTACAAACCGTTCTAAGTAGATTGAGCCGACGATTGCCATCGGGGCTCCGTGGTTCATTCGTTACAACAGTTTACAATCCTTGATTCCGATCTTCAATTGCTTTCTGTCAGCATACGACCTGTGATCCAATGACCTCTTGCAATGCAATGCTCATGCATTGTCCAACCTAATCTCCCGCATATGAACTCTGGAGAATAGTCTAACGGGAACACATACGTCATTGTATACAATGCACAATATTCTTTTAAATAAAATTGTTTGGACTTAAAAGAGGTAACATATTCTTTTGAGTCTGTTTGTGTTCTCCCACTTATACAGGTATTAATAGCGCCGCGCCTCGAGCGCTTTGCACGGGTAAAAGTTTGACTCACACAAAACCTTGACAAATTATCTACTGAGTGTTCTTCATGAATAACCATCTATTGATGAAAACCGCATGTAAATCGAAATGCGAAACGTCAGTTAACGAAGCGGAGCACTTTGATTTATTATACGTGAAGTGTTAACAACGTTTTTATTTTGCAGGTTCTCCCGGAAAAATTGGACTTCCCGTACTCTTGGGCGATGTATATGCTCTTTCATATGCATTTTGCACAGATTCTACATACTGCATCGATATGCCTGACGCTTTCATTGGCCATATGGAGATATCTAGCAATTAAGTAAGTACTTGAATAATTATTATTTAGTATTTGATTAATTAAGGTAAAAAGTATGATACGATGAGGAATGGAGTTGAAGATTGTTTTTTTTTAAAATTTTGCTCTTTGATTGCAAATACGACTACTAGGAGCTTTTTTGTAATATTTAAATTATACATTTTTAAAAGCCTAGTTATTTGTTACTGCATGGAAAATATATGCTAAGCTAGCGTCCCGCACACGGTTTCACCCGCGTAGCTCCTGTTCTCCTATGAACCTTATAATTGAATGTAACCTAAAGCCTTCCTCCATAAATTGTCTATTTAAAATTAAAATAATTTTTCAAATCAGACCTAATACCTAAGTGAAGCCCTTTTAAGCAAATAAATGAACAAACTCTTCAGCTTTATATATATGTATATATATTAGTGTTTCACGTATTTACATACTTCTCGTAATTAATTACATACCATGAAATGTTATGTTATGATGTTTATAACGCCCCTCATAATTGGAAATCCTGATTCAAAATTCGTAGAGGAAATATTCCGTATGCATATTAAATTGAATAATGCCGACTTGAAGCGAAAATGCTTTTGATTGGCCAAAACTTGAAAATGATAATGAAATAAAGTATTCGCCAGTTAAAATAATTTTATCATTCACCCCGTGAAGTTGAAGCACCGAATCGTTAAATAACTTAGCAGGTTTTGAAACACTTTGGGTAGAAAACGCTGTCAACTGTGTCAATATAATCTCTTTAGAAATGCTGAATTATTAAGTCTGAAATAAAATTGTGACATAACTTGAGAAATTAAAACATATTGTTATTATATATGTTAATTTCATTTATTTCGGAGCAATGGAGCTTAGGACGGCCTTTGAGGAGCAGAAGCCAACTTGAAGACGCTCGTTTGACAAATCTAAGTTGTAGTTGTGATATGTATATGTGTATGTGATACCAACCGACTACCTACTACACACTGTAAAAATGTATCCAAGGGTGAAGGGCTATTGCAGGATATGGTTATAAAATAATATAGGTCTATGGATGTGTTTGTTAACGGACTGGGTAATTGGGATTATGTACTACTGGAGCCTTCTATTTTCACAGCTCAATGATCGTGCTTTGTGCATGCAGTTCCAACATGTCGTCGGATATCGTCTATTCAGCAATTTGGTGGTCTACCGAGTACTTTAGTGTCAGCTCTAGGTCTCCTATGCTCAGACTCTTCTTGCTGATCAATTCTTTTTCATTTTTGTATTGTGTCCCGCCTTTGTCCGTATCTTCTTTGTTACACAGTCTTTCAGTATAGTGTTACGGATAATTCCGGCTAGTACGGAGTTCTCGGATCCAATTATTGGGTTTCCCGTTTCGAAAAGTAAATTTATACATATATCGCTCCCTGCATGCTCTGCACGTCTTGCAACGATTTAGCAAACTCCTGTTTTGGAGTCATCATTTATGAATAGGCGAGGTTCATTAAAAATCTAAAATGAAATGAAGCTGCACTGGAGCTGCCAGATTCTTATTACCCCGTTGCGCCAATTGTAGCAAGTACAAATTTCCCAAATTTATTAGAACATTCTCACTGTCAATAAAAAATCAAAGGGTTTATTACCAGCGTTCTAAATTAAAACCGTTTTCCTTTACTGAACGGGCTAAATTGAATCGTATTATTAATTAATGACACTGAATTTTGCTCACTTTTTAAATTAAAGATCTAAAGAATATTGTCAATCTAATTTGGTAAAATTGCTTAATAATTCCGTGGTCCAGTGAGGTTTAATTATAGATACTTAAGTTAATGCTTGTTCAGGACACATAAATAAGTTTCAGACGTGATTATTACTACAAATGAATACGAGTGTGTTATAACATAATAAGACATCATCTTTTATAAGTAATACAATTCATGAATGAAACGCGACTTACTGCCGGCTGCGATGTACTAAGTAAATCGTAAGTATTAATATATTTAATCAAGATATATATTTAATCATTATAGATTTTTTTTAATATTTAATCGAGAAGACTCGTTCTTATATCTCTTTTTAACACACCTTATTAATGCTTAGCTTTCATATTCTACTTATTAACGTAATTTACCGATTCGTTTATTCATCCATCCAGTTCTATAAAAATGAACCTTAAAATGAAAAAATAAAGTAGGCAATCGTTTGTAAAAAAAGATAAAGATGGTTGTAAACATTTCTCGGGCCTCAGTTTATGGAGTGAAATGAAATAGGGTTTGTTCCGTATTTAACTTTCCATTAGGGTAACACTTAAGCTTTTGAGGTCGTTTTAATGAAGAGGTTGAAAACGGCTAAACATACATTGAGGTCACGAGTAATCTATTTCAATTCTACGGTTGTATAAAAACACTCACTTATTATATTTTTCCTTTTTCTGAAGACTTCATATCAAAGACAGACTTATTTTCTATTTTTTGTTTATCGATCACGTTTTTTTTAATAATAACAAGTTGACACATACATCTCACTTCCTTAAACTTCTTGGATTTGTGTGTGGCTCTTTTCATTCGTCTTCATCGTATTTTGGAATTAACATCAACATAATGGCAGTGACCATTTATTGTATTGTACAAATTAAGACAAACTGCATTATATATTTAGATTTTTATTTTCTTTGCGGACGGACGTACCTAGCCACGAGGCTTTTGCTACTTCACCGGGCAAGCGAACAGGCGAACAGGCGAGCAGAGCTTCAGCCTTTAAGCATTAATAAATGGTTTAAAAACTACTAACTAAGCAATCTGCGCAAGAGGGTGTCCCCTGTGGGACTTGGAGCTCGGCTAAGGCCGGACGCTGGCGATGAGATTGAGGCATTACGACTTTTATATTTTTTTGGGGAATTTGTGAAACTGTCGCTATACTTTACAGTTCGCGGGCCTCTCGGACATCGAGTCTACGAGTGCATCGGGTTTGCATCGGACGGGTTCTTTGCAAACTAGAGGTTGGGAGGGAGAGGGGGGACGCGTCGCGTTCGCGGGTGCACTATTCTCCGGCGGCTCGGTTAGATATGGATTTAGAATACACTAAATAACATATATGATCCGACAATGTTCTGTTTACAATTGTGATAGGATTTTTTCAAACGGATATATTATTATGTAGGTAGTGAGCCACGAGGTTTTTTGCTAATTCACTGGGCGTAAAGGTGTGCAGGCTCCAATAAAACCAACACATTTTGCTTTGTTTTCTAATTAAATAAGTAACAGTTCTACCTCTAGGTACAAAACGTCATCATAACTCCATTTCTTTATCGTTTCGAGACGACGTTGTGAATTAGCGTGGGCTATAAGATAAACAACAGGACTCAGGTTATTGGTTAATTTCTTAGGTGGAATGTAATTTGTTTTGTGTTAAATGAATTTCAGTGGACGGGGATAAAAAATAATGTTGATTTGTAAGCAAAGAGAAAAAACAGTTGACAGAAATGTTGATAACTTATTTAGTAAAATATTAACTTCACTGGCTTTGTAAGATTTTGTTTATTCTGTGTTAAAAATATAGCCGTTGAAATTATGGTAGGTATTTTAGTTAGTGAGGTTTTTATTTATGTTATACAAAACAATATTGATTAGTCGGTTTTTCAATAGTAGCTTCGTAACTGAACACCTTTTAGATCGGTTCAGGTCAAAATTGCCGAAAAAATTAAGTGGTTGCGGAAAACTAGTAACATAAAGCAGTCTGCATGATTGAACCTTTAAGTTAGGTAAAGTTCTTGTGAGACCTGGTATTCTGGGTTCGATACTCTCATGAACAATTATTTGTGTAAATCACGCAAAGTTGTCTTGAGTCTGGGTGTTCTTTATGTTTGTGAATTGTGTGTTTGTTAAGTCCGTCACGACACAGGGATTTCTTCCCAAGTATGGAAGTTGTCAAAAAAAATGTGTAAACAGGAATTACCTTTAAGAGCCGTCACGAGCCATCGTTAAATTGAATGTGACACAAATATGAACTGTAATTCCTGTTTACACGTTTCAATTTCCTTTACCGCATTGTAGAATGCCGTCTGGCCAAGGCTGATATGAGTCGATCAGTTAACTTGTATGTAAAATGAAATCTGTTAAAGAATAAAATCATCATCATTCTCCTGAATTCTATCCCAAATTATTTGGAGTGGGCGCAACATGTCTTCCATACTCCTCTATTAGCCGCCATCTCGACAGTCACCCAATTTCTAACCATATCATTGTTACACAGTCCATTCATCGTTTCTTTGTTCTTCCCGTACTCTTAAAGCCATCGACATTCATGCTCAAAACTTTCCTCATGACATTTTCCTCATTACTCCGTATCATGATACCATGACAACCGGTTTCCATACAACTTTTCAGTTATCGGTGCCACATTCAGACTGTAAAAGAATAAAATGTTTCGAATAAATAAATAAATTACATTCGACATTTTCCAAAGCTACCGTAAAATTTGTTTATGACCTTTGATACAATAAAGGTAGTTTTTACCTTATATATGTAAAAGCTATAAACTTATTTAATATACTGTTCCAGCATTCTGGGAACCTTGCCAAGTAGAATAGATTTAGAATAGTAGTATTTTATACGGTAGTTTAATTTTAAATTAGCTACTTTTAGTTGTATATTATGTATTTTATACATAACTACATGTATAATATTTACCTTTAAATTAATATAAACTTTATATACTGTTAGCTTATGATAATATAATCTATGGTACTACCGAAATACGAAGTTAGTAGTAGGTAACTTCGTAATTGCACAAATTAATTTAATTCCTGGCGGAATTCTTTGAAAGCTTTTAGTGAGATGGTACGGTAAAAGTAAATCCGATACCCATAAGCATCACTAATACAAAAAACAACTGAACTTCAATTGAAGATTTTAATGAAATGTATGTTTGTTACTCACGCAAAAACTACGGGATGGATTTGGCTGACAGTTTGCACGCGGATAGTTTATAAGCTGGATATTAAACATATAGGCTAAAAAATATCACGCAAAACCGCGGGGCGCAGCTATTTATTAATCAGGGTTATTTTAAAACACCAACAACCTTATGGGGGATAAAATCAGCTGTTCCATATATTTATGTTCACTTACCTCGACAAATCCATGCATTTTGTCGAGGTAAGTGAACAGCTGATTTTTTTTCCGCTATTTCAGGGTTGATCCCATTGTAAAAGTTATTCATAATCATCAATACTTTTACCCTCTGTAAGGTGTTTTAAAAATAACCCTGTATGTGAAGTGATTACGTTAGTAAAGATTTGTTTGAATAATGAATAATGAATTTATTTCATCAAAACTTTTTTGTTTATTTTTTTATACTCTCAATACTAATATATAAAGCCTTAGTTTGTTTGCTTGAATGCGCTAATCGCAGGAACTACTGGTCCGATTTGAAAAAATCTTGCAGTGTTAGATTGCCTATTTATCAAAAAAGGGCTATTGGCTGTTTTATTTAGTTATGAAGTTCTTACGGGAATGTTAGTTACGCGGGTGAAACCGCGCGCGGGGAAGCTATTACATAATACAACCGCGAGTGGAGGTTCCTCTCATTCAGCGATACACTGAGAGTTGCAACCTTCTTTCCTAGTAATGGCCGAGGTCTTTATTAAAAATAAACATTTATTTAAGAAAACACTTATTATGCTAGCTGTGCCCGCCACTTTGTCCGCGTGGAATAGTGACTTTGACAATCTTCATCCCCCATTTCAACCCCATGCAACCCTTTTTTCGCTATAAGCCTATCTCCTTTCTCAGGTTCTACACTACCTGTGTACCAAATTTCATTTAATTCAGTAGTTTGGATGTGAAAGGGCGATAGACTGACAGACGGACAGGCCGACAAACACACATAATTTTTTTTTTCGCATTTGTCATATTAGGTAGGATAAGAATTATAATATAATTTTATTTTAATTTCGGACAATACTTTAATTTTTTACACTATTGCAATCATACTATAATATGTTATGTTCTTTGTCAATTACCAATTTCAAAACTAGTTAACCAATTTTTATATTAAAATTATTCGGAATATAACTTTCTACTTTATCAAATGTACTAGGCATTTCATAAAGAGATTTCCGTGTGCATTTGTGCTACACCAATGAAATTTCGTGGAAAGGACGGATACGTATACCTACGTATAAATAGCGAGTAAGATTATGACATCAAACTGAATGAAAATAGCGACATACTTGTTCATGCTGTATTACAATATATTGTGAACGCACCTTGCGTTCACAATATTTGCCATCCCTTTAACAGTGATTAATATCTGTGAAATAATAAATTTTATTTTTCCATAATAACATTTAACGGTGTTAAAATACATGTTTCTTTTGAATAAAGTTGTCCTTCGATCCAAGGTGTACTGCACCTCTCGGTTTACCACAGTGTGAGATGGGACTCATCTCACTGTAACCTTGTTTTATAAACTTAATTTTTAAAATGTTAGTTTAACATTCTTAAAGTTAAAATTATATTTAACTAAAACTTTTTTTTGTGATGTATTATTTCAAGGAAATTTCTTTACTGACTTTACACATGATATCTTCTACTGCTAAACAGTTGGCATATGTTTTGGGAGCACATTATATGTGTCATATAATAATTATGTTTGTATATCAGGACCTTGTTAATTGTTGTATTGATGTTCCAAAGCCTCTTAATCACAGAGTAAGGGGCCTTAATTTGGTTCCCTTTGAAATCATCTATTATTACTATTAAGGGTCTCTGTTTCCCGGAATGGGCGGCTTTTAGTTGGAGAAAGCTTTAAGGCATTTTTTTTTAATGGACTTTCCATTAAAAAAAATTATTAAAAACAACCATATTCGGACATTTAATATGTACAACATATAATGGGATTAAGTGAATACTGTGTTCTTTTTTTCTTCTGATCCAATATTATACTAGAGTCGCGAGTCCAGTTCTGAACATAGTTAAACAAATCGCCGTGAAGTGCCGGCATATAATGGTATCCGTATATGAGTTGCCTTTTATGACACCCAGGAGAAGAGATTGGGTCATGGTTATCATAAAACTCGATCGAAATTAAAATCCAGGAAAAACAGGCAACTGTATTTCCTGTGAAACAAAAAATCCTTACTCGCCAAATTAATTGACAAGCTAGCGAGTATTGGTCACTAAACCCCTGTTGATAACACATACCTACATACCTCTACTTACTCAGACGACGAAGTGGAAGCTATGTATAAAGATTTTGGTAAAGCTATACATAAATCCAAGCCCACTACACTGCTCTCCTTAATGCAAACGCAGTACTTGCATAATCGCGATTTCGAGATAAACGCGGTAAATACGTTTTTGGGCAAGTACGGTGTTTCCTATTAATAAAAAAAAGAGTTTAATTTTTTTATGTATCGATTAGGGTCTTGAAATATCATTTTCGCAAACAAGTGAAAATTCCAAAAATGTCGATTACTGCAAATACCATAAGCAGGGCAGTACACCGTTGTTATAGGAAATTACAACGCTAAACTGGGCAAACGAGGCGATGATGGAATAAGAGTGGAAAGACATACAGAGGTTGACTTGACTTGTTGAGAGTTGTTACTGGATTCTGTTAGTTAGACTCTTTCTTCCAGAAGCTGAATCACATGAAATGCTCGATAGGTCCCGATGGTTTCACCAAATACGAGATTGATTTCAACATCACAATCAAAAGACAAGTATTCAATGATTTCTCAGTGATATACAGAGCTAAAACCGGAAGCGATGACCAAATATTTGAATATTGTCAAAATAGAAAGAGATAAAGTCTACGCCTGCCGCCGCGTCACCCTAAAATGGCTATATCCAAATCCCCGAGAGCTTTCAGATTGCAGAGGGTAATCGCCTTGAATGTCTAGATAGCTGTAAATCTGTGGACGATCTCGGTAGCGGACTGGTAGGCCGAAGGTTTGAAATAGACGCAATGAAGGCACATAGCTCATACAACTGACGGATGATGGCGCAGAAAGGTTTTTGAGTGAGACCACGAACTGGCAAACGCAGTGTAGGACCACCCGCTGCACGATGGACTGACGACCTAATGAAGGTTGTCGAAAGCCAGTGGATGCAGGCCGCTGGCAATCGTTCCCGCTGAAAATCGATGAGGGAGGCCTATGTTCAGCAGAACGTCAACCTATAGGCTCAGTTGTTGATTAAAATGCATGATTGTTCTAATGTTATAAATGTAAAAATAAATATGTTTGGATATTATATCACGTAAAAAAACTGCGAAACGTTCCTAATTACATCAATATCGGATGTAAATTGAAACTGGGATATTAATCATTTAAATTAACTTAAAATTTGGTTTAAAAAACAAAATTTATCATTACAGCAGTAGCTGTCAGAAAGAGTAAAGCCGCCTCAGTTAATAATAAATAAAACTTTAGTAATATTCAATTTCAATTAAATTGTGCCATATATAGACGACCGCAGTGATCTAGATATACAAATATAATCATTCGTATTTCACAGAATACCTACAAAACTATGTAAAGTAAAAATTTGTTATCTGTTCTAAGAAATTTACTCAACATATGAAAGGTATATTAAAGGTGAGACTGTGTAGCAAATATTAAAAATTAAACCATTATAGAGGTCGTTAAATGCCCTTCAGCTAATACCACTAACATAAATATACATATATACAGTCTATGCGTGTAATGTGTAAAACACCGAATAGGTTTACATACAGAGGGATCGATGGAGAACATTTAAGTGCACAATTTATACATTATTTTGCTTGTGTCACAGTCAATTTTGTTATTTTTAGACGTATCAATTTTATTTTATTGTCCTTGCCAAATAATAGTTTAAATGTAGGTATCACAAATATACTTTGTTAAAAAGCGCTTGTTTGTAACCGGAAAGTACCGTATGCGTTACTGACCGTGTTTGTTTTCTGGTTTGGATTCTCGGAATGTTCTACAATATAAACGAAATAAATTACAATGTATTGTGTTTTTTACTGTTTTTTTTTTCATAAAATAGTTCCAATTCGTATATAAAGTCATTATCTGTTTATGTACGAGTTTTTATCGGTTTGTTTACTTGGAAAAATAAATACTAATACAAAGGGACATTTCATTATCATCATTATTAGCCCGTATAACGTCCACTGCTGAACATGGGCCTCCTCCCGAAGGAGGGTGTTTGCCATAGTCACCTCGCTTGGCAGGGTTGGTGACCGCAGTATTGTTGTACCACACAGGGAAACGCTGCTGCTCGTTCCTTGATATACGTTTATTATAGAAGATGTTATAACTATCGAGACCAACGGCTTAACGTGCTTTCCGATACACGGAGGGTAGTCCCTCAACCAACCAAACCCGGAAAGAAATCTTAGAATTTACTTAAAGACTTTCTATCCGGCGTGGGGATTGAACCCAAGACTTCCGAGATTTAAAATGAGCCAAATACCGCTACGCCAAGGAGGTTGTCAAAGATAAAAGGGACATTTATTTGGTTTATATTCTAGAACATTAGATAAGCTAGATATATTTCTGGTACACTTATTCTTATCATTGCTACAGTAATAACAATAAAAATATTTGATGAAGACATCTAAAATCAGAATATTGTAACCGTCATGGCGGCAAGCTAGTCTAGCGAACCATGTAAGCCGATTTATATGAAAACAATGTAACTTTTGCTGAAAATGAAACATTACTCTTCAAACAATAGCATTGTTAGATATCCTTACTACGCATTCAGGTTCTAGTACATAATCTAGGGAACGTGGTGTATTGAAACTTAGGCCTGACTTAGGCCTGACTTAGGCTTATGGTATCTAACTTAAGTAAAGCTTTAAGTAATTTCACACTAGTTCAAGAACAAGTCTCTCAATCAACGACCTGAAATCACCTGTTCAAAAATTCTGACTTAATAGTCAGAATTTTAAATTAATAAAATGTATAAATTTACATTAATCCGTAAATTAATATTTTGAAAAAGGACACCTGTCTTAATTATTTCACTCCAGTAATAAACAATCTGCCAAATTGGTCAGTTCTTAAGTTATGTGCGTAAATGTAGGTGACATTTAAGCAAGTTTGTTTAATTTTAATCTAAAATATAAGCTTGAAATAGGTTTGTACGGTATTTCGTCTGGCTTTACTAATCAAGAAGAATTTATTGGTTCGGCGGCACGAAACAGGCTAATTTACTTTTTTATATAATTATATTGTTTCATGGGCATATTGCGAAACGCCCATGGATATATTTTTGAATGTTATCGCAATTTTTGTTTTCGGTATTATCGCTCTAATCTAAGGTCGCGATTAAAAGTATTATTTAAACAGATATTTTGAATAGAGTAAAGAGGTAGGAGACTGGTAATATTGTAATTATTCATTAACAAAGGCTTAAGACACCAACGCAGAGTCTACAACTTCACAAAAAATACATTAACACAAGACGTGGCAGTAATTTCAAAATCTCTTAATCTTTCCAGCTTCAGGCAGTCTCTTCCAAATTATTTATTCCATTTTCCTTATTTCCGAAAATGATACCCATCGTCATTTTGTCACGTAAAATATAGCCTGTAAACTCAACATTTTAATCACTCCTAATCTTACATGCATTTGTTTGTTTGCAGGTATTCCGATAAAAGCCACATACTATGCACCGAGAGGAGATGCAGCATCGCTATACTAGCCAGCTTCATATTACCGCCCATACTGTGTGCACCCACGTTTATGGCAAGTATATAAATTCTAGTCGGCGTCTCTAGTGAAATCCTAGCTTTTATGTCTTAATTATGATCTCGGTAGACAATTTTAGCCTAGAACTACTGCACAATATGTACTAACATTCAGCTATAATTATTTTATTGTTAAGGATATTCGCCTTCATTCTGCGATCACCAATCCGCCGGGGTGATTATGACAATATCCCTTAACGACCCTGGCTTGACAAGATCTGTTAAAGAGGATGTCCATGTTAAACAGTGCTATTCTTAGGAAAATATCTTCTTTGTCGGGTCCAATTGTATGTACAGTAAACCAAGGCGATAGTCTTACACCGTCAGTATCAAATAATATAAATAAATCTATTTTTATCACTATGACAACCGGTAATTCTTTATGAACGAAGAGTTCCCTGCTAGATGTACATAACAGTAAACTCTTCTCATAAACGTGGAAAAATGTACCACAATGTGTAAGGCTATTTCTTTTGTTGACTGTACCTATGTAAGCAATGTTTTTTTTTACTACTTCACCGGACATAAAGGCGAGCAGAGCTCTAGCCTTAATAAATGGTATTCCTATTTATGCCACTGAAGAAAGTTTTATGGAGCATTAATTTTAAATAATAATAATATGGCAACAATAATTAGTTGTCACAAATATCAAATCATCGGTAGATGAATTGCGTGTGTGAAGATAGCCGATCGCAAGAACCTTATACATTCCCTAGTTTCTTTCAAATCCTGTAATGATGAATACATCTCGGTTAAGCGAAACTTCATTTATCATCCTAAGAAAAGGTTTGCTTTTACAGAGTGTGAATATCATACTTATGTAAAAAAAATGTTTTTGGATCTCTACATTGTGTTTGCACCTACAGTCAATTTGAATTGTTGTTATCTTTTGTTAATTTCTATTCTAAATGTCTGGTACATTTTTATAAAGTTACTAGAACAAATTTATGTATAGTCGACCAAAAAGATAAATATTTTATTTCTGTATATTATTCTGTATATTCTGTATACACAAAGTATATTTATCTCTTTGGTCGATTTATTTACACTAGTTGTAGTGTAAATAAATAGGTATGTGTATGTCAGTACGACTGCCGTAAATAATTTATGGATGAAGAGCCATAAATTATTTACTTCTAGCTATGTACAACTACGGATAACAGTGTACTCTTCTCATAAGCATAGTCCATGATTTTTTAATTTTTCTAATCTGTTTAATTAATTAGATACGCAAGAAAAGATTCCGAGGCTTTTAAAATTCCGAGTCTCCAATTACTTTTAACATTATGTCAAGTAAATAAATAATTGAGCTGTGATGGTTGGACGTTGTAGGGATTAAATACATGGTATATGTAATAATCTTTCCATATTAGGTACGGCTATCCATTAGCGTTAGATACGCTATGATTGCTATAATTTATCTCTTTCATTCGTATTCTCATCGGTCATTGTTGATTACCTTTGCATCATATACATGGCGTTCCTCGTATTAGGCGTTAATTAAGTAATGTACCTACAGCATTTATTGCGCATGTTTGTTTAAGCGGTTCTTTATAAAAAAAAACCCGACGGCTTAAAGAAAATTTATAAAGGTAGATAATTATTACATTCATTTGTCTAATCTTTTTAAATAATACTAATAATTATTATTATTGAAAATAATAAATATTAAAATTTAAATACCTACTAATTCATCGTAATCATCATCAGCTCGTATAACGTCCACTGCTAAACGTGGGCCTCCTCCCGAGGGAGGGTATTACGGTTTAAGAACTTTATTTTCCTGATAAAGAATTAACAATAATTCACTTACTGAAAAAACATTTTTAACAAATAAAAACATTATTTAAGCGTAGGCACAGAAAGTATTTGCCATAGTGACCACGCTTGGCAGGCGGGTTGGTGGCCGCAATATAATGTTGTACCACACAAGAAAATACTGCTGCCCGTTCCTTGATATACGATTATTATAGATGATGTTATAACAATCGGGACCAACGGCTTAACGTGCTTTCCGAGGCACGGAGGGTAGACCCGCAAACCACCAGACCCGTAAAGAAATCTTAGAATTTATTCAAAGATTTCTTGTTCGGCGTAGGGATCGAACGCCACGACCTCCGAGATTTAAAGCGAGCCAAATGCCGCTGCGCTACCGAATTTTCACTACCTACTAATTATAACACCATAAATGAAAACAAAATCATATTTTATATTTAATTATATACCCAATATGATCAGAAATCTGAAATGAGAATCGTCAGAAAATGTTGAGTAAATAGGTCAAGCTTCATAATTGGTTTACTTTACTGCTCTTGTATTTAATACTGGATGTCGCGCGCAATATCACCCGCGTCATTTTGATCTCGTTTGTTGTACTGAATGTTATTCTTTTTATTTAATAAAATCTTATTCTTTTTATTAAATTAAATAAAAGTATTATTGTGTTATGATCGTAATTTTAGTTATCCTAGTGGAATGTCACTCAAGTAGTTGCTAGCCCACTATTTTTTTTGTCCGGGGGGAAATGTTTTTTCGCATTCCCACCGCGCAGCAGCGTATTCGCGCGTTGGCGATGGGATATGTGGAACTCGCCCTCTCCATAGCGTGGTATGCTAAACTCAAACCACGAGGAGAGGACCCTACACCACAAAAACCCCCCGGACACTCCTTCGATCCGCCGTTGGCGGGGGCCGCATGAGCAATCCGGCCCGGTTGCTAGCCCACTGACATTCAAATAGTTAAGAACAAATACACTGACATTCAAATTTTCTCTCTTTATAATATAAGTATTGATCGACTTGCATACATAATATATCTTTATTCCTTAACTTGAGGACATTCACACTATCAATTATAAGTAGGTATTCAAACATATTCCATACAATAAAAAATTATCATTGAATGCATAAATAAACACATTGTTTGTTCTCAGGTCTTCGACATACACACGACAAACGTGACTGACAAATTTGGCAATCTCGCTATAGCATACCACGTTGATTCCGACTACCAAGGGACATTATACCAAGCTAATTTCTGGGTCCACGGAGTCGTGATCAAGTTATTACCATGTTCTATACTAACAGTTATAAGCATATGGCTGATAAGAGCATTGTACAATGCGAATCAACACCAGAAGAAATTGAGGAATTATAATGCATGTCCGGCGGCAGAAAAGATGATGAAAAGGCAGAATAAAGCCGATAAAAGAACGGACAGAACCACAAAGATGTTACTAGCCGTGTTGTTACTTTTCTTGGTTACCGAACTTCCTCAAGGCATATTGGGGTTGATGAGTGGTTTACTTGGTTGGTGCTTCTTTAAGCGCTGCTATGATTTGTTTGGAGAGCTGATGGATTTCCTGGCGTTGTTGAATGGAGCGATTAACTTCGTGCTGTATTGCTCAATGTCTCGGCAGTTCCGACAAACGTTTAGGCAGTTGCTGCTGCAACCTCACTTGGCGAGATTCCTCCCACCGACGGCTTCGCATTCAGATTCTCACAATCAGAATACGTAAGTAACCCTTATCTAAAATTATTTATAGAGCTTCTTTTACTATTCAGTGTTTTGGCAAATCTTATAATCTTGATCTTAACCTTCGCATGTATTCTTAATGTTGTGTTTTAAAATCACTTTCATGAGCCACGAAATTGTATCTGCAGGTGCACAGAAAAGATTAAAAGGTAACTACCACCGCCGAGCTTCAATTTTAATATGGATATGTGAGTAACAAAACTAAAACTTATTGCACACAATATGTAGATAATGTACAAATAGTGAGCGGTGGCACAAAAATCTTTGGATGCAATGACGTATTCATTGTTCATGTGTATACAAAGTTCTTATTTAGTGTTATTATTACCATCAGCCCGTAAAATGTCTACTGTTGAACCAGGGCCTCCTCCCGAGGGAGAGTTTTTGCCATATTTAGCACGATCGGCAGGGAAACGCTGCTGCCCATTCCCTAGTATTCAATTGCTATGGATGATGTTATAACAATCGGCTAATAGCTTAACGTCGTTTTCGAGGTACGGACGCGACGGTAGTCTCTCAACCAACTAGACCGGGTAAGAAATTTCATATTTCACACAAATTTCATGTCCGAACCCGAGATTTAAAGCGAGACTTATACAAAACCTACGCCACGTAGGTTGTTCTTTTTTCTTTTCTTTCTTTTTTTTCTTCATATAACTTCATATTATTTGCCGTGCTCCAAAATAATTTATTATAATAATCTAATATATCAGATAGTAGATAAAACGTATTTTGAATTTCGAAGTAAGTACTACCACTTCCGAATCGGACACTAATTTGATTTTTATTTTAAAAATACGTTTGGACAGTTAAAATGATTTGTTCTGAAATAAAAATACAGATTAAAATGAATATTGGATCTGTATAGAATATCTTTTCTAGACGCTAGTTTATTAAATGGTTCCATGTGACACCGGCCACTCCTCGTAGGACTCCTTTTGTGATTGAGAAATTAACTTCTTATGGTACGAATGGCACAGTGCGATGTAAAATGGCCATATCAAATTAAATGTTATTCAAAGAGAACAAGTTTCACTGCAAGAATTATATACAAAAATAGAAAACAGTATGCAACTTAAAACAATTTAATAAAGTTGTATTTTCTATGACAGAAACTTATATTCTATCGATGGATCATATCTTTTCAGTGTCTGTTATATCTACGTTTTTTTTTATAATTATCGCAAAGTTTTAGTTTCAACGACACAGACTAGAAGTAGATAATTGTTTACATTATTAGTAAACAAAAACATTGTGGTCATTGTTTTCTCAGAGTAAAATATAATATAATAAACTACCACCAGTATTTTGTTTTCGATTGTAATCAAATTTTGTACGTACTGCTTTTGTTCACTCAACAATGCTTGAACACATTTAAATTCTTGATTGCAAGCTTGCATGATTTGCAATGTAAATTAACTGCACTGCTTACGTTAAAGGTGAAGTTCAAAATATATATGGACTAGCTTTTCGTGCCATATTGCCGAAAATATTGTATTATCTTTTTTTAATTCATCTTTTATTCAAAATAAAGTGTTTTTGCAATGTTTGTAGAACTATTTGACTTGTATTATTATATTATTGTAATGATGACATCCATAGAAATTATATTTAAATTTTTTGTTCATATTACTTAATAATATTTAATATCAAGGGGCCGTAGCCCAATGGCTAGGGCGTCGGACTAGTGATCTTGTGGTCGCCGCCGGTTCGATCCCCACCCATTACACTACCGAAGTGAACCCATTTGTAACACTTAAGCATTTTAGCTTAGCACGGGGGGTTAACAACAATATTAGAAGACTTCAAAACTCTGCTGGTAATCTTTATTGAAAAAAGAAATTGGCATTTGGCAAAATTTTCTGCCTTAATAATACGTATAACAGTCACTGCTAAGATTAATACACAAACAAAAATGGCTTAAAAATGTATAGTAGGAGACCGGCTTCGTCTTCACCCCCTTTTTGTTTTTTTTTCGAGCTGGAAATCTTTTATAGTCTTCCCCGTCCACCGTCTTGGGGAAAGACGGTGGGGGCATGTGGGACTCCTTCACTTGCTCCCGGCTCTATGTAGCTAACAGCCCGTTTACGTCCACTGCTGAACATGGGCCTCCTCTAAATAGACCTTGGCAAGCCAGGATCGTAAAGGGATATTGCCATAATCACCACGCTTGGCAGACGGATTGGTGATCACAGTAAGATGTAAACCTTGAGCTAATAGATGCTGCTGCCCATCCATCAGCCATATGTCCCTTAGTCGCCTTTTACGACACCCATGGGAAGACTTGAGGTGGTCTATTCTAAGCCGGAAACCACACGGCACATAATTATTATATTATTTACTTAATTCTTATGACACTTGACCTAACCTAACCATACGAGACTATTCTACTGTTGTAATGAAACAAAACAAAAAAACTTCAACATCCTGTAAGTCCTGTTGTAAGTTGCGAACTCCTTTGGTTTAGATTAGTTTTTAACCACCCGAAGGAAACCACGTTAGTTTATCAACTAACTAGAAAGTTGAATAATTTATACTTTCCACAATCATTTTCATAATAATATAGTCGACAGTACGGTCTAGACGTCAGAAACATTGTGTATAACTGCAATTTCTATGACGTCTAGACCGGCATACACTATTTTACTCACCTAGTACTCCATTTGTTTCCGTCGAAAGTAATTTTCTCATAGTATGTAGAGGCACTTTATTTTATCAAATACATTTTTCCGTTCAATATATTTGTATGTAACTCGTATTCGTACCAACCTTTAAGTGCAATTCGGTGTAAATTAAAGAATGTTATACAATTTAAACCGTGTCCCATAATTTCTCAGTGAAAAATAATCTAACATTTTACGAAATTTCAACGTTTTACTCATTTGTTCATTTTAGAAATAATCAGTATTTTTTTTTTGTTTTGTATATTGCTACATCAAATTACATTAATAGAGTGCCACTTTTTATAGCGTAATCAAAATCAGCTAAATTTAAAATTCAGCAAATATTACTGGAAATAGGTTTACGAGCTATATATAGGGTGACTGGTAATTAGTGACCGATACCTAAACACATGATTGTGCTCATGATAACAAACAACTTTTACTATGGCACCAACCCTGAAATCGCGAAAAAAAATCAGCTGTTCCATACATTCATGTTCACATAATTCGTCAACATAGTAGGTAGCAGCTGATTTTTTTTTCGCGATTTCAGGTTTGGTGCCATAGAAAAAGTTGTTTGTTATCATGAGCACAATGATGTGTTTAGGTATCGGTCACTTATTACCAGTCACCCTATATAAGCAAAGGAATACTTGCAGTTTTGCAGTCTACTAATATTCTTGTTAACCCCTCGTGCTAAGCTAAAATGCTTGTGTTACGAGTGGGTTTACGTCGGTAGTGCAATGGATGGGGATCGAACCGGCGACCACAAGATCGAAATTTCAACGTCCCCTAGCCATTGGGCCTACGGCCGCTTTGTATGTATCATGTTTAGCTAAAAAAGTTAAACGCTGCGTGCTAAGTTAAAAATTTGGATGCATTATAATGGACATTTACTTAAGACTTAATAGAAATACAAAAACTGCTACATATTATCATTTGAGGAGCTATTTTGTTTTTAAGGTAAACGGTAAAAAATGCACGCGCAACGATGTTTTGCGGTATGACGAATTTATTTTCACGGCGAAATCAAATCTAGTTATTATCTAGAACGCCGGTAATAATACAAATTGATTGAAAATGCTATGTGATATATTTTAATCTGCATATGGAAATGCCGTATTATAAAAACCGGCCAAGTGCGAGTCGGACTCTCGCACGAAGGGTTCCGTTCTAGTTGAAAGTGCCTACCTATTTTTAATATCAAGAATACAACAAGTAACATGGTATAAAAGTTCTTGTAGTTCGTTGTAACTTTGATCAATGTTAATAATAGTTGAATGAATGAAAAGTAAATTGCGGTTTACGGTTTATGACGTATTAAAAAAAAACTAATTGCTTGATCTCGTTCAAACCAATTTTCGGTGGAAGTTTGCATGGTTATGTACATCATTTATTTTTTTTAGTTTTATCATTCTCTTATTTTAGTAGTTACAGGGGGGGGGGGGTACACACATTTTACCACTTTGGAAGTGTCTCTCGCGCAAAAAATTCAGTTTAGAAAAAAAATGACATTAGAAACCTTAATATCATTTTTGAAGACCTATCCATAGTATGGAACACGTATGGGTTCGATGAAAATTTTTTTTTGAGTTTCACTTCTAAGTATTACAACAACAATTCAACTCCAATTTGTTTTGTTTTTTTTTTTCTATTTTTGTGTGAAAATCTTAATGCGGTTCATAACATACATCTACTTGCCAAGTTTCAACATTATGGTTCTTATAGTTTCGGAAAAAAGTGGCTGTGACATACGGACGGACATACAGATAGACAGACAGACAGACAGGCAGACAGACAGACAGACATGACGAATCTATAAGGGTTCCGTTTTTTGCCATTTGGCTACGGAACCCTAAAAAAGTGGATAGTAATTGTAAGTGTGCCGAAAACAATACAATTTTAACTTTAGTGCTTATAAATTATGGTTTTTATAAATCGTATCTATCAACAATCGCCTGGGCTAAGCAAGAAGACAAATGGATATGCCTTTAAAAGAAGTACTATTACACTTCTTTTAAAGGTATATCCATTTTCATATTTACGTAGTTATTTAAAATTTCTACTTGTCTCTATTTTTTATCGTATTAAATTGACTTAGACATCACTTACACGAGTTACCAACAAACTACAATAGAAGTAGTGGGTGTTTCTTCCTTGTATGTTCTTTGTAGTAAAACTACACTGTTTAGAACTTCAGCGCGTGTTTAGCTCGTTATAATAAGTTAGTAATACATACTTATTATAGTACTTCTAACTTCTTCGTTTTGCCGGTAGAATGTTTGAGGAGATCCTGTCTGTGTCATTGCTGGGATAATTTGCGGTGAAGGTCAGGTATTTGAAACTTTCGCCTAGTAGCATGACACATGGAAGGGGTCAACCTGCTAAAATCCCCGTAGTGATTTACATAACGATGAAAGAAATGCATTGCATGAAATCCGGTACTTACAGCCGCAACTGCGAATCGACCGATGCGGGCTCTTTAAATATTTGTTTTTAAAATAATTAACCATTTTCTTTAAAATTTTCTCCGTTTATAGCTACTACAAAGTTCCAAATTAAGCCTTGTAAGAGAAACTTATATTAACTTTAGCATTAAGGTTATAAGGAGACATGCATTTCTTGTAATAATTTCTGACGTTCTTAATCCGGTGCGGCAACATCGTCAGTTCACATTTAAGACTTTCCTGGTAAATTTTCACAAGTTTTATTTTTTTATTTTTTATTTGATGTTGATGTTGATGACCTTGTTGTTATTGAAGATTACATAACAGCATTTTTTTTAAATACAGCCATATTTGTAGGTACAGTTAGCACAAGGTGTAAAATTTTTAGTCTTTTAAAAAATGCCATTTATTTTTTTAAACACCCAGAGGGAATTTTTTATATTTTTCTGGTGACCCTTGTGACCATCCCTATCACCCCCCTTCCCAGCTACGTAATCTTTTGGGACACCCTGTATATATAAATCTACTGTAGGTGTGTATGTCACTGAACTCTTCCCGAACGGCTGGACCGATTAGATTTTTTTTTTCCTTTTATTCCCTTGTTCCTTCTTTTGTTTGCTTTTGGGCTACCCAAAAACTTTGAAAACTTTCTTGAAAAATTTGTTTTGTTTAGCTCTATAAGAAAAGGATCCGTCGTCGTTAGAATCTATTACATTAAGTTTATAAGCGGGTTTATAGTATGTAAAAGTGCTTGAACAAACATAAAATTTATTTACATTCTATAATAAAAATATATAATATATATAATACAAATTCCATAGATACTCCTCTTTCTGCGCAATTTTCGTAAAAAGAATGTCGGTTATTAGTATAAATTAGCAAAATATAAATCTCTTATTAAAACTAGTTTGAAATTATCCATAACTACTATGACATCTAGAAGCATGTGAATTAATTACCTAGAGTAAATTATCAGCACTAGTAATTACGACAGAGTCTATTTTGCCACACAGATGAGTTATCGGGTTTGAATACGTTATTCAGAATTTGTGTTTGAAATCAATCACAATTGTGATCAGATAAATAAGCTTTAATCAGTTTAGGTGAACAATCGATCATCAATGATTGGTGAAATCGAATTTGCAATCATTTCAAATTCGATGTAAATCTTTACCTTCGTTCCAGAAGTAGGTACCATAGTAAAGCATTTTATAGTAATGATAACTTTGATTAGTATGAGGTTTTCCGAACAGACTAAGAGCAAAACTCTCAATTTAAAGGAGAATTCGTACACTAATCTTAAACGTATGGCAATTAATTAGAGGTAGTTTTGTCGAACTAAGTAAGTTTACATTTTTTTTTACTTAGAATTTAGTGATAAATACAAATAAAGAAGACTATAAATATTTTTTTTTACTAAGAATTTAGTGATAAATACAAATATAGAAGACTATAAATATTTACCAATCTAGTTGTTACGCAATGATATATGATTGTAATAAAAGGCGCTGATCGTGGTTGTACGATTTTGAATAGACAATATGTTCCAAATTTTTTAACATATTGTATAGGTTCAATTCGTTACACTAGTGTCCTTTTTACTGAAATAATGTCTTATTTAACTTCTGCGTCAACAAAATGCTGCATAATACAAAAATATGGCTTGAATAGTTTTATCTGGAGGCTTTTGTAGCGCATCGGGTATATTTGCTGGAACGAGAGTAGATTGTTTTTAACTTTTTATACTACAAAGCGCAAATGGTGTGCATCTATGATGAATAGAGGATAGTTCCAACAGTATTATAGAATAATAGGATGCAGAATAGACCGTGTTTCACACGGAATGTAGAAATGAAGGTGGAATAATTTTTATAGAGGCAAATCGAATCTTATTATCACACTAACATAGGTTAAGTTTTACAAATATGAGTCACTAGCTTCCCGCGCGCGGTTTCAACCGCCTAGCTCCGGTCCCCGTAAGAAATTCATAATAAGGTCTATAGCCTTTCTTAACAAATGGGCTATCTAACACGAAAATAATTTTTCAAATCGGTCCAGTAGTACCAAAGATTATCGTGTTCAAGCAAACAAACAAACTCTTCATCTTTATATATTAGTATAAGATTTTTTCTAGGTGATGGTACTGAAATAAACGTGAAGTATTATTATTAAATCAAATTGACCATTTTTACGGTTATTGCATGGTTTTAGTTTCAGATATCGGCTATTGTGTTTAAGTTCAGATTAAGAAGAATAAACCCTGTATTAATTATAAAAAAAAAAATATTTTTACGTAACATAAGTAATTAACATATACTTCTTATTTGTTGTTGCAGTGCCAAGACATCGGTCCCGTGAGGTCGGTTGAAGCAGAGGGCCGAAGGGCACCCTCCAGTGGTTCGCGAACAATTTCTATAGTCAAAGTGTTATTAAACTGTGAAACTATGGACGTCTCAGTGTTGTGTTACGTGTTGAGATTATATAAAGCTGGTTATTATGATAGTTACACTCGCTTGGCCACTGAAATTAGTATATGAAGTTAATTCCTCCATTTCATTAGTCAAAGCCTATTGTAAATTGACTCTTCGGTTGCCATGCTATCAAGGCTTTAAAGTAAGCAGGATTTAAAGCATTTATGCTGTTTTTACGTAAGCAAATTGGTATTGAATTCTCGTTGAGAGAAAACTTTTGAATGAGATTAATTTGTGTTTCAAAGAGTCACGTAATTGATGAATAGATTTGAAAAGTTTTTGATTAAAGTTTATATAACTATGTTAGTAATGTACTAAGTGATGATATGTTACGTAAATATATTTATGTGCTAAGATAAGGTCACTAGGTAGGATTAGCGTAGTATCTGTATGATAGATATAAATAATTCACAAATTTATTAAAAATATTCTTGAAGTGGGATTTGTTTTCTGGAATAAAAACACGATTTTTTTATAAAAACCTACATAAAGTCACGTTTTAAGTTAACTTTCTGCCGTAAGATTTTAAAATGAGCTTTTTCTTAGTATTCAAAGTAGCTTAATGGGATAACGACTGAGATGGAAATATTAAAACAAATCTAATTGTATGTCAATTTAGGTGTATTGTAATTGCTTTGATATTAATACGGCTATTAGTATGGTCGGCTACACTCTAATAATAATACTGATCATCAATATTCATCATATGTACGGAAAACTGACGAAATCTTTCACACAAAACTACCGTTAGAAAAGGTTAGCATCACGCGATATCGTGATTCTGTTAACACGCGATAATATAGTAATTTTCTGTATCATAAGGAAAATGGTAAGCATCAATATCATGTAGGTATTAGTAGTAGTTTATGTACCAAAAACTTAAGCATTTTAGACTATTATCTTTTTGTATTGTGACGATAAGTTGCTTGCGACTTGCCTGATGTGTATCATGGGCTATAGATTAAAACATTTAAAGTGTCGGCATTAAAAAATCTTCATTTGGTGTGGAATTTTTAAATTATTATTATATTATTAATTAATGAACAATATTATTGTTTATATACAAGAATCAGAAGGAGGGAAAGAGTTAAAGGCACATTTTCTGTTATCTCCGCGTCGCAAAGGACATCATTACCTACTCATTTTTTTTTATTGAAGAAATGTTGTCAACATTCTTATAAAGTATTTCTGATTATAGTAAAGTCAAACATTTTACAATTTTAGTTAATGCAGAAGCCTTTGAGTTGCGAGATTCCTTGAATCGTGGTTCAAGGAATCTCTCACCTCAAAGGTTGTAGGCGGTGGCCTACATCTAACAGGAATGCAATATAAATTAACATTAAACGGTATTTGGATCAGGTTTTCTAGAAAAGCTAGATATATTATTATGATCTATGAAAATGTATTTGATATAAGTATATTACTACAACATTTAAAAGTAGTTATTACAGTTGGACAAAACCTAGTCATTACAACCAAATGTTTGCTTTGAAATAAGTATAAAAATGCACCATACGTAATATACAACTATTTATGTTTTCATAGAGTATTAAAGTATGATTCTTTATAGAGTTAAAAAAATGAACTTCACGAGTCACACACCAGGACAGCAGTTTTTAACTGGAAGTCAAAACTTTTAAAATCTAATCATATATTTATTCCAAAGCGCAGTTGATATCTCATTAAGTATCTGAAACGGACGGACGACTTGCTTTAAAAAATGTTGCATTTATTTAATTAAAAAATACAACTTGATAACTGAATCTGATCCCTGATCAGATTCAGTGATCAAGTTGTATTGATCCCTGATCCCTGGGACACTGCCCAGGGAGTTTATAAAGATAACTTGAATGTTCGGGAAAATTTAGTAAACAAAATAGTATTTCGATAGTTCAACAACAAATTAGATAGCTTCCTGCGCTGTTTCACATGCCTTTTAATACACGGCTATATGAAGTTTCCCGTGGAAACTACATATAGCCTATGTATACTTTTGGATAACACCGCCTTTTTATGGTGAAATTTATATTTTTTAATCGGTTTTATCGGTTTATAATATTATTATTGTTATATATATTATGAAGCCCAATTCGAAGAACGACGAAAATATACATGTAGGTATATATATACCTAATAAATATATAATAAGAGGACGTAATAAATATAACTCCTTTTTAAAATAAGATGGCGTCATGTAGATATGTGAAGGCATATTTTTGAGGCACCATATTCACACAAACATTACGTTTATTTCGGTAACATTTATGATTCCGTGAACCTAATAACTTTAAGTAACCTGCATGGCCATTTGCTTTATGTCTTTTGGTAACTGTCTCTTTGGTAATTTCCATTTATCATAATAAAGCTTCTTGGAAATAAAAGTACCTATGCTAGAATACAAATTCATTTAACGAATTGCAAACGAAAATGCTGCTTTTAACCTTAAAAGCATCCATAAAACTTGTATACCTATGATATATCTACCTATGCTTTGAATATTTATGCCCGACTTTAGTAGAAAACATGTTTTATAGAACAATCGAAACTATTATTGCTGTGCTGAGTGCTTACTCTAAGCACAGCGCTACTTATAATGTTAAATGTACTGGAATACTGGACTATGAAGTGAAATCGGACATATGCCTGACTAATATTCAATAGTAGATTCGATAGTAGAATTAAGTGGTAACTACTTCTGATTACTTGTTTCGTCACTTATTTTAGAAGAGCATTACAAACAAATTAATACATATTTAGTCAGTAGGTAATGACGATAATATAATCAATATCACATTGTAAAGATGTATGGGAAGTGTGTATCTTATTCGCCAAATTGTGTTGCCGCTTTTAGGTCATCGGACACTATACGCCACGGCTCCAGCACGGCGACGCCTGATATTGACGCTATTGCTAACCACCCGAGACGGTTAAGGCATCTCGCAGGCGCTGCCCCATACCCCGAGGAATGCGATTTTTTTTTTCGCAGCGGGTTCGCAGTCAGCATCCCTCGAAGCTCGCTTATTGCGCGTCGCCTGCGATTCGAGTTAGTTTTGTATTGTTCTATTTAAAATATTTATAACAGTTTTACAATATAATTTGTTCATAGTGTTCTACAAAACCGGTTTAACGGTTTGACTGTGGATGAGTCGCAGTGTTATAACTGTCATTTGTACATAATGATAAATCTTTGTTTACTTGTATGTCAAAATGAAAACTGACGACCGCTGTCGACTTTTTCATACGTTTTGGAGCCGTAACGTTATCGTGACAGTATAATGTGTATGCTTACCTTTAAACAGTTATCTTTATATAATTATGACATAATAACAACGATAACTTACATGTATAACTAATACGAATAAATATTTTTTGTACATTTAAAAAATAGTGAATTTATATATTAAGAAAGTTATTACCTGAAATATATTAAAGGCAGTAAATGGTTTTACTTGTGATCTTTTGTCTATCGTCGCTATAAATTTGCGTCATACTACCTAGCTCTTTCTAACAAGTCCATACTTAGGTCATCTGTAAGAGATATCAGCTGGACTACTTTTCGTTGGCATTTTTTACATGTGTTATCCTGGTATGAAATTAAACGTATTTTCCTTTACTTTACTTTTATTATCAATTTGGTATGCCAGTGTGTATACTTTTAGGAATTAGTATTGATCGCTTTCGCCATGTGGGTAACACCTTAAAGAGTTACCCAAGTATAAAAATAACCAAAAATTATACATTACAACGACAAATTAGTGTATGGTAACAATAAATAATGTTTGTATATTTAGCTGTGTAAAGATAATGTAAATGTCTGTTTGTAAATAAATGAGATGAATATTAATTAATTATGTGTTGCTTTATTTTCTAAACCTAGCCGTTTACTTCTGATTCCCATTTCATGAAATACGGTATTTTATTTTATTTTATATACCGTTCAGGTATACATAAATTGTTTGTTGGTTGTACACGGTAATGCCCTATGTTCACAATTTTTTTCTCATACTCGGGGTTTGCTGGAAGAAAATTCATAAATGAATTAAGCTCGCCTTTTTGCTATTTGTATTTCTGCATAATGTATGTATCTTTTGTGTTTCTATGTGTGCAATAAAGAATAATAATAATAATATTATTAATATTCAATAATACTAAGGGATTTCCATTTTTTCTGATCTTGAAAAAAATGTTTGCGTGTTCCACAGCTGTGGTAAACTGTAACACCAGGCTTTATTGCGCCAGCAGCATCCGTATCGTAACTCCCGTTTCCGTGAGAATTTTATTATTAATTATACCGATCATAAAAAAAAAAAATACGATTACAGAACGAAAATATTTGCTTTGTAAGAAGTTATAGCATTTTTGTTTTCCATCAAGATATAGTGGAATTTGAGAGACCTTACCATGGCCAGTATACTGAAAGCATGATGGGAGACTATATTTGGCGGTTAATAAGAGAAGCTTCTACTGAACACGAAAAGAAAAGTAAAACTGTTCATATTTAAACGTTTGGACTAATGAATCCTAAATGGATGTTTGGTATCTTTTAATAAATCATCTCCATGTTAATTTTTTTTGTTTTTTCATTTATTTGAATTTTCCGTTTTTCACACATAAAAACAAATTCAGAACTATTTTTTGTTATTTTTCTTATTTCTAGGTATAAAAGGAATAAAAATTAGGTACGGGTTATACATACCTATTTTTGCAAAAATGTTGTAGACCGGTGTTATAGCCTATAGCCTGCCTCGATATTTTTTTCAGTTCGGACCTATACTGCCAGAGATGCTTGAACCCGGTAGTTTAGGCAAACAAACAAATTCTTCAGCTTTATATGTTACTGTAAACTTTAATAACAAAGTCCACTGTTTAATTGCCATCTGGTCATTACTAGCCTAAATGTTTCATTATAAATTAATTAATGACATATATCTATGTAATTAATGAATTTTAAGTCTATATTATAAGAGTCTTTGAACGTTATTCTTAGAAATACAGAAATTTACCTTTTAATTAAACATTTATAAATTGATCTTAATCTTATTTTGATGTTGGTCAAAGAAATATATTAAATTAATCTTTTCATACTTTTCTTCAAAGTAATGTCAAGAAAAGGGTTATTATTTACACTTTACTTGCGTATGATTGAAGGTTTTGAATCCGTGTCAGAACTCTTGATAACATTGATGTGGTGTTTCTGGTCTGAAGTTTGTAGATTGATGGTAATGATATAAAATAAAGAACGGCATTTAAAGTTATTAAGCTCAAAATCTCTCAGCTAGATATGAATGAGCTATGCTTGGCGTTTCCCTGCGTGATCGAATCAGATATGAAGAGATCCGCAGGAGAACGAAGGTCGCTGACATTTATTAAATTATCACGTAGAGATAAAAAAACAAATGAAACTCTGAAATAAAAGACAGTAAAATATTTTTCTTTTAATAACATAAATGCTGTTATGGCCGCACTGGCCAGGAGTGGTAAGGAGAATATAATAAATATAATCTTATTTTAAAGGGCAATAATGAAATATCAAATTGCTACATTTGATTTTCTACCTTATTAGCTAATGTCTATTGCGTGGTATTATAGTATCACCAACGAAATGTATTTAATTGTCAGCTGTAAATAACAATTGGTATTTTAAAAACAAAGGTACATTTACTCTACTAAGTGATGTCCGCGTCATCTAATAGACACATTATCAATGGGTAGGATCATATTGTCATCGAAACTGGGTTGGGTTAATTAGTTTAATTGAACACAAATGATTTATAGCCGACGTATAGGTATGCATATCAAGGTACGTATGTATCATCAGTCAATGTTATAAAGTTTGGATAACTTGGTGTTTGTTATCTATTCAATTCATCAGGGATTAACTTCCCGTGCGCGGTTTCACCTCACCCGTTATTCTATATAAAACTTCCTATGGAATCAATCTACCTATTAAAAATATCCGCATCAAGATCCGTTGCGCAGATCTTAGCATACATATGGACAGACAGCGGTAAGTGACTTTGTTTTATATTATGAAGTGAAAAGTAGATTCGAGGTGGCGAGCCAATGGCAAGTGTACCATGAATGGTTGGTCCCGATTATGTTATAATAATCGGGACCAACGGCTTAAAGTGCTTTCCGAGGCTCGGAGGGTAGTCCCTCAACCAACCAGACCCGGAAAGAAATCTTAGATTTTACGCATAGAATTCCTGTCCGGCGTGGCAATTGAACTCACGACCTCACGAACATAACATATACAAAATATGTAATAAATATTACGGAACTGATATTTCAAGCTTATCCAAGCGCTAACTATCACAGTAAGCTCACTGCGCTTACATTTCCACAAACCATCGATCTTAGAAAAGATAAATGAACGATACTCCGTTCTTTTTCCTTATACTTCCTTCCTTAGGAAGCTCATACCGAGAAAATTGATCGACATTGTTACTGACGGAATATCGCCAGGCTTTTTATATACATAAATATATCATTATATAAAGACTAGCTTCCCGCGCGCGGTTTCATCCGCATACCTACCGTTTCCATTAAAACTTCAGAATTAAATAAAGCCTACAGCCCTCCTCGACAAATGTTAATCTAAGACTGAAAGATTTTTTCAAATCGGTTCATTAGTTACTGTGATTAGTGCGTTCAAGCAAACAAACAAATAAAAAAACTCTTCAGCTTGATAATTATGTAAGTATAATTTCAGCAACCTCAATAGAAAAATGTTGTGTGGTGTAAAAAATATATTTGTGCAAGACCGCACAACCTTTTTGTATTTATATTGTCTATGTTTTTATACCTTTTCTTGTACTTGTCATTTTGATATATATTTTTATTACACTTTTGTTTCCATCGAAACCAACTGCGTTTTTGTTATACAGTCCTTAAACAGTCCTTAATAATATTATTTTTATGTTTCTATTTGAATACAGAAAAAAATCTAGTTAAATGATTCCAGGAATATATGTAGTTTATTACAATTAGATGGTAGGTAGCTAACATTTACGTTTATAAACAAAGATAAACAATATTTAGAGAAAGAAGGCTGGCTCCCGAACTCGGTTTGAGCAGGTGACCAGGTAGCTAGCCACAATGCATATGCATATGCATAATGCTGGATAGTGGTGATCTCGCTGACGCCTTAGGTAGCCCGTAGCGGCAGCGGGAGAAGCACGGCTCGGTACGTGTCCAGTCCGGATGGTAGCTGGCTGGTAGATATCCGGTATTGACTGCAGCGAGAGGTCTAATATATTTGCGATTAAGAATAAATGATTCGGGCAGCATGTGCGCCTATATGTATATATATACCTACTAATGTACTAGGCGATATTAAAAGACCATTGGACATGACAAAATAATAAGGATTTACGAAACTACGAAAAGCTTAAAATTTTCTATTAAAAGTGACCGAGGTATCTTAACCCTAGAAAGATAGTCTGCGTAAATATTATGCATACCTATCTGAAAATGCGCTATGCGCTAATAAAAAAAAATCAAATGCATTGTCCTGCTTTTTGGACATCTAGGTGATCGCTTATAGGTTCCATGAGGCATATAAGTTACTTTGGTACGTGTCACGTGTCACCAATTATGTAATATCACAAATGTATTGTAGTACCAATTATGTACCAAATTATGTAGTACCAATATCATGCACCATTTCATTCTCGCATGATATTGGTACATTTAAGATACCGACATGATATTTAGGAATTTTACGTACTTTGATATTTGTTTACTATTTTTATTTTTCTATAGATTTATGACCCAACCTTTATAATGTTTAATATATAAAATTAATAAATAAAATTATATAAAATAAATTATTTTTATTCATATCGAAACTTAATATTATTTAAGACGTATCAATTTTACGCATGATCATCTTTTCGGTAACATCTCCAAATTATTATCTTTCTAGGGTTTACAGGTCATTCACCTTCACTAATTTTCGAGTGCCATTAAAATTAAGCTATTAAATGTTAACAGGATCTTTTTTCATGAATATTTACATTACCGGGTAGGGTTAGGATGAAAACATTATAAAACAAAATACTGCGTCGTTAAATTTGCATAGAATGACGCAGTTCGTATTTTGGCAGTCGTAAATTACAACGGTTGATAACAATTTTGTCGCGGCACGGTTGTAAAGTTATGCCAGAAAAACTATACTCTTTACAAACGACAAACTTTTTGTTGTTTTGCTTGAACGCGCTCAACTCGGGAAATATGGGTTCGTTGAAAAAATCTTTTAGTAAGGTAGCCCATTTATCAAAGAAGACTATTTTAATAAGAAGGCTTATTTTACTATGAAGTTTGAACGGGAATGTGAGCTACGTAAATGAAACCGCGCGCGGGAGGCACAAAGTTATATAAAACTGGAAACACTTGAATTTATAGACCCTGGCAAAAATATTCTTTAATATGTTTATATAACTTTTTATGAACAACAAGAAAAAAGGATGCATCATTGAGATATACACGGACACAACCTTGCGGGAAACTTTTATATTTGATACAAACACAAAATAAAGTTAGTTACTTAAAAGTAAGTTGGAAATTTCAGCTCAATCATTCAGAAAAAGGTATGAAAAATATAGTTGAAGGTTTCGAACTTCAAAAGGTAAGACGGAACCCTAATATTTTTTTTTTACATTTATAGGCTTACGTTTGACCTCAATCTCGCTTGATGGAAGGCGATGACAAGGCCTAAGATGATACACGCTTGCCTAGAAAGTGTCTGTTCACTTTAGTTTTAAAGATGTCCAGATTATAGCGTTCTGGAAAAACTGACCCCGGCAGAGATTTCCACTCCTTAACCGTCCGCATTGAAAGAAGAGGCAAATCGCTTCGTGCGTATGGAAGGAATGTCTACAACAATAGGGTGAAATCGCTCGACGCGCCTAGTCGTCCGGTGATGGAAAGGTGAAGGGGGTATCAGGTTATGCAGAACCTCCGCACACTCCCCGAAATGTAGCCGATAAAAAACTGATAGGCAGGCTACTCGTCTACGGTCTACGTCGTGTTCGAGGCTCTGAATTCGAGGCTCTGAATTGCCTATGACTCTCTTCGCTCGGAGCTCCAATGAGTCCAGAGCAGTCAGCTGATATCTAGCAGACCAATCCCATAATAACTAAATTCGTCTGTCAAATATGTTATGTCCAAAAATAAATCAAATCCTACATGGTACTTCTCGTTAAGCGATCATAGTAGAATTAAGTATGCAGCAAAAATAGGGAAATTATGCTGAAATTGGAAAGTTGTCATTTTGTTACGGAACCATTGGATTCAAGTATGTTTTTATATCACCATCGTCTTATCAGCCTGTTGTCGTCCACTGCTGAATAAAGGCCTCCCTCATCGATTTTCAGTGGGAACGATTGATTGTGGTCTGCATTCACATACATCCTGCGACCTTTATGAGGTCGTCGGTCAATCGTTTTAGGCGATCGTCCCACGCTGCGCTTGTCAGGTCGTGGTCTCCACACGAGAACCTATCTGCTATATTGTCTATCAGTTTTTCAGGCTACGAGTCACACCTATACTGTTGTTTAAATTTGCATGAAAATTAAACACTTAAGTTTAAGTTCAGAAGCCTTGGCGTGCGATAGTATCTTGGATTAGGCTTTTTTTTTGCTTATAATTCAACGAAATGAAGCAGTGGTATTTAATTCTTAGAAATGTATCTAAAAAGTTTGATTAAACCTAACATTTTGCCTTTATTTTTGGCGTATAAAATTAATTCTGATTAAAAGGATTATTGGTTGGTGTTGTTGTTCTTTGAAATCTGATTTACAATCCATCTGATCCACAATACTTAGTTGTGGGCGTTTCGTTTTAACTTAGGTTTAATAAGTTGATGTTACCGCTGCATTGTTGTAAAATATTTTATGAAGCCTTTTTATAACTTAAAAGCAATAGCATTTTCAGATGATTAATACTTTGTATAATAAAATAATAAGGGGATTTTTCAATGACCTCAAGCTAAGCGAAAATTAATTTGTTAAATTGACCACATATTTTTACTTAAAAACTTAATAACTTCTAAATAAAACTTCTTTTCCTAAAAACAAAGATCTATACTTAGAATTTATTTATTTATATTTATTTGTTTATATTTATATTTTTTAGCTTAGGTAAAATATGGGTAAAATATAGGCTTAATAATAGCGAGACTTGTAAGAAAAGAATTTGCCTTGTAGAACAGTGGTTCACCAGGCAAATTCTTTAGGCTACCAGGCAAAAATAAGTTAACTGCCGGCTCCTCATAGCTGGAAAAATGGCTGCGTGACTTGTAGAAACAGTTACATTAACAACAATATAAATATATATTTTTTCAGTATCTTTATTGTTTTTTTTATCGGTTTGACATAGGTGACTATAGGTGGTGTAAATCCATCATGAACCCTGTAAGGGCACAATTGTTTTTTTCGGACGGACATATGTTGTTAGCATCGAGGCTTTTGCTACTATAGAGCTACTGCAGAGTTCAAGCCTAGGTGCTTCCTTCACTATGGTTTATGTTCAACATAGAAAAGAATTGTTGGCGAGCAAAATATATCACGCCATACGCTAACCTAATAAGTTACGCTCTCCGTAATATGACTCTTTCACTTATTTTTCACTTTACGCATATATTTTCAGGACAATGAAAATACATTTTGAATGTGGAATCCTTAGTATGGTAAATATGTAGGGTACTTACATAAAGTAGGACGGTTACCGTAATCAATCTTCGCGGGTCTGTCGTTCAAGCCGGTAAGTATAAACATAACAATATTATTCAAAGTTATTTTGATACGGCAAAAAGAGTTTTATTTTGTTTTTAATGAATTCAATGAATATTGGATGAATTGAATCAATAGTAAGCAGCTAAATAATTATTAAAATCGTATTGATATGACTTAATCAAAAAGTATTAGAACATAGCATTGTATGTGCAATGAGCTAGACAATATTTCATTACAAAGGACGATTAAGTGTATCTCCGATTTCCATTGGATGGATGTTTGTTACTGACAAACTCCGTAGCGTAACGGTATTTGGCTCGCTTTGAATCTCGGAGGTCATGGGTTCGATCCCCACTCCGGACAGGAAATCTTTGTGTTCATTCTAAGATTTCTTTCCGGGTCTGGTTGGTTGAGGGACTACCCTCCGTACCTCGGAAAGAACGTTTTTTTATTTTATTTTAATTTGTAAGCCGTTGGTCCCGATTATTATAACATCATCTATAATAATCGTATATTATGGAACGAGCAGCAGCGTTTTCTTGTGAGGCACAACATAATCACCAATCCGCCTGCCAAACGTGGTGACTATGGCAAATACCCTCCCCTGGGTGGAGGCCCATGTTCAACAGTGGACTTTGATACACAGAAAGAATTTTGTTTGGAACCATCATCATCATCAACAGCCCGTTTACGTGCACTGCTGAACATGGACCTCCTCTTAACAGACCTTGGTAAGCTAGGATCGTAGAGGGATATTGCCATAATCACCACGCTTGGCAGACGGATTGGTGATCGCAGTAAGATAGATAAAGATAAGATATATATTCTCCCAGCATAAAATAGATATATAAATGTGTGTTACGGGTTTAATCACCATTATAATCAGCCTGGATAATAGACTAAAGTTTAAGGGAATTTTGTCAAAGTCATCACGCTTGACAGGCGACTTGACCGCAGTATTATGTTGTAGCACTCGCTGCTTCCAGTTCGTTTTTCGTTTCGTGGCATACAATTGTTGTAGACATTGTTATGAATTTGAAGCCAACGGCTCAATGTGCCTTTCAAGGCACGAAGTGACGTCGTTATACTAACAAGACTCGGAAATAAATTTTATATTATGAGTACCTATTAAAATAAAATAAAATCATCACTTCTAAATAAGTTTTTACGAGTATAAGAAAATCTTAAAGCACAATAAACTTATTAAATGCATTATGCAATTATTGGGGAAGTAATTTTATAATTTAGTGCAAGTTCCATGTAAGATTCTGTCGGAAAACAACATGGATGCGACTGCAGTCCACATCAGTAACAGATGTAATACATACTTTTTTTTTTGGTCTGCGGTCATGTACAGTCAACTCATTTTATCTTTTTCTTCATCACTCCAACTCCACAGATTCACACGTGCTCCAACTGTCTCTGTGACTGGTGAAGTTAAGGGTCATGGCCAACCTTTTTTTTTTGTTCTTGGTGAAATGCATTTACGCATTCCCACCGCCGCTGCAGCGTATCCGCGCGCTGGCGGCCAACCCTAACTACATATATCAGTCTGCACAAAACGCCAACAAAGTAGCCTACCTTGATCCACGACACGTTCTTGATCAATTATTAACAGTTACCTAAAAGACAATCCACCGTGGAGTAGCGGTTCTAGTCTCGGAGGTTCGATCCCCACTCCGGAATCTAAATTTTAAATTTTACGCAAAGATTTATATCTTTGCGTAAAATTTAAAATTTCTTACCCTCCGCTTGCGTCGGCAAGCATGGTAAGCCATTGTTTCCGATTGTTATAAAATGATCTTTAACAATTGAATACCGAAGAACGGATGTTTCCCGTCTGAAAAGCCAATCCCATGACATCTAAAATCGCAAATTACTGCTTTTAGAAAACAAGCTGTGAATTACATACACTTCTTCACTTTACCGACAATTTTACGATAGAACAGTGTCGGAATAACACGAAGAGCACTCAGACGTTACGAGGTGAAAGCAACCAGCATTAAATGATGAAAATTTTCCGGATCTCTACAGTGACAAGGCCCTGGGGAACAATTTTGGTATAAAGCAATAAAATGGATGTAAAATTGACAGTTGACCGACGCTCTATTGAGATCGTGTTATATAGCCATCAAAGTCAGAATGCATCGATTCGGAGGCGCGACGCGTCACGGTCGCTAAAAATATTGACGAGTAGATCGAAATTGAAGGCGTCTTCTTTACAGGTGCACGTAAATGGAAATGTTTTTTATTTTACTTTTTAAAAGTAAAAAGTAAAATAAAAATGGCGCCACTGTCCCTATGTTACTTCAAATACTTTCAAAAATACGTGTACAAAGTTTAATGATGGTTAAGTAGTTTTCACGTGAAAGCGTAACAAACTAACTTACATTCACATTTATAATATTAGTAGCGATGATAAATTTAGCAGGTTTGTGAGTTATTATTTTTAATAATATTTTAGTGTATACTTTATTATTTAACTATAATGTGTCCATTAGCATGTTCTATATATATTAGGTTAGAACAATTGTCATTATTTAGGCAGACCATGAGTATATACTACGCCCCAGCAGAGAAGACCTGACATTCTGACTTTGATGTATGTGTTCATATTTTCCTTAAAACCGGCAAAATATATCTGGTTTTGTTTTAAGATCTTGTGATGGGTGCAAATAAATAACCAGAGAACAGGAAAGGTAGACTTTTCAAGTTCTAAATTACGTTCTAAGTTACTCATGGCAAAATCATAGCATGAACATATCGATATTTATACACATTGAGTTGAAAATACTATCTTATATCTCTTAGATAGTTATTGCCGTAATATATACATGGATTAATTAAACACGCAAAATAAATTATATATACTTACTAGACATAATTTATTTTACTCTACGTGTGATTAGTATTTGTCAATTTCAAGATTTCAAATAAATTAGTTGTATCTATGTCCAATTACGTATTAATGTAAATAACGTACTCGAAAATTTTCCTTGACACCAAAACAATTAAACACATCGATTTAACTGAAAAATCTAATACTAAAAGGTATACCCATACGTATTTAGTTAAATGCCTGCCTATTTCGAACCTGATTGTAATGTTATATATCAGTAAAAAAAACACTAGTAACTAATTCACTTCTAGAATATTAAATAGTTACCTATATATATCATATTTCAAACGTTTTTAAATAAGCAAAATCAAGGGCTTTATCGTCGCTAGTCTTATTTATAGTTATGTAAGCAAACTTCGAGATAAATGGACTGCAAGGGAAGTCTAGACTAATAGAAGAATATTTATTATTTGTGTTATGCAGACAGTGCGTCCCCTGAATCTGAAAGTGAAATTGATGTTATTTCAGGACAGTCACCCACGATATTAGTATTCGTCTTGTTTCTACAAATATTAGGAATACGAACGTTTTGTTGAATATATCAACAAATCAACAGCAAATATATCAATAACACATCGCATATCCATATGGATGTTCGATTTATTGTTAGGTAGGTAAATACTCTTTCAAGCAAATACAATTGATCTTACAAACCTTTTCTCACCCCTCGTCCTCCTGACCCTTAGCTTGCTAAGGACCAACCGATGCCCTCGTAGACCCGAAGTCCGAGAGGCCCGCGAACTGTAAAGTAGAGCGACAGTTGCACAAAACTCCCCTAAAATACTAAGTCATAATCCCTCAATCTCATCGCCAGAGACCGCCCTGAGCCGAGGTCCAAGCCCCAGAGGGCGCCCTCTTGCGCAGGTTGCTTAGTTTGTAGTTTTTAAACCATTTATTAAGGCTGGAGCTCTGCTCGCCTTTATGCCCGGTAAAGTAGCAAAAGCCTCGTGGCTACCTACGTAAGTCAAACCGAAAAAAAAACCATTTCAATAGTTGAGTATAAGGTTTTCTCTATAATTTTACTAGTTTCTATTTCAATAAATTTAATACGTTAATATACAAAACAACATTCTCAATTTAAATTCAAATCATTACCTTTTTTTATGGGTAGGCCGACACGGATAGACTGATGAGCATCAGCAATGCCTTAGAATGCGACCGATTTCATCAATTGACTTATAGTCAGCTTAGAAGCTAGGATTGACTGATAGCTACATCATCATCTTCCTGCCCTGCTCCGATTATTTAGGGTCGGTGCAATTATGTCTTCCTCTTCCATTTTTCCTATTAGACGTCTTTTTTTAGACATGTCATCTTGCACACAGTTCATCCGTCTTTTTTTGACCTTCATTGACTGATATCTACAAACACAAGAAAATTACCAACGAACAACAATCTGTTTTTATAATAAAGATGCAATAGCGAATATTAATACAAACAAGAGCGAAAAAAAGGCTAAAGATTCCGCTGATGTTATTGTTCACGTCTTAATTGGTTTGAAAGTGTTAACATTGAACAAAAGTCAGAGGATCTGGATCCTCCCCGCGGTGTCCAAGTACAACCACTTGTTTTGACTCGATCACTTTATTGCTCCATTGATGACAGTACAATGGTATACCGAACACACAAAATAACAATCCACGTAAAGCTTAAGTACTCCTGTGTGAACGAAACGATTGCGAGTTTTAGAGATATGGATCACTGCCATCTATTATCAAACCCTTGAACTATATAGACAAGTTGCAATCCTTCCGTCACATGTCAAAAAACTCTCAACAAACATTATTATAAAGTTTGAATTTCAGGTACCTATTGGAGAAGATAAACAATCAAACACAACCAACACTCCAGTATTTTATGACACTGATAAAAAAAAATGTGTTATCTATTAGCGTTTGAGATTTGAAAAAAAAAAAATTTTTTTTTTCAAAACTCAAACGCTCTACAGTACTTGTTGTTCATATAACGTATGTAATTTGGCGCAGAACTCTTAAATATCTCATAGAGAGCATTATTTATTTATGTTGAAGAGCTTTTAGGGAGTCAATGGGCGGAATTTGATGACTTGTAAAATATGTGGAGAAGTTATATTTTTGAAGTATCTCTTAAAATATCTGAAAATCGGGAGGAATGTATGAAGGTCCACCGACAAGAGGTGAAGTAGCAAAAGCCCCTGGGTTATGTGTTTCCATAAAAATAAAAAGCAGTAAATATACCTACAGGAGACCCGACCCCAGCTAAACTGGGAAGAGGGGTGGAGAAAGTAAGAGAAGAAGAAATATACCTACAGGGGCCATAGTCACCCGTGCAAACTGTACATTACGTTTTGAGTTCGGGCTATTTTTATTATTCCGCACAAAATTTATGAAATTGTTATTTGATCTTATTTTATCCACGTTCGGCCAACGATGAATTCGAAATATATTAAAGGAAATACTTTTAAAAATTAATTAAACACCGTTCCGGTTCCGACCATCAAAAGATTTAAAGTTGATTTTGAAATGAAAAGTCTTTTACAAAACCCTTTTGGTAGATATTTAAACGTGTTTATGTTATCCTTATACCGATTTTAGCCACAATAGGTTAATCCAAGATGGTAAAAAAACGTCAATATTCCAACACGGATAAAACCGCGGATAAAACTTCACACAATCTCCACGTGGCTTAGTTAACACATGTTGCAAATTAGTGTCATGTTAATATATTTATTCCTCACATGAATGAAAACGGGAAAACTCTTTGATATACCTAAAGAAAACTTAATAACAAGCCTCAGTGGCACGAGGAGAGTGTTAATAAATCCGAGAGTTTATGCAGTAGCAGTGCAACCAGATATTAAATCTAGAGTCTACTATTCTATGATACATAATATTGTGTTACACTATTTTTAAAAACCGGCCAATGGCGAGTTATATTCTTGTGGAGAGACTTCCATACAATGCAGTACAGTCAAATGTTATTATTTTTAAATTAGAAGGTGGGTCAAGACTGTTTATTTTACAATAATAACAAAAATATATTTGAGATCCTCATCCCGAAAGCCACCCTTATTTCTACGTTGTAAAAGGTTAAAGAGTAAAATATACATCATTAAATATATACTTGGTTTTTATAATGTCATGAAAGGAATTTGGCATGAAAAGTTCAATTTTTAAGTGTTTGAAGTTTTTTTTTCTTAATTTAGTTAAGTTAAAACGCTTTAAACGTTCGGTAACTACCTTGCGATATCATTGACCGTGTAGATATCTCGATTTACTAAGCAACAGTTAAGACAAAAACTACTACTATTAGGATTTTTGGGTCTAGAAAACTTTATAATATCTTCCTTGTAAAGGGGCGTCTGCTTGTTAATTTATTAAAAATTAAAATTTAACATGGTATACTTACTATATGCTTGTTTACCCTTTCTCAGGTGTTCGGAATTCGTGCCCACGTCATTATAACTAGCTTCACATCAAGATTCATGTATGCATACCTGAGAACATAATATATAATTCAGGCACGGTCAGCCCTGGTCGTTAGATGAAGTTACAGATGCTAGTAACTGTACACTATCTGATATAGACACATAATAATATGTATCTGGTAGCATTACATACATACCGAATCATAAGATTAAAAGTTAAGTGATTTTCACAAAAATAAAATTGTAGTTCTTCGGTCAACTATCCGAAATAACCCAATATAATTTTCCGTCAAGTTTTTAATTGACAAATATGCAACAATCGACATTCACTTTCAAAGTAAAGTCTAAAGCCTAAAGCCGTTATAAGTTTATGAAACTACTGAAAGTTTGTGCTTGGCGGTATCGTTGCTTTATTCTTTGATTCAACAAGTAAAGTAAGTAATAGATAATAAATTTCATTTATAATTCTTATTGATGCATGATGTTTAAATGACATAAACGTATTATAAATATAAAAGGTTTGATCAATGATAATGACAAAAAATTATATTATAACTCGTAACGCTGTAATATGAAGTAAAAAATCGTCATTGGTCTTACATAATTCTATCCCTATGGAATTCATACCAACTTCGATAAGAACCAGGTCTTGATAACTAAACAGACATACAAACTTTTCATATAACTCATTAAATAAGAAAACCACTTTCATGGTGGTGGTAAAGATAAATTTCGAAGGCTGTTTTATGCTTGATCACAGAACTGATTGGACTTAGTTTTAGGCAAGCAATTTATGAAACTACCTCTATATAATACGGGTGTGTGTAAATGGGAGCGGAGCATAGTGGAGCGGAGCGGAGTAAAGTGTGGCAGAGTGTTATTAAATGAAGTTAACTCAATGCAATTTATTTTTTATCATTTTATCATAGCTTGCCTCCCGCTCGTGGTTTCACTCGCGTGACTGCCATACCCGTAGGAACTTCATAACTAAAATAGTACAGACTATGAATACAACGGTGAAAGTATTTTTCAAATTGGACCAGTAGTTCCTGAGATTATCACGTTCAAGCAAACTAACTAACAAACAAAATCTTCAGATTTATAATAAATATTAGTATACTTTATTATTACTTACGGTTAATTTCAGGTCACGTGATTTTATTTTTTATCGCAACCGCCAAGCTTGGTTTGGGATAAAAAATGGTGGCACAAAATTTTGTGAACGTGATGCCAATTCACATTCAATTCTTTATAAAATTACCAGTTTTTATGAACATAATCTTTAAATGCCTGAATTATTTTAATACGCTAAAATTTTATATCTCCGAAAAGAGTTAGAGAAATCTGTTGGTTCTGACTAAGAATATTCATTTTCAGTAACTCTGTACAAAAGATTCCCAACGATTAAATCCACTTAAACTGTTTTCTGAGCTCAAGTTCTACGTAGCACTAAGTGCAAATGCTTCATACACTGTTAAAATCGCCTCTCTACTACGCCGTAGTAGTACCCTAAGATTTCACTTTGGTAAAAGAAAAATAAAATCTTTTCACGACAGTCATTCCTGTCGCGTCCTTATGCCTTTGTTGATATTGTCTTCCAAATTCAGAACAATCATACTTACATTTTCCTCTGAGGTTGGTCAAAGTTTAACCGTCATATTTTTATGAGGAAAATGTTCTGTCAAACTTCAGCCTTATGATTTTGTTTCCCTATAAAATTAACAAAAAAACTGGTCAAGTGCGAGTCGGACTCGCGCACGAAGGGTTCCGTACCATTTTCAAGCGTCTACCTGTTGCCGTTATTGATATCGAGTAATTTTTTTTTTTTGTATTGGAGCCCTCCTTACATATTTATTCTATTTTTAGTATTTGTTGTTAGAGTGGCAATAAAAATAAATCATCTGCCAACAGGTGACAGACAGACAGACATACAGCGAAACCTTAGTAGGTAATAGGGTCCCGTTTTTACCCTTCGGGTGCGAAACCCTATAATACGAAAATTTTAATTACATTCATTCCCTCGCATACACGTACACTGACTACATACAAAGTCTTCGTTTACACTAACTTTTACTTTGACATCAGTCTATTTAACGTCCACTGCTGAACATAGGTCTCCAGAAGTGTTTTATCGTAGTCACCACGCTTGTAAAACACATTTTAACGCTGCTACCCGTCTCCTAATATATGATTGTTATAGATGATGTTATTACAATCGGGACGAATGGCTTAACGTGTTTTCCGAGGACGGAGTGCAGTGACAATCTACCAGACCCGGAAATAAATTTTATATTTTACACAAATATTTCTTGTAGTTTGTTACTTCATGAGTAGCTATATAGAATAAGCTTTTAACAAATTTTGAGTGTAATTATTAAAGGCTAATTTAAATTAAGATTCCTGTGGGCGTAATGCTTCATACTAAAACAGAATCAATCATTAGGATTCATAGGCTAGTAAACGGTCCTTTATATAGTTACAATATTTTTTGTGACATAAATAATTTGTAGCATTAATTTAAACATTTTTTTTTGGTAAGAAAGTAATTAATATTATTTAAAAATCATTATTTGATTATGACGCAACACATTGTTCACGTTGTGTCAGGTAGTTTACGAAGGCAAGTTTACGAAGGCGCATACCAGAAAACCATTTCTAATTCCTAAGGGATTTCTTTAAGGAAAACTGGTGCCATTTTATATTAATCGTGAAAGGCTGAAGAAACTGACAGATGGTATTATGGTGTAACAATGTTTGTACGTGACCTAAGTTCAGATGTTACATCTCTGCCCTTTCTTATGGATACCGCAGTTAATGTATTTCTATTTTTATTTAATAGGTATTATTTTAAACTAGCTTTCCGCGCGCGGTTTCACCCGCGTAACTCCCGTTCCCATAAAAACTTTATAATAAAATATAGCCTCGATAAATGGGCTATCTAACATTGAAAGAATTTTTCAAATCGGACCAGTAGTTGCTGAGATTAGCGCGTTCAAGCAAACAAACTCTTCAGCTTTATCTATTACGGCAAATAACTCTTTATTAGGTACCAATTCCTTGCGTTTTTATACTCGTGATAATTTCTCAACGAAATGTCCGATTGGAATAAAACAAAAAGTATTTTACTTCTACATAAATACCCTTAATAACATTATGCTTAATTTTGATAAGGATTAATATAACGATATACATTTAACGTAGTTTCTTTCTTCAAACGATTTAATATTTTTTTATGAACATAAAAGCGGTTATTGTGACTAAACTATGATAGTTAGATATATGCTCTCGCGGACTTTTTTGTAGATCTTAATAAGACCTACAAACCCGTAGTACATCATTTTGTTCTATTGTCAATAGTTTTTGCAGCGCACGCATAAATAGGTTTTCGCTTTTACACCTTGGGTTACAAAAACGCAATTTTCTTACGGATCCCCAACTTTTTTGAAAATAAAATATAGCCTATAACCTTCCTCGATAAATGGACTATCCAACACTGAAAGAATTTTTTAAATCGGACCAGTAGTCCCTGAGATTAGCGCGTTCAAACAAACAAACAAACAAACTCTGCAGCTTTATAATATTAGTATAGATATTTTTTCGTTGTAGGTTATACTTTTGGTAGATTTAATTTTAAGAGTTTTTTTCATCATCATCATCAGCCCGTATAACGTCCACTGCTGAACATGGGCCTCCTCCCGAGAGAGGGTATTTGCCATAGTCACCAGGCTTGGCAGGCGGGTTGGTGACCGCAGTATTATGTCGTAATACACAGGGAAACGCTCGTTCCTTCGAATGTCATTGTTTTACATGATGTTATAACAATCAGGACCAACGGCTAAACGTGCTTTCCGAGGCACGAACATCTTAGAATTTACATAAAGATTTCTTGACCAGTGTGGGGATCGAACCCACGACCTCCGCGGCTTAAAGCAAGACATATACCACTTCGCCAGCCACGGAGGCTGTCAGGCTATTTTTATCTGGTATATTTAGGTTTTAAATTGCTTAGTCCGTAATTTTATTATTTTTATTTTCTTAAGTTCTTCCTTTATTATTATTATTCACAATTATTCATTAAAAGAACAGAAAAAAGCTTAAAAATAATAAAAATATTTTAATGTTACAATAAATTGCATGTTACTTATTATTCTACAAAATTTAAAATATTGATATTAATACAATTAGTTGGCATATTTAGCAATGAATTTCTTCAGTTCTTCTAGGTATTTTGTATCAGGATCATTTTTTTTGTACAGCTTCTCGTATTCAGTTGGAAACTTTTTCTGTATCGTTAGAATAACTTTAGCTATAACGCCTTTCTGTTTTTCTGTACATTTGGCACACGACGTCGAAACAGCATCGGGAATCGATTCTGTGGAAATATAATAAAGTGATTTAAACCTGTTTCTATGTTTTAGGTTTTTATCACAATTTCAGTTCATCAGGGCGTAAAAGAGTTGAGAACGTGCACTGTTATTCTTTTTCTGTGTATTTGGTTTGTGTCTAATAAGTGTATTTTCTTTCATCTTTAAAGAAGAGAAAGAAATCTTAGATTTTAAACAAAGATTCTTGGGGAACCTATTACTTCGAGGCTAAAAGCGAAAATTATACTGACACACCATGGAGCCTTTCAAGAATGATACTAACTCTTTATGTCATTTCCTTCCGCTGTGCACTTGCCCTCTCCAAGGAAGCATAACGTATAGGCCTTTAAAAGCCGATCGTTGACTATCAGCTCCTGTACATTGAAGTCTGCATACTTGTCGTAGCCTTCCGGATGACCGACAGCTAGCGCTACCAAAGCCAACACTATGACCACTTTCATGATTAATATCTGGAAGTACAAATGTAGTTATGACACTAGACATTTAGAAAAACAAAGGTAAACTAAAAGGCCAAGCGCGAGTCGGACTCGTGCACATCTTCTACACATACTAATATATAAAGCTGAAGAGATTTTTTGTAAAAAACTAAAAACCATAATCCCTCAATCTCCCCGCCAGCGACCGCTCTGAGAGATCCAAGTCCCACAGGAGATGCCCCCTTGCGCAGGTTGCTTAGTTTATACTTTTTAAACCATTTATCTAGGCTGGAGATCTGACTCTGCTATTACTACCTTAATGCCCAGTGAAGTAGCAAAAGCATCGTAGATAATAAAATATTATGTCCGTCCGAAAAAAAATATTGTTTGCTTGATCGCGCTAATCTCAGGAAAAAATCTTTCAATGTTAGATAGCTCTTTTTTAAATGACGGATATTAGCTTTATTTAATTATGAAGTTCTTACAGGAACTGAATTAACGTGGGTGAAACCGCGCACAGGAAAATAGTTATTTATACAAAATTATTAAAATGAAATAAGGAACAATGTCAAGCGTTTACCTGTGGTTGTTATTAATATTTAGCAAAACAACGTTAAGTACGAAAACTTATAATAAAGGACACCGCACGGAAGATGACCTGAAAAGGGTAACCGGAATTCACTCGATCCGGAGGGTGTAGGACGATTGTTATGGGTGGTAAATTAGGAGTTGTCTACTCTCAGAAGTACACAAAGATAGGCGAATTGTTGACTGATTGATAAAAAAATAATTTGGCTTTGCACTAAACACCACAATTAAGTAGTGTTAATTTCAAAATTTACTAACACGTATTCAAATATTTTAATTACATTTTTGTTTCAGTGTATATTATTAAAATTATAGTTTAAACTTACATCACTTTAGCAAAAAGAAAAACAAACTTGTATTAAATTAATTGCACATTTTATTAACAAGCTTGGGAATATTTCTTTAATTACTTATTTATTTCGGCATTGTGTTTATAAAAACAGAAAAAAAAACAACTTTATTTATTCATCAAACAATCTACATACAACGCCATAAATAAGGCGGTGCTACCAGTGCCCAGGCACAGGGCATAGACTCTGGGGGGCGCAAGAATGGCAAGACCAGGCAGGGCTATAATTATTTGTTGGCTCCTAATAGGCAACGTATTTGCACTAGCTAAAATGCGTTTGGGTTTAAGTGATAAGACACAGTGGGTGGTATGACCCACTGTGTCTTATCACACACAGTGGGTGTTATATCTAAAGAAAATAAGGTCACAGTCATAGAACTGCACCGGTGGCTCAGTGGTTAGGGTAGTTGCTTCTGAGACCTGGTGTTCTGGGTTCGATTCCGATCCGGGACAATTATTTGTGTGAACCACAAATAGTTGTTCTGAGTGTACTTTGGGTCCGTGAAATGAATGTTTGTAAAGTCCCCCGCGACACAGGGATTAATTTCCCTAGTAAGGGAGTTGTACTTTTAATATATAAAAAAAAGTAGCTCGCACAGGGCGCTTAAAAGGCTATTTACGGCTCTGTCTATTAGTGTCTATAGACAGCCTCCGTAGCGTAGCGCTGTAAGTCACGTTTTAAGTCTTAGAGTTCCCTGGTATACATTTATAACAATCGGGACAAACGCCTTAAAGTGCTTTCTGAGGCACGGATAGTAATGAAATAATAAAGCAATGAAATTTATTCAGCACTTAGGTATTTACATACACTTGTACTTGTCAAAATGTGTAAGACTAAATCTATCAAAATTATCACTTAAGTAGCTAAAACCAATGTGAAAATTATTTGATCATACAGATTTTTTAATCAGTCTGTCCGTCTCTGTTGCGATAAATTACAAAGGTACACATTATATAGTAAGATGCCTTAAAGGTAACAGGTCTAAAATTAAAGTCTAAGCGACATCGACTTATGGGTTAGGACCAACGTTCAGGGTGCCACTGGAGTAAAGAGTAGATTTACGAACAGTGGTGATGATCGCTCGCACGGGATCACAGTTCGAGGAATAAGCAACAACGCGATCCTCAGTCATTCCGTCGAGGATCCTACCCTAGCTAACCTGCAACATTTCACTATCTACCTAAGTGGCAGTCCCTCAGCCAACCAGACCCGGAAAGAAATCTTAGAATCTACACAAAGATTTTCTGGTACGCGTGGGAATCCAAAACACGATCTTTAAAATTTAAAGAGCCCCAAATACCGCTACGCCATGGAGGTTGTCTGTTTGCTTCATTTATATTATATGATCTGTGAACTTCGCTAATCAATTCGATCAGAGTTACAACGAACTACAAGAACGTTTATACTATGTTACTTGTTGTATTCTTGATATCAAAAATAGGTAGGCACTTGCAACTAGTAGGTACGGAACCCTTCATGCGAGAGTCCGATTCGCACTTGGCCGGTTTTTCAACATTATAATATTTTGTAATTTACCTACAGAAATTGGAATGACTCAATCCCAAGTTTTTTTTTGTCACTAAGATAATCAGAAACTTTAAAATAATCCCTGCTTCACAATTTTGCTACACAATAGCCTATAATTGTCTCAGTATCTTGGATAACTTTTCATTGTTGAAAGTTTTTTTTTTAATAGGTCCTGTAGTTTCGGAACCTATTCAAAGCAAATGATCACACATATAATCACATCTTTCCACTTTATATATTAGTATAGGAAATGGATCACCGAAATGACCGTAAGCGTATGACTGCTAAAGGACTGCACTAATTTCATTAATTTGTTTTTATTGTGTTTGTAAATCTGATATGTGTATAAAAACATGGGAAATAACAGAAAATTGGTCGGGTAATGCCGAAAATATAGCAAGTTCATTAAACAAAAAATAACATATTTAAATATCAAAAGGTATAATCATCATCATCATCATCATCAGCCCGTATAACGTCCACTGCTGAACATGGGCCTCCTCCCGAGGGAGGGCATTGCCATAGTCACCACGCTTGGCAGGCGGGTTGGTGACCGCAGTATTATGTTGTAACACACAAGGTAACGCTGCTGCCCGTTCCTTGATATACTATTATTATAGATGATGTTATAACAATCAGGACCAACGGCTTAACGTGCTTTCAGAGGCACGGAGGGAAGTCCCTCAACCAACCAGGAAAGAAATCTAAGAATTTACACAAAGATTTCTTGTCCGGTGTGGGAATCGAACCCACGACCTCCGAGATTTAAAGCGAGCCAATTACCGCAATGACAAACTAATTAATTTAGTTTAATTTTGGAGAATTATTGTATCAATATTTTAATCCTAAAAATGCATATAAATAAAACATTTTTTTGCCAATATGGAGAAACTAGATGCGCACCGAGGTTTTACCCGCTTACTCTGCTCCAGTGGGTCGGTGCTTGATATTTTGTGAACTATATAGTCCATCTTCTAAACAATCCCCTTGCATACTTTCAGGCAAATCCGTTTTTAAGTTTGTGCGTAAAAGAGTAACAAACATTCATCCCTGCATCCACACCTACTCAAAAACTTTCACGTTTATAATATTAGTAAGAATTACTGGCTCTGATTTACTTGCACATTATCAAAAAGAAATCACAACCACAAAAAAAAGAAAAAAAAACACTTATCACAGCTTAGTAAAATCCACATCAAATTTAATTAAACTAAGACAATGGAATTGAGAATTATTATCTATTTAAATTTAACTGTACATAAATATTGAGTATAATTGACATGTTAAGTACTCACCGTGCTAGGCTAATGTGTGTATAATTTCATATTCTAAACAATCTTATATACTGGCAATAATTATATGATCCTTGAAGACTCCACCAGAGTTGGAATTACATGACGTATTCTTATAAAAAATGTATTGTTTCACATTTTGGAATATTCTTTAGGTTATTTAGGGTTCTGTATTTTTTATTGTGCAGTGATGGATTTTTTTTATATTTAACATATATAATGTGTGTATTACATAATACTGCGGTCCGTTCTCTGGTTTATGATTGTTATAGATGACGTTATATCAATCGGGACCGAAGGCTTGACCTGCTTTCCAAAGCACGGAGGGTAGTTCCTTAACCTACCAGCCCCGAAATAACATTTATTTTATTCTAGTCAAAGGTATTTTTGGATGAGAATCGAACCCACGACCTCCGAGATTTAAAGCGAGACATATACCGCGACACCTCGGGGGTAGCTTCTGATAAAATAAAAAATATAGAAAAAAAGTTTAAAACTGGTTAATTTTGTATTCAAAAATACATTAAAGTTGGTTCGTACTAAGTGGAATATGTACTAAATGTATCATCCGCTGAACATGGGCCTCCTCCCAAGGGAGAGTTATAGCTAGCACGCTGAGCAGCCGGGGAACATGGAAAGGAAACTACTTCCTGTTCCCTTGTATACATTTGTTATTAATAAGTTTATAATTAATCGGGACCAACGGCTTCTTTTTCTTCTCGAGTCGAAAGGAAGAAGAAGGCTTAACGTACTCTTCAAAGCACGGAGGATAGTCTCTCAACCAACCAGACCCAGTAATAAAACTTAGATTTTACACAAATACTTATGTATTGTCCTGCGTGGTGATTACATACGACCTCTGAATCTTAAAGCGATACTTATGCCGCTGCGCCACGCAGGTTGTCTAAAGGTTAAATATTATATATACTTGTTATCAATTCAAGGGCAGTGTTACATTCAAGAGCGATGTAAACAGGACTTCACGTCTGATAACTTTCGTGATATATTATTATGCTGACAGTATTACTGTAGTACTTTAATCATTAAGTATGTCTAAAACTTCTCGAAGTACTATTACTAAGAGTTCGTACTAAACCAGCATGGTTTCAGCTCCACCCATGGCACTACCGACGCGAACCCAGTCGTAAAACAAGCATTTTAGCTTCGCACGAGGGGTTAACAAGAATACTGGTAGTGTGCAAAACCTCTGACAGTAATCTATATAAAAATAAACTCGTAACTTAAGCATTTATTTTATCAAGTACGGTAGCAATTAAATAAGAATTATTATGTAAAAACATACATTTGTAAGTTTGCCGTTATGGTTACCTGGTAACCATAATTTAGCCATATAAGGTAACCATATTTAGCCTGGTAAGGCTAAAAATGGACTCATTCGTAAAATAAAATGCAATCTGCTCGATTTATATGGGGCAGATTGGATTTTATTCATTATGCTTTGAAAAATATGATAAATGTAATTATATTGCTATGGAGCTAGCCTAATTCTAGACCTCAAAAGCATAAGGGCGGATGTAGGTACAATTGTTTTTAGAAGGATTTGGTCGTAAGTTTCAGTCTAAGATATATCTACGTATAATGGCAGATCCGACCTTATACTTCTGAACTCTAGAATTGCTGGACCTCCCAGACCTTCGGTTATTTTACGATTGTTTGCAAACAAAAGCTATGAATCAAATATACTAACGACATAGAAAAAACGATTACCAGAAAAAATTGGAACAAGACAAAATAAGTCACAATGACATCATTCATCGTAAGTATGTATCGTACCATGAATATGATAAATTGCTTAATTTGCTTGCGGTGACGTCATTAACGGAAATTTGTGTTATTTCCTTGTATTTTCATTTGTGCAAACATGACCACCTACTTCTTGGTTAAGAGTATACATATCCCTATATAAAAGGCAGAATACTGCAGTAACCCTTCGCGGCAATATCAAGAATGTACTGGGTGACTTTTTACCGTCTTGAAAATAAAATGGCGTGATGATATGAAATAGATGTAGGCATAGTTATTTTATCATTTATATTTTTACTGATGTAGAGCGAAAACCGTAACGGTAAAAAGCGTATATGGTAATTAACTAATTTCATAATGATGTCAGTGCTCTCGTGCTGCAATGGTTCTACCGCTGAAAATCTTAAAAAAGACTTCAGCGGGAAATAGTTGGGATTTTGTTATGTTTATTTAGGCGATTTTAAACATTATAAATGCATAATTTGAAATTAATCTAAATTAAACGTAACGGAAGATACAAAATTTAGGGTAGGGGTAGGGTAGGGGTAGGGTAGGGGTAGGGTAGGGTAGGGGTATGGTAGGGGTAGGGTAGGGGTAGGGTAGGGTAGGGATATGGTAGGGGTAGGGTAGGGGTAGGGTAGGGTAGGGGTAGGGTAGGGTAGGGGTAGGGGTAGGGTAGGGTAGGGGTAGGGTAGGGTAGGTGTAGGGTAGGGGTAGGGTAGGAGTAGGGGTAGGGTAGGGGTAGGGTAGGGGTAGGGTAGGGGTAGGGTAGGGGTAGGGTAGGGGTAGGGTAGGGTTAGGGTAGGGGTAGGGCAGGGGTAGGGTATAAAAGTCCACCCGTGCGAAGCCGGGGCGGGCCGCTAGTATCTAATATATATAAAAGAAAGTCGTGTTTGTTACAACATTTATAACTCAAGAACGGCTGAACCGATTTGGCTGAAAATTGGTAGGGAGGTAGCTAAGAACTGGGAGAAGGACATAGGATACTTTTGGGTAGGGGTAGGGTAGGGTAGGGTAGGGGAAGGGTAGGGTAGGGGTAGGGTAGGGGTAGGGTAGGGTAGGGGTAGGGTAGGGGTATGGCAGGGGTAGGGTAGGGGTAGGGTAGGACTAGGGTAGGGGTAGGGTAGGGCAGGGGTAGGGTATAAAAGTCCACCCGTGCGAAGCCGGGGCGGGCCGCTAGTAAATAATAAATAAATCTAAATCAAACGTTTGACGAAGTAACAACACTCTTTTTTTTTTTTTTTTTTGTTGTCCGGGGGAAAATTCATTGGCGCAATCCCACCGCCGCTGCAACGTATTCGCGCGCTGGCGGTGGGATATGTGGGACTCGCCCTCTCCATAGCGTGGTATGCTTAACTCATACCACGAGGAGAGGACCCTACACCAGTAAAACCTCCCGGACACTCCTTCGATCCGCCCTTGGCGGGAGCCGGGTACGCATGAGCAATCCGGCCCACCGACGGCACCCGCGGCCATTATGGTACCGCGGGATCTCCAGGGCCACACTTACAGTGGCCCATTTGCTCAATTATAGGGACGCCCGGAGTGTAGAGGCGTCCCTACTCCTCATGGGTAAGCCTCGAAGGGAGCGTGGCCCATGTCCCCCACTCCCCGAGGCCGAGCCTAGGGCGGTAGACGGCGAGTTTCGGCCCGCCGCCGACGGCCAACACGCCGTCTGCGAAGCGGGTGGGCGGAGGGATCTACTTCTCTCTCCCGCTCCGTGGCCTCCTTCTGTGACATTACTTGTCTACAGAAGGAGGCAACCGCCTCCCACGACCTCTCGCTTTGGACCAAATGAAACTTCGAAATGATGGTCGGCAGCGAGAGGTCGTCTCCCACCACGCCAACGAGCTCCTCCCGCTTGTTGGCCCACTTCGGACACTCCACCACCGTGTGCTGCGCCGTATCGTCGGCACAGACACAGTGGTGACAGCGAGTGTCCGGCTCTCTCTGCGCCACGTTGCACAGGTAGTGGCCGAAGCAGCCATGGCCTGTTACAAGTAACACCACCCTGATGATGCTCCGTAGAAAAGCGGAACATGTGTCGGCTATTCGGCTAGTGATCGTATTTTTGCACGTTTTATTTTTCTTCCAGCATGCTGTGCATCATTTTTGCGGGTGGGATGGCGGTGCAAAAAGGCATCCCAGCATTTTGACACATTTTTTTAGCAGAATTAACACTAGATATTTCCGCAAAGTAACGACTGATTGCACATTACACATTACATTAATTATAAAAACATATGTCTTTTAAATAAAATTCCCAAAAAGAAGTCGACCTCTCAAGTATCCATAGCAATTCACGTAGATAACCGAAATTTAGATTCATAAAATAGAAAGCCGTAACAAAGCCGACAAAGAAATTCCAAAAGAATATCTAAGTTTGTTTTTTGCTTAGCTGACGGAATTCCGATTTTCCTTGTCAGTGGGTTCATCTGTTAGTTATATGACCTTTTTTTTCTGACAGCGATTTTTAATTTACTACTAGGTCACGACTATGAATTTCATCATTCAAATTTTCATTTTGTTTGGCACTATTCTGATTACTGACAACTGAATAAACACTTGTAATTCAGAGTTTATTTGTTATATATCCTTTTTAACCTGCGTAACCAGTTAGCTTATAGACTTCTTCGATAAATGGACTATCTAACGCTGAAATCATTTTTCAAAATGGACTAGTAGTTTCTGAGATTAGCGTGTTTAAACAAATAACTCTTCAGCTCTATATATTAGTATATAGATATATTATAGATAATTATTATTGATGAATGGAAATAGAAATAAAAATATTTGTTTTTGTTTCATTTTTAGGTAGAAGTAGTATTTACTACCTATAATTGAAATAGAATGGCTAAAGTGACTTGTGTACTTATTTGTGGTTTAATAATTAACTCAAAATAGAAGTAAAATAATATAATAATTTCAAGACGTCCTTCCAAATGTCCTACAATTAGCAGCACTCACAGGTTGCACTTGCTAGTTATAGTTACCTAAGTAGTTTAATTCATAGAATAAAATCTCATAATAACCTATTAATTACAGTTCTTTTTAATTGTGATTTTGACAAGCACAAGTGTATGTAAATACCTACCTAAGTGCTGAAAGTTTTCATTATATCATTGTCATTTCAAAAAAAAACAAGAGAAAATGGAAAGTTTTTTTTTCAATAAAAACAAAACACTAACGAATAAGAATTGAAAATAAATGTCAAATACACTATGGTTATATACATAGAGGTTATATGCACAACATATAGAATGTTAGTATACGTAATACGTTAAAATTGGTTACATGCAAAAGTAAACTCCCTTTTATATATAAAGTCACAAATATGACTGCTATCCCAAGAAACCTTTGCTTACATAGGTTGTGTGTTGTATGGTTTATCTACATATAAAAATGTATTCCTACATAAATATAACACTAAACATTTTGTAGGCACATACCTACTTAGTTTTTCTGTTTATTAATATTTTTACATAATTTACGAACCATGACTTTACGATTCTCATAAAATATGACGTTGTAAAATACGGAATAACAAACAAAGGGAAAACCTGGTGATTCAGTGACTGATAACAGATAACCCAGTTTCATCCCAATTGATAGAATCAAGGTAAATATGTGTATAACCTTAAATACGGAAAGTAAAATAAAAGAGTAGTCACATTGTGGGATTGCGTTTTTCCCATAGGAACAACGCAATCCTATGACTACAATTTACATCTGTATCCTATATCAATATAAAGCAGATTTTATTGTTTGTTTACTTAAACTCGCTAGTGTCAGTAACTCGGAACCGATTTGAAAAATTCTTTCAGTGTTAGATACTTAGCCCATTTATCGAGGTAGGCTACATGCTTATTAAGGAAACTTGGGTAGCTAGTTTTATAGGTACTTTATTCGTAAGACATGTTTACTATCATAATGATAAACAACTTTTACAAATAGGTATTTTTCATGTATGAGCAAATCCTGTAAGTGGCAAAGTTCCTAATTACAGGGACAATAGTAGATTTACAGCACTATAGCCTACTAACTAAGGCAACTAAACAATGCCTCGTCATTAGCTCGCTCGAGGGACCCTATTACAACAGAAGAAGAAAAAACGTGCATCGCAGCGCAATTTTTAAACTCAAAATACACCGCCCGTTTACGTCACTTTGCGTAGGAAACTATATAACTAAAATAAATTGACCTTATATCTGTAGTTTTGTACCGAAATATAGAAAGAGATAAAACGATGCTACGCTCGCCTCGCTCGTTCGCTAGCTAGTGGTGTGGTTTGCGCTTTAGAGATAAAGAAAAGACTTGCAGAATATAGAACCTCCTATGATATCAAATAAAAAATACCATTATTTAATACACATAGTATTTTCTTAAAAGTTTAAAAACATATAAAATGATACATATGTCAACTTGTAGTTTTTGTCGTATTGTGAAACAGGTTTGCGGCAATCAAAATAAATGGAACTTAGCAATTAGTTGACAAATATGTGTTCCTAGAACTTCCAATTCAATTATTTAAGTTCAACTTTGGCAACGTATCGGAAATACAGTTGTTACTAAAAAACTACAAAGTAAATTGTCTTTCCAACTTCGGAGTCGAACTTTTCTACGCCTGAGTAGTATAAATACTATAATATGTTGCATTACTTCTATGACAGGATGAGTCAGATCCCTGTGAGAGTCCAGCAGTTCCCGCGGCGTTTTGATACAGGTACCGCAAAGACCTGAAAAGCCTTTAGCGTTGAGGTCATTATCGGCGGGAAAAGGCACACTCGTGGGGTTTTTGGCGGGTAATATGCCCTCTCCGTAGCGTAACGCTATTTGGCTCACTTTAAATGTCGGAGGTTGTGGGTTCGACCCCACGCCGGACAGGAAATCGTTGGGAAAATTCAAAGATTTCTTTTCGGGTCTGGTTGGTTGAGGGACTACCATCCGTGCCTCGAAAAAGACGTGAAGCCGTTGGTCTCGATTGTTATAACATTATTTATAATGATCGTTTATATAGGAATGGGCAACAGCGTTTCCTTGTGTGGTACAACATAATACTGTGGTCACCAATCTGCCTGCCAAGCGTGGTGACTTTGATATATATATCTCCCCTGGGAAGAGGCCCATGTTTAGCAGTGGACGTTATATGGCGTTAAAGATGGAGATACCCGCCACAACGCCTTAGGACCGGAACTCAAGGACCTGGCTTGTCTTTTTGGTACCTGCAGCAAAATGGATGGATGTATTGGAGAGTGTTAGGAGTCCCAAATATCCATCGTTGAAGTGGGGAACACAAATTTCACAGCACGTAGTTCCGCGCCAGAGCGAAGGAATGCGTAATGCATTTTACTCAGGTAACAAAAAAAAGAATGAGGCAGATTTTTTAGTTAGCTACATCCCATGATTTTACTTGTGTCGGAATAATATTCTACACAAGTGGATCGTTTTGCCATATTTTGTTTGTTAAGGTGCAAGTTTCTCACTTTAGGTACCTATTTAGAAAGATAATTATTGCCAGAAATTTACTGAAATTATTTATTTTCCGTAAAAGACAATAGCGAATCTGTGTTCATTATTTTCTAACAGTTCATTGCATTAAAGTTAACAGTTAACATTTAGACGAGACATATGCAAAAATCCTTTTACAAGTCGATCAAATGATGACTAAACACTAACATTAGTTAGGTTTTACTAACAATAAACATTTGTTACTTGAAATTAACTTTATATTATATTATTATTAATAATAATATATTGCTTTCCTAATTCGCAAAAATAAGTAATCTATCTATTTAATAAGTAAGAAAAGCCTTACTCAATTATCCTTTAAATACCCAATTGTCCTTTAAATTACCCAAAGTGCGATCGTTTGAACTTAATCTACATTTTAACTACGTACCAAATATTCAAATCTATGCAGTACTTACTAGAAACACCGAAAACCTCTTTAGTACAGTAATTCATTTATAGAATTATAAAGAAAAATAAATAAAATGCTTATTCAACAGGAACTTTCACGGTTTTCACAGTTTTATATTTTTGTTTGGATCGCTTCCAGAGGAAAAATCGAGCACTCGGAAATTAAATCATCTCGTAAAATTGTACATGATTTCAATAATGAGCCAGTAAACGTCGCTACGGGCTATTGGCAATAAGGTGCACCGAGCCTATTAATTTGAAAGGATACTACAGGTTTTCGAACGAGAATCATTCCTTACAGTCTTTCATCGTAATCATCATCAGCCCGCATAAACTCCACTGCTGAACAAGGGCCTCCACTTAAAGGAGGGTTTTGGTATAATCACCACACTTTGCAGGCAGGGTGGTGACTGCAGTGTTATGTTGTAATACAAAAGGAAAAGCTGTTGCCCGTTCCCTATATAGAGCAAGTTTAGACAGAATATAACACAGACAGTCATTTTGTTTGTATGTCTGTATATTCCGCCTAAACGGATTTTTACTGTTAGATAGCACATTTTATAAGGTATAGGTAATGCAGGGGACTTTTATATTGATGTCTGATTGTTTATTCCGCCCAATATCTAAAATATTAATACCGATATAGAATGGGCCTCACTAGTAGAAAACTGATATTATAAGGAACTTTCATCGACAGCCCGTTTACGTCAACTGCTGAACATAGGCCTCCTCTTAACAGACCTTGGCAAGCCAGGATCGTAGAGGGATATTGCCATACTCACCACGCTTAGCAGACGGATTGGTGATCGCAGTAAGATAAACCTTGAGGTAATAGATGCTGCTGCCCATCCATCAGCCATATGTCCCTTAGTCGCCTTTTACGACACCCATCGGAAGACATGGGGTGGTCTATTCTAAGCCGGAAACCACACGGCAAGGATCTTTAAATTCTGATTTTATTAAAAAAAATTGTTTTCCAAAAGCAACATTTTCCTTAATTTCAATTTTGTAATGCTGACCCTTTTGTCTAATAATAATGTATTACCCTAAAACAAACATCGTGAATGAAGGCCGAATTATGTTTATAGAATAATATCCAAAATTACGCTTTGCTACCTCAATCCGAAATTAATGAGAATTTTCATTTATTTGGTTAAATTTGCATAACTTGAATGTTTTCACTTTGAGGATTTCGAAGAAAATTAATGGTTTTCTAATTTTTCCCTCCACTTGCAAAATAGCTTCTTGAAAAATTTCATGATGGAAGTAACCGATGGTTTGACGGACAGACAAACAGGGCCAAAAGAGTGATTGTAAACATAATTTGGTTGTCACCCTTATATAAAACTTAATTTGTACTTTGCAGTTTAGTATAATTTATGCATCATAATCAGCGTATAACGTCCACTGCTAAACTTTGACCTCTCTCGCAAGATGTTTCCATAGTTAGTGGCTATGGAAACACCCCTTCCCTTTCGTTTCTATAGCCACCAAGATTGGCAGTCTGGTGAAAAGTGCTTCCTGTTACAGATAAGACGTAATCTATTAAAATCGTATGTTACCAGAGTATACGATTTTAATACATTATGTTATGACAAATGGATTGTAGGAGGGTACTACGGCTACTTTTATGTTCTAAAATTAGGTAAACAAGTAGTATTTATTTTTTATAATATATTCTACGGGTTTTAAATAAAAACCTTTATAGTCACAGACAGTATATTATTATAGTCATAGAAGTATAATAAAATGAAAATATTGTTATGTTGACAGAATTGGGGATTTATGCATAATTTAGACAATCGGTGAAAATCTAGTTAATCGTTTGCATAAAGATTCCAATTTTTTTTTTGTTTTGATTTCCTATCTAGGTTCAGACTTAACCTGTCTATAGCCAGTAAGTCTTGCCATTCAACAGTGCAATGCTGCCAGCATTCTGGGAACCTTGCCAAGTAGTACTATAGATTTATAACAGTAGTATTTTATAAGTAAGTTCTATGTTAAACTAGCTACTAGTTGTATACTATACATAACAATATCATACATTCAGTAACCGTCCAAACCAATTCATACCATTGAATTAGGCCATATTATATTAATATTTATTTTATTTTTTAATGTATACTTGTTCATTATCTTCCTGCCTTGCTTCAATTATTATTTGGGGTCCTTATAAGACGTCTCTTCCATACTCACACCTTTCTTACACATGTCATCTTTCACACAGTCCATCCATTTTTTTTTGCCTTCCACTTCCTATGTATACTTGATATAATATATAGAGTAATCTTGTATTACATATCTGCAAAATTTTTGTCACTTTAACCTTTTTTACATACGAGAGTTTATATAAATCAGTGCTTTTCTATAGTAAGGGACACAGGTAGGGTACCACGACTACATTCCTGTCACGGACCGTAAGTATCTGTACCCGGAGCACGGATCAATTTACATTTTCTTCAATTTAGTGTACAACGCTTAGTTGTTATTGATCTCTGTTTCACGGAGACAATAACACCTAAAGTGGAGACAGCGTTAGTAGGATTTTTCAATTCGACAACAGGTTTATGACTTATTTTGCTTTGCGAATTATTTAACAAACTGTGATTGTATAAACAAATCTTTATGTGAAATCAAATATTTCTTGCCGAGTCTGGTTTTCGGACGGACATTATGAAGTTAGCCAGAAGGCTTTTGCGACTTAACCGGATATAAAGCCGAACGGAGCTCCAGCCTCAATAAGCCCTCCGTGCCTTGGAAAGTACGTTATGGCGATTGTCCCGATTGTTCTAACATCATCTATGATAATCGTATATCAGGGAACGAGTAGCAGCTTTAACTTGTATGTACAATATAATACTGCGGTCGCTAAGCCTCTTGCCAAGCGTGGTGACAAAACCCTCTCTGTGTTATACGGGCTGACGATGATCACAGTGCTATAGTGTGCTTTTCCTCTCTTCCATTTTTGCTGTGCCCGACAGGGTCCATGTTGGATCTAAAAAATGGATAGTATCTGTAACACCTCATGTAATACCTACACATGGAATGCATTAAAATATTTGAGTTTGAGTTTAAATAGCAATATGTTACAGTAATTTAATGTTGTGATTCATTTGTGAATAAAATAAATTTATATCGTTTTCTTACTATAGATTTCTCCGAAATAATTAAAAAACATCACAGATAAAAAAACACTATGGCTATTCCGATATAATTTCTTTGTCATCATGTTTTTTTAGCATTGTCCTGTTTTGGCAATTAAAAACCTACCCCAATAGATTAAAAAATACTGAAATAATCCCAAAACACCTTAATTATATATAGATACACTTATAAAAAAAACCATTGGAAGTTTAAAGGACTTCATACTGAATAAAAAACATAGACAAAAATAATAATTATGAATTAAAAGCAACGAAAAGGCAAGTTTGTGTTTAGCATTTGAAATGGAATGACTCGTGATTACCCACTAGTAATAATAATTGTTGTAGTGCAAATAACGGTCTAGAAGAATCTTGCAATTAATTTATACTAGTTACATAAAAACTGCGACAGTGATAATTAAACAAAACCATTGCAAATAGTAAAAAAAATGCCGCATTTTCATTCTACAATTGTTGTTGTTCTATGGCAACGTTAAAAAATATTAGTCTAGCAGTAATAATACTACTTCCGAAAATTCATTATATGATAGGGTTAATAATAAATCTACGTTACTAAATACGTGAATAAAATGGCCTTATGTATTCTGAGAAGATTAATGATGTAGAAGAGGTGAAAGTGGTATGTCCAGATCGTAGCAAGTGGAAGGAAGTGGTCTTTACCTACCCCTATGGGAAAGAGGCTGCAAATGATATATGCAAGAAATATATATGTATTCTATGCGACAAAAAATGTTTTCTTGTCTTATCTATTTTACAAATTAGTAACAATAGCCGTTGGTTCACATGAACATTACTTTTTTTAAAGTAGGTATTCATTATTTCGTTCATAAATTACGCTTCATTGAAGTTACTTCTCCTGCATATTATCTTCACCAGCCAGTTTAATTTAAAATAAAAAAAAACCCTGATTTACGATTATCCTAAATTATGTTATTACAATCGGGACCGGATCCTCAACCAAATATACCTAGAAATAAACTGATTTTGTGCAAAGATATTTTGTACAGAGCACTGTCGTGGTAACTAATGTTATTTCAAATGTATATGAAATGAAATATTGTAAATAAAAACATACATAAACATAAACAATTACATTTAATCTGTTGTACACTTGCTATGCACTCATTATCATGTACCTCTTTCCTAAAGGTTTGCTGGAAGAGAATTCATCATTGAATTAAGCTCGCCTTTGTACATGTTGTTTCCAATTTATAAAAAATATTTCATGTATTTTTCAGTGTGCAATAAAGTATAAATAAATAAAATAAACAGTAATACAAAAATGACGAAAAGGAAAAAGCCCGGAGTTTCTTTCTTCCTTTCTTCTCCGAGTCGTCCACCTAGGTAGCTAGTAAAAGGTTGCAGGTTAGCTAGGGTAGGATTCTCGCCGGCGAGGACCGCGTTGCACCCCTACCCCTGCCCTGTGATCCAGCGCCTGTAGGCTGATCACTTCCTCTTATGTTCATAAATCTGACTTATATATCAGTGGTACCACTGGGTCGTGGTCCTAACCCCATAAGGGTGCCCCCAGGTGTGTGTGTCACTTAATTATATGTTTTTACCAATTTTTTCTATATTGATCCACTAAAATCTATAATAATTAATGTGAACTTAAACTTATTATGAGTAGAGGAATTAATGACCAGCTGACGGACGGACTACTTTGTCTGTAATATCAGAGACGTAATAATAATATTAAGTATCTAGTTTAATTCATAGAATAAAAATAATTGTGAAACATTGTGATTCTGACAAGTACAAGTGTATGTAAATACGTAATTAGAATTAGAATCGGCTAATGAAATAATTCATTATTTCATTAGCTGATTCTTAAAGTGACACTTATACAGCTAAACCTAGGACGAAATATAAAAAGAACCCCACAGTTATATTAAGATGATTTTGTAAAATTGTAATATTATTACAAGGTTTTTTTTCACCAATGATACAGCATGTAAAATCATATTATAATAACTATTATGATGCTATAACCTGTTAAAGGGGAGGCACATATTTTGAAATCCCCTTCTACAGTAAATTGTACAGCGGTGCAGACAACCGCCCACATAGTAAGCCAACAATAATTTTATATTAATTCAGTTTGTAACTGACTAACTGACTAGCGGCTAACAATAAAATATTTACAATGTTGTAGTTCCATAAATAAGCATACCTTCAAAGTATTTGCGTCGTTAGAACACAATTTTATTTTATAGTCAGCTTCATCCAGGACGGCTAACATATTCTATAGGGCGTAATGTGTAACGTTTTAGTATCTAGGTATTGCTAAAAAATATGCATATTTAGTTAACCTGTGTAACGGGGTAGCTTAAGGACGATGTATAAAATTTATTTTTTACATAACTTACGTTCAAATTTACGTAATCAGTAAAAATCGAGTGGATCGTTTGGAAACATGTAATTTCTTATCTAGGTATGGACTTAACATCCATATAATGCCACTCCATTCCTTTTTCTAGTGTAGATAATATAAAATGCCGTTTTTACTCTTCTTCCTGCCCTTGTCCCATGTTACTTGGGGTCGGCGCAACACGTTTTTTTCTTCCATTCTCCTCTGTCAGCCGTCACGCTATCATTTACTTCTTTATCTTTCATATCATTCCTCACACAGTCCATCCATCGTTTCTTTGGTCTTCCTCTCCCTCTCCATCCATCAACGTTTATATTCATCACTCTTTTAGTCACATGCGATTCGTCCCTCCTCATGACATGTCCATACCAAGACAGTCGATTCCCTTTCAACTTTTCTGCAACTGGCGCAACTTTTAAACTTCCTCTAATATACTCGTTCCGTACCTAATCCATTCTTGTCACGCCACACATCCACCTCAACATTCTCATCTCCGCTACGTGCAATCTTTTTTCATCCATCTTCTTCACAGCCCAGCATTCCGATCCATACAGTACGACAGGTCTAATCACGGATTTGTAAATTTTCCCCTTTAACTTGAGTGGCATCCGTGGGTCGCAAGTTGTTCCAGTGACCTGTCGCCATTTCATCCATCCTGAGTTGATCCGATGCGTTATGTCTCGGTCTACTTCGCCATCCCCTTGGACAAGCGACCCGAGGTACCGAAAATCAGAACAGATTGGTATGGGCGTTGCAGCAAGAGTTATGGGCACAGGACTGGAGAGACCGCCGAAATCACAGAATAAGTATTCTGTTTAGTCCTACTGACTTTCAGGCCAACATTCTCCAGTCTTTGCCACCACACCTCCAATCTGCTCTGGACCTCTAGGCCACTCTCGGCAACCAAAACAATGTCGTCGGCAAACAGCATACACCAGGGAGCCTCTTCCTGGATGTCCGACGTAATTGCGTCCATTATCACCAGGAACAGGTAGGGGCTTAGAGCCGACCCTTGGTGCAAGCCAACAGCCACATTGAAGCTGCCGGTAGTGCCCGCTGTAGACCGGGTACTACATCGACTGTACATCGCTCGGATCAACTGCACATACTTCCCAGGCATACCTTTCTCTTTCAGGGCCCACCACAAAACCTCACGAGGTACCCGGTCGTATGCCTTTTCGAGGTCGATGAACACCATGTGCAAGTTTTTGTACGCACTTCTGTATTTCTCGCACACCTGGCGGATGGCAAAAATGGCATCCGTCGTTCCCCGACCAGGCATAAAACCGAATTGATTTCGTGAAATTTCACTCTCTTCTCTCAGTCGTCTCTCAATAACTTTCTCCCAAACTTTCATACTATGCGCCATTAGCTTTATTCCTCTATAGTTATTGCACTCCAGCACATCACCTTTATTTTTAAAGATGGGCACCAGCGAACTGTTGCACCATTCGTCAGGTATGGCTTCTTCCAGTAACAACTTATTGAAAAATAAAGCTAACCACGTCCATCCATCCACACGTAACAACTTCCAAACTTCAACTGGTCCTAACGCTTTACCATTCTTCATTCCATTTACTGCTATTCTCACTTCATCCATACTAACCTTTCTCACTAACCCCTCATTCACTGGTTTATTGTCCAGCACACCGTTCCAGTCATTCTCCTCATTCATCAGTTTTTCAAAGTACCCCTTCCACCATCCTTAATTTCCTCATTATCCGAAAGAACCATTCCGGCTTCATCTTATACGCATTTAATCTGACACACATCCCTCGCTTTTCTCTCTCTAGCTCTAGCAAGCCGATATAGTTGTTTTTGGCCTGCTGTACTATCCAAACTGTCATAAAGCTTGTCTTGGGCCTTTGCTCTAGCTACGGCCACAGCTTTCTTGGCTTTTTTCTTGAGAGCATCATACTCACTCTTCCTTTCAGCTTTCATACTAACACTTGCAACTTTAACACTCTGCCATTCCTTGAATTTTCTCTTTTTTTCCTTCAACACATTCTGGATTTCTGTCGACCACCACCATGTATCTCTATCTATCGTACCCCTTCCTTTCGTCTCTCCTAAGACATGTTTTGCTACACTCCTAATACACCCAGCCATCTCACTCCAACATTCATTTACACTTCGCTCGTTCATGTCTCCCATCTCTACCATTTTATCCACCACTCGTTCTTTAAATTCTTTCGCACAGTCATCCTTCTCTAACATATACCATTTTATTCTAGGGGGAGGTCGGTCTTTGTTTTTATTCACTTTTATTTCTATAACTATTTCCAAAACTAGGAGTCTGTGCTGTGTAACCAAGTCTTCTCCCGGTAAGACTTTACAGTCTTTGATGTACTTCAATTTGTTTCTTCGGACTAGGAAGTAGTCTATTTGTGTTTTGTGGTTACCACTCTTATATGTAATAAGGTGTTCGTCGTTCTTCTGGAACCAAGTATTAGCTACTGCCAGATCAAATGCGGTAGCGGATTGCAGTAGAGTCTCTCCCTCATTATTTTGATTTCCGATTCCCCAGCCCCCATGCACTCTTTCATAAGTACCTCTCATTCTTCCCACGTGTCCATTGAAATCACCCCCAACTATCAAATCTTCATGCACCGGGATGTTCATCAAAACGGTGTCAAAATCCTCCCAAAACTTTTCTTTCTCTCTTCCATCACATCCCACCTGCGGCGCATACACACTAACTACGTTCAGCATTACGTTTTCGCATAACTTTCAAAACTATCAATCTATCATTAACTCTTTTAACCTCCATCACGCTTTCCTTTAAATTACTATCCAATACTATTCCCACGCCATTCCTTTTCCCGTCACTTCCACAATAGAAAAACTTGTATCCCTCACCTATTTCCCTCGCTTTAGTACCCTTCCATTTCGTTTCTTGTAAACACGCCACATTTATTCGTCTTCCGTTGAATACATCCGCTAACTCTCTGGCTCTTCCAGTCATCGTTCCAACATTCCAACAAGCATACCTCAATCTCACTTTCCGAACTTGCTTCTTACGTCGCACCCGCCCGGGGTGGTGCAACAACCCTTGCCCACTTCCCGCAGGAGCCGGGTGCTGCCCCTGCGCGTCGCCTGCGGGGTACGCCCTAGTCACACTATCGCACATCATTTCATTTTCACTCATGTTGCAAAAGGTTTTGGCTTGGATTTTACAGTCGGCCGCCTGCCAGACACTAACCCTCTTTGGGGCCTCCCTCAATAACATGAGGGGTAAATGCCATACTCACCACGCTTGGCAGACGGGTTGGTGAGGGTTTGGTATAAATTGCAGAGTTTTCCCTCTCTAAGTGCTGGTGACCATGCATGCAAGATACCTTAGTCGCCTTTTACGACACCTCGGTAAGAATGAGGGTGGCCTATTCTATTCTGCCGGGACCACGCGGCAACTTATTTAACCACAAAAACAATGAAACTTTTTAAAATAAAAGACACTTTGATAGCAGGTAATTCAAACACGAAATTTCAGAATACTGTTTTGACAATTTATTTCTAACTTCACGTGAAATGAAAGTTACCAGTTCAAAAAAATAATATTCTATTTTTAATTCTTGCCATTTAATAGGCTGTAGATAAACGATTATCTGAGTTATTACCATGATAATTTCAATCCCAATTTTTTCCCTATTCACCCCGCGATTCCTATGATGCATTTTTACTATTACTTTTATAATAAATAGAGGAGTTTATGTTATGAGCTTACTTTTTCATATTTAAATAGATACTTTATTGCATCTTGAAGAACGTTTGTCACATAAATAGGTACTTTAAATGGTATCGCATTTAATGCATTCATGTGATAGCTAAAGAGATGGAAACCATAAGAAAATATAAAAATAATTTTACATAAAGGGGCATGAGTCATAAGTGTTGCGTGTGTATAGGTACCTACTATGAGCCTGTATGCAAGTAAAAAAATAAACGAATAAAATATAAGACGAAAATCGGCCATCCCACTTATATGGATTAAATTGTAAGTTTTCCCTCAAGTTGTTGATAATATTTAACAACCTGTAAATATAAAACCCTTCATAGCTTCAGAGATAAGTTCCTATCTTGTGCGCCAGATGGCACTGTAACAGTTTCCTTGCTGGTTCTTCAGTTTGAGTAACTGAAATCGTATCGTCACAACTTGTTGCGTAATCATATCGTCGGGAAAAACAGAGATGGCGCTAAATCTGTCTATACGTTTGGAGACTGAAATTAAGAGTTTTTGAGACTGAAATTAAATTATTAATTTTTATTCATTTATAAAACTTTAGCGTAAAACATTGTGCTGGGCAGTCGACCTTATATAGTAGTGAGAACATAGCAGGTGTGATACAGTATAAACTACTTAAATAAGTAAATAAATAAATAAGAAAAACCATGTAGGTAAATAATTAAAACTTTGAACTTAGGTATATTATGACATGCAAACAATAAAATAAATTGCCTTTTATCTCTTTTAGATAAGGGCTTTAGTCTTTAGGGCTAAAAAGAATGAAATTTTTGAAGACTGCGGAGAAGACTATTGGATAAGTATTGAAAGTGAGCAGTATAAGAAAGCGGAGAAGGGAAATCAAGAATAGAATCGTGAACAGCCTCAAGGACCTAGGTTTCTGAATTCTATTCAAAAGTTCTGATTGACAAGTGGCATAATCATACAAACATAACTGACTGAATTTAGCAAGCGATAAAGGTAAGTTGCTCATAGATTGTTGGACATTAGTAGATTACTGGTAAAAATATATTACTCATATTGCAATTAATAAGCGACGAAAGAAAAGGGGAATAATGAACAAATAAAACAATTGAGGAGAAAAAACTGCGCCTTGAGGAACGCCACAGCCAAAATTACACCATTTTGATGTAGATTCACCTAAACGAACCTGCTGATGCATATAAAGATAATAGGAGAACCATTCCAGTGAATTATCAGAGACAGTAAATTATTAGAGGATAGCTAAAGGATTTGCTAACTAAGAAAAATATACAATACAATAATGTTGAATACTATGAATTATACTTCAATTTTATCAATTGCAGATGACTACATACTTAACGAGCGAAGTAAACACCAGACACGACCGCTAAAACTTTAACGACATCTTTAGCAACAAGCAAAAATAAACCAGCTCAACCAATTAATACCATTAATAGCTAGAACACTACAAATTACGATCGACTTAACAGAAGGCAATGTTGGTTTCATAAAACAGCTCCTTGTTGTCTCATGGCCCATAACTTTTGGACATAAATACGCATTACGCAAACCAATAAATGAGGCGTAGTCGTACTCATTTATTGGTTTGCGTAATGTTTTGATAGATATTTACGTTAGGTACGGTTTTATGTGTTTTACATAAACAACGTTATATTATTATGTTTTAGCAAATGTACAAGACAGCTTGTCTTACACAAATTTGCAATCCAGAGAAACGTCGAGAAATGGCGTTGGGGTTAGACGCACAGCCTAAACCGCTGATCGTAGATACCTGAAACTTGAATGAATTGGATGGATATTGGATGTGTTGTATTATCTATATTATGACGGTGTTTAAGTTTTTTCAAAATCCTACCCCTATGAAGATGAAAAGGTGGAGCAGAGTATGTACAGCGAAAACAAAATCTACGCCGACGAATTCGCGGGCAACAGCTAGTCTATAGTAATATTTTAAAGATGTTTAGTTAGTAAGTTTTGATGTTCGGGGTAATCTCCGGAAAAAAATATCCGATTTTAAAAACTCTTTCAATATAAGAAAGCTATGTTATCCACAAGAATCATAGGCTATATTTAATTATTATGAGTGTCCCACGGAATCGGGCGCTACGTAAAATTTAAATCTTTTTTTTTAATATTTTACTCGTTAAAGCCAAATTGTATTTCCTTATTTTAGTTTTGCATCATCTATCGTTTAGAACAATGACTTTTAACCGTCACGGTTCAGATCTAATGTATTAAAATATACATGTTTCTAACAACTATTGTATTTTGTGGTGTATTTAAATAATTTTATCTTAGAGTGAAATATTTAACGTCGTAAGTATTAATGTGGTTAGAAACAAAAGGTGTATTTAATTTATTAATGTATTATTTAGTCACTTTCGGATTTCCTTATTTCTAATGAAATAACACGGGTTAATGACGCATATAATAATTATATATAGCCCTGTTGGATAGGGAAGTACGTAAAAATATGGTAGAAGACTGGCTTAACCCATTCACTTGTTAAGTTTATATGGAGGATGATACTGCAATGTTTTCTAGCAGTGTTGTTGCCAACTCTTTAGTTTTATTTTACTTTAGTATTATTTTTTTTCTTTCGTCTTTTTAAATATATTGACAGATTGATTTATTGACTGTGTCACGGAAAAAATATTATTTGATGTTTTCTAAAATAAATAATTCCATATAAAGTCTAAAGTCAAAAGATATGTTAATTCGGCTAAAAAATGTGTCTTTATAGTGTAATGCAATTTTTGCACCGCCCTAGCCCGGAAAAATTACGGACTATTGTGCATAATTTTACTATCTTAACTGCATATTTGCAGGAGAGATAGTAACAACATAGAGAAATACAATCATCAGCTAAAAACGAAGCTGGTGATTTTTTTAGCGGAATTAACACTATACCTATATTTTGTCTTTTTACTTTAGATTAATATGGATTTCTGCAAAGTAACGCCTGATCCCATTAATTATTAATAAATATTTTCTCCATAATTCTTCATATTATCAATTCCTAAACACGTGTGGTTTCAGGCTTAAACTAGACCACCCCATATCTTCATTTCTATGGGTGTCGTTAGAGCCGACTAAGTTATATACACCTAAACTCTAGGTTATTAACATCTTATTACGATCACCACCGACCGCCTGCCAAGCGTGGTCATTATGGCAATATCTTTCAATGACCATGGCTTCCAAAGCTTTGTTATGAGGATGGCCATGTTCGGTAGTGGCCACTACCGAAAGTAAAGGGCTGTTGAAGTTAACAAATAATGAAGTTTCTGAGTTGAATGACATCAAGCAACTGTTGCTGCATCAGGTCGACTGACAAAGTAAGTTTTGGTGCGTAAGCTGTGTATGTACACGCCAGGGCAGAGTTTTACCCGCGGCAGTCTGTTACTACCAGCACTCTGACTTTACTTTTTTATTTAGTCAGAGATGTACAGAAGCATTTTGATTTCAGTTATATTTTCTTTATAAAGTGAAATGATAGAGAAGGTAAAATAATATGATGTGATATTTTTACATTTAAGTAGGTAACCCAAGTTACTTAAATATTTGACATTTCCAAATATTACGTTAAAATTGCAATTTGTAATTAGCATAATCAAAATAAAAAATATTGTGTAATCTTTATACTTTAAACTTCAATTTATTTGTTTAAGCATAGAAGTAAATTTTCGCTCTTTAACCGCTGTACCATCAAAATCAACTTCCAGCATATTTTTAAATATATACTTAATCCGACAGTAATATTGTTGTAAAAAAGGTATCGAATAACGTATAAAGAGCCTCTAATAAATAAACAGGCGTTTGAATCCTAAATGAACGCGATATTTAAGTAACTCTTCAATTAATTCCCTATAAATACAGATCAGACAATTCTATCGCTTTTCGATAAATGAAGTAGGTATTGGTATATCATTTAATTTTCATTAAACGTCTATAACGGCTGTTTACTTATTTGCTAGTCTTTCTGAAATGAAATTTAATTGTAGATACTTGTTCAGACATTAATTTATTATGTCACCAAATAGTATATTTTCATGGTTCTGATTCATTAATGGTTGTCATGTCTCAGAAATCACTTTAGATTTTATCAAAAGTTTTCGTTAGAAAACACAAAAAATATTTATAGAAGTGGAGCTTATGTGCACCACAATTCTAAGAAAGAGTCTATATATTATGCTTTTTCTCCAGAGGGAAAGCTTACCAGAACTGCCGAGCTAATCCTAAAGACCGCTTAACAACGCCCAATCAGTTTTTTTAAATCCCTCTAGTACTGCTGATTTTTGGGGTTCCGTAGCCAAATGGCAAAAAACGGAACCCTTATAGATTCGTCATGTCTGTCTGTCTGTCTGTCCGTCCGTATGTCACAGCCATTTTTTTCCGAAACTATAAGAACTATAATGTTGAAACTTGGCAAATAGATGTATGTTGTGAACCGCATTAAGATTTTCACACAAAAATAGAAAAAAAAAACAAAAAAAAAATGGGGTTCCCCATACTTAGAACTGAAACTCATTTTTTTTTTCATCAAACCCATACCTATGGGGTATCTATGGATAGGTCTTCAAAAATGATATTGAGGTTTCTAATGTCATTTTTTTTTAAACTGAATATTTTACGCGAGAGACCCTTCCAAAGTGGTAAAATGTGTGTCCCCCCCTTGTAACTTCTAAAATAAGAGAATGATAAAACTAAAAAAAATATATGATGTACATAACCATGCAAACTTCCACCGAAAATTGGTTTGAACGAGATCAAGTAAATAGTTTTTTTTTTAATACGTCATAAGCCGTAAACCGCAATTTACCTTTCATTCAATAGGTCGGCACTTGCAACTAGTACGGAACCCGAGAGTCCGACTCGCACTTGGCCGGTTTTTTTTTTCTCATTTCATCATTCATATCATACAAGATAATGCAAACCAAAAGCACCGTATTACGTCCGAATTTAGGTAAAATGAAACATATATTCAACAGTTACAATATTTTAGATTGGCTGGGTGGAGAAGCTGTTTGTCACTTAATACTCTATTCACGTCGCTGTAAATCCTACAGAGAGATTAATGCTTTCAATCAGGAGAATCATTACGATATCATCATCGCTTTGATGGATTGTTTTTCTAACAGTTACCAATAGTACAGGTAGCGGTAACAATTTATTATTACCTTTACTATTGTTACGACTGTGTTAGGTAATTTAATCATCCTAAGTAAATATTTTGCTTTAAGCATCCTTATTACTCAGCAAGATATACTTCTGTGCTTTGTTTTTAGCTAGCTTTGTTATAATATTATTCCATTATGAATTGCCTAAAATGGTACCTCGGCCATTAAAAGTATTTAAATTGATAAACGAAGCTTCGGACGGACTTTATATATGTAGTTAGCCCTGAGGCTTTTGCTACTTCACCGGGCATAAAGGCGAGCAGAGTTCCAGCCAAGATAAATGGTTTAAGCACTACAAACTAAGCAACCTGCGCAAGAGGACGTCCCCTGTGGGACTTGGACCTCGGCTCAGGGCGGTGTAGCAGAACGTTTGTACGTTATGTTATTTATGTTTATCTATTATTTAATTAGTCCAATTTTACTCCAATCAAACTTCTTCTAAGTTTAATCTCTGTAAAATTGAGGAGGCGACTAGGCTACTTAATGTTCGAATTCCTCTATATTCAAAGAATCTTTTATATTTGGTCGTATGAATCATTGCTGTCAACATCTAAAAACAAACGAAATTCCAAGTTAATATCTTTTCAATACTTAATATTTTTGTTGTTTAAACTATTTGTTGAAACGATATCCTAAATTATTTTTATCTAAATATTAAATAAATATGTTTTTTTTTTAAGTTATCTCAATTATTTAAACTATTATAAAATAATTGTTCATAAAAGAAATATGATTGAATACGAACTATCTCTGATTTACAGCCATAGATTAAATAGAAATATTGAACATATATTTTTAATTTAATTTATAGTATTTATAATAAGTAAACTGCGTTAAGTTCTAAAAGAATTATTGATCCTATTTAAATATGTTAGTCTATTTTAACTTAATGTTTTAAGATTATTTAACCATCTAAGGTAGCATAAAAACAATGGAATGCAAATTAGTTTATAACGTTTTTGACTAGATGTCATCACTATTAGCATTATTGGTCGATGTAATAATTGACTATTTAGTAACTTTGCATTTTATCACTAGATGTCACTGATTACCCTATTTATAAATAGCTGTAGATATTATTTTCCGTGTGTAGGGGATCTTAATCGATATATTTTATCACCCCTCAAAGGGCTTTGGGAGTTCTTTAGTAAGATATTACGTTTAGTTACAGTCCGCAATTTAATGATGACGTACGAACGTTCCGTTACAGCGGTCGCTGACGGGGAGATTGAGGGATTATGGCTTTTAGTTTCTTTAGGGATTTTTGTGCAACTGTTGCTCTACTTTACAGTTCGCGGGCCTCTCGGACTTCGGGTCTACGAGGGCATCGGAAAGTTCTTAGCAAACTAAGGGTTGGGAGGGCGAGGGCGGACGCGTCACGTTCGCGGGCGCACCCTTCTCCGGCGGGTCGGATAGAGTGGTCTCTGTGTAGTAGTGCTAGTTTCTTGCAGTCTCTGTACTGCTGTCGTCTAGGACGCCCCAAGGCTAACGGTGTTTACGACGCTTTGTAGGCAAAGGCCTGTAGTCGGATGCTGCAACAACCAACGGGTTTGGGTGGTGAGCCGCGGATTCAAAGTAGCGTTCCGACGCCTCTTTCATCCACTGCTTGATGGAAGGCAGTTTTAGTTCAGAATACAAGTTGCGATTACGAATGAACCACGGTGCCCCGGTGGCACGTCGAGTGAATCTACTTTGGACAGTTTGTAAGCGTTACAAACTGCTAGACGCTGTATGAACGAATTCCGTGCTCACCTACGTCATAATCGGCCATATACACGTGGTATAAATTCTAACCTTGTTATCAAGTGATGTTAACTGCGTGAATTCAAAAGAAAGTGTATTCGACTGAAGCCCGTGCACGGACGGTTTCTACATGCGCTCTAAAGTTTAGCTTTCGGTCAAGGTTTACGCCTAAGTACTTGGCTTGCCGTTCCCAAGGGATTGGTTCGCCGAACATCTTGACCGGTGGAATGACTGGTGGGCTGTTGAATATTGAGAAGGGTACAGTGGCACTCTTTGTCGGTCTCCACTTTCTGAACCATTTGCCTAAGGCATTTGATGCGGATTGTAGAGCGTCGTGAATTGCAGTAGGACTGCGGCCCGAGTAGTATAAAGCGGTATCGTCCGCGAAGAGTGCCAGATGGCCTTCTTGGGTTTCGGGATGTTACTTGTGTAAAGCGAGAACAGGAGTGGCGAGAGTACTGAGCCTTGTGGCACCCCTGCTTGGATCGGGTGAGGAAACGAAGCGCTCACGTAAGGAATTTGTTCGCGATTCGTTGTGAATTTAGACAGTTATTTTGCGCGAACTGTATAGTACATAACCACTTTGAAATATATTGAATTGATTTAAGGTACGGGTAAGACGTGATTTCTCACCACAATAATCAAATAACCAGAGCCGGAAAAATAAAATAGATTTTATGATTACTAGTAAGGAGGTTTAGCATGCGATTAAAATTATATATATGTCTCTGTTATTCCAGAATGTCTAACACTTAGCCAAATGGCATCCTGAGACGTTTAGCCAATCTGAGCGATTAATTAATAAACATTCATCCATTGATCCTATTAGTTACGTAATTAAGGTTGATTACACAATTAGGCGTGCACTTCCATTGAGTGTATGAACGTTGCGAAAGATACGAGCGCTGAGTTCCCCTCACAGTGGTTCGATGCCAAAGTGGTGTACAGGCATGAAATATAGCAAATAATTGCGTCTTACTTCTACTATGAGATACGTGTGTTTTTATGCTACTTTTCATTCAACAAAACAGGTTTTTATATTTTTTTCTCATAATCTATGGGTTATTAAAAAAAAGTTATTCTACATTTGTTATTTACAGAACGCCGACGCTCAATGTTAGGACAGCTTAAGGCTGGAATAAGAAACAAATTAGATAAGTTGTTTTATAAATAGAACTTGTACCATCATAATGTTATTGTTAACTTATGACGTGGGCGCAAAAATATTTGTTCAGTAAATATGTTATAATAATATTCTTTTAATGGAGGTCGATAACAGCCAATCAGCTTATACGCATCAACAACAAATTAAAAAATCTTCTAGAAATGGCATGCGATTGCTTACTTCACTCCACCGTGATGTTTTATAGAACCTTACGAGGTATATGTTATTTTCATTTATTACTTGCTAGTATATTGAATGACAATAATCCATTTCCTCGTACGTCAGCTTGACATGGATTATTTTTAATTAGCTTTTATTACCACCGCTGTCGATGCCGATGGACCACAAAGATTCTCAATTGGAGACCACTGGTAAGCGCAGCGTGGGAAGACCGTGTGCACGATGTACCGACGACCTCAAAAAGGTCGCAGGTAGTCAGTGAAGGCAGACCTCTAGTAATTGTTCCCGCTGGAAATCGATGAGGTAGGCCTTCAGCATTGGACGACAACTGACAAGCTGATATGATGACTACCGCTGCAGTATGCTCATGCAAATAAAGGGGAATATTGAAGGAAAATAAACACCGTCACATTAATATTTTATTTATAAAACGATATGTACAAACACTATTGACATTAATTTTTGCTAGATTCTTGAGTTTAACATTACAGTTACTTACTCTTTAACATTAAATATGCACATATAAGCAAACATCAACGCATTGTAGCACCGCTTTGTCGCGGATTGAATACATTCTTATAAAGGCTTCGCCGAAGTTGGCCAAAACTTTTTGACCGTGACTAAAAATAACACACGTAAGTCCGTGCTATAAAGTGCAAAGACCGTGTACCTATTAAATATAAAGATTAAAAGAAAATCCTTCATGTAAATGGTTTCAATATATACATATTTCTTTATTCTTAGCCGAGCTAAAGCAAACTGTGTAGGCAATTTTTCTCTGCGGCCCCGGAAGTGTCCAATCCAAGTCGGGCACTACAGTAAAATCCTTTTCTCGAAGCCATTTCGGTACATACATAAAGAAATATTTTTACAGGCTTTATATGTAAAATTTTATTTTTAACACAACAATATCGTTATATTATATTAAAAGATTTTTCTTAAATTAGTGTTAAGACTAAGTGACAGCTTATTACTAGTAATGGAAACAATCATTTATTTACAAATATTTTTTTAGCATATCGCTTGTATTTTTGTTGGTACACATACATATTTTTACTTGACATTTGTATTTCCATAATGACATAATTAAAGCTTTAAAATAAAATACTTAATGTTTATCAGGAATTCTTAATTAATGTATGTACTTGTGCTTGCAGCCCAGCTTCATAACAAACATATTGTAGCAAAAAAACATCATAAAAGATAATATTAATAATAACATTTTCTACTAAAATAAAACTTAATCTTTGTAATGTAAGTTATCTTAATTAACTTATTAATGAGCTAAACATACATATAAAACTTTGGTTTGTAATTAAAATAAGTTCCAGTATTATTTAATTCAATATTTAGAAGCCATTGTATGTGCTATCTAAAATACTACAAGAATTACTAGACGTTACTTATTATCTTATTGACATACATGAAGTAATTAATTGTATAACAATCTCGAGACTTGGTCTCTTAATGTCTTAAGTAACAATATTGTAGAATATAAGCAGATGCAGAAGCAATATGTGGACTGTAAGCTGCCAATACCTCCTAAGTGCTTTGGCGTCAATAATGGTGAACTAAAAATACTTGGATTTTTGGTTCAACATTTTCATTAATGAAGCAAATGCCCAAGTTAAGCAATTTTACATTATATAGCTAAATATTTGTAGTAAGAAAATATTTTAATCATTTTCCATTAGTACTTTAGGTAAGTTAGAGGTATCACAGCCCAAAACGATTTCCTCATACGTAGAAGGTAATTAAATAATGTATTTTTTAAGGTGTGTTTAGAGATTTATAATAATATAAGATTACGAAATAAGCTATCAGATGGCGTAAAAAACAATATTTTGTTAGAAATGTTAGTTCAGAGGTATTGGCAGCATTCAGTCGATGTTATGTTTTTACATAGAACTAGCCATCTCAACCAATTATTTTAAGTGTATCACTGTGATTTCCTCTTTCCTACGTGAAAACTATAAAAACATCCGATTGGTAGTCTATGAGTTAATCGCGTTATGATAGATAGACAGTTTTACATATTGCAGTTATAATGAAACCTCATTATTTCAATTAGCATAAAGCCAACTATTAGCCAGCTGGCTCCAATACGGGGCTTAAGATAAAAGCGTTGTATTAATCATAGTATAGTATAATTATTTTAAACTTAGGGTTCCTCGTAGCACTGCTACTACGGCGTAGTATATATAATCTAACCGGATCTTAATTTCTACGTAGCAACATTTCTCTAAATAATTCTACGACTTAAATGAGAGAATGAATAACTTTGTATAGATAACTTAATCAAATAATATAAGTTAAGAGAATGTGGACTGTGATATGTAAATATAATAATATAAGGTTTATACAAAGGTTTCATAGCACCTGACTCAGTAGGCTGAATAAGTACTCAGTTTTACGTAGCCGTACTTGATTTGAAGAGTGTAATAAAAGTCATACAATGAATTATTTAAAATTCTCTTAAACTTGCTTAATTATAGATTATAATCATTTAAATATGTCTGATATTGTATAATTGCTTTTAAAACTCAGAGGCTTTAATAAATTTAGCATTCGTCAACTTTTGAAGATGTATCACTGAACCTCGACAATCTTTACAATTATTATAAAACCGTCTCAACATTTTAATATAATTAATATTAAAATCCCGTCAAATCTTCTTGCAAATACCAAGTGCCATTTCTGGCAAGTAAGAGATTTAATGAAGTATGAATTAATACAGAATATCTACATGTTGTACGTACAATATACCTATACAAGCTTGTTAGTTTATTTTTATTTAGAGAGAACCGCTTTAACAGAAATGTAAGGTGCTTACAAGAAATTGTCTCACATGCCGCTAGTATTATGGAGTTACTTTTAACGACAAGTAGATCTGTCTGTTTTGTACAGCTTAACATTCTCGTAATTATTTTTAAATTCTATTTCCCCACAATAACGTCAATTAGTACCTACTACTAAGTAAGGATACTTTTGTTTCGTAGGTATGTTTCGTTTTTATAATTTGTTCTATAATGTTATTATTGTTATTTTCTTAAGTTCTTCGTTAATTATTTTAAAGGTGAAAATCATTAGTAGTTTTGTAGTTCTCTTTGCAACGAATATACTTAAAATCTTTTGTACTGATGGAAAATATATTCTACTATTACGATGCTTTGATGTCATAGTAAATCATAGCAAGTACCTCTCGTATTTAATAATAATTCAATTTTTTTAGTAATACTTTGGAAAACTTACTTACTTGTTTTACTATACAGCATGCATATTAGCTATACAGCATGTAAAAGTCACAAGTACTTTTACATGTTGTATAGCTAATATGGAATGATCTTTGTTACAGTTTGTTTAAACATATAGAGGTACTGTAATGTTTTAGTAAAATAAAATAATGTGATTGAATTCTTAGGCCGGGGCTTCACTAGTATGATGACTGCGACGCTACGAACAAATAAATTAACCATGTTGTTACTGCTTCGTGGCCGCCGCCATATGCTTATATGAGTTTGTTTTCTCGGACTTTACCCTATTTAGAGATAGTTATTAGGTTGTGAATATATTCTTATTTAAACTATATAGATATTTTTAAAATTTTAAAGACAATGATCCATCAATATTACTATCGAAACGTCGCATTAAAATTTAAAGACAGGTATGTTTTGTACAAAACTTGTTTTTTCCTCTAAGAGACGGCAACGGCAACAGTACCTAGGTATATGACAAAATGAGTTCTAGTGCCTTGCAATACAATATATTTTAGGTTGTATAAACGGGCCCCCCTAAAACAGGTTCGAAGTAATTTTAATGATATTGAAAAAGTATGTGTATAGATTAATCGTACCACCAAAACTAAATAATTTTGCTGAGTATTAACACTCACGGTGTTGAATGTTCATATTAGCAAATGTCAATTATTGAGAGCTGATGGAACTCTGAACGCTACATCGCTCTACATATTTCGGCTTTAATATTGCGAACTACCATTAAGATTAATGATGATGCATAACGGTTTAATGGTATGTTCCTTACATCATCGGATACTATAAACAATACATTTGCTCTCATTATCTCTCAAAAGTATAATATGAATTATTGAAACGCAAATTTGTCTCGTTATTTTGCATATACTATAGTTGTTTACTTCATTTTAAGACAGCGGGCCGGCCGCACTACTCTGCCGTCATACAGTCTCGAACTAGTACGGAGGGTAGATTGAACTTGTTTGCTGTCGATGAATTAGCCAAATAAACACATGTAACCTACCATCTATTATAAAATAAATATAAAACTGTGATTGTAAATTTGTGAACCCTTTAAATATTTTGCTGTTTCGAAACATTGTTTGTGATAAAATCAAGGCGCGGAGTCGGTAACCACTTGGGTCAGAATGTTCTTTTGGAGGTTTTTGGTACCTACAGATGTTTTTTTTATTCTTATAAATATATATATAATAACCATACGATGTGGAAATATGGTATTTATTAAGTGCAGTTGACGTCTATGGCTATCCTATGCACCTAATAGGACTTCATATATTTGCTAGCGATGATAGTTTGCTAGCAAGAAATGAAACTGTTTTTTATCTTTTGTAATAAGGTGGTTGTCGACTACCGCGGTTTGAGAAAACCTAAATAGGACTACAAATGAAAAAAAAAAAAAATGTTAAACTAGGCTAAGTTTTTTTGAGTTGAAATAAATTTATCTTATCTTATCTAATTATCTAATTTACTGCATTTCAGTAATAAATTAATGTGCTGAATTTTATGCTATTTATAAACAATTTTAAAATTAAGTTATTTTTTGGTACTAATTAACAATAGTGATTGAAAAGATTACAATCTTGCCGATTTTACCTTTTTTATCATTTTTTTTGTAGTTTTAGTCACTTGATCTACTGAACCAAATTGGAAAATTCTTTTACTCATATATACGCACATTATTTTTAAGTGTCATAAGATATATTTAACGATTCCTACGGGAACTTGATAGTTTACTATGCAAAGTCAAAGTCAATAATATATTTATTGATATAGACACAATTCAAAAAAAAAATCATGTTCTTATGATGTGTCACATTCCTTCTCCTACCACCATTGCAGTAGGGATATAAAGTTATTTCATTTGTATATGAGATCACGATCGAAATAAAACAAAGTCGAGAATAAATTGCGAATGTTCGTGTCACGATGATGACCTTTTATTCTGTTTGTTATTTTCTCACAAACATTTGATTTGATCATGTGAATAAATGTACAAACATTTATTTTGTCATTTTTAAGGTATGTTATATACATATGTAAAACTTTTTTTTAAATTGCAGCGAATTACATGACTAGACTAAGGAATCTCCATCTTAGCATGATATTTTTTGACATAAAGTTTTTACATAACTTTCATTTGTTCAAATTTTTTGTCAGTATTTGTAGATGCACATACTTATTAATTATAATTCAAGAAAATACTCTTAGCCGTTACGTTTGTACTTTCATGTGAGCCGTAAAACGTAGGTAGGTACTTGTTCTGTGGAATTGGGTTTATAGTTACGATTTGATATTAGCTGAGAACATTACACCTCTAAAAATATCATCAGGGCTTACAATATTATGCTTCATAAAATTATATATGGCTTGTCATTATTATGCAAACGTATTTATGGCAATTACACTATAGTAAAGTATTTCTAATTTCTTTATTCCAATGTAAATTATGACAAAATATTTTATGCTTATTATTATTAGACTCTCAGCACAAATACTACTGTAAAATAGAAAAAACTTTATTATCCATATTATGCTATAACAACATAGGTATTAATTTATTTAATAATATTAGGGTTAAATAGTAACCTTATTTATTAATCAAGATCTGTTTTTGTCACTATAATTGTATTTGACTTATAATAAGTACGATCGATTCGTCTACATCAATAAACGTTTTCATTTTCATATAAATTATCAAAACTTTCCACGATACAACAAACATAGGCATATTTTTATCCTAGATTTAAACATAGAAACATTTATTACTAAAATTAACGTTATCGTAACTGTTAATAACTAAGTTATAACAACGAATTGTCCAACTATATTACAAATCACTTTACACTTCACTTGTCATTTCGTTGTCCGTTGTCTATAGGAATTGTTGCAAAACATTAGCATGTTTTTTCTGTACAAACCTTTCTCAAGGCACCGATGATTTGGCTCTGTAATACAAGGAAAACAGTATTAGTTAACGCAGATTACTTAACTGTAACAAACCGCATCTGTCAGTACCACGATAGGTCGTACTTAACGTATTATATGATAATTTTAGGACGTGAAATGTAGTACACGTCAAAAGTTGTATCCAGGTATTAAGCCATTTTTTTTAATACCAAATGTTTCAGAATTACAGTTATTTAGAAAATCGTTTGTTAATGCATTCGCACCCAACAATATTTTACTGACTATTAAAGAGTTCTAGCAACAAAAACAAACAACTCATACCATTCTATTTTTGTCACATTCACTTAGTCAAATTAATTCACTAATATGCACAGCGTAATACTCATTTACAACCGTCATAATTGCCATTATCTCTATGACTTTATTGGCCATCCATCAAGTCCACTTTAGTGGACACTGACATCTCACTGACCTTGTAAGGTTAAAACAAAGGTTACTCATGAGAACAACACGCAAAAAAATGCCCAAATATAACAATTATCTTCCTAATATTTACAATAGCATTATATTTTCGCAAGCCAGACTCGATTACGCACACCTAGGAAAAATGCAAATGAACTTGTTTGTTCTATTTTCGAAATGATTATAAAACGGTTTTTAGCATTACTCACGTGTTCTGGCCATCGGAGTGCGACGCGGTTGGTGGGGGCCATCGGTGTAAATGCGCTCGCCACATCATCTGCCCAAACGTCATTCGGAACTGGCGAGACATTGAGCAGTACAGCACGAAGTTTATAGCTCCATTCATGAGAGCTAACGCGTCCATCAACTCCCCAAATAGATCGTAACATCGTTTGAAGAAGCATTTTCCTAATAAACCACTCAGTAGTCCAAGAATTCCTTGCGGCAGTTCTGTCACTAAGAACAGAAGTAGAACCGCTACTAACATCTTTGTTGTTCTGTTTGTTCTTCTGTCAGCTTTACATTGTCTTTTTACTGCTTTGTTGTTTGTTGGACACTTGTTATATACGCGTATTTTCTTCTGGTGTTGGTTCGCACTGTATACTTCTCGGATTAGCCATAGACTTATTACTGTTAGTATGCAACAAGGTAGGAGTTTGATAAGGACGGCATGGACCCAAAAGTTGATTTGGTATAGCTGTCCTTCTTCATCAGAGTCGACGTGGTAGAGAATCATGGGTCCTGATGGCTCTAGTACTACTGCTGTGTGGATGTCAAACACCTGTTGAATAAAATATTAATTACTACTTATAGGTAAACATCACGATGATACAATAAAGAATTTTTATTTTGGGTATCAAGTAAACAACATTGAGACAAATACCTTATCAAAGTAACATGAATTGTAGTTTAGCCATAGTTGATGATGATGATGATGATTCTGTAAGTTGGTGTTAAGTTCTACCTTTTTGATATAAAGTACAATAATTGTAGTCTAATATAGAAAATTATGATTTAACAAATAGTATATATTTGAGGAACAGTCTAACATACAGTCACACACACAGTCTTTTCATATTACAAAATGTCTGTAAATTATTATAATAATAAAAATATAAAGCCGAATACGAAAAAAAAATGATATAAACCATGCCATCTACGACCAATTGCTATTGATGGTCATATGAACATTACGATGAAGACTAAGGTCCTACTTTCTTTACGCCAGGTGAACTAGCAAAAGCCTAGAAACCAAACTACACACGACCGCACGAAAAAAAAACTAGTTCAAAAATGTTTTAAGATATCGAATCTTCATTGTCCGTTACTATTATTTTAATGAGGTTTTACTATGGCTATATTCTAATAACAGTTTAATAAAATTAGTTTTCAACTGAACTGAACTTTGATCACACAACAGTTACCTAAAGTAAAAATTGTTCAGGAGGATAGACTGTGTATAAATTTGCCCTTTTCGGGTTTCCATTTTCCTGCGCTCGATTTCTTCTTTCCTTATATATAAGTTTTATTTTTGTATTTGTTTTGTTGTGTGTTTGTACATAAATTAATAAATAATCCTGAAACTGTAATGATTATAGTATGCATTTATCAGCTAAAAACGCATATTCAGCCAGTAAATAACAATATTACACCACAGAAATTATAAAAATAATTTAAGCAGACTCTAAAAGTTCAGCCGTAAAGCGAATTTAATGTCTAAAAACAAAATAATGGTTTTGGAGCGTAGCGATGAAATTATTGTGTGAAAGTCAATTTATATAGTTTTAACAACAGTTTCAGTGCCTACTTAAAAATTATAATAGACGACTAAATTAGATTTAAGAACTTGCTTTTTGAAGAAAATGTACTCTTGTTGTTAACATTTCTTTTTTTTTTACTGGCTTCATTTTGCTGGTTACTACTTTTTATGTTAACCCCTCGTGCTAAAATGCTGTGTGACGAGTGGGTTCACGTTGGTAGTGCACAGGGTGGGGATCGAACCGGCGACCACAAGATCACAAGTCCGACGCCCCTTGGGCTACGGCCGCTTTATTGACCAAATTAGATTTAAGACTTTGAAGAACTTGCTTTTTGAAGTAAAGGTAGTACTTTTGTTGTTAACATTGAAAGTGTACCTATAACTAAAATACCTGCAACTAATTGTTTTCTTACTTACTTATTCGGATAATTATGGGAAGCAAAAATCTAACACTGAACATATTTATTTGACCATTTTGTTCTTTAAAATGCTCACTGTTATATAAGTTATGTTAGAAAGGAAATAACAACGATGTTATAAATAGGATTCCCGGGCTCGTACTCCAGCTTTCTGGTGAGTTGAAGGGCTATTCTCTCTGCATCGGAAAACATGTAAAGCCGTTGGTCCCAATTATTACGAGTATAACCAGGACCCCCGGTCCCTAGTATACGGTCGTTAGTTAGTAGCGTTGATACACCCGCGTGCCAAGCATTTTGTGCCAAGAATATTTGATAAACATACATAATAACATATATAAAAATACACAATTATTAAAAAAAGCTTCTAATAAGTTTAAATAATAACTCATTACGACTTTTTTATCTTCGGTTTAAGTCTTGGAGGCGGTGGGTTCAATCAACGTCGGATAAGATTTATTTAAGAAGAGAAGAAGAAGAAGAATACATTTATTTGCCAGAAACACGGTAGATACATGGTTGTTAAAATTATATAGATCAACATGTTTCGCCGACACAGCGGCATGCAAAGGGTTACATAACAACATAAGATATTAATAAATTAGTGAAATTGGATTTTATTTTACCTGTACCTAACATTAAAATTTCGTTTCAAAAAATTCTTTCATGAAATAGAAAGTATGTTCTGTCAACCATTTTTTTAGCACGCCTTTCATTTTTATTAGAGGCAAGTCACGAATTGCTTTTGGAACCCTGTTGAATACTCTTATACACATAAAGTAGCAGTTATTTCTAAAAAGTGAAGTCCTGCAAGCAGGCATCAATAACCTGGTTGGGTCTCTTTTACCTATGATAGAATTGTCACGGGCACTGATAAATTCATTAGGAAATTTCTTAACGTGAGTGCATATTTCTAATATATATAGTCCTGTAAGCGTGAGTAAGTTATTATATTTGAATAGAGGCCTACATGATTCTAGAGGCCCAACATAGAATAATGCCCGTATGCATTTTTTTTGGGTAATAAATGCTTTATTTATATCTGGAGAGTTTCCCCATATCAGTAAACCATATCTAAGCACAGAGGCGACATATCCATAGTAGGGGCAATTAACGCTTTTGGCCTTCCAGCGACACGTTGTAAATTACGGAGAGCATATACAAATTTATTTAGTCTTGTACAGACATTTTTAATATGGACTTTCCAGTTGCAGTTCTGATCCACGTTTAGGCCTAAGAACTTCGTATGAGACACTTTGTTAAGCCTTTCACCATGATATTCTACGTTTAATGTATCATGTACAGTCTGGTAATTTGAAAATTGAATATAATTTGTTTTGGATAAATTAGCACAAAGATTATTAGAGTCAAGCCATGTTATTATTGATTTTAATGTATTATTTACAGTTATTTCAAAATTGACACATAATTCATCCTTTGGGATAATGATTGAGATATCATCAGCAAAAAGAACAGACTGATATGGCGTTACGGCCGGCAGATCATTAACATAAATTATAAAAAGAAGTGGTCCCAGTATACTGCCCTGAGGTACACCATGCTTATTCTCCAAAAAGTCTGATTGATACGGGGTTAGAATGGACTCTTCATTTACACGTGACACTTCTACGTACTGTTTGCGATTTTTTAAGTAAGATTTTACCCACTCCAAAGCCGGACCTCGAATACCGTATCTTTCGCATTTGTCTAGTAGAATTTTATGATTGACACAATCAAAGGCTTTGGACATATCAAAGAATATAGCAACTAAAGGTGTTTTTTTGTTTATACATTCTGTTACCCTATGTATCAAAGAAAACGCAGCTAGTGTCGTTGACTTTTCTTTGAGAAACCCATTTTGTTCTTGTCGAATAATTTTATATTTAGTTAAAAAGTTATACAAACGAGAGTACATGGCTTTTTCAAATTTTTTTGAAAATATTGGAATTAGTGTGATGGGTCTATAATTAGTCAATTCATGAATATCTTCCTTTTTAAAAAGGGGTTTAACTACAGATGACTTAAGTTTTTCTGGAAATGTACCTTGCTCCAAAGATTGGTTTATCAGATATGTTAAGATCGGTGCTATTATTCCTACACATTCTTTTATAACTTTCGTACAGACTGAATCAATGCCTACTGAATTTGTATTATTTAATGATTTAATAATATTCGAAATCTCATTTACAGTACATGGATTTAAAAATATACTTGATGAAACGTAATCTATATGGTGAAAACTTTGTTTGTGTATTTTGGTAGTTGGTTTGTCATTTACTTTTACTGTATTTATAAAAAAGTGGTTAAAATTATTGGCAATGGCTACTGGATCTGTAATTTTTTGATTGTTAACATTAATCCAATCAATATTAGAGTTCATTTTGAAATTATATTCCTTATTTTTAATAATGTTCCAGGTAGTTTTGCATACGTTTTTACTATTTTTTATGAGGTTACTATTTATATTTCGTTTTGAGCAGTTAATGCAGGCTCTTAATAGTTTAGTATATTTTTATTATTAATTGTGTTATGTTTTGTGTAGTAAATGTATCTCAAACTTCTCTTACTTGATATCTTTATCCCTTTGGTTAACCATTTAGGCGCATTTGTATTAAATTTAATATTAGTTTTCTGAATAGGGAAGCGCAGCTTGTAGATTAAACAGAACATATCGTAAAAATTATCAAAACCACAATTGAAATCCTCAGCATAGACATCACTCCAAGAAAACGATTGTAGTGATTCTTTAAATTTATGTAAATTATCTAAACTATAATCGCGTTTATTTACAAACCTCCGATTTTTATCATCCTTTTTTTTTAATCGGAAAACTCAATGTTTGACACGTATTGTGGTCTGATAAATTGTACTCATGGACATCACTACTTGCATCTTCAATATTACTGACTATGTGGTCTATACAGGATTTTGCACGCGTAGGTTTATCAATATGAAGTTTTAAATTGTAATTATGTGTGTATTTACTAACTCATCCGTGATATTATTATTTTTAAGAGTGTCTATATTCAAATCTCCACATAATATAATATTTCTTTTATTTTTATTTGTGAGTTTGTGAAGTAAGATATTGAGATTATTGAAAAAAAGAGAAACAGGTGAGTTGGGTATTCTGTAAACACATATTATCAAGACATTGTAAAAAGGAACATCAATGCCACAAAACTCAAAATATTTTTCTTTACTCATCTCTTTACAAAGTTTTATGGTAGTAAACTCTAGTGTTCTTTCTGTCAATATACACACACCTCCACGTTTCTCCCTAGACCGACAAAAGTCAGAGGCCATTCGATAATTTTTTAACTTAAGGTTTGCTTGATGACCTTCTTCTACAAAGGTTTCACTTAAACATATAATGTTAACATTTTTACCTTTCTCCTTTAAATCATTAAGGCATATTTCTAACATGTCAACTTTATTTAAAATACCCGCTATATTTTGGTGAAATAATGTCACCGTATCGTGTATTACATGACTATTAGAGTTAGTGTTATTTGTGTGCACGAAAAAACGGCTGAGAGACATTCGATGTCGTACTGTAACGGCATTTAGGTAACTTTGAAAAGAAATCCAGTATCGTGGTCTGCTTAAGTTGTTGACAATCGCGTTGTTCCAGGCAGTTGTTCACAATGTACGGCTTTTCTATATTATGTTTCTTAATTAGACCGCATCTTTTAAGCATTGGTAAGTACGTTTCATTATAGTCATAGCTATCTATAAATAGGTTTATATTTCTACATGTATGATACATATTATTATAATGAGCACGAAATACATTTAAAAAATTACAATTTTTGAAATTAGTACAAGTTAATCTTAACATATTGTTCAATAGTTTCTCATTTAAGTATTTATTTTTACATACATTTAAAATCAACACTGTGTTATTTCGTAGGTAGATAACGTTGCTGACAATTCAATTTGAACATTAAGAGGATTGCTATCATTTTCTGCTATACATAAAATAATTTTATCATGTTTATTTAATTTTAAATTTTTGCAACATTTTAATATTTCCTTAGTGTTAGCAAACGGTTTAATACGCGCAGATATACTGTAAGGTTCGTATTTATTCTTGTTCCTCGATTGAATAAGGTTTGCAGCCAGATCCGAGCCTTGCTGCCCGCCAAAAATGAATATACGTCGTTCTTTGTGGTTTTCATTAGGGTCGGGGATGCTATAGGTTTTATTGGTATTTGACAATTCTTGCGTTACACACATCTGTATCTCCTGTGTCACACAAGTCTTCATTTCCTGTGTACACTTCTTCTCGGAAGTGCAGTTTTTTTTGTCATTCGAAGATTCAGACAAATGTTTTTGATCAGACGAGTGTGTCTCGGTAAAGTTAATTCGACGTCTGGTAATACTATCCTTATTGATGTTCTAATCTTTTTTTACTGGATGTACAAATCGTAGTTAGCTGCTGTATTTTGGTTTGTCGTTCTTTCAAAAGATTTTGGAGATTTGAATTTTCAAGTAATAAGTTTTGTACTTCATTATCCGCGACTTCGAGCTGACATTTAAGCGTGTTAATGGTCTCTCTCTGTCTAGATATTATTTCATCGTAGTCAAGCGTCGATAGATCTGGTAAGCTTCTATTTAGGCTTGAATAACTGGACGACAATCTGCTCTTATCTACGTCATTCTGAGAATAGTTTTAGGGAATTTTCATTATCATTTAGAGAATTTTTTTACGCATAGTTATATTTTCATTCGACATTTTTTATTCCTTGTATATTTATTTATTACTCAAGAGATTTTTCTTCCGACTAATATTTATTTATTTTCCTCGATGTTGTTTTTATTATTTTATATTGGCAACACTTAAATATGCGGACTGGTACTAGATTCATAAGTAGCTGTAGTAACTTTATTTATTGTCTGGTGATAGAATGTCAAACGATCGGTTTCATTCAACAGTCATTCGGTCAATATGAATCATGTTAACGTATGTTTAAATTTTTCTTTGTAAACGGTATTTTTAAGTGGTTTTATGTTAATAAATGTGCAATAGTTATTAATCCTCACTCACGAAATATTAGATGGTTCACAAAATCAATGTTGTTAGTGAATTATTGTTATACGTCACTCAAACACTTAGTTATACGGTTTAGTACGTGAACACTAAGAAAGACAAAGAAAAGTCCTGTTACCTACTAAATATTCACTTATTTTTACGGTTGATAATCACTGTTTTACTTATTTATTACTATAATCTAATTGTTTATTCGTTTTTTGTGTTCTAAAACTATATTTTAGAATTTAAAACCGCGGAGCAAAGTTTTTATATTGTTTACGTTAGTGCGCCACCTGGCGGAAAAACTTTTGTGAGAAATATAAGATTTCTTTCCAGGCCTGGTTGGTGTAGTGATACCATTCGTGCCTCGGAAAGGACATTAAGCCGTTATTCTTTATTGTAATATCATCTAAAGCAATCATACACCAGAAAAAGGGCAGCAGCGTTACCGTGTGTTACAATACATTGCCCACTGCGTTCCCGTGCCGGTCCACTCGCCAGGCAGGCGCGGTGATTATGGCAAAACCTGGGAGGGTATTGCATTATTTGCTCGAACACTCTTAAAATAAACGAAATCAGGGTAATTGAAACGCCTGTCAACGTTAAGGTAGGTGTCTCACCACCCTTATTAATCAAGGTCTCTGAGACCAAACCCCTATAAATTTGTCAAGTAATTTCTCAATACCCCCGTCACCACCGTTACTTAATTGAGTTAGGCTTAGTAAATATTAAAAAGCAAGGTAAAACTTATGTAAGTACATGCTCGAAAACATGAAACATGTTCTTTAGTTAATTCTTATTGAAAAAACTTGAATTAAATATATAAAATAGTTTGAAATCATAAGAAAGTCACTATTTTAGCAAGATTTTTGATACAGGCCAAAGAATTTTCTATTTAATTATAAAATATATGAGTGCAATTACAAATTACAAAATAGTTTATTGTGTCAATTAGGAATTAAATTACAGGTTAACGTGTTTGGAACCCCCATTTAAGCAAACAATAATAATAATAATATCTAGGGACAATGTCACACTGATCATCCTAGCCCCAAACTAAGCAAAGCTTGTACTATGGGTACCAGGCGACGATATACATACTTATATAAATAGATAAATACTTAAATACATAGAAAACATCCATGACAATGCAATGCCTGTATTAGGAGACTCCACTCTTTCAACATCATTCTCGTACACATATACCAGTACTAACTCAGTTAATATTATAGTATACTGAGACCTAAATATACTATGTAAGTATATTTTTTTAAGATATAAGTGAGATTTTAATGTGATGATTTTTTTATTCAAATGCCAGTTACCACGCATGGGTAATATATTTTATCTGTCTGATAGGTGACTAATCTACATTATTTTAGGGTATGAAGCTTAGAGAATGAACCTCCGTGGAGGTATAAATCGTGCTTTACGTCTCGGAGACCGTGCCTTCAAAAACACGTTAATCCTTTGGTACTGATGGTTATAGCATCATCTATAAAATAAAATTAAAAATTAAAATCATTTTTATTTGCGTAAACCTATTACAGGCACTTGCAAATAGTCAAAACAATAATTTATTATTAATCTATGTATAATTTTAACATTTTTAAATGAGCATATTAAGCAGGTATTTTAGTTATTGTTTTTAATCATTTTAGTCTTAACTTTATTATTTTACTATATTGTGTCCAATAGCTTGTTCTGTCTATATTAAATGATATTAAGAACAATTGTCATTATTTGGGCGGACCATAAGTATATAACGACGGACGCGCTTTAATGCTACCACCGGATCCAATACGCCCCAACTGAGAAGATCCGGCGAAACAAACTAAGTGGGTTATTCTACTGCCGGTTTTAACACGACCCACATGAGACGGTCCGGCGAAACATCTTCAAATGGGCAGAGCGTAGGTTTTGGTCCAGTTACTTTTATTATTTATTTGGCATACACATTATTTTCCCGAACGGTTGTCTTTATAATATTTGATTATCTATTAATGTTTTTATACGAATAAAAGAAGCTAATTTGAGACAGAACTAGCGGTCTATTAATGTAACTCATTAGGCCGATTACAGATAGTTCACAGAACATCATACTATTATGCTTACTATTTTACTTAGATACAGGGTCTCTAGGAAGGATGGTTCATGAGATCAAACATCTTTATTCTCAATATAGTCTTTAACGCTATAGTAACCTTTAGATACAAGGACACGTTTAATATATGCTTTAAAAGTTGTATCAGGCAAATCAGTAACACGACTAGGGAGTTTGTTATAAAACCTAATACCATTTCCCATAAATGATTTATTGGTTTTACTTACTCGAAAACCGGGTATGGCAATTTTATGTTTATTTCTTGTGTTAACATTATGAATATCACTTTTTTTACTATAATGATCTATATTTTTTCTAACAAAAATGATATTTTGGTATATGTACTCAGAAGGAGCGGTAAGTATATTTATCTCTTTAAACAGACTACGTAAGGAGTCGCGACCACCTAAACCGTAAATAGCCCTAACTGCTCTTTTCTGCAATATAAAAATACTATTGACATCAGCGGCTGAACCCCAAAGCAGTATTCCATAGGACATAATGCTATGAAAGTACGCGAAATACACTAGTCTAGCAGTTGCTTCATCTGACAATTGCCTAATTTTCCAGACAGCATAAGATGCGGAACTGAGTCTACCAGTTAATTTTTCAATATGAGGGCCCCATTGCAGTTTTGAGTCTAATGTTATTCCTAGAAAAACTGTCGATTGAACTAGGTCCAACGTTTCTCCATTAAGTGAAGCAATTGGTTTAGCGGTAGTTACATTTGGTAGCGCAAATCTGACGCATTTAGTTTTACCCGCGTTTAATAAAAGCAATAGTATATCAGGGAACGGACAGAAGCGTTTTCCTGTTTGTGTTATTAGAGGAGGCCCATGTTTAGCAGTGGACGACGGGTTGATGATGAGTTTCCGAATTTAACACGACACTTTTTTTTCTTATGGTATTACTTTCTTCCAAACAGTACAACAGTAACAGTCAAAGAAATTGTATTGCAATCTAGTTTCCTACAATGACGTTCTTTACTTCATTATTCCCTTTCAACGCTATTATTTCTCTTTAGTCACAAAGCATTACTGTGAGAATTCATAGAAACAGACATGAAATGGAAAGAAGAGAGATCGTAATGTAAGGTTGAAATTACTTAATATTGTGGATATTTATATAGGGATGCCATAGTTGATCAAACATGTTTTGAATTTTACATAATTTTTTAACATACTGAGAACGCACAGAATTTTTCCTACTTTCAGATAGTTTTTCAAATAGATGTGTTGACTGATGACTTCTAATATCTATAAGGATGGCATTATTTTAATGATTTGAAGCACGGTAAATCGTAGTATTTTTACTAATCTAATATTTTTTGGATTTTTGACTATTACTAAATGGAAGTATACGTTCATTAAGTGTTTCCTTAACTGAACAGTTTCATATGAAACCTGTATCTTATTTTACTTTATCAGCCCGTTTTTGTACATGGGCATGGCATGGCACGTTGAGGCATATTGCCATAATCACCGCGCTTGGCAGGCGGATTGGTTACTCGCAGTTGGATTGTAACCTTTAGCTGATAGACGCTGCTGCCTTTCTATTACCTGTGTGCCTCTTAGTCGCCTGTTACATCTATTGGAAGATATGGGGTGGTATATTCTCGGCCGGAAACCCATAAAATATGTGTGAAACTCATAGATATAAGCAAAACCATAGATTGTGAAGGTAAATATTTTGATATTGGGCGAATGAATATTTTTTTGTATGTTATCCTGACATGTTCTTATGTGACACTTCAATAAGCGTGTTTTGAAAAACATGCTAAACACAGGAAAACAAACCAGCAACTAAAAACAACGAATGCGAAGGTAATCCCTCACAACCAGTGACAAAGATCTTTAGGTTTTCTCAGTCCTGATTGAATCCGTTATCTCACATTGCAAGCTTACATACATGACTGTGTATCTTAAGGCAATACGGTAGTAACACAAAATGAAATATCTTACCAAGAATGTTGGTATGCAGAGTATGGGCGGTAATAGAAAGCTGCTCAATATGGCAGTACTACATCGCCTCTCGGTACACAGTATATGGTTTTTGTCGGAATATCTGTAACAAAGGAATAAATTCAGTTACTTTACATAATAAATTTGTAGAAACAGAGCCAGAAATAGAGACTAATTTATGTAGGTTTTGGGAAAATAAATACCTTTATATAATTATAGATATTAGCGCGTGATAAGAAAAATATTCTTACCCTTTTTTAAATACATTTGAAGCAATAAAATAGTCCTTAAAAAATAAAAGTAATACTACAGTAGTAATCATCGAAATACTGTATGAGTTCATTGTAATGAATATATTATTATCGGTAATACTTAAATGTAACTGTAATGTTAGTTTATGTCGTATAAATAAATAAATATTTCTGGAAGGGTTTCTGCTGCATCATGCTTAACAAGCGGTTTAGTGACCGCAGTATTACGTTATTGCACTCAAGAAAACGCTGCTGCTCGTTCCCTGGTATACGTTTGTTAAAGATGATGTTATAACTATCGGGACCAACGACTTTTTTAACGTGCTTTCCAAGACAATTATTAAGTTTAAAGAAGAAGAAAACATCATAAATTATTAGTTGGATATAACTGACGACCTTCCTCAGAATCAGGGCCATTAAACAGGCATTACTTTAAATTAACTTGTTTCCCTTCGAACGGGCTTACACTTTTATGACGTAGGTGTCTAGCTGTAACTTTATATTACCTCTATTTTCAGTTTGTAACCTTGTCTGCTGATTTAAGGGTTACGAGTTACTACAGAGAAAAGACCATTATTGTCATTAATACTCGTATATCGTCTACTGATAGTTGTGACAACAATATAAACATAGGCATATGCTGCTAGCCCGTGACACAAATTTCTACAAATAATACAAAAGTCACAATTGATGCGCTGAGCCGAAGTCCAAGTCTCACAGAGGCAATATGCGCAAGAGGGTGATCTTGCGCAGGTTGCTTAGTTTGCAGTTTTTAAACCATTTTATGAGGCAAGTGGGGCTCAAGAGAATATTGTGAGAAACACATATAATATTCTAAATATTCTACGTTCATGATGACCCAGGTTCGAGATCCGGGCAAAAAATGGTGTTTACTTTTTTCTCTATAAACCAGAAATCAGGAAATTAGTCGTATCGGCAACACCATCCCATTGGATATTCAAGGGTTCTGTGTTTGTGCATAATGCAATATGTTTTTTGAGGAAATTAGGCAGCACTATACTAATTACGAAAGGGAGTGACAGCGCAATTACTGCGTAACAATAATTATGTCTTCTACAGATCTCTGTTTAATTTCACCTTCGTGCCAAAACTTAGTTACAATAACCGCAAATTTGTGCTTCAACAATGAAAATCTCTAAATTGCAAATAACTGGTGAGTTCATTCAAGTTGACAACAATAGTACAATAGCAGTTTCTATGTTGCGCTGAAACGAAATGACCGCGCAATTGTGGTTTCAGTTTTGTTACCTTGCACGATAAAATGTGTTGGTTTACTTTTTTTTAAGGTCTTTTTTATATTTTTCGTATAATTATGTATGGTAATACTAATATTACCTAACATTATCGTACGAAAAATATTTTATATTATCGTAAATGCTTAGTCATATAACACCAACAATATAAAAGATTTTTCAACAAAATGAAATCTGATCACTAGAAGTAACTACTTACAATAATGTGTCACTATCTATTGTTAAAGTTATGGCATATATTTTCCAAGCAACTTATATTTTATCTATATTTTTTTAGCCACAAAGCTTTTATTGTAGATAAACAACAAAGTTATTAGATTAGGAGGCGTATGTGAGTGCTTTGATAAAAGTCGTGAGTTGAATTATGAAAAGAGATGAGATACAAGAGTCTTTTTACAAAGAAAAGTAACCTTTAAAACCCATTCCTAACTCCCAGTTTCTGAACGGATAATCAACGTTAGTAAATTAATTAATCAGCAATAAAATAACTTACACGACAATGATCCAAATTTTTATTGTATAATAAATTATGAAATATATGATGTACGCTACTTTTTGTTGTATATATGTATTTTATTCATGTAATACAAGATGTTTATTGAATCATTGCAATCTTTTTCATTAATTTTTTCAGAGACACAAATAGTTTACACAATAAAATATTTGATAATGAACTGTAAGTGTATTTTAGCAAGTGGATAAAGTAAAGTAAAGTAAAGACACTTTATTACCAAATACTTTCTTATTTCAACATTTCTATTAGTTAGTTCTCATACTATGCTAGTTATTTTCTTAGATCCTTTTACATCAAACACTTAATAAGTGTCAAGTAAGTTTTTGAAAGCATGATTACCTAATTTGCTTTGATTATCGTGTAAGTTAATCGATGGTTAAATATTTTGATAAGAATCAAATGTAAGCCATCATATTATTATTTAATATACTTTTATTTTATTTTTATAACTTATGTTTCAGAAATTGAATTTAATTTAGCAGCGAAGTCAATTTTACAGCTATGCATGGTAATTCATTGTTAGTGGCTTTTTTATTTTGCAAGTTATATGTTTATTAGGTTCCTTCCTATCTGCACATGCTTTGTTTTATAAGGTAGACCATTAAGTTCCAAACAATAGTAATTGCTCAACACAATAATATTAATAACAATAAAAAAATATTTATCTCAATATGTACAGTGTATGATAAAAAATATCTTGTGGTTGGTCAGCTAAGGAGATATTTATTAAATACTATGTAAAATGTAGGTATTAAGTTTATATAGGTTATAGATGTAACTGATATTATGATTGTAATTAGAGACTCAATGATCTCACAATTAAACTGCGTAAGCAGTTTTGTGGGGCACTGTATTAGTTTTAAGAAATTTTAAGTGAAATAAAGTGTTCATTCATTCATTCATAAGAACCTTTTTCAACATTTTAATTATGTATAATAATATGCACAATTAGATATAATTCGTTATACTGGAGTATGTGTTATTATGATTCCTTATTCGTATGTTAATTGAGCGTTAAAAGGGTGGTATTAATTCTATTAACCCTCGGCAAGCCTGGTAGGTATTTATTTCATTGGTGATGTGCTACTAAATAAAAGACAAAAGTTTATGTTGATGCAAGTAATGAACATTTACTTAAAAAAAACTAATTATACACAAAACTTTTAACGTTAAATGATATAGCTATGTATATTTAATAGATATCTATAGAAGAAATTATTTAAAGGGGACCTAAAAATGCCTGGAATGGACAGAAACTACTAACAGTCCTAAATTCTAATTAGAATAAAATATGCATAATGAACTAATTCACAGGTTTGTACACCTCGGAGGAAAATATAACGGCCTTTAAAATATTTCACTTGATATCCGTCTAATTCATTCTTATTTTTTAATGGACGTCTTTGTTTAATCTGTCATTTGCATCGACATTCAGCCAAGCAAGACTTATCAAATAATCCTTATCGAACTATTTTATAGAATAATTGTACAGCTATCGTTCATTTAGAATAATTCGACCTATATAAACCGTATACCTCATCAAAGTAATATAATGCATGTCAATATTAATTAAAATGAAAATATTTTCAAACAAGAAAAGGTGTCGTAGGCTGTATGCATCACATGTCCTTTGCCTTACTGAAAGTTTGATATTGAAATTACTGCATTTCATTTTTCCGTTGAATTGTGGTTTTGAATTGATCGATTCACAGTTTGCGTTTGCGACTTGAGTATTACTTAAAAGGATATAAAAACGACGACTTTGGCCATTTTTAAGGATTTTGAATTTACTTCTGCACACTTTACCCCTTTTTGAACACGACATAGATTAGAACCTCGACTTAACCTATATTTTTGAAAATATGTTTTGGATAACTTTTGCCGAGGTTTTTGGTAATTATTGAAATGATTATGAATTCTCTACGACTAATATATATATTTCATTGTTGTCCATTTTAGGCATTTTTTTGTATTGCATGTAACATTAATACCCATTGAATTTATATATTTAACTGACGGTATCATTTTTAAGAAGTAGGTACTTTCGTTGTGTTTAAGATATTAAATAAATAAATAAACCGTTGTTTATGATGTACAGTTCCTGCAATACTATCGAAGTTTAATTCGTTTTAATACAAATAACACGGTATTAAGTTCCATTATTTTATAGTGTCAATTAATGAATTCTATTGCTTTTAGAATATTTTATTTTTGTGCTATTATGTTTTTTTTCATTCCAATTTCAGCTATCCTAACTAACATAGTTAACGAAAAAGTAACGAGTTAAAAAAGGTGTCTGTAATACCCACCAGTCATTTTTACATTTTTGCGACCAAATATGCCGAAGGTTAAATATTGTTCTGTAATTTTTTTTCCTAAAATTTATACTTATGTAGAAAAAAACTGTAATTTAAATTTACATATACTTACATTGTTAAAATTAGTCTACAGTATAAATAAAGTATCAAATTGGAGATTTGTACTTATCTTTAAATTTATGGATTCCTTGATATCGGTTCGAAATCCAATAGTTAAAATTCGAAGTTATCAGGTTGGATAAGTCAAAGCCTGTTTGACAAGCAATCCTTTCAATATATAGAGGTATTCTTGGCAAATAAATATTGACGTCATCGTTCGAGTGACGAGCCTTAATGTAATGCTTTAAAAAGCCTAATGCTTTAGGATTAAGTCTGAGAGAGAGAACATACCGACACCCTCTTACCGTGTCTTATCATAATTTCCTAAAAGTCTTTCTCTACCTTGTTTTATAGATTGGTCGGTCCGGTGGGCGACGAGCACCTTCCGCTCATGTCGGACACTTTATAGTGTGCTACGCCATATCATCAACGTAGTATCCGGCCACACCGCACTACGTTCAACAGGTAGTGGCCAAAGCATCCTTGGTGTAACGAATCGAACCTATTTGGAACATTGTTTATTCCAAATTTATGTGTAATTCACACATTTTTTTAAATTATCATTGTCATATATCTTATAGTGTAACTTAAAACAGCGCCTTTTATTTTAATATTATATAAGTTGGTAACACATGGCCTGTGACTACTTTTAACGTAGTACGTCATGATTCCCACTCTCTATTAAATTAGGCCTTTCTCGATCTACGTTTTGACAAACGAAGAAGAAAAATAAATAAACACCGATTAGGTATAGGTTGTCTCATTGTGAGATAATCGTATCTTTACGATTATGTCCGACTTTCAAGAAATATAAGAGTAGAGGTAGACATGTTAAATGCTAAAATATATTAAAGAAAATATTATTTAAATTTACATAAAAGGATGTTAAGCACTAATATTGAATAAAAAACTTAGTAAGATTTCATTTCAATTAAATAAATACATACTTGTATTTGTGTATACTAGTGTTATTGACTAAAACATAATATTAGTTTTTAGATTATTGAAGTCAAACGGTTATATCATATCTAATTAAATCAATTATTTGATTACAGTAACTAAAGCGGTCTAGTTCAAGTAAATATGATGTAGAATTTGCTAGGTATAATACATTTTGATGTTGAAATAAACCACCGAAGTTTGTGGTAGACACACAGTATGAATGAAGAAACTGCTGTGGGTAGTGAGTACAATATATTTAAGTTTTGTTGGAAATGTACTGAAAAGGTTATTATTGAAATGGTTATTTGAAGTAATTTAAAATTTAAACCTGCTGTTAATGGACCAGATTTGTTATTTTTTTCAACTGATATAATATGGAACTGAGAACTGGAACTTTTTCTGTAGTGTCCATAGTTTATCAGGTTCAGGTGGGCCCTCAATCCTCTATGTGAGAACTGAGGGCCCAACTGTACAGTCCATAACTCGGTTATTTGAGTTTCACAAAATCTGATTCCAACTTTCACAATTCTTTGGGAATGTTCACTAAATCCTAAGCACAGTTTCAAAGAGTTTTAACAAAGTGGCCCTCATACCACACGCACATAATTATATTGTGATTTCTATAGAAAAGGCATTTTAATGTGCACTTACTAACCTTATCAGTCCTTTTGCATCTACTGAATATGTGCAACTCTTTAACAAACGTTGGCAAGTTAGGGTCGTTGAGGGATATTGTCGTAATCATCAATATTGGCAGGTGGATTGGCGATCGTAGGAAGATTGGAGTTTCTTTGATAGATGCTGCTCTGTCAGATGTAAGCCTCTCAGTCGCCTCTTCCGACACCCATAGGAATAAGCGAGTAAGCGGTTGGTTTTAGGAAATCGGTTCTCAACATTGTTTTATAAGAAAAATAAATTGTTACGTGTTATATATTTAATAATTTATGAAAGACGTGATTCATTTCAATACATATATTTTTACAAGTGACACATCAAAAATAATAACGTTGGTATCATGGCAACCGCCATAGAGTATTATCTATAACACGCCTCCGCCGTGATTCCCGTGATCCTTGGAGCAGGGAGTAGCTGGTTCAGGTGACGAATCCATGTACGTCCGTCGTCCATTTTAATCTCATAATGAAGGTTACCCAGACGTTGTGTTATAGTGCCAAACTCCCATTTCTTTCCTGACATAGAGTAGTTCCGTGCTTGTACTCTGCTACCTAGGTTAAATTGTCTGCCGGTATAAGGTGGTGCTGGTCGTGTCGAGGACTTCGGAGGCGCTCGAATCTTGGCTACCAGTCTTGTTCTCACCTCTCTCCCGAACATTAGGATATATGGTGAGACTGTCGAGTTTAGTGGTGTAACTCGGAGTAGGTATTTTACCTTTCGGACTTTTAGTAATATCCCGCCACTCTCCCCCTCTAATTTGTGAAGTGTGCGTTTTATAGTCTGAACAAAGCGTTCGGCTTGTCCATTTGTAGCGGGATGGTATGGGGCTATGGTTTTGTGTACAATTCCATTAATTTTTAAGAAATTTTCAAATTCATGTGAAATAAATTGTCGTCCGTTATCAGATACGAGAGTGTAAGGTAATCCAAATGTGTCGAATAATTCATCCAATTTTTGAATGCAAAATGAGCTCGTAGTTAATTTTGTAGGTATAATCTCTACCCATTTGGAAAAAGCGTCTACGATGATCAGTAATTGATAGCCGGATATGGGTCCGGCAAAGTCGATGTGTACTCTTTGCCAAGGGCCCGTAGGTTCCTCCCAATGATGAATAGGTGCTTTTGGAGGTTCGTTCTGTTCTAATCTACATGTTCGACATGTTTTCACTTTTTCTTCGATATCGTTGTCAATATTTTTCCAATACACGAAACTTCGTGCAAGTAGTTTCATTTTTAGGATTCCAATGTGTCCGGTGTGCAGTTCATCTAATATTTGTTTACGTAATTTGTAAGGTATCATTACTCGTGTTCCTTTTAAAATGCAATCGTTTTGTATCGTCAGTTCATTGTCCTTATATCCCGATTCTTTCAATGATGTGCCTGATTGTAATGTTCTAAGCAAAAGTCGTAATTCAGGGTCTTCTTTTGTTTCTTTGGCAATGGATTCCGGTGAAATATTAAGGGAATTAATTTGTTTCATTTGAAATATACTATGTTGGTCTATCTTGTCTTCGTTTATTCTGTCAACTGGGAAACGTGAGAGGTAATCAGCATTAGCGTTCTTCGTGGAGCTTTTATATTCAATATTGTAGTCAAATCCGGAAAGGAAATGAGCATAATGGAACAGTCTCATCGTGCTGAGGGTAGGTAACGTTTGATGTGGATGGAAAATTGATGTGAGAGGTTTGTGGTCGGTGATAAGTGTAAATTTTCGGCCATAGCAATAATGAAAGAATTTCTTTAGTCCCCAGAAGATAGCTGTTGCTTCTTTGTCAATTTGGCTGTATTTCTTTTCGCTGGTAGTTAATGATCTAGAGGCAAATGCAATGGGTCGTTCAGTACCGTCTGGTAGTCTGTGGCTGAGGACTGCCCCAAGGTATGTAGGAGAGGCATCTGTAGCGAGTATAAGTGGTTTATTCTGATCGAAATGTATTAAGATTCTTTCGCTTAGTATTTCTTTCTTTATGTTTTGGAAACTTTCCTCACATTTGGTGGACCAAGTAAACTTTATGCCTTTCTTCAATAATTTATTTAATGGATTAGTTATAGATGCCAGGTTGGGTATAAACTTATTGTAGTAATTTGCCATACCTAAGAAGGTGCGTAGTTCATTGACGTTGGTTGGTTGTTGTGAATTAGTAATAGCCCTGATTTTATCCGGGTTCTTATGTAATCCATCTTTATCTATCGTGTGTCCGAGGTAATTGATAGATTGTTTGAAGAAGTGGCATTTTTCTTTGTTGACTCTAAGATTACTTTCTTTAAGTTTCTGTAAGACTTGTTTAAGTCTGATGAGCATTTGTTTTTCTGAAGAGCCTTGAATTATTATATCGTCGAAAAAGCATTTTACCCCTTCGAGGCCCAGCAGTAATTGGTCCATGAATTTCTGCCACAGGCTCGGAGCCACTTTGACTCCAAACATAAGTCGGTTTACTTTAAATGTCCCTTTGTGCGTGCTCAAGGTTTGCATCAGGGCACTTTCTTCATCCATCACCATGTTCAAGTAGGCTTGGGTAATGTCTAAGGTGCAAAAAAGTTGTCCGCCGTTCATTTCGGCTAATATATCTTCAATTATAGGAATCGGGTATTGTTCATCTTTTATTACCTTATTGAGGGTTATTTTGTAGTCGGCGCATAGTCTAATGGTTCCGTTTGGTTTCACTATTGGTACGACAGGAGTACCCCAGTCTGAATGGTCGATTTTTGTAATAATACCTTGTTTTTCTAATCGTTCTATTTCAACGTCTACTTTGGGTCGTAAAGCATATGGAATTCTGCGTGGTTTTATGAAAATGGGTTGTGTATCTTCTTTAAGTGTTAGGTGGCCTCGAACATTTGGTATCTCACCGACGTTTGAGCTGAAGACGGTGCTATCGAATTCTTCAAGCAATTTTTGTAGTTTCGGTTCTTTCAATGGTTGTATGTTTCTCATGTCAGCGAGTTTTATGTCGAATTCCTTCATCCAGTTTCTACCTAGAATTGGTTCGACATCCTTATCGATTATAAATAATTGGCCGTAAAATACTTGTTTTTTGTATGTACATTTAACATAAGTCACACCGATTGGTCGAAAGACTTCTCCAGTGTAAGTTCGTAGTTTCATGTTTGTTTTGTCAATCTTATTTTTGATGTTGAGTTTCTCGTAATCTTTAAGAGAAATTGTCGAGAGGGTAGCCCCAGTATCAAATTCCATATCCACTTTCTTGCCTTCAATATCAATATTGATTATATATTTGTCACACATTTCGCTCTTTATGAGGTTAATGTCTCCGGTACTGGCACTAAGACTACTTGAAGAGTTTCCCAGTAGGTTGGTTTCATAGCGTTTAGGTCTTTGTAAACAGACTCTGGCTAAATGTCCTTCCTTATTGCACTTACGGCATGTACTTTTTATAGCTCCACATTCGTTCGCTCTATGATCGTCTTTACCGCAACGGAAGCATTTACCTTTGAGATCTCTTATCGTTATTGGTAATTTATTGATATTTTTACTCGGTGATTGTCGTGTTTCTTTGTGTCTGTGTGATATTTTATTTATATGGTCGATAGGTATTTTCTGAATGGATGTGGAGATTGCTGAATTTTCGTTTTTACCGGTTTCCATCAAAGTTGCAGTATGAACTAATTCAGAAAATGGTGTTGTTTCACTTTCTTGTAAAACTTTGGTACGTATTTCTCCATCTCTTAGTCCACGTATGAATTGTAAAGAAAGGAATGAGTCTATAGTAGGTTTTCTGCAATGTTTGCACTTAAAGTCACAGTTAAGAGACAGTATTTTTAATTCTGATGCGTAAACCGGAATTGATTCGTCATTATGTTGTAGTCGAGATACAAAGGTGTGCTGTGATGCCCATATGCTAGGTTTTGGGTCAATATAATCATCTAAAACTGTTGAAAGTTCTTCGAACGTCTTGTCTAATGGATCATCTGGAGAACATAAGTCGTAGATCCTTGCATGTAAATCTGGAGGTAATGTTGACAGCAGCATGTAGACTTTAATTTTGAGGTCAGTTACGTTGCTCAACGTGAAGTACACTGACAGTCTCCTAATAAAATTTTTAAATGATTCCTTCTCATCAAACGGTGAAAAATTGAGTTTAGGTCCCGGTTCACGTTGATTACTTACTGCATCTTCAAAGTTTTTGTCGTGATGTGACGTTATTGTACGAGTGGATGTCTCATTATTTGTAGGCGCAGGGCGTAATTCTTGTAGCTTACACTTTAATTGTACTATTAGTTCTTCGGTTGTATAACGTTGTTCAATTTCGTTTTCAATGTCGTCAGTTTGGGTTTCTATAGTAGATTGTACGTTGTCAAATTTATTTTTGTAATTTTCTAAACTTGACATCCTTTGATCGATTTCGAATGCTGTTGTGGGTTGCAAATTTTGTAGTTGTGTTTGTAGTTTAGTTAGTTGGCCGCGTATGGACGCCCGTAGTTTAATGCAACGGTTAATTTCTTCCGTCATCGTCGCCATTTGTTATATATTTAATAATTTATGAAAGACGTGATTCATTTCAATACATATATTTTTACAAGTGACACATCAAAAATAATAACGTTGGTATCATGGCAACCGCCATAGAGCATTATCTATAACATTACGGTTACGTTTTTAGTATCTATTATGATCCCTGAAGCTGTGATTATTATGATCATGTAGCTTTTAGAAATTTAAACCTTCACTTATCTTTTCAGAAAACAATACCAGAGAACAAAATCGAATTGAGTTCTAGAACAAGTACCTTTAACAGCGCTCTATACCTAAATGGGTGAGTAGAATTATTTAGTGATAGTTCAGTAGACTTATATGTCGGTAGTTTGAAGAAAGCCTAGGTTTATCAGTGAAAAGTTAAATATTAATGGAAATTCTAATATTTTGTGATTTCGTCATCAGACCTCGGTGGTACACGATTTTCATTACTCGCTCACACTGACGATTTAAAGTGATTTCAATATCAGAATCTGACAAATATTATACCTACATAAAAAAAATCATCATCATGATCATTACAACTTCCACTGCTGATCATGGGCCTCCTCTCGTGGGAGGGTTTTTGCCATAGTCACCACGCTTGACAGGCAGGTGGTGACCACAGTATTTTACGTTAAAGCACACAAGGAAACGCTGCTGCCCGTTCCCTGGTATACGATTGTTATAGATGATGTTATAACAATCGGGACTAAAGGCTTAGCGTGCTTTCCGAGGTGTGGGGATCGAACCCACGACCTCCGAGATTTAAAGCCAGCCAAATACCGCTATGCTACGGAGGTTGTCACATAGATAAACATAAAAAAAATATTTATTAAAAAAAAAACAGGTGTTTTTTGTTTTTAAACTTATTGTGCTTTAACAATATTGTCAGACGGTTACGTATTTTTATGAATCATTTTATTCTGTCTCAGTTTTATTAACATTGAACAAAGCATCTCGAAAACAAAGCGTTTCAGTTACATGAAAGAACGTGGAGTTTCATTGGAAATTTGCTTTATTACATATTTCATCCGTTATTTTGATATTTGAAATGAGAACAAATATATATTATTAGTTATTATTTCTTATTTAGCGGCTAGTTATAATATTAAGTAATATGGCTAGCAATAGGCCCTAATGGCACAATGGTCGGTCTTTTAATTTTTTTGTGTTTTCTGAAGTACACTTAAAAGTACGTATTGTATTGTGAAATATTTACTGCTTTGTATTTTGTGGAACACTTTAATATTGTAAAGTTTCTGTAAGAATGGACAATCAAGATTAACTAAGCAACTGTCAACATAGCATGATTGTACTTACTCTGATTTGATTAGCTAATCTATGCTAAGTATTATTATTCAGAAAGAACTGAAAAACGTTTCGAAAATAAATTTGATGAGGCCGGCGAATTTTGTTGATTAATTGTGGTTTTTGATTGACGTTCGAATATTTGAGTGTAAATTTAAGTTTTATCGTCAGTCTCAAAATCTGCACGAGGTAAACTGTTAAACTACTGAACCTGTTTTCATACGGCTTTGATTAAAATGTTGATGGTTAATTTATGTACCTATAACTACCTACAAAACGTGCTATACGATCTATCTATGCTAATATTATAAAGAGGAAATATTTGTATGTAAGTATGTTTGTAACGGATTGGCTCAAAAAGTAATGGACCGATTTTAAAAACTCTTCCACCATTAGAATGCTTCATTATCACTGATTAATATAGGCTATATTTAATTATGAAGTTCCCACGGGATCGGGAATTACACGGGTGAAACCGCGCGTGGGAAGCTTGTATAAAATATTCGAAGTTTTACACTTCTAATTAAATATTTTTCTGCCTAATTTTAATAACATTTTATTTTATTTGATAATATTAGTTAATTGTAACTAAGTAAGTATTCTAAACAAGTATAAAACTTTGTACGTAACGGTTGGTCGGTTAGCTCTGGCGATGAGAAACTGAGACACGTTAAACGTAGTTTAATATAAAACAATCTATAGATAAATACCGTCTCATGTTAAAATGTTCAGTACTGGTTGACCATTCTAGATTTCAAAGAGCTTGTTAGGACGCCATTAACCTCACTGGTCGGGCACGTTATATAACTTTGTTAGGCTGTCTCCCGCAGGTAGGGTGCTCAAAACGCAGCATGTAATGTAAGGACATTATAGCGGTGACAATCTTTTAGAGATTAGTTTATTAAAGGTTTATTTTGATAAATTTGTTTGCGTGAACTTTATACAACTTTCTGTACATACATAGTCAATTATGAACTTCACTAAAACTAGTTGAACTTTAGAGTTTGGAAGAAAAGGTATTGAGCACGTCAATTTATATGTAGATTGGATATTAGTTTATTCGATTTAAGTTTTGTCGATTGCGATTTATGTTTATGGGGTTATATTTATATATGACTAATTTAACCAAATAATAAACAATGTAATGTAAAAAAATATCCTTATTAATAATATGCGTAATATAAATGAGCATATTCAAATACGATTTTTTTAAATTTATTTATTTATTCATGTAGAAAAATCAAAACAGCTCAAAAAATTAGTATACAAAGAGAAAATAAGCTACAGTAAGTCAATTACAGGTTTCCACGAGTAGTGATTGAATAAGATATTAGATATTTTACGAATAATCAATAACAAAGTATTACGTAACCTAAAACAATATTTTCTATACATTATTTCAAGGTTGAAAAAAACAGATAATAAGGAATGCTTATATAAAAGGCTGCATTCAAATAAATCTTAGTCTCACAGGGGACTTTAAAAAACTATAATTGACGGACAAAAACACGTTAAATACATAAAACTTATTTTGTGAGTTTTATGTGTTTAAATTATTTATTATCCAGAGTGTTAAAACCACAATATTAACATTGCAGTTTGTAATCTCAAAAAGTGTTAGTATATGGATTATATTCGAGGCTCGATTTGAGACATTAAACTCTATAGTGTATGACCACCATTTTATTGGTCTTTTTGGTTATGGAGAGACTGCAGTTTATTTTAGTAAACCTGGTGTTGTTAATAAAAACAAAACGGAACTTTTATCTTTTGTCATGTGAAACTTCATATATCATGATAGAGCGTAATATTACAAATATCATATGATTACAAATCAAAGACATACTTCACTTGCTGGCGCTGTGCAATTCTAGCTTACTGTCTTCGACCGTACACTACAAATAATGGGTTTTTATGTTGGTAAAGTTGTTGCTATGATTTTTCACACTACTTACCACAATGTCATCAAATTAACGTTGCGCTTTGTACACTATTTCGTGACACACAATTAGGATTTTTTGTTAACAAATAATTAAGTTTGGGGTATATCGAATAACAAGTTAAGGCATAGTTTTGGGACGCGTGTGTGCGTAAACTGTGTGTATGTACATGCCAAGGCCGAGTTTTTTCCGGCTTCAATGTGTTACTCGCCGCCGCCACGCTCCGTCTTTACTTTTTGTTTCGTCTGAGGTAATAACCTAATCAAAAACAAACGTTTTGCAAAATCCGAGGACCTCTAAGTACAGTTTCAGTAACCACTGCAGGCTAAACGATCAGATGGCCCTACACAAGTGGCTTATTAAAAACATACATTAAAAACATAATTAATAGAATCAATTTGTAAGCGATCTTAAATAATTATTTTGAGCTATTGATCGAAAAGAAAAAATAGTAGAGTATTTTTAATCTTCAATATCTGAGTGGAAAAGCCGTTTTTATTCTCTAGAGGATAAAGTAAATTGAATTTAGAACATCGTGTGCACTAAGTTTGTGAATTAAAAAAAACATTAAACCTATTTACTGCTATCTCTATGGTGCCGAATATATCATACAACTTTTTTTTTAATTTGTTAAAAACTCAGACTCGGAACCTTCTTGGTGTTGTTTTTTCAATTTGCTTTGTACGCGGTTCTTTACGCGGCATTTTTTCACGTCATTGTTAAACCTTATATTAAAAACAAGAAACTTGAAAACAAGTGAAAAAACTAAAATGAGTGATTCTAGCGACGAGGAAGTTTGTTTGACGCCAACAGAATTGACTGAAACTGTTAATAAGTAATGCGCATTTCCTCGCTGAGGTGGAATGAAAAGTTACGTGTTACACTCGAGTGCAAAGATTTTTCACCTCGTGCTCTTTTGATTCCCTCGCTAACGCTCAGGATTCTAATTTTGAATCACGAGCGCAGCGACGTGATTCAATTTTAGAATCCTTCGCTTGCTCGGTCATCAAAATTGAACACGCGGTTAAAAAGCAACTTTGCACTCTTGTATAACATATAACTATTAAAGTATTGTTATTCGTTTTGTCTAGATCCGCAATTTAATTGATATTGAGGTAACTCACTTAATCCTACATAAGATATTGGTATGACTTCTCACGTGTAAACAACAGTAGGTACATATGACTAAATTGCGTCGTGAATATGTAGGAAGCTTCTGAAAGCGTGCTGTAAATTAAACGTTAGCTCACTTTCGGGAAAATTTAGGTAATTTGTTTATCTATGCTGGCTGAAATTCTGTTCTACAGAAGCAGAACAGAATATGTGTTATAATTATGAACAGAGGCTTATTAGATTCCTGTAACGTTTGCGTAGTTAATACTATGTATAACTAATTTTAAGCTACATTTATACATATTACTTTTAGCAAGAGATATTCAATTATTTATTTCCCTACGTCACACAAGTAACTCAGACCAATTCAGAAATAAATCTTTTTAAGTATATTTCTAAGAATTTAAAATGACAGTTTAACTTTGCTAGAAAACAATTGTTATATTTAATTAAAACAAATTTGTCAATTTGAGAAAAATGTAAGCAGTAATTCGCGTAACGTTGAACTCTTGAACATTAAGTAAGCAATTGAGAAAAAATAAGGAGAGCATTGAACACTCATAGACAAAGAATTTTCATTCAAAATTACCCGATTCCTTAATTTTGAGAGTAAAATAAGCTCTTATGCGTATAAGTGCGTTTCTCGCTATTTCTTTGTTAAGGAATTGTGTATGTAAATATATCAAGAAATAGTATATATATATATATATATCAAAAATGTTATGACTTTTTTTTCCGGGAAAATGGTTATTTTGACTGGACGTGAAATGTCGTACTGTTTATTAAAATACATTGAAAAAATGATGATGTCGATAATAGAAATGCCATAACAGTAAATAGAAAGCAAAATCAATTTGAATTTTTGTCCGTCTATATATTTCGTTGTATTTTCCATAATGCGATAGATAATATAATTAAAAACAGAATAAAATAAAATTAAAGACATGTATTTATATAAAAGATATTGATGTAAAAAGCTTGAATAAACTGTAATAATTAAGGTTAATCAAGCTCCCCAAGTTTATGTTTTCCCAAATTTATATAAACAATAATATTACTGTATAGAAAACACTGCTTAACTTATGTCTAGTCACTTGTAATAAATCAAACGTGTCATTTAGGGTCACTTGTCACACTTGTCACGAATACGTTGCTTACAAAAACTATATATTATATCTATATTCGTAGTAATTTAAATAAAACTACATTTATCGAATATTGTATATGATTTGACACAAATATCAAAAAATATTTATTTAAATACAAAAATAAATTTATTGTACTCACTTTATAGCGACGTATCTCCACACAGCTAGGGAAAGGGTCAGGAATATTGATGCCGTGTGAAAGATTTGTGTGAAGTGCATGTGGAACAGAAGGTACGCCGCCCAGTTGTACGGCATCTCACGTTGACCTGGCAGGATCTGGATGAAGAGAAAAAAAATATGTTTTAGTTTTACTATTAATGAAGCTTACTGCAAACCATATGATTGAATAAGTTGTTACAAAGATAAAACCAGTACAAAGTATGGACCCTGTCGGGCGCGGCAAGTTAGAGGAGAGGAGCAAGCTCTAAATGTATTATTCAAAAATCTAAAATAATATATTTATACACTGGGTAATACGGCCAGCACAGCTTGTATTGGGTTATGAGTTAATTCAAAAGAAACATAAAATGCAATATGATTTTTTAAATAAAAAAGTAAAATGTATGAAATTACAAAAAAAAATCACGAATTAAATCTTTTTAGTAATATAATCAATCTAGTATACCTACGTGACACTATCTTGTATTAAATGAAATGACATATATTTTGAAAAACTTTTCAATTACGATTTATACTTTTTTTTGCTAACATTTTTTAGAAAACGTAACTATTTCATTTAATTTTATATTTAAACTGCTGCAACAAGTGAGCGAGGTCGTTGAACTAAGGAATATTATTTAATTTATCTTAAGACGTACATCAGAGACGAAATCTTAACATATTAGCTTGGTAAAATGTTCAGATTTTTTAGCTTGGTAAATGTGACTGATTGGTTTCCAAATTGCATTTTAACGAAAAGCAAAAAAGTATTTATTAGTAAATAAATACTTTTTTGTTTAAATCTATCTATACTTATTTTATAAAGCTGAAGAGTTTGTTTGTTTGCTTGAACGCGCTTATCTCAAGACCTACTGATCCGATTTGAATACCTCTTATAATATTCGATAGCCAAGTATTAGAGGCAGTCTATAAGCACAGTGAATTAAGTTCACATAAAAAATAATGATGACGTAAATTAACTTGTCATACCTATATTTATATATTTTATATCATATTGCTATTCCTTTAGAAACTCTGACATCTTTAGGAATTCATAGATTGATGTCATGGCAACCATTTTTTGCGGGAATTTCACAAGAAATATGAAAGCTCCATCGACCGCTTTGTTCGCACGTGCGTGAGTGAGTAGTACCTACTAATGAACAACAAACATTGTGCTCGTCAGGTTCTTCCTTGTGGACGGTATTCGGGATAAAATGATGCTATATAATATTTATAACTCTAATAAGTTTATTGTCACGTAGAAAATACAGTGAAAATGCAAAATTATAATGATATACGCGATAGGTATAGATACGTGATGAAGCATTGCATTAGAGAAGCATGTTAATGTAGGAACATTAACATTCGTTGACAACTGTCGTGAAAGACCAAACCAATAGAAAATCTTTCTAGCTGGGCGAGGTTATGCCTAGTGACCGCAGTCCCTACAAAAGCAGTGTATGTCACCAGAAAATAATATGAATCGTAAGTTGATCAACTTTCGTGCCACTCATATTGTTAAATTTAGTTGCCAATTTCAGAGAACGCGCATAATTATTATATATCAATTATTAAATTATTGTGACACTTCACCTAATCTAACCAACCGAGACTATGCTACTGTTGTAACAAAACAAAAAAACTTCAACTTCAATAAGTCAAGTTAAACTCCATTGGTTAAGGCTTCGGATATTATTTTTAACCACTCGAAACCTCGTTACTCGTCAGTTTATCAACTAACTAGAAATGTTATCAACTTACGATTCTTATTACTTTCCGGTGAAATATACATTCTTAAATAATGAGAAAGCTTCTAATTAACTATAAAGAACTTGTGACGTCATCAAAAATTTGACTTAAGTCACTACAGTATTAAAGTTTATTTCTTTTAAAGAATTTTTATTTATGTAATTCTTCTTTTTATCAATGCTTCAAAGCCTTAGGTGATGGCGCACTGACTAATAGATAACATTTATAATTAACTAGATTCCTGCGCGCGGTTCCGCTGTCTAGCTTTCTAATGGTGAAAAAAAATGTAAAATCGATTCACTAACTCTCGGAGCGTATTCAATGCAAAAAAAGAAAACAAACAATGACATCTCATCACTTTATAATATAAAAGGCCGTATTGAATGTCATTTATACAATACGCCACGTCTAACTTGGGAGTGACTGCTCCGTTTTGGCGGATTTTGTTTGTAGTTTGTGTAATTATAAAAAAAAAAATATCCCTATTAGTAACATCAGAGCATTGCAACAAAATTTAATGAAAATCCAGACACGAACATCTTGTAATAAATATTATGCACTACATTTGATGAACTTGAGTAACTTAAAGGCGGAAACATAATGTATTGTTTTCTAAAGACCAGAATCACACTATGAACACGTCGCGTCGCATCGTGTCGGGTGTGTATAGTGTGATTCTGGTCTATAGAAAACAATACAATTGATTCGACTCAACACGCATCGCGTTTCATCGGGTCGCGTCGCGTTTTAACAATATGTTTCTGCCTTTAAGATTACTACAACGAACATCCTTTGAAGTTAAATAATAAAGGTTACCTATTAATAACAAGTAAGAACAAATGATGTTGACTTGAGTTCATAAATTACAAGTTTCACAATTATGAGCAAAGAGAACTTATTTAACTTTTAATTTGTTTTAAATACAATAAAATTCTAAACGTTTTAAAGTAAAAGTGTTATAGAATATATTATTTTTTTTGTTTTCTACAATGTTTGTGTAGGTACGCAACTCTATAGAGTATTCCATAAAATTGCGAACGTAGGTAAGTATTATAATATTAATGAAAAAAATATTTATATATTAAAAATAACTTTCACATTTAAAAATTGAACTGGTTCAGACATAGTATTTTATTATCTCTATTCTTCATAGGAAAAAGTCTCCGAGACTTAAGTCTGATCCCCACGCACAAAAAGAATTCTTTGTGTAGGGAACGGGCAGCAGCTTTTCCTTGTGTTTCAACATAATATTACAGTCACCAACCCTTTGTAGTGACTATGGCAAAACCCTCCCTCGTGAGAAAAGCATATGGACCTCTAGTGGTAGATTGCTTAGTTTGTAGTTTTTAAACCCTTATAATAATATAATCAGGCTGACACCTTCCTCGCCTTTATGCCCGGTGAAGTAGCAAAAGCCTCGTAGCTGACTTTATAAGTAATCGTCAAAAAAAAATGAATATGAACTTTAAGAATAATAATAATATAAATAATAAGTACTGCTTTATGCCCAGTGACGTCATCTCATTGATACTAAGATACATCTAAGATTATTATTATTATTATTAATATAATAATAATAATAGTCTTTATTTATATAAAAACAGATTGTCGTACAGTTTTCACAAAGTGGGTAGTTTTGAATTTTAGACAAGCAAGTGCGTGACGTCGATGAATCGGAGTACAGTTTGCAAACTACCCTTAAATTTATATCGTATATGAACTTATTTTAACGTGCTATCTGTGTAATACCTCTCACAATATACGTAATTAGGTCGTTACCTACTGATAAAGGTGATACCGATAACAACCAACATGCATTGTTTGATTGTAGTTGCATATTATGCGTCACGTGATCCGGATAACATATACTTTTACTTACTTTATACACGCCGTTTACGTTCACAGCTGAACATAGGCCTAGTAAAAGTATAGAGCTTCTTAGGTTAAATTGCGTTGGACAACTATTCAGTACACAGGAGAAAATCTTTATCATGAAGATTATATGTATATCTTTTTGATTCTTCTATCCATTGCTGCATCGGTTAAAACCGAAAAAAATCGTTGAATATTTAATGAGCGTATCGTACCTTTTCACGCACGCACGCATTGACATAATATACCTACCTACCTATTGAAGATAAATGTAAAACAAAATTAGGCACGTATGCAACAATAAATGGAAACATTTGACGGCATAATATGTTTGACGATAGATTAAATTTAAATTTGGAACAAATCATTTTTCTCGTAATGCCACATACCTTGTTAACAACATTCTAAAATTAATGTAACTTTTTTTATATTATAGTGAAAAATATTTGGACAAGGAAGGAATTAAAACAGTCAAGAGTATTTCAAACAGAATAAGGAAAATAAATGGAAATTTGGTATCAAACCGCATATTGCTTTGACATACAAAATTACTGCCATTAATCTTTTATGGCTTATGTCAAGCACCCATTTTTTCTGTGGCAATAAAACATGATGTTCGTATGAACCTGCCGCATCACCATAATTTTTGACCATATAAGTAAAATTGATAGTCCTCAGCCCAAACATGTGACGAAAGTGTGGTTGACCACTTAATTCCCTTTTGTAATGGGTTTCTGCTGTTCGAATAATAGAATACTTATGTAAACGTTTTAATACATACGTATTTTATTATGTAAGCTGCTTCCATAATATAATGCTGATCTATTAATTGCATAATATTGTGTTTAGTGATTACGTTAGTGAAGATTTTTTTTACCAGAGATTTCTTATTATCTTTTTAGGGACACCTCACTTATTTTATGTGTGTATTTTATTAATATATTACTAAAAACGTGATGTGACGATCTAAACGCATTCATGAGTGATTGGCCGGAGAAAGCCGCACAAAGGGAAGAGCGGAAGGTTATGGGGCAGACCTTTGCCCAGCAGTGGGACCATATAGGTTAATAAAAAATAAAAAAATACTTAAAAAATAGGTGCAGGGTATAATACGAGCACTTAGTTATATATTAAAAAATTAAACATAAATCATATTTATGTTAAATGGTACTTTTGCCTCCGAGTAGGATTTTGACTCCGAGTTGTTTACGAAAGTAGAATTATTTTAAAAGTATTTTAAGAGAATGTATAAAAAAAATTGAACTACTCGTGAGATATTTGACGATTTATGTTTTGTTTGAACTGAATATTATTTTATTACATAAAGCTGACATTTCATTGCAAAAAATAAAATTGGTACAATAATCTGACTACAAAGAAAATAATTGGGCATTATTAAGCTTAAATACTGTAAATCAAGCCGTTCCAATCCCAAAGACTTTGGGATTGGAACGGCAGCACTATACAGCGACCTCCAATATCGACCTAAAGGATTGTTTATGTAATCTCATTGAATCAAGCCTATACAGGAACTTAAGTTAACGACATGTTACATACGCAAAAACAAATAAACAACCATTTTAATATTGATTTCTAGCCATTGAACTCATTTCATCACCGAAGTTTTTTTTTTCGGACGAACTTATGTAGTTAGTCCTGAGGCTTTTGATACTTCGCCGGGCTAACATCATCACCCAAGAGTGTATTCAAACGATATAGAGATGTCCAAAATTCTAACTTACTCTTTATTTTATCAGCCTGTTGACGTCTACTGCTGAACATAGGCCTTTAAAACAGACCTTAACAAGTTAGGGTCGTTGCATTTTGTAATTACCGCGTTTGATAGGCGGATTGTCGTTTGAAGTAAAACAGAATATTTTTGAGCTGAAATATGCTGCTGCCCATCCATTAGGTGTATGTCCCTTAGTCGCCTCTTATAACACCCAAAACAAAATGGCGGGCATACAAAATTCAAATTCTCCTTAGTGTCTGAAAGGAATCAAATCTAATTGAAAATCATGTCACCTTTAACAAGAGGTTCAGTAAACTCGTGTTTACAGATACCGTCAAAATTCCACTAAAACTAATTCCATGGTTTTCTCATACATATTAAATGTTAAAGTTATCCATAGTAATTAAGATAGTAGTTAATTAATATACCTACTAGCAATCATAAATGGGTAATAAGCGCAATCGGATTATTACAAGTCAAATTTAAATTTAATTAACATTGACTCTGGATATCTTTGAAGTGGTGTACTTGGATTTAATATTCAGATACTGGAATTCGAAGTATCTTTATCTGGGGTTCATGGACCTTTAAAAGATCCATGTCATTTATATCAGGGTTCACGGTAAGTGTAACAGTAGATATAAGTAAAAAGTTTTATCTTAATAAATTCACATATTATTATCCATTTTTTTAAACCACGACAATCTATAAAATGTTATAAGGAATGTTTCTAGTGTTAGTGTCGCAATATAAATTGGAGATTTTTCTAAATTAATATGCATATCCAAAGGAGACAAGCTGCGTAGCGTAGCGGTATTTGGCTCGCTTTAAATCTCGGAGGTGGGTGGGGTCGATCTTCACGCCGGACAGGAAATCTTTGTGTAAATACTAAAATTTCTTTCCGGATCTGGTAAATTGAGGGACAACCCTTCGTGCCTCGGAAAGCATGTTAAACCGTTGGTCCTGATTGTTAGAACATCATCTATAATAATCGTTTATCATGGAACGTGTAATACCGTTTCCTTGTATATTACAACATACTACTGACTTGAATTTGACTATGGCAAATATTAAAAACTGCTGGAAATGGACCTCTTCCCTCCCTCGAGGAGGTTCATGTTCAGCAGTGGACGTTGCACGGGCTGATGATGATGATTACCCAAAGGAGAATATGATAATTAGAATTTTTGACAGTGCTCAAAGACTATGAAAAGCTTAAGAATTTAATTGAACATAGTTTATGTTCAATTATAGGGTTTTCTAAAGTTAAACTAATATCGCGGGCCACTTGTATGGAGTAAAAAATGTCGCGAACCACTTCTGGAACTGTATATTTAGATATTCAGATTCAGATATTAGTACAACGAAAAACTTATACTATTATAATTGGACTAATGTCACCAAAAAGTGTATTACTTTTGAATTCTGAGTAGCTATCAGAATTCAAAACCTATATAGTTTTCGGTTATAAAGTAAATTTCATATTTTTCAGTGCTCCAAGTCTACTAATTACAAATAGTTCATAGGAGCAGTGACAATGAATCGATAGAATACAATAGTTTAAGCTTTCAACTATTTTGCTATTCATCAGCCAAAATCAATTGGATATTCTCTGGTTGAATATTGTATAAATTGTTATGGAAGTTATTATAAATCGCGATAGCCCCTTGATTGCAACGTGATTGTTTCTTGTTCTATTGACCTAAAATTGAAATGTTGCAAATAACATGAAGAACCGTAGCGTTAAAGCCTAACCAACATGTTTTAACATGCTTCCGTACCAGAGTCAGTTTGAATGCCGTAATAAAAACAGGTCACTTCGGAAGCATTTGCGAGAAATAGTGTATCTCTCGCTATTTATCTCCGACTCCATGTCTTGATGACCGAAACGTGATAAAACCGTCTCATGAAAAAGCACCCTCCGTATGATCGTTAATCCTTCGTAGGCTTTAGCAAAGAAGCAAGTAGTTTATCTAGATAACAAAATGGCATCAGTTATCTATAGATATGTATGTATAGATTCTAAGTTTACATAAAAGTAAAATTTTGAAGCATATCATAGGATTTTTTACAAGGACTAAATTTCTTAGGAATTTCATAATTATATAGCCGAGAGAGGCTACTCGGCTATCACTGAAAGGGTTTTTTAAATTGGACCAGTAGTTGCTGAGATTAATTAGCGCGTTTACGAAAACAAACAAACTCTTCAACTTTATATATTAGTATAGATTTCATGACCGGCGCGGGTACCGGTGTGACCCATAACTGTATGAACATAAAACAAGACTTATATGCCTACATTACTGAGGATACCAATGAATGAGTCAAACTAAGTCATACAAATCATACAATCAAATAGATAAAATTTGAGATATGAATGAAATTTACAACATCAATCACTCCTCTTCCTGTTAGGAAATATTCATAGCCCAATCATTAAAAATAAAATCTAATTATAAGTATACAAAAATGTTCTTCCGTAATATATGAATGTTATAAAAATAAAGATACTGAAATAATTATTATAATGTTTTTTTTTTAAATTAGATTTGCTTGCAACGCAATCAATTTAGAAATAGTATGATTCTTACAATTAATGAGGCTTCTGATTAATTAATATGTAGAGAGATCCCGACGTTGGGGGGCCGGATTGCTTATCCAGCCCCCGCCAACGGCGGATCGAAGGAGTGTCCGTGGGGTTTTAGTGGTGTAGGGTCCTCTCCTCGTGGTATAAGTTTAGCATACCACGCTATGGAGAGGGCGAGCCCTGCATCGGCGGGGGGAATATAGGTGTTCCATAGGGATCACTACATTATAAAATTAAGTTACCATTTCAGTAGAAATTGTAAAGTCTGCAGTCGAGACCCCAACATAATCTGATAAATTCCTGAAAATAATTCGGGGAATTTAAAACAAATTGTGAATTGGACATCAATCTCTTTTAGTAATTGATGTTTACAGTTTAATGAAAATACACATATAAACGCTAATTTTTGCTTTTTTGCGTGAACCGTTAGTTTGTGTTATATTGTACCTTTTGTACCTTTGCAGTATCCCAACCAGGACTGGATATAAGATTTTTTCAGGATTTAAGATAGAACATCCGGGCATTCGAGAAGATTAAATAGTAGTAAACAACTTTTATTTGATTTTCATTTGTAATGTTTTTTTCGCTGTTGTACCCACACCTAAGTATCTACATTACTTCGTAAAACATGAGTTTTAGTTACGGTTACATTTATTTATAATATGTGTGTTACATTTTAAAAGAATCTACTTGTCGGTTACACAATAAATTGATGAATAAAAATGTTGACCGAAAATAAAAGCATTTTATTTGAAATACAATTTGTTGCCCGAAGCCTCCAAACCAGAGCTCTGATCCCAACAATATATGGAACGTTTGTGAAACAAAATAACACAAAATCCTTTTTTGGGCTGATCATCATTTGGTTTGTTTATCTCACATCAATTCTCGTTATGCCGTATTAACCGGATTAGCTGACGCTATCATGAAATGGGTAGCCTAAAATAGCTTTGCACTGGATAAACCTTATTGGTATAAGATGTACTTACATCTCATTACGCTATTGATTTGGTAAAGTTGATAGTTGTTATATCAGTGTTTTAGGTTCTTCGGTGGAATTGATATTTTTTCCGTTCTAAACTATTAATTCGTACTCTAATGAAAATATTTATTATATGCAACTCAAAGTTTGAAAATGAAATGAAATGAAAACGTTCATTGATAATGTAGACGAATCGAACGTACTAATTATAAGTCAAATACAATGATAATGAAAAGAAAAAAGAAAAAACGATCTTGACTAATAAATTAGTTGACATTTCAACAGTAAAATTTACCAATGTTGTTATGGCATGTGATAGTCGCTTATTATATTATACATACAGTTAAGATCAACCAGCGCGAGCTGGGATCGGGTCTGAAGCATAGAACGCGTCGCGAGCCTCGCCTTGCGAGGACGACCGGACCCTATCCTAGCTTCCTAAGAGTCTTTCTCTAATTACCTACGGTGTGACACTATGTAATTCATACACATCATTCACAGTCATCATCATCATCAACAGCCCGTTTACGTTTACTGCTGAACATGGGCCTCCTCTTAACAGACCCCGGCAAGCCAGGATCGCAGAGGGATATTGCCATAATCACCACGCTTGGCAGACGAATTAAAAATAACATATAACACTATTCTAAATATTTACTACTTAAAAGTAAGGTTCTCAGAATGCTGGCAGCATTGCCTCGTTGAACGGCAATGCTTTTCTGGTGTGCAAAGTAAATACCAGCACTCAGACGTTTATATTTAATTTGTGCTTTGTAATATCTTTTGTAATATCTAATATCTATGTATCGGAATTTCTGGATGAAAATGCGCGTCGAAAGAGACACCTACTGCGAGAGGAAATGCTTAAGGCACGAAAAAAAGGGCTATTTTCAGTGATAAGAAACAACGAACTGTATACTGAAGGAAAGAAAATGAATATCAGTGAGTCACCGAACACTAAACTTAACAGCACTATTAATCACAGTCAGAATCATGAAAATACCTTAAATATATCTTTAAATAACAGTATGCGTACATTTCGTGAACACACACAATGACTTTAATTATAAAATACTCTTTCAAAATATGCAGAGTCTATATAATAAACAACACATCATTGAAGCTTTTATAGAACAAAACCCAGGATATCAGGCTCTATGCATTTCAGAAACATGGCTATCTGATCAGAAACTAGACTCTATACAGATTACTGGATACAAAATCGCGACATCATACTGCCGAACCACTAGAGGAGGTGGCGGAGTATGTATCCTCTTACAAAAAGACATAGAGCATGAAGAAATAAACTATATTGCAAATATGTCCGTCGAATATATAATAGAAGTATGCGCAATATTATTATGTAAAGAAAAAATTGTATTAGTTGTAATCTACTGGAATAGGAGAGATGAAGACATCTTCTATTCTCAGTTAAAACAAATATTAAATTACCTAAATAAAAAATATAATAAATATAGTATAATAATAGGCGGAGATTTTAATATAAATATATTCGAAAACAACACAAAAACAAACCATTTTTTGAACCTTATGCTAGAATACAAACTCAAACAACACATAGATCAACCTACACGCATTACACCAACCACTTCAACATGTCTTGATTTAATATTTACAAATATACACAACAGTACATTATACACTACAGTGGAGGAATTTGGGTTCTCAGACCACAATGGAACAATAATACACATGAAACAGCCTCAGCATATTATTCCTGAGGTTTGGTACATAAATAAAAGACTATTCAACACTGCAAACATAGACAAATTTAAGAATGCCCTAAAACAACAAAATTGGACGGATATAATTACAGAAAATAAAAATATAAATGATAACTATACATCTTTTAATACTACAATAAATAATTTACTAAATAAATATATACCAAAACGTAAAATAAAATTAAAACCACAAAATAGAAAACACTGGTTAACTGTTGGAATAAAGCTCTCTTGTAAAAATAAGAGATTGCTAAAAATATTAACCCTAAAAACAAAAAACCCTATACTAACCCTTTATTATAAAAGATATGAGAAATTATTAAAAAAGTCCGTAACAACCGCCAAAAAACTACACAATATAAATAGAATGAAAACCTCTAAAAACCGAATAAAAACCATGTGGAGAATAATTAATGAACACACAAAAAAACATATGAAAGAATTCTCAAATATTAAATTACAAATAAACAACAACATAATTTTAGAACCAAGTGAAATTGCCAATACATTCAACGACTTCTTTGCTTCAATTGGGGAGGAAAACCAACTCCATAAAAAATACCATGTTCTTAAGCCCCGTAGAACCTTATGAAGTAAATAAGATTCTAAAAAAATTAAAAAGCAAAATAAGTCACGGAATTGACGAAATTCCACCGATTTTAATGAAACAATGCGCTGACGAGCTAACCTTACCCTTTTATCAATTAATCAATCAATCTTTCAACGAAGGCACCTTTCCCGACCAATTAAAAGTATCTCTAGTAAAACCAATCCATAAAAAAAAATCCAAAACAGATCCAAATAATTACCGCCCGATAGCCCTGTTACCTACTGCGTCCAAAGTTTTTGAGAAAGCGATGTGCAACAGAGTTTATTCTTTTTGTGAGAAATTCAAAATATTCAGTGAGAGTCAGAATGGTTTCCGCCAGAACAGATCCACGGTTTTAGCGGTGTTCAAATATATCCAAGAGGCTCTAAATATTATTAATAATAAACAATATGCAATCGGTGTATTACTCGACATGACTAAGGCATATGATAGGGTACAATACGATATTTTACTACATAAATTATACACCATAGGGATTCGTGGTATAACACACGACTGGTTTTCATCATACCTACGTAATAGAAAACAAATGGTAGAGATAGAACACTACGACTATCAGAAAAAGATAATTAAAAAAATTACATCTACCACTAAAGATATAAACGCTTCAATCCCCCAAGGTAGCGTGATCAGCTGTCTTCTGTTTCTCATCTATATAAATGACCTCCCCAAAATTATCGAAGGGCCGTGCGTATTGTTTGCAGATGACATATCAATACTCATTCCTTGTCACAACAATATAAATATGAATGAAAATTTAAACTCAACATTACAACACACAATAAACTGGATGAACAATCACAACCTAGAAATAAATTTTACAAAAACAAAAATAATTACTTTCCACCCCTATCAAAAGACACCCCTAGATATAAATTTTTCCTTCAACAATATAAAATTAGAGACTGTTAACGAATTCAATTTACTAGGTTTAGCAATAGATACTAACATAAATTGGAAATGTCATATCCAAAAAATACAAAAGAAATTATCAAAATTTACTTACGCTTTTCGTGAATTAAAAAAAAACACTAATCAACAAACTGCACTTGCTACATATTACGCCTACGCTTACTCCTGGCTAAGCTACGGTATCATTCTATGGGGAAACAGTACAGACGCACCAACCTTATTCACACTCCAAAAGAAACTTATCAGAATTCTAGCAAATATACAAGAAACAGATAGCTGTAAACCCTACTTCCAAAAACTTGAAATACTAACCCTACCTTGCATCTACATTTTAGAAGTAAGTAAATTTGTCCGAAAGCACCCAGAATTGTATAGTAAAAGAGAAGATCTACAAAGTAATTATTCCCTTAGAGAACGACATAAAAACAAACTTAACTTACCAACCTCCCGACTAAAACTACACTCATCAAGTCCTTTAGTCATGTCAATAAAAATATATAATAAATTACCCGCTTCCATAAGAAAAGAAGAAAAATATAATACATTTGCACAAACATTAAAGGTACATCTACTTAATAAATCGTACTATAAAGTATCCGAATATCTTGATGAAAAATAAACATTAGCCATTCATTACTCATTACAGACACACCTACACTTATACCTCACCATCAAAACACACAACACATAGACACAAAAATATAATGTATCATGTATATTTTATATATAATATAAAAAATATCATATGTATGGATGTAGGTCTATGGTAACAAATTATTTATTATAATACAAATTAATTATATCTACTGCGTAATTCAGAAAAATTACGTAGTAGATAATCAAAATTACTGTAGTAAGCTTCCTCTCTCCTAAATTGCTGTGCCCAACAGGGTCCATGATTGTATCATAACTTACAAATACCTAACACCTTTCATAACATTGTGGAAATGCAATAAATGAATATGAATATGAATATGAATCTTGTGTTGGAAATATATTTTCTTATCTGAACCTGCTCCCGAGAGAGGGTTTCTGCCATGGATTATTTCCAGATATATTTTTAATTTTATTTTTCTTCTTGGCCATTATCGATTTCCAATTCATTGTCAGATAGGCAAGTAATCTCAGCGGGTTTCGTATATTATGATAACCGTCACCTTTTAACTAGATGTTTGTGCAGCATAGCACTTATACATTTGGCGACTGGCTAAGGTTCAACCTATTTTTATATAAACTTTATGCTTTTAAAATCACTATTCTGTTTTAAATTATTTTCTCTTTTGTACGTCACCTATTTTTTGTTTCAATTGGTGCTGTCTGGTGAAGAGTTTGTTTGTTTGGTTGAAAGCGCTTATCTCAGAAACTACTAGTAGAATCGATTTGAGAAAATCTTTCTGTGTTAGATAGCCCATTTATCAAGGCAGGCTATAGGCTATATTTAATCATTAAGTTTCTACGTAGGAGTTACGTGGGTGAAACTGCGCGGGAAGCTAGTAATAAAATATCATTAATTGTTACTCATTCATAACGTATTTTTATCCACCGCACCATAACGCTCGTAACTCGAGTTTTATAAATAAAATGGAAACGTTTAATTCCTAACAATAACGCCTAGTCACGTACGTAGCATTCGTTGATTTTTAGTCAGTATTAGCACAGGGATCATATGTTTACATATCAGGTACTTGCAAAATATGTGCCATCCCTTTAACAGGAGATAAGTTTCATATATGGTGATAATGTTAGTGAAGAAAATACAATTTACTAGTTATTTCCGACTTATTTAAAATGAAACCTATTCCTGAAATAAATTATTATTATTATTATTTTAGGAATTTATTCACAAAAAATTAAGTTATTTGAAAATACATGTCTCTTTAGAATAAAGTCATCCCTAGTAGCTTACTGTAGTGTAGTATTTGGACCTCACATTTCACTTATATATTTATGGTATTATAGATTTTAATTTATTGTTTGTAAAAAAATAATAAATGAAGTAACTGTACCTGCACTGTCTACTTATTGGTTAAGGAATAACATGTAATTTGAAAGCACCTTATATATCCGGGTATTACATTTTAGGGAGAAAAAGAGATAAACCTTTTTTTTTCACTAATCCGCCTACCAAGCCTGTTCATTATGGCCTAGCTCACAAAGATTTTAAAAGAAGAGGCCCATGTGGATTTAAAAGTGTTGCTTCACCATCATCAGCCCGTATAACGTCACTGCTGAACATGGGCCTCCTCCCATAGGGAGGATATTTGCCATAGTCACCACGCTTGGCAGGCGGGTTAGTGGACCGCAGTATTATGTTGTACCAGGAAACGCTGCTGTGTGTTCCTTGATAAACGATTATTATAGTTTGCTTAGAAAGTGTTGCTTATATTTAAGTCTAAGTATTTATTGAGAAACCTCTGTTGTCTTAAATAATAAAGCCTCAGAGAACCGCTTGGCGTTTATTAACATTTTAAATATTGTTTTAGTACGTGTCTAAAATGAAATTTATATGAGAAATACTTTATTAGTAGGCTATATTCAACTTATATATCCTGCGGAACCCTTTTTTTCATCTTTTTTAACTTACTTATGTAAGAAGTAACTATAATATTGATTTTTACGTGAAATTCGTGGAACCCTTGAGAGCCTCTTACGGACGCCAAGTTTCCGCAGAACATCAGTTTTTTTAGAGACATCATATAAGACATCTCCCGAACTAGAGAATAAAACCCTGTTTCGCGGGGAACTTTACAAACACATAGTTCACGAACACAAAGCACCCCAGACTCAGAAAAATTATTCGTGGTACACACAAATAATTGTCCCGAGTGCGAAACGAACCCAGAACAGGTCTCAGAAGTCATTCCCGTAACCACTGAGCCACCGGTGCAGGAACTGCTGCTATATAGTATAGTAGACTTACCAAATATCTATAGACCGCAAACGGCACATACTCCAGCATAACGAAGACATCAGCAACCGCAAGCCACTTGAGAAGTCTGTTAATGGGCGCCGCAGCCAAGTCGCGCCGCGTTAGAACTGCCACGTTGAGTGCATTAGCCAAGCTTCCGAAAAAACATACCTGGAGCAAAACATTATTATAAACATTTAAACATACAATTATAGGAGAAAACGTTCAATTAAGCGACATCAGTAAAATAATTATTGTTTGTGAAAATTATACGACTTTTTAAGAGAAGAAAATAGTAAAAGGTTACAATAGCAATATTTTTTCACGTTAGCAAATCTTTTATTTAATTGTACAAATAAAAAAATACAGTAGTCTCCAATTTTAAATAGTGGTCCTAATATTGGCAAAGATAACTGTTGCCACCATTTCTATTTAAATATCACTTCAAATGTTGCCATTTGGAAAAGAATAACCAAAGAAAAGTGTATAGATATTGTAGATACAATTGATGGTTGTGTGAAGTTCTTGTTTTTTTACATTTATTTAACGAAAATGTGTCAATATTTGGTGGGATGTCAAGAATAGGCAGTATTACCCAATAAAGCTGAAGATTATTTTTGTTTGCTTAAACACGCTAATCTTCAGGAACTTCTGGTCCAATTTGAAAAATTGTTTCAGTGTTAGATAGCTCATTTTTGCGAGGATGGTTAGTCTCTATTTTATTATGAATAAGACAACAATTTAATATTGTCACTCACTTCGCGTGGTTTTATCCGGCTTGAACAAAGTTCCGAAGAAATATCTGCATAAAGTATAGCCTAACCTGGCCTTTAGCTTTGTAATGAAGAAAAATATTTCACTTTGTACGTTTTAACTTTAAACGTACAAAGTTCCTACTTTATTGAAGGCATATTTATCTATGTAAAGGATAAAACCAAATGACTCTGGAACTGATTTGATTTCATTACTATTTTGAAAGCTACTTTTCCCAGAAATAAAAGATATAATCCATATTTTCTATAAACTGTAATTCCTGGTAAATTAAATTAATGAATTTGTGTTTAGAATTGTTTTCGGGAGATAAACTTCGGCGAAACATGACTAGGTTATATTGTTACATTAAATATTTATTACTGTTGTTTTATTGACTCAGTATATAAGTATATGTGAACAAATGTTAGTAATAAGTGTTTGGGTTAATCAAAAGAAGAAACAAGTTAAGCGAAACTTATCTTGATGGATTTATTTATCAAAGTTGGATTAATTTGAATATAATAAATAATTCATCATAGAAAGTAAAAGAGATAATTGTTTTCCTTTATAAGTGCTATCTATTTAAGTAGCAAAGCAACTAAAGAGTGTTGCTTCTAAACTCAATATATAGGTATAAAATGTATTTTAACGTTAACGTTATCCGTGGTTATTAAATTGTGTTTCATAACTTGTTCCTTTTTTACAATAATCATGAATTTAATATCGTCATTATTTACGAGTTGTCAACATAATCTTTTTGCAAGTAGAGACAGCCACATTCTGACCAACCACTCAGGTTGTTACTTTTTTTTACAACAGTATCTAATGTGGCTAGAGCCCTAGCTTCTGTGCCTAGTGAAGTAACCTAGTGGAAGAAACGACCAGGAAAATAAAACTGTAATAGTTGTAAATATACACAATTTTCTAATTAGGTCTGCTGGTATTACAAAGAAATATGTTACTTTTATCATCAACGCGAAATTTTAGGCACAAAAGTTGGACAAAACCAACCTGACAAACTCGTGCAGACTTATCTCAAGACTTCCACTCATGTCACACTGACAATTGTAAAAGTTGAAGTTTTTTGGAGCTAAGTCTGGAAGGCGAGTGACAACTGTTGATTAACTTCAAAGCAACAAAGCAATTACAGAAGGCAACAGAACAGATCGACGTTCAAATGTCTTTGACATTTCTTTTTTTTTAAGTTTGGCTATTCGATACTCGATAATGAATATTCGTGTTCATATCTGTCTAAAGCGAGAAGACTTGTATTGTCTTGTAATCAACGAATCGATCGGTCGATTTCATAAAATCTTTTAGCATTATAAAGCTACGGTATCCTGAAGTATCATAGGTTATATTATTTTATGATAAGATTCCCATGTATGTAATAGTAACGTGGGTGATAACGCTGTTTTTTTAGATAAACATACGTAGGTAGCCACGAGGCTTTTGCTACTTTACCGGGCATAATCGTGAAAACGCTGTGAGCCAACGTTTTTACTTTTGTATTATTGCGTTTGGAACGTATGGAACGTTAACATTGACAGATCATGTCACGCAGGCTTCTAGCGGGCTTGCTACATTTTTTATACGAATTTCTGTAGGAGATCGCTGAAATTTCGAGAAGTAATCAAAAAAACTACTTTCAATTGGAATTCGCGCAAAAAATAAAGATATCATCATTATGCTGGTGAAACTAGTTGTAAATAAATTATCTGTCATTGTGGAGCAATTTACAATTACTTCTTATACAAGTTCCGTCATTGTGCTACGATCAAGATAAATGGACTTAAAGTTGTTTGTCATCTTAATTTTTTATAGATATGCAGAGAATTTCGACCATCAATCGCTGAATTAAATTTTTACTGAAGTTACAAATATAAAAGATTTATTAGTTTGTTTGTATTAGATGAGCAATAAATCTTTGGAACTGATTTCTGATAGTCTTTCACCTTCGGGAAGGAAACATTATTCAAGGTATCATTAAACTGCGCTTTATTGCTTTTATTCCAAACTAAGATAATATTTAATAAACTCGAAAAAAAAGTTTCATCATAAGAGTAAAAAAAACACTGTGTGTTTAGGTTTAGAATTTCAGGTCAATAAAAAAATGTTGCGAATCCTCTATGCTGACTATATTGTAGTTTATTGTCGAGACTTTCCACTTCTGTAGATTTTTTCGTATTACTGTGGTAGCTACCTACACAGAGAAATATTAAAAATGCTTCTTGAATCCTCTTAAATTGTTTAGTATATAACTAGAATGAATAAACACCGCAGTCAACATACAATCAAATTAAAATAGACGCGAAAACTCAAACAGATAACTGTTGATTCAAATCAAGGTCACGCCAATACATAAATCAAATTATATAAACGCATAAACAAACGAAAATCGTCCAAAATAACTGGCAAACTGCGATCAGAAAAACATTAAATGCTTTGGCAAATGTTCATTACATTGATATATGATAGGTGCTTCGGAAAATATATGGAATCATTAAGGACACATTGAATTGAGGCAATGTCAATAACATTTATGATAATGTTCATGGTATCCGGCTTTCTAGTGCTTCTTTTAATTGATGACTGATTTTTTGGAACATTAATTATGCCTACTTATAATATCATCCCACGTTTTCAATTCGACAGAACATTTGAGTCCATTAATAAATATGGACCTTGTGTGACCTTGGCTAGCCAGAATACTTGGCTGGTCGATTGGTAATCACAGTAAAATGGGTAATAATCTTGAGCTGATAGATGCTGCTACCCATTCATCAGGTGTGGAACACCCATGGATTGGGGAATGGGATGGTTTATTCTAAGCCGGAAACCACAGGGCAAATTGATTTCAATAATGACAAATCAACTTCTATTAATAATTTTAATATGAATACTATTTAAATTTAAACTTTTGTACATTTTGCTATGCACCCATGTTCTGGTATCTCTTTCTTAAAGGTTTGCGGAAAGAGAATTCATAATTGAATTAAGCCTTCCTTTATACACGTTGGTTCTAATTTTCACACTTTATGTAATGTAATTTTCTGTGTGCAATTAAGTTTAAATAAATAAAACATAGTTTTAAAAAATATATGCTTGGGTTATTTTTCACTGAATTCGTCCCTTTTCTAAATTTGGACCATATCTACAACATTTTGTGACGAAGTATGTTTTGCATTTTGTGATAAATAAAATGCGCCTTATCTGATTTTTTTCAATTTCAATTGAAACATAACATGGATATGCCGAAAAAACTGGACACGTTGAAGCCTGATTTAAAAAACAGAAAAGTTACTTTCCTGTTAGTATAAAAAACTTAGTTTTAGAAATAACAGCATCACTACAATGTCAGTATATAAATAGATAGTAATAAGTTATACTGGCAGAGAGTAAACACTTGCTTAGTTGGATCAAAAGTTACTCATCTGACATTTCTTATCAAAGTTGTTGTTTAATGTCAGTAGATATTTATGGCAACAGAGCCAAAGGGAAAATCTTTATAATATTATAAAGGCGTAAGTTTGTATCGATGAATAGATGTATGGATGTTAGTTACTCTTTCGTTCAACAACAAATGAACCAATTTTGATTCAACTGCACCTGATATTAATTGGTACAGGCATCGTTGTATCTAGAGCTCAGAAGCATAAGGTTGGATGTGTCAGAATACGTCAGAAACATTCGTTGTATGTGCCTTTACCGTGAACTGGCACTTACGACTAAATACATCTAAAGATAATAGTACCTGCGTTCTTATGATTCTGAGATCTAGCTATGTATAATCCATGCATGCTGTTTTATACCCTTTATATTACAATATAGGCTTCAAATATTACGCTATGACTCAATGCAGTTGATTAGGAGTCCAACGCGGGTAAAAGTCTAGCGGTTTTACCCGTTTTTATTATATTTTTAATCTATTTTATAGGTTTTCTTTTTTTAAATTTCACCTTAAAAACTGACTGAATCGAAGCAAATCTGTTTATGCCCGGTGGAGTACCAAAAGCCTCGTGGCTAACTATAAATGTCCGTAAGAAATAAAAAGACTCAAATGTGCTCAATAATGCTTATAACGGGAGCTTTGTAACTAACTTCAATATCTTCATCATCTTCACCCAGTACAACGTACACTGTTGAACATGGGCCTCCTCCCGAGGAAATGTTTTTGCCATAGTCACCACGCTTTGCAGGCGGGTTGGTGACCACAGTGTTATGTTGTAACACACAAAGAAACGCTGCTGCCCGTTTCCTGGTGTACGATTGTTATAAATGATGTTATCACAACAATCGGGACCGACGGCTTAGCGTGCTTTCCGAGGCACGAAGGGTAGTCCCTCACCCATCCAGACCGGCGTGGGGATCGAATCCACGACCTCAGAGATTTAAAGCGAGCCAAATAACGCTACGCTATGGAGTTTGTTTCAATAAATACCTACATATCTTGTCAATTACCCAGCGCCCCCTTGCGCCTGTATCTTAGTTTGTAGTTTTTAAATCTTGTAATATGGCTCAAGTTCTGCTCGTCTAAATCCGCCCAAAGAAAAATATACATAACGTACTAATTTTGTCTATAGAATATATCAAACATATTAACAGGATATTGGTTTTTAAATCTCATTCGGATTTTTTGCCGGATTTACATTGATCTAAGTACAAATAGGACACAGAAGGTTTCAAAAGGCAATACAATTAAACTTCGTACCCATACAATAGGGTACACAAATAAGCGGTCCGACAGTATTTGTCCATCAACAAAGTCAATAAGATGTAATTCTAAATACAGAAAACGTCCGTAGCTTAGCGGTGTAAGTCCCGCTTTAATTGTTGGGTTCGATCCCAACGTTAGAAATCTTTGAAATTCTTAAATTTTGTAAATTATTAGATTTCTCTCCGGGTCTGGTTGTCAGAGGGACTAAAGCCCGTGTCTCAGCAAGCACGCTAAGCCGTTGGTATAGATTGTTATAACATCATCTTTAACAAGTTTATACCAAGGGATGGGCAGCATCGTTTCATTGTCTTTCATTCTAATACTGCGGCCACCAACCCGCCTGCCAAGCATGATGATAATGGCAGAACCCTCCCTGGGGAAGACCATGCTCAGCAATAGGCACTATACGGGCTAAATAAAAAAATATTATGTTGATCGGCTGTTTATATTAGGCAACGTGATTTTCGACAGTGCGGTAACGTGCGGTGTGTCGCTTTAAGTCCCGAAGGTGTAAAAACAGTGTCCCAACATCGGACATTTGGACAAATTTTGTGTATACAAAGTTTCTCGTATAAGCACGACAAAATCCTCAAAGTACATTGGATTTCAGCATTTCCTTATGTCAATGAATGCCGGCCCGACTACGTAGGTATTTAACTACTTGATCTAGGATGAAACATCGTTCCGCAAGTTAATGCAATTAAAGCTAGGATTATAGTACCTATATCTTGTTTGGTCAACATAGAGCTTCCAAGTTAATTAGAGAAACATGTTTCAACAAGTCCGCAACGTCGGAGTATGTTCTTGTACTGTTTGAGCTTGTTTCTTGAAGGTCTTCAAATATATAATAATTCAAGTAACTGTAACTGTAGTAGAAATTTCAAGGTTAATCCCTAGTTTAGATGTCAGGGTTTCTTACATTGGGTCGGATTGCTTATGCGTTCCCGGCCCCCGCCAACGGCGGATCGAAGGAGTGTCCGGGGAGTTTTAGTGGTGTAGGGTCCTCTCCTCGTGGTATGAGTTTAGCATACCACGCTATGGAGAGGGCGAGTCCCACATATCCCATCGACCAGCGCGCGATTACGCTGCAGCGGGGCGGTGGGAATGCGTAAATGCATTTCCCCTCAGAAAACAAAAAAAAGGGTTTCTTACGTTATGTATTTACTCTTAGTCCTTTAATGTAACATATTAAAGTGTAATTTTTTGTGGCAATCAATTAAGTATTATTTATTAGTAGATGCATTAATTACTTATTCGATATTAGAGGATTTGCTATTTAAATGAAATAATTTAATGGAAAGAAAATACTGTACGGTGACATTTTAAGGAAAAACAAAACTTCACTACGGAATATAAAACAAAGTCGTTTCCCGCTGTTTGTCCCAGATATGAACTTCGATGATATTTTGTTTTGTAGATTTATTTGTATAATACATCTGCATTGCATAGCCAGTCCAGCCAGCCCGTGCGTAGCCAGGCCGAGTTGAAAGTTATTGATAAAAAATGTAATTCGAACAGTAACACTCTTGGAATTACTAAAATGAATCTGTTCCATGCTACAATTTTAAAGAAACAAACACAAGCAATAGGAATGCACGACGTTAGTACGCTCTATGAGCTGATTGACCCACACCTTACCGCATGCCACAGTCATATTAAAATTTTAATTATTATAAAAAATTGTCATATCGCTGTAAGTTCATCATAAATTTAGAAATGTATAATACTATGAATATTTGTTGTTACCAAGGAACTTTCATGTACCGATCAGGAATGATCACTTTCTACATTAATTTAGGGAAAAGCGAGCCGAAGTGAACTCAATTGTCTTACACTGTCACTCACCACTTGTCAAGTTAGACAATTACCATGACAACAAGTATTTTGTTAGAAGGGTGACCATGAGATGATTCATTTGATAACTAACAAAAAGTGAAATCCATATATTAATGAATTGTATAAAATGGTTCTGTTTCGTAAAATGGCCTGGTAGGTTATTATTCAAAGTTTTGGATCTAATATTACCAACTCTCACATTTTCCTACTTTCTCTTACTCAATTTCAGTTGATTGAATTAAATAATAACATAAGTTGATTTATTTCTCCATCATCGCCAAATTTATTTATCACGTGATTTACTACGTAATATGGTTTCTATAAACATATTTCAAAATTCAGATTAATAAAACACTCTTTAAACATGTTAGTTTGTTTGCATCTCTTTCTAAGAAAGGGATGCTTATCAGACGAAGTATTTCTCTTTCGGCTCGCGTTTTTAGTAACAGTGAGCTTTCTGGAAGTTCTAGTTTAGTATATAAAAATTCCTAAGTTGTTACTCAAAATTACATATTAAGTTTGGAATGTGTAAAGGTATAGTAGTGTTGTTGAGTATGTTTAGTAAAGTATATAATAAACATACTCAACAACATATGGAGGTCGTTATTTGATTACCGGACAAAAAACCCATGTCAAAGTTTCCTTGTCGGGTCTACTTGACTGATGACGACAGATCAAAGCGTAGTAGAGCCTATTTTCTCACATTACATCCTTTTGATAAAAATATCGAAAGTTTGGAAACATTTATATTTTCCCAATTTTATTTTAATTATAAAATACTGGATTTTTAAGAAAGGTAGGCGAAGACACTTGACTACCACTTCAGACCTTTACACATCTTTGTAAAAATACCACACAGAAGCTGCAGCAGAATACTGTTGCAGATTCTATTTTACAATGCATGTAAGTAATTTACATTCAAAGGAGTTCAAAGAAATTCCGCTGGGAACATGAATAATCTAACCAATACACGAGAAACCACACGAATGCACCTTTCTAAACCCTGTTTGGTAGTCATGTAGCTAATTATTTCGTCGGTCAATTAAGCGTACGTAACACAACATAAAGGCTTGAAATAAGCTTTCAAGCCTTTGTGTTGTGACTTTTAGTTCACCATCGAGACGGTGAACAAAAAGTTGACTTTCTCGTAGTTACGCTACTGTTATACTTTTATTTAAGTTGTTTTTCGAGCAATTTTACTCGTGGCACATTAGTGTCCATTCGCTTTGTTACCAAAACGTGGCAGTTTTTTTTAAATAATACTAGCAGTGTTTTTGCATTCTACTAGTATTCTTGTTAACCCCCCCGTGTTAAGCTAAAATGCTTGTGTTACGAGTGGGTTCAGGTCGGTAGTGCAATGGGTGGGGATCATAAATCATAAATAAATCATAAATCATAAATCATAAATGTTTATTTGCAAAAATGTGGTGTATATACAGATGTTACATAAGTTTTAAATTAGTTTCACACATTTACCACTTTTAATTGGTGGCAAGCAAATCAAAACTTAATCTTAAAATTATACCTAATTAAAGAAAATCTCTGAAATTTATTAACAACAATATTTATAACCCGTAAGTTCAACCAAATTATATACTTATTAAATTAAATTATTAACATTACAAGTTTAAATAAATTATCATTTAAATTGACCTTTAAAAATATTATTACATTATTATATCTATAAATTATTAAGGTTTACACTTCAGATATTCGTCCACCGTATAAAAACATTGATCACATAACCATTTCGTCAATTGGTTTCTAAAATGATATAACGGCAGTTCTCTGACACCTTTAGGTAGGTGGTTAAAAATACGTACGGACATAGCGTAACTGCTGCGACTACATAAATCAGTTCTCATTGAGGGTAGGGCGAGTCTATCAGGATATCTGGTGTTAAAATTGCAAATATCTTTCTTAATAACAAACAAATTTCGATTAGATTTAACAAAAACACATATTTCAAAAATATACAAACATGTCACGGTTAGTAGGTTTAGTTTGCGGAACAAAGGTCTACAGGACACCCACGAGGTCACGTTACAGATAGCTCTTACGCATTGTTTTTGGGCTATTAATGCCCTATTTATGTTAACAGAATTACCCCAGAGTACAATCCCATATCTGAGGTTTGAGGCAACAAAGCCATGATAAGCTTTTAGGGCAGTTTCTTTGTTAGAAATTTTTGTCAATCGCCATAAGGCATAAGCAAACCTATTTATTTTATTACAAATTTTTATAACATGTGGCTTCCAAGTGCATTTGTCGTCTATTGTAATGCCCAGGAAACACATTTCGGTGATCTCTGATAAAGATTCGCCTTTATATTCTAATTTAAGTGGAAGTTTTTTGCCACCTCTATTTTGAAACTGCATATAATTCGTTTTATTTATATTGACATTTAAATTATTAAGGTTTAACCAATTAATTACATCCTGAATAGTTTTATTAAGTTTAATATTATAGTCATAACTTGAGTTGTTAGGCACTATTATGGAAATATCATCTGCGTATAACACACATTCGTTTTCAGTCACATGAGGAAAATCATTGATATAAATAAGAAATAAAAGTGGACCTAGGATGCTCCCTTGGGGCACACCTACTCTGTTATATCGTGTATGTGATTTAATAGATACCTCTTCTTTATTTAGATTTATATTTAATATTTCTACAAATTGAGTTCGATCACTCAAGTAACTTTTTATCCAGTCTTGGGCGACACCACGTATTCCGTAAAGCTCACATTTATGTAATAGCAGGTCATGACACACAAAGTCGAAAGCCTTACTCATATCAATAAAGAGTGTTGTTATTTGTGTTTTAGAATCAATGTGATTTATAATTTTATTCATTAGATTAAAAGTAGCCAGAGATGTCGACTTGCCCTTTAAAAAACCATGCTGCTCTGGACATAAAATATTGTTTTTATTTATGAAAGACATCAGTCTGCTATGAATCACCTTTTCAAATACTTTCGCTAATACAGGTATTAAGGCAATAGGTCGGTAATTGTTTGGGTTATTTTTTTCACCTTTTTTATATAGAGGCTTTACTAAAGTAGTTTTTAGTTGCTCTGGGTAACAGCCTTGGTTTAGAGACAGATTTATGATATGTACTAAGACCGGTGCAATAATTTCATTGCAGGCTTTTAGTATGTTGATCGGTTGATCGGCGATCGGAACCGGCGAACACAAGATCAGGAGGGTCCCACGCCCTAGCCATGGGCTACGGCCGCTTACATAGTTGTTTTTAAATATATGGGATTCTGTTTGGTTTTTCTACAATAAAGAATGCATAGTACAAGTATGTTACTTCCGTACTTCGTAAACAAAAGTCGATTTTATCTTCTTTATTTAAAAAAGTTTGGAATCGTTTTGCGAGAGGAAAGCGACCTATGTGCTTTAAGGTTAGTAGAAAAGAGATAGGCGATTAGTATCGCTGCTTCTTTTCACGGGCAAATTTTCCCTTTGGCTTTATGTAAGACAGATTCTTCAATATTCAACAGCTCCTTTCTGTCCACACCTGAACATGGGCCTCCTTTCAACAAACCTTGGTAATCCAGAGTTATTGAGCTATTGAGATTATTCACCATAATCACCACACTTGGCAGGTGGATTAGTAATCGTAGATGGGAGTAATCTTAAGCTTATAAATGCTGCTGAACATCCATCAACTGATGTCCCTTAAGACGTCTTTTACGATACCCATTGGATGTTATGGAGAGGTATATTCTTAGCCGGAATCCGCACAGCATTAAATGCATAAAAGTTTAATTTATTTAATTCGATTAATTTCCATTACAATGACAAATTTAGAATATGTTTAGTACGATCAGCGCAACCAACATAAATAATATAATTATAGATCAAGTAACTCGATAATTGTGTAAATTTATACTTTGCTTTGCCTCATTTATAATGTAAATGAAGCGTTTAAGGTGTCTCGACTAACTTAATCGTAATACCTTATTATATGACATAAGCAAATATTATGAGAAAACTGTTCAGCTGTGAACTTTATTCATAAAACTGATATCGGTATGAAAGTAGAGCTTTATATCTTGTATTCCTTTAAGAAGTTTGGAATATTGGTAATATGAAATATGGTTACAACAAGATAGTATAGAAAATAGGTAATATCAAAAATTTGATATGGGTCCATATTTATTCATATTCACTTTCATTTATTGCATACCATATTATGTACAAAGACAACAAAGTATGGACCCTGTCGGGCACGGCAAGTGAGAAGAGAGGAGGAAGTGATAAATTCATTCTTCGAAAAATCTATTTATTTGAAGGCACGTGATGTTTTTTTTTTTTAATTAAGTCTAACGTAATCTCTCCTACGTTCTGAAATAATCCATACTAATATTAACAGAGGTTTATGAAGTTGTAGGGAGAAATCTCTGGAACTGTTGAATTGATCAAAAAAGATTTTACTAATAGCACCACGTTATTTGTGAGTGTCCTTGACTGTATTTTAAAACTAGTTTCCCACGGGAACAGGATCTTTGCGTAGAGTGAAATCACGTGGTACAGCTAATAATATATATAAATTGATAGCGCTATGCCAACCTTTTAAATGTGCTAATATGATGAATCAAATGATTTTCATTGTGCTATACATAACACCAAGTAATTCAATAAGCTTTACTTATTGGAGTATTTACCAGAATAAATAAATTAAGATCTTAAACCAATAAATATATAAGTACTTACAATAAGGCTAATATATCCATGGATGCTGTTGTAAGCTAGGATCACGTCTCTGAAATTTCCATCGCAGTACGTGCAGCTTGGCTCATTAGTTCTCGTGAGGTTCAGTCGACTCCGCAACCCATCGACCAGCTTCACCAGCGCACCGAAATCGAGGGGTTCAGAGCTGTTCTTAGTAGTCTTTTCCCTCAGAGCCGAGAGGAACTGAGTGAAGTCCACGTTACTCCTAAAATTAAATGAAACTTTTTTAAATAGATCTTGGGTAATACGAATGTCTGGTATTTTGTGAGATAGAGGTGCTTACAGTTGAGCTGCACAAAATAGCATACTCACTACTGTACCCCGTACTTGGACTTGACATATTCACAATTCAAAGATTTAAATACCTACTAAGTCGTACTGATAAAGATTTAGTTTTGTAATCTCCCAAGTAGCTAACGAAAGACTACCAAGACCAACAACAGCCAAGGATAAAAAAAATCTTTGTGTATAATTTTCCGGGTTACAATGTAACGATTAGATGGTTTGAGTGTCTACCCTTCGTGCTTCAGAAAGCGCGTTATGCGTTGCGAACACTTTGGTCTCAATTGTAATAACAACATCTTTAGCAACCGTATAATGGTGAACGCAGCAGTCCTTTTAATAAGGCTGGAGCTCTACTTGCCTTTATGCCCGGTGCAGTAACAAAAGCCACGTGGGTGATTACATATGTACCTACGTCAGTAAAACAAATGTGCAGTAGACCTTTGTGTTACAAATAGCACTGCAGTCATTTTTCCTCGGTGGATGTTCATGTTTAGGAGTAGATATTCCACGAGCTGATTATGAAGTAGTTAAGTTTACAAAATATATATTTTGAATATTACCTATTTTCCACACTCATTTCAGTTTCCAGTAACATTTCTTCGAACAAATTTGTCAGGGTCTGAGTTATGTTTGAAGTCTCTTCGTACATTTTTTAAGATACATTGCGACCTTTGAAGCTTAACCTAGTTCAGCAATGCATTTCACTGTCCCTGTAACAAACAATAAGAAATATCAGCGACATTCAAGATAGCGATATTCGATAAATTATCGAGAGAACTTTTCTGTAAGTTAAATACGTACCTACTGAAAAGTTCTCTATGAAAACGATATTAGATATAACGATATTATTAAATTATACATAACATACGTCAAAATGTTAGGATATACAATTATTTCACACCTTAATTAAAACAATGCAAGATGTGCGCTAGTCGTAACCTATGATTTGGTGTCATATTATTTTATTTTATAATAAATAAAATAACATAAAGTCTCGGTTTGCAACAACTTCGTTTTGCCCACTCTTCAATATCATATCATAATCTAACTTGATGAGATAAAACTCAAGAGTTCCTGAGGGACTTGAACCTAAATTCCCCCCCACCCAACCCCTTTAGCTAAGCATATTGAAAAGCACGATCCTCGTTCGGGCACTGCTGAACATGGGCCTCCCGATAAAAAGTTTTTGCCACAGTCACCACGCTTGGCAGGCATATAGGAGACCGCAGTATTATTCACAGCACAATACCCAGGTAAACGCTGATGCCCGTTACCTGGTTTACCATTGTCATAGATGATCTAATCATAGTCCACCAACTAGACCCGAAAAGTAATCTTACGTTTTTACACAAAGTTAACTTGTCTTAAAACCCACGACTTCCAAGTCTTGAAGCAAGACTAAGTGGAATAAGTATTGCTTTAACTCTCTTAGGAAAAGTCACCGAGGTTGTCAGTCTAACTAAAAAAATATATTGTACCCAATGAAGCTGACACTACAACGCTGACAACCTCCGTCGCGTAGCGGTAATTGGCTCGGACAAGAAATCTTTGTGTAAATTCTAAGATTTCTTTCCGGGTCTGGTTGGTTGAGGGCCTACCCTCCGTGCCTCGGAAAGCACGTTAAGCCGTTGGTCCCGATTGTTATAACATCATCTATAATAATCGTATATCAAGGAACGGGCAGCAGCGTTTCCTTGTGGGTTACAACATAATACTGCGGTCACCAACCCGCCTGCCAAGCGTGGTGACTACGGCAATACCCTCCCTCGGGAGGAGGCCTATGTTCAGCAGTGGACGTTATATGGGCTGATGATGAAGCTGACACTAGGGTGTCAGACCGTATCTAGAAACGATTCTATCGAATACATCACGCACAGGCGTTTACATAGTATCGTTGATACAAAGAAAGTTTACCCTCGTATCATCATATATCCTCGTTCATCAAGATGCGTAAACTTGAAACATATTCCCCAATCTTTTTTTTTTCCTATCAAAGTTTTAAATTTGAATGAAATTCGAGGTGTCTGAACGGGAGAATACTCTTTATACTAACATTTCACCTTAAGTTAATAAGATTACAAGAATCAATTTAAGTAACTAAAGAAAATACTTCTAAAATATTTATTTATTTATTCACACATGCCATCCCTTTTACAGGATATAGTGTCACGTGATACTTACTCCTGTTAATATTTAGTAAAAACTTTTTATGGCAAAGCAACACTATTAAGACCACCTACTGACCTAAATTTCTTCACTTACGTACTTACTCAGCACACATGATAATATCTACTGTTAAAGGGATGGCCTATACATTGGAAGCACTGTATATATACCATAAAACAGGCAACAATCAAATTAGTTTTCCTAGTCCATGAAACTTGAATGTTGTTACGTAAAGATAGATACAATGGATTAGATACTCATATAACTGAGTGGTTTCGTAGATAAAATATACGTGTGAACAGATTTTGGTAACCTTTTCACCAAATCAAAAGCTTCCACCCATAATGAAAAACACCATACGTTTTCCTTTTAGATTTGTTTACCTTCATTTCGTCGAAGTGTTTAAGGGTTACGAATCCGATAGTTCTTAGTACTACGGGAATGCATAAAAACGGTCAGTTGGAGTAAATACATCATCATTAGCTCGTATAACGCCCACTGCTGAACATAGGTCTTCTCCCGAGGGAGGCTTTTCATTATAATATGCACTATGCTTGGCAGGCGGGTAATAACACACGGGGAAACGCTGCTAACCGTTTTCTGGTTTACAATTTCTATAGACGATTTTATAAATTTAATAGTAAGGAGGTACTAGTGGTAATTCCTCAAACAACCATACCCGGAAAGAAATCTTGGATTTTACACAAAGCATTCTGGTCCGAAGCCAGTCTATGTTGGTGACTCAATACCGCAGCTTTCAATTAGAATATTTTCAATTTAATTCAACTATACCTACTTGAAAAATACCGTTTAGTCGTCATGTATCAAAATAAAAACAAGAATCATACAGTAGTTTCAGTAACCAAACATTACTTGTTTTATAACTTTTTCAATTACGCTGTGACGATTTATGTTGTCATAGTTACCTGTGTCGATCACTAAATTGGAAAAGTTTTGTAGTTCTTCAATCTCTCTTTGAATCAATATTAGTTTTTTAAAGCGAATGATTGACACATGTCATAGTTACCTGTGTCGACAATTGAGAAAAACAATAATTCCAATGTAGTCCAAATTCAAATGTTCTTTAGATTTAAATTTGGAGATTTTATGACAAGCTACAAATAATAAAAAAAAAACGATTTATTCAATAAATCGTTTTTTTTAATTATTTGTAATGGAAAATGCTTTTTGCCAGTAAGATTTCCAGTAATAAGTATAAGGATTTTTTTCGTTCCATAAACAAGAAATTACAAAGATAGCGCGCTGGAATTTTATTTGACGTTACTTCCAGGTGCAATGTACCCAGAAATAATGTCACTAGCCCCTCTCCTCTAAACTTTGTTAGTCTAGAGAGTATTTTTTATTGATTTGATTAATCAAAAAATACGTGGCCAATATTTTTGGTAATATAACTGACGGACCAGATAGTTTTTTTTGACGTCACCCTATTCTTAATGATTCTTTTTATTTACACATTGTTTGTTATGTTTTCCTCGAGTGAAAAAATTATAGCAAATTACTGAACACCATCAATAACTACCTATTTGACAAACAGCGAATATTTACAAAGGAAGCAATAATGAGTACATATATTGGAGTAAAATATCATGAACATGTATTTCTTTCTTACTATTTCATTTTTCATATTTTCTTCAGTCAACAGTGATAGTATTGACATTATTAAAATGTACTTGTAGTTACAAACTTGTTATTTTTATGCGGTGTTTATTTTCTACTTCCAGTTTAGTATAATAATAAGGTTAAAGAAGTATAAGCAGTATAATCATGCAGAACCGCTAGTTTCAAATATGTTTGAAACTAGCGGTTCTGCATGGTTTCACTCGCGTAGATCCCGTTCTCGTGGAAACTTTGACTTAAAATAAGGCCTTTGACAGCCACAAATAATGTGTATTTCTTTTGGTAAAGAAATTTGCAAATTCGGTTCGGTAAATCTAGATATAACCCTCCTACAACCTCACCAACCATTTACAAACTGTACCTCTTTATATTAGTATAAATCTATACTAATGTGTAATATGTCCACCATAGTAAACACAACTATTACATTACGCTTTGAATGTATGTATAATAATAATATGTAATGGTAATACGTAGGAATTAATATCTCCACAAAGGGTCGGTTACATATTCATAGTTATAGGCATTTGCTTCAAATGAGACTTTATTAATAATCGAAGCTAATAATTTCAGTTGTTATGTAGTGGTAGACCGTATCTATACTAATAAGTATTATGAAGAGGAAAGATTTGATTTTTGGTTATATTGAATAGGCTCCGAAACTACTAGACCGATTTGAAAATATATTTTACCGTTGGAAAGCTACAGTATCCCCGTACGGCTATATTTAATTATGAAATTCCCACGGGAACGGGAGTTATGCTGGTGAAACCGCGGGCTGGAAGCTAGTATTAAATAAATTAAATGCGTTACATATCAGTAGTAATCACTACATAGTATAAAACAAAGTCGCTTTCTCTGTCCCTATATCCCTATGTATGCTTAAATCTTTAAAACTACGCAACGGATTTTGATGCAGTTTTTTTTAATAGATAGAGTGATTCAAGAGTAAGATTTATATGTATAATATATCAGCATTGCGCCCGTGCGGTGCCGGGGCGGGTCGCTAGTATTAAATATAAAGAGAAAAGATTTAATGTATGTTTCTTGGCACTGAATAGGCTCCAGAACTACTGGACCATACACACATACAAACATTCACGCCTCTTTCCCATAGGAGTGAGAGGGACCACCTCTTTCCACTTACTATGATCTTGACATACCACTTTCGCCTCCTCTACATTCATAATTCATTCATCTCCTCATTAATGTCTTTCGGTTTAGGGAAATGGACCGATTAAAAAAAATCGCCATTACCGCTACGTTATCGGCAGTTAACATATTATGCTATGTTTAATGATGAAGTGACTTAATAAATGTATTTTTATGACAAAAAAATATTGTGTACGGTCTCAATGACTGGACAGCACTGTTCAATATACACTAATACCAAAGAGAAAACAGAAATTACAAAAAAAAACAATACCTATAAAATAAAAAGGTTGTGGGTAGTTCGCGTAATGTTACCGTACGAAAAAGAAGGCTGGCTGATTTAAGGAGCAAATTATGATGATGTTCTGACCGATTTCGGCCATGGCGACTGCGTCAACACCCATGTCATTGATGTGCTTGCATAAATGCTTTGTAACAACTATTCCACTATAATCCCTACGCTTGGCAGGCAGGTTGGTGACCGCAGTACTATGTTGTAACACACAAGGAAACACTGCTGCCCGTTCCTTGACATACGCTTGTTATAGATGATGTTATAACAGTCGGGACCAACGCCTTAACGTGCTTTCCGAGGCACGGAAGGTAGGCCTTCAGCCAACCAGATCCGGAAAGAAATCTTAAATTCTACACAAAGATTTCTTGTCCAGCGTGGGGATCGAACCCAACCTCCGAGATTTAATTCGACCCAATTACCGCTACGCCACGGAGCTTTTTAGCACTCTATCAATGATGTTATAATTGAGTATTTTTTCAGGTGGTCCTCCGTATATCGGAAAATAAGTAAAGTGTGTATCAAAATTTGTGTAGATGATGCGGTCATCAACTTGCTAGACAACTAGTACACTCATAAAACCGCACTCGAAGGATTAGGATTGCACTCTTCAGTAATAGACCCATACATGCTGATGATCATTATTTAATGTTTAATGGAATTCACTTCCTAACTGTCGGTACAGTATTAAGAACGTTTAGCAAACTGAATGCCTATGTCAATATTTTTTGTAGTTTATTTATATTGGCCAGTATTCAGACTATTTTTATATCTTTGTTTGAGGAATACCATCTGTGTATACGCAAAAAAAAACGTAAACACATTAGTGTTATCGTCTAAATGAAGTTCTTGTATCGATACAGTTTTAGCTTCTTGGAAAATATTAAAGAGTGTGGAAATTTTGACCATACTCCTATAAAGTATTTATTTCTTTAAGAGCCAAATCGGCACTACGGTAACGTATGTTGCCGTAGCAACGTGACAGCACATATTGTACTTGTGATTGGACGGATTCATATTGAACATATTACAACGATATTTTCCGAAAATATGCTTGTTAAGTGATGATTTCATAATGGGAAATGTTACTGCGGGCGATTCGCGGTTTAAAGTGGCGTGACATCGCGTCGGCGGTAAGCCGTATATCCGCCAACATTTTGAATCGTTATATCTCGGAAACAGTGGCTTTTAGGAAAAAATATTGATACCTCTTTACAGATAATTTTATGTGAGTAACTGAGGTAGGCTGGGCTATATGGCTACGTCAGTAGTCAATACCAAATACGCCTAATACTAGGAAGTAGGTAAATAAATCATTCGATGTATTTTCATATAAATGCGTTTCGAATTAATTTTAGGTAGGTGCTTATTATCGAGTTATAGTTCGCTGCCTAGCGCTGTCATGGAACCATGTTATCTCTACGTTCGAATAAAATTATTATGAAATGTAATAATTATTATTGACAGAAATCATTATGACAGCTTATTCCACCGTATAAGCTGCTATTAAATTTGGTAATGAGAATATTAGTCATGACGGTAACGCATAATCTGTATAAAGTCCCAAAGTAAGTCAAAAGTACTATATTATTATATTTAGCATATTTTTGTCAAAAGTACTATATACAACAAAAAAAAAGGTGGCAATCTGATAGGCATGCAATTTTTAACGTTGAGCGTTAGTTACACAAATCTCCGTTATTAAATTAAAAGTAAAAATTCCTCAATGCCCCGCCATCGACCAGTCTGAACATGTTCCAAGTGCTAGAGAGGGTGCCCTTTTGCAAAGATTGCTTAGTTTGTGGTTCAAAAACCTTTTTATAAATCTAGAGCGCTTCTCGCCGTTATGCCCAGTAAAGTGTCAAAAGCCACGGGACGTGCAAAAAAAAATATAAGACAGAGCATTCAGAATTAAACCTTTTATACGAGTAGTAAAACGTTGTAGCGATGCATTTATTAAAAAAAAAACAGGTGCTTTGTCACTGGGCATAAAAGCAAGCCGGGCAATCCCATATTAATTGGTTTAAGAACTAACCAAAGCAAATTGCGAGAGGTCGCTTTGCCTTTAAAAAAAAGGCATTTAGTTACAAATCATACAAATTAGCAGACTCGAACCGCTGTAGTCGTTGGCAAGTATCGGAAAGCTCAATGTTTAAATTTACTTTAACCAGCACTCTAGCCTACACAGTACAGGTAAAGTAAATTTAAACATAATTATAACCGTTCCGTAAGACAACTGTAAAAGACCCAGATGTACAAAATTAAATAATATTTTACCGGTTGGCCAATAGGCGTGACGACAGTATCAAAAAATTAAAGATTTAATGTTTGTAGGGGAAAGAACATATAAAAAGAAATTATTACACTTATTTATTTTTATATATAACCTTGAGATTAATGTGATTTTTAATAAAATAAAAGATTAAAATACTGCAATCGGCCATTTTGACTGAAACACTAATCACGGCGCATGACGTCACGATATTGTAACCATCAAAGAGAATTTAACCACTACGTTAGGTTTGGCGGACTCAATGACATTTTTTACAATAGCGTGACGTCATAGCCGACGCCATGACACTTGAGGCCTTTTTTCGCGCGCTATTTAAAATTTAATAGAAATATGGCTTAGACTTCGTTAAATTTAAATTTATTACTGAAATATTGTGTTTTTCGAAATCTTGCCTCATGCCTATTATGTCGGTAAATATACTTCTTTAAAAGTTGGAAATAACTTTAATGAAGATTTTTCTTACAAATATAGTCGCCGAAAGTCAGTAAAGTGTGTAATGGGTAACCTATGCTATCGACTAAGGCAAATTTGTCACAAGGCTTAAATAGGTAACTATTGTCTAGATACTTATAATATAACTAGTATCCCGTGGTTTCCCGTAAATCCCTTTCCCGTGGGAACTTCATCATAAAATAGCCTATAGCCTTCCTCGATTAAAGAGCTGTCTAACACTGAAAGACAAGAAAGAAAGATAAATTTCATGAGTCACCTAGTAATTGTCAATGGAGATAACCAATTAACCTCCCTATTAAGTTTATACTAGGCTTGGCTAGTTTAATAGACTGACTACATAAAGTTAATAACAACAAAGCCTTTATAACTATTTTAAGTTTATTCGACCACTAACGAAAACTAACTTTTTTACTGTTTTTTTTTGTGAAAAAGCTTACTAGCAGAGTTTTTGCAATTTACTAGTATTCTTGTTAATTCCTCGTGCTAAGCTAAAATGCTTGAGTTACGAGTGGGTTCACGTCGGTAGTGCAATGGGTGGGTATCGAACCGACCGCGAGATGACAAGTCCGATGCCCTAGTCATTGGGCTACGACCGCTACAAAACTGAAACAAACTGCACAATAACTATAATTATTAAAAAAAAAAAAGATTTTAAAGTTAAGTTTTTATATTGCTGCCAGCAATATAAAAGCGTTCACAATGCTTTTTTTTATCAGCCCGTTTACGTCCACTGCTGAGCATGGGCCTCCTCTATTGCAGACCTTGGCAAGCCAGATTCGTTGAGGGGTATTGCCATAATCACCACGCTTGGCAGGTGAATTGGTGATCGCAGTAAGACAGGAGTATCTTTGAGTTGATATGCCCATCCATCAGGTTTATGTCCTTAGTCACCTCTTACGACACCCATAGGAAGATTAGTGTGGTCTTTTCTAAGCCGAAAACCACACGACTAATGTCAATGCTTATTTGCTTTATATTGCTTCTTATAATCAATTTTTTTTTAAATAATCGCTCTAAATCAAAAGTTGCTTTTTCGTAGATTAGGTTATGTATTAACAAGTGTTTCTATATTATCTTTATTCAGTTAAGTATAAAATATATAACAAGTCCAGTCAATCCAATCAGCCTACCTCAGTCTACGGCTGGACATAAGCCTCTTGTAATTTGCACCTTAACACTTATGATAAGTTACTGTTACTGTTAGCCTGCATCATCCCACTGCTGGGCAAAGGCCTCTTCCAATGACTAATAAGTATTTTTTATATTTCAAACTCAAACTCAAATATTTTATTGCATTTCCTGGGTAGGTATTACATAAGGTGTTACTGATAATACTTATCAATTTAGTTCTAACATGGACCCTGTCGGGCACAGCAAAAATGGAAGAGAGGAAGTAGGACCAATTTACTTAGTACGCCAGCAAGAGTCGTACCTTCTCGTCTCTTAAGCCTATACCTATACCTCTCGGCAGCGGTGAATCTCACCAGTCGTCGAAATTTAACTTGTCTAATAATATTTATCTTTATTAATTAAGTATATGTTTGCTTTAAATACTTTCAAGTAAAAACAAATTTAAACCTATTTAGTAACCCAATAATCTAATAAATCATCAAAGCTTCAATTAATAAATAAAAACTAATTGGTCTAAATTTCAATGGCGGATTACGATCTGTCAATTTAATAAACCGAGATTAATAAAGAATTTGTGAATTCAAATTCCTTGATAGAATCGGCCTTTCAAATTAGGCTCCTTTTATTGAAAGTACCCCTTTCAAATACTATTATGATTTTTTATGTTTTCAACAACGAATGGAAAGAATCATGAGAAAAGTTTAGAAAATTATATACCTAAATGAAACCTCCAATTCCCATTTTAACATTTGTGTTACGTAACGCATGTAGCGTTGAAGTTATATGAATGGATTCCTCATTCACAAAAATGGACTTCGCTGGCACTGTACATAGTAAGTACCTAGTTCTTAAATCAAGCAGACTAGGTTAAAAGCTTCAATTTGATGTAAGGGATGAATAAAATATTAAACATTTCCACCAACGTTCTGTCAACGACCACATCTGTCTGTTTGCTTCTCATTTCCCACCTCACCGCGCTTACCTAAAGCGCAGGTTTTTGAAGGTTAATTGCAAAGCGTCAAAAATATCGCATTGTCATTACAACGCAACATATTTTTACGTTGGAGGCCATCCATAAAGTACGTCACATGTATAGGGGGGGAGGGGGTCGACGATATGTGACATGGTGTTACAAGGGGTGGGGGGGTCCTATGTTTTGTGACATCACATTTCAAATTTAGTAAATGGAATCGTGAAATTCATTGTTTCTATTTCATTCGACAACTGACTTTCGCCGATTACCGTAAACTGTATGTAACTTAGTGCCACTTATGCTGATAAAAAACAGCATATATAGAAGAAGTTAATTCCTTATGGAAAATTGTTAAAAGTAGTGAAAATATTGAAGGTGAAGTGGAATCTAAAATCAAAGAGCTGCAGATACAAATGACGAAAAAAAAGCGACTATAATGATTTTTGTTTCGAAATAAAACTAGTAGTGGAATTAGTTTTAATTAAAAAAAAATTGATGTAAAATTGCAAATTTGTGACGTCACAGAGGAGGGGGGGCTCACAAATGTGACCACCTGTGACAAGGAGGGGGGGGGGGGTCTAAAAATTATGAAATACGTGTGACGTACTTTATGGATGGCCCCTTGTCATAGCAACCAATAATAAAAATTAAGGCGAAAACACATTATTAAAACGCGCGTGGCGTCGTGTCGGGTGTTCATAGTGTGTTTCTGGTCTATAGAAAACAATACATTTGATTCGACTCAACACGCGTGGCGTGTCGTCGGGTGGCGTGGCGCTTTAATAATATGTTTCCGCCTTATATATATCTATAAGTTGACAGATATTTTTTGACTATGACTTTGGCTGCCCATTGGCATATTCTATCCAGTGGTGTGTATTTGCTGTAAATAAAATACTGTCTTCAGTGGATGCTATACTTGCTGATGATTATATATATGGCAATGAAACCGAATATGTACATAGCAGGGTATCTACTGTTCTACTGAATAGTTAACAAAAACAAAAGTTAATTTTGCACTAGCCTAACGAATGCTCACTACACAAAATTAACATGTCAAAGTTGTTATTTCACAATTCTATGAATAAATTTATAGTATTTAAGTTAGGCCAACCGAAATGTTGAGTATATTGAACATTATATCCTGCTTTAGTGATGATATAATTTATCCACAAATTTTAATAGTTTGGTATGTTTGATATTACAATAATAATCTTGGCAATATTGTGCGGAAATATATTACTTTATTTATTTTTTATTCTGTTCTCTTCATAATATTAGTAAAGATGTCTGTCAGTAATCAGAGAACTGCTTGAGGGTTAAAGTATCTCCATCATAAAGTTCCACTGCCAAATAACATAAATTGATAGGATTAATTGATAAATGCTCTCTTTCTATGTTTGTCTAAGGTTACTAGAGCTCATATGATGATGAGTGTACGCTTACGTTATCAGGTGACCCGTATACTTATTTGTCACCTTCGTGTGAAATTTTTAAGATCACGATCATCAGTATGTTTTAAAATTATATTTCAGTGATCCAGTCTAGAATGGAATTGTACATCGCCAATTAAAAAACAGCATGTAGACAGTTAAGTTGTAGGGTAATTCCGGGAGAGATGGACCAGTAGGTGAGACGGACCACTTCAAAAAAACTACCAAAAATATTTAATTTCTTTAAAATGGGAATACTGCAATGCATCTGTCAACCATTAAGACCGTTTGCGTGGAAAAACGATGTGCTTTCATTATTGTTTTTATTCAAAAAACTAGATGATAGTTATTGGTAGTCTCTGTTTTTATTAGTGGGGGTTTGTTACTGGCAGGTATGTATTATTATTTATAGTTTTCAACAGTAGTAATGACTTTTTTGTGTCATTTTGTTTACAAAGTTGTGTTATAAGCTCAAAAATGTTCATTCCATCTACACAGTTTTTTTTGAGTGGCTGGTCCATCCCTCCTAGAACATTCAGGAGAGATGGACCACTAAAGTTTGAGTGAGATGGTGGATGGCATTTTAAGATTACTAACAGTTGAGGTCTTACGAGCAATTTATGTAATTAAATCGTTAATTTTTATGTTACTTACAAGATAAATACTTTTTATGTATGTTTAGGATCTGTTTTAGTTATTTCCAGCCATGTCGTTGCAATACAAGACAAAGTAAAGTCTCAAGGGGAGATTGGACTGAAGACGAGTTAAAAAATGCTGTTCAAGCTCATGCAGACGGCTCGGGGGTCAGTGAGGTAGCTAATATTTCTCACATACCATGATCTGATGATGATGATCCTGGCCCTCCAAGAGTTTACAGAAAACGAAAAAAACCGCACACATTTTAAAGCTAAAGAAACAGATGGATGATTCTGTCACCTGAACTGATTCAGAGGTTATTCTTCATGACATTTCTGAAATAGAAGATTGGGATGACAACGAATGTGCAGGGTGTGGAGAAAACTATTAAGAAACACTTCGAGTCGTGAAGAAAAGCTGCAATGTACAATTTGCGAATGCTGGTCCCACGAAACTTGCACAAGTCCAAAAATATGTGTGATCAATCATCACCAATTAATAAAATATGCTGTTTATCTCATAAGACATTTTTCAAATTTTAACCTAGTTAGTAATTCATAGACTGTTAGGTCCATCTCTCCTAATCACGTGGTCCGTCTCACCCACACAGTGCGGGATAGATGGACTTCTTAGATATTTATAAAATTACCAATAACTAAGGACAATAGTTATATTTTATTCTAAAAAATGATATTAATATGTTAACTAGTAATACTTAACATATTAATATCAATAACATAACAATATAATTTGTCATTTTATTTATATTCTATCAAAAGTTATGGGTCGCCAACAAAATGTGGTCCATCTCTCCTGGAATTACCCTAAGTGATTATGCCGTAACTAGTGCACATATAAAAAAAACAACCGACAGATTTCACAAAATACGGTACTTAATAAGTAAAATGACATCAATAACTTGTCATTACATAGTATAAAACAAAGTCGCTGAGATCTTTAAAACTACGGAACGGATGATTTTGATGCGGTTTTTTTAGAAGATAGAGTGATTCAAGAGGAAGTTTTATATGTATAATACATAAGAATATTAAAAATAACTCGCGGGTCGCTAGTTAAAATTAAATCAAGAAACGTATAAGGTTGGAAGATCTTTGGAACTTCTAAGGTGTTTGATATGACCGGTGAAGTCGCAAAAGCCTCTTAACTGGCACCCGTCTGCCTAAAATGTGACATATACCTACTTAATAACATTATGGATGAAATGTATAATACATAATAATATGAAATTCCACCAATTTCCCAACTGCCAATTGTTTAATTATTCTTGCTTGAAAATCCCAGAAACATAATATTTATATTTTTTCACAGGAAAATAATAATACACAAACGTGGCACAATGGCAAGTGTAAAAATTGAAAAATATCAACAATATTATTTTCCTTATTTAACTAAAAGGTATACTGTCTACGTAAAAGAGATATACAGATTTCGTGGATAGCTACAAATTTAATAGTTTATTAGTCGATAACGAAACATTTGCGAATTAACTACTCACCGTCAGAAGTTCGTATGAACACAACTAAACATGCTGTGTAGTGCTGACGCAAATAAAATGTTCGGATGTTCAACCATTCAAACCATTAAAAATTCCTTACACTGAACCTATTTAGAATCATTAATCATCACTATAGTATGTCATTCAAAGGAACTAATTCATTAGCATAATAGAAAGAAAACCTCTATGTTGTATATTTTTCTAGGAAATTCGTTGTTGTAAAAAGATTCAAAGGATAACACTACTCGCATGTTTTGATACAGTCCATGACCGGACGACTAGGCGCGGCGAGCGGTTTCACCCTTTTGTTGTAGACATTCTTTCAATACGCACGAAGCGATGTGCTTCTTCTTTCATAATGCGGACGGCTAAGGAGTGGAATTCTCTGCCGGGGTCAGTTTTTCCGGAACGCTATAATCTGGACATCTTTAAGACTAAAGTGAACAGACACTTTCTAGGCAAGCATGTATCATCTTAGGCCTTATCTTCGCCTTCCATCAAGCGAGATTATGGTCAAACCTAAGCCTATAATTAATAAAAAATGCAAATAGTCAACGTTAATGGAGAAAAACGTATCGGAAATATAGCATTTGTTTACAGTTTCAAATTCATTTTCTTGTTGTCTAATTATCCCAACTGTTTTGCTCCGGTTTGCGCGGAATTTGAGTTGTATTTGTCTAACGATAAGTAAATAATATTACTTGAGAGTTATGCGCGTTTAAGAGACTGAATTCGATAAAAAAGTCCAGATTTTTGGAAGAAAATTCTTGGATTTTGCCCCACGATAATGCGCTTCCACAATTGCGCACAAATTTCTGACCAAAAACGACTAAACAAATGCTATCTACCAACCACCTTTTACACCAGATATAGCGCCTGCCGACTAATTTCTCTTTTATAAACACATTATGTACTTTTTTGTAGCAGCCGTTTTAATTTGACATAAAGGTCAATTATTAACGGAGAAAACTGAACTGAATATCGAAAAAACTTATACTTATTAACTACCTTGGCAGATTTTTTTTGGCGTATTTTTTTTATTCGGTATTGAGATTGACGAGAGCTTTTTTACTTCTTTGGTACTTTAGCACTTTAATATAAACTTCGACAAATATTATTTGACGAAGTATTTTGCCCTGTAACAGTTAAACATTGAAGTGAACTTCACTACATAGTATAAAACAAAGTCGCTTCCCGCTATCTGACTGTACCTATGTATGCTTAGATCTTTAGAACTACGCAACGGGTTTTGATGCGGTTTTCTTAATAAATTGAGTGGTTTTTATATGTATAATATACATCAGCATTACACCCGTGCGACGCTGGAGCGGGTCGCTAGTCATTCATATTTCGGAACTCCATGAAGGCGAAATGATGGAATTAAAAATGCCGACGACAAAAGAATTGCCCTGTCAGACAAACCTTTATAGAAACAAGTTCATTGTCCTTTATATAATGATCATAATAATATAGTACTTATAAGAGGTGATATTAAGAAGCATTGATGTCATACTTAGGGTATAAAAGGGATCGGCTCGGCTATGATGTGGGGTTGTCTAATTATACTTATGTGTATACTTTACATAAGGCCTTTAAGTAGGTATCGTAATTTTATCAAACCTTTTAAGTAGATGGCTCATATTGTTTGTCTTGTTATGGAATTTAATGAAGCTTGTTTGTGTATTCGGTTTTTTGTTATGGTTATTGTATCGCTAATTACATTGCTAACAATTGATGTAAACAATATACAAAAGCTTTAATACTCTTAGGCAAATTCATGAACACAATATTTATTCAGTAGGTAAGACTATAGATTTACCAAAGCAAGCCATTACTTAATACAAATTTATCATAATAAATCTTGTTCATGAAATATCTTAGCCGACATATCTACCTACATAGTCTGCCAAGGCGGGACGTTGAACTCTCATCACAAATGACAATACATAAGATGCTTGAAAAATGCTTATATACTATATAATATTTCATATTAGATAGTGTCTCGTATACCGACTAGAAGAGCGAAGAAACTGTGAAACAGTACAAGACTAAAAAATATATCTAGTCCGTCAGTTAGATTACTAAAAAATATATTAGGTATATACTAAATAATATTATCAAATCAATAAAAATTGACAAAGATACAGAGCAACAACAAACTATAACGTTCAGGAGAGGGGGCTTGTGAAGTCACTGCTAGGTAAAATTGTACCCAGAAGTTACGTCACACGAAATTTCAACGCACAGCGCATTGAAATGTCGTGTGACGTATCTTCTATCTATATATCTTCGACATTTTTGTTTGAGGAACGAATAAAAAAATGCAAGTCCAATATTGTTTGGTGACTAAATAGATTTTTTTAGTCTTCTTGCCTATTATAATTATGCTAGATCCCGCGCGCGGTTACATCCGCGTAGCACCCGTTCCCGTAAGAACTTCATAATAAAATAGGGATTTTAGCCTTTCTCGATAAATGGACTTATACTAGATTTGATTTTTTTTTAAATCGGTTCATTAGTTCCTCAATTAGCTTGTTCAAACAAACTCTTCAGCTTAAATATTGGTACAGATTAAAAAACACATTCTTAATAATGAAGTCGAGACACTACTACGAGTACTAGCTGTGCTGGATGATGTGATAATTTATGCGAATGTGATATAAATATGGTGCTTTCAAGATATTGTTATGGCACCCTTTAACTGTAGATATTATAGTTATGTACAGAGACCCCTAGAAAGCCCATTTCGAACACTGAACTATTTTTTCAAATCGGACGACTAGTTCCTGAGATAACAAACTCTTCAGCATTATATATTAGTATAGATTAGTAAGAAGCCGACAACAGAAAAGGTAGGAGGACGACCCGATAGAACACACTAAAAGAGCTTAGCGGAGGCCTAACCCATGAGGCACTATGAATTACGTGATATTTTGTAACAAACAACACAAACATGTAAAATTAATTTCTGGAATTCGGATTAAATTGCTTATTATTATTAAACACTAGTAAAGATTATATCGATAGATAGAATCAGGCTTGACTTTGCGGAAATCAATAATAATCTTGATAATTGAAAACACCAAATATCTAGTGTTAATTCCTCTGAAAAATGTGTCTGTGTCCGATTGTCTAAATTACTGAAAGTAGTAATAGCTACGCCGCCGCCGCCGCGCCGCGCACCGTCGCGTCGGCTGCAAAAATTAAAATAAAAGCTTTTCGTTATATTTATTTCACTTTCAGTCATATTATCATTTATCGCAAAACAGAGGATTTAAAATGTACAATTTAATTCTGAATTCATTAAATAGTTTCAAGATCTCATTTAAAACCCCATTTTTCAAAGCACATAAATTATACTTTTCATGTACAGCTCAACGCTAAGCCTGATAAAATATACCGTATTTTTGTGTAAATTTAAAATCCTGTTTGAATCTAGCTAGCAGTATTTAATTCTCGGGAGGTTAGTGCACCTCAGTGGATAAATAATTAATTCAGCATATAAAGTGCTATCTAAGTGATGAAGACAGTAAAATTATTTTATTATTTACTTACTGTTACATAAATACAAACTCCGTAGCGCAGCGGTATTAGGCTCGCCTTAAATCTCGGAGGTAGTGGGTTCGATCCCCACGCCGGACAGGAAATCTTTGTGTAAATTCTAAGATTTCTTTCCGGGTCTGGTTGGTTGAAGGACCACCCTCGGAAAGCACGTTAAGCCGTTGGTCCCGATTGTTATAATATCATCTATATAATCGGATATTAAGGAACGGGCAGCAGCGTATCCTTGTGTGACACAATACTGTGGTCACCAACCCGCCTGCCAAGCGTGGTGAAATGCCTTCCCTCGGCTGGAGGCCCATGTTCAGCAGTGGATGTTGTACGGATTGATGATGATGATGGTGACACAATTATTTATTTATATTATTTATTTGTAATAAACGTGGTTTACGCTTTGTTTTGTTTAAGTGCCAGTAGAAACTCTTGGGTGGATTTAAAGTTCTGCATTTCTGCTCCATATATAAAATTGAGCATATGGAGGAGTGCAAGATTGATTGATTGTCTCAATCAATCTTGCACTCCTCTATATGCTCAATTTTTTCCTCACCAAGGATAAAAAGTTTTTACCGCAGTCCAATTCCATTCAATGTGTATTTATTTTTCTCTTAATATAATAGGTTACAATATTATGTAATATGCAAACAATGTTCGTAATTCAGTTTTAGTAGGTATTTATTTACATTTTAGAGATATGTATATGAAACCAGTTATGTCTGAGACTGGTGCCTGAGTAAGGCTTAGAGTTAAAACCTGTTTTACAAGTCACCACAGCAAGGATATCAGTTGTGTTTACGTGGTTAAAATATGAGTTGTTCAATAAAATTCTTTCTTTTCCGTTATTTCATGATTCTATACATATTTTAATATTCTAAAGAGGAAAAGTTTGTGAGGTTGTAGGGGGCAATCCCTGGACTACTGAACCAATTTTTCAAATTATTTTACCAACGGTAATCGACATTATTTGTGAGTGTCATGCTATGTTTTAAATCACGGTTTCCACGGGAACGGGATCTATGCGGGTGGAACCGTGTAAGACAGGTAGTCTTAAATACACTCGAAAGGAGGAGTACTACAAATATATTGTTTTGATAAATAAATATTTCCTACCTTATAGGTAGTCAAAAACTTAATTAGCTTATTTCGGCAGATTCCAGCTGAGTAAACAAATTTAATTGAACGAAAGCGTAGAGCAAAGCTTATTAAAATAGCAAAACGATTTTATAAGTAAGTGTTTATCTACGCAAAGTTTATTTTACCGAGAATTTCTCGTTCGTACAAAATATATAAGCCTTTAATCGGTTAGCGTACCTTGCAGCGCGACAACGTATTAACGTTTGATTTTTTTTTCCAGACAGACATTTTGTTACGTTGTTTGAGGCTTTTGCTACTTCACCAGGCATACAGGTAAGCAGAGCTCCAGCCTAGATAATGTTGAAATTTATTTAAATTTACGTTCTTTGCATTCAGCAGAGAACGTTATACGCGGTTTTTTAAATATACATACAATAATATCATTTATGTTTAGTGTTAGTATGAGTATCAATATAATCATTTTTATTTACAGTAGTTTGTACCTATGATGTAATGTGTATTTTATAATGTGCCATCTTCTACTAAAGCAATATAAAAACAGTATACAAAAGAGATAGATTTCACCATGTGAAAACCACATGGTGAAATGCATATTAAAATAATATGGTTATGTGTAGAACAGTTTACTTTTATGTGTATATGTACACAGCTAACAGCGAACTCTTCACTAATAAAAAATTATCGAATCACGTAGTGATATAAACATATTTATTTTTATTTTTTGATAGTGACGGTGTAATCTATCTCTGTTGTTGAGTGTACAGGTACTCGTACGTGATATTCCGTAGATGAGTAACAAACCGACACATATTTTGATCATGAGAACTAACATCACATGACAACGGACATTAGTCTGTTGTGTTGGGTGAATAGTGTATTATGTTATATTAATAACATAATATGTACATCAAACCTCTTTAGCGGAGCGGTATTTGGCTCGCTTTTAATCTCGGAGGTCGTGGGTTCGATCCCCACGCCGGACAATAAATCTTTGTGTAAATTCTAAAATCTTTCCGGGTCTGGTTGGTTGAAGTTCTACCCTCCGTGCCTCGGAAAGCCGTTGGTCCCTATTGTTATAACAATATCTATAATCATCGTATATCAAGGAACGGGCAGCAGCGTTTCCTTGTATGGTACCACATAATACTGCGGTCACGAATCCCCTGCCAAGCGTGGTGACTATGGCAAATACCCTGCCCCCGGGAGGAGGCCCATGTTCAGCAGTGGACATTATACGGGCTGATGATGATGAACACACTATTCACTCAACACAAAGAGCATTTATAAGCTGCTTAGGTTGTTTAAAAGGGACAAGATTTTAAGGTTTATTTTATAAACATATTTTCCTTAAAGCACTTTTAAAATAATTCAGTATGAATAGTCACAGAGTCTGGTACAAATTTTGGCTGCCGTTTCCTTATGAATTAAGTAATAGAATCTGTTGCTGGCTTCGGAACTAAAATAGATGGTTATAGTTTTATGAATAAATAATAAATATGATTTATGCATTAGTAAAATATAGTAGTTCACCCGCGTAACTCCAGCTTAAATACAGCCTATACATATTATTATATAACCTTCCTCGCGGGCTACCTAATAATTAAGGTCCCTGAGATTAGTGCGTTCAAATAAACAAACACTTCAGCTCTGTATTTTAGTATAAGTTTGATTTTGTTGTTTGATTGATTTGTCTTCTAATAAAAATTAGAAGACAAATCAATTCACTTGTTTAGAATTTTAATATTAAGTATACGATTATCAAAATATGATTAAGATACGATAATATCTATTCAGACATAAATACCTAACATGTGCGTTCTTAATGTTCTTAAATATCTTTATTGGTATGTATCAACAAAACACAAGCCAATTACGATGTCATTTCACTACAATACACACGCTACATTTCAAATGAACTATTTTCCCAACATGAAAGGTCTTGTAATAAACTAGATATCCCACGCAATTTCAATCGCTTATTTTGTAAAATAAAAGTATCTTAACAATACTCATAATTTCAGCTCTCAACAAAAAAAAAACTGGGAATACTGCACTTTTTTACGCAGGCTCCCATTTTTGTCGCAACCTATAACTAAAACCAGTCAAAAATATTGTAAGTTAAACCAATAGTCTGCTTCTTATTACTTCTACTTGACAAATTAATATTCTGTTACTACGAGAGATACTTGTGATACAATCTCTTTTATCACAGAGAAAATGACGTATCGTAAAAGTAGGTAAAGAAAACATGGTGTAAGCTATCATGATATATTTGAGTGTATCACCCTTATCGTCTTTATAATAGGATTTTCTAAAAGGTCTTTATAAAAGATAATTTACACTTTACTAACAACATTATGAACATAATGTTGTTAGTAAAGTGTAAAATAGCTTTAAGTCAAAATTAGTGGTACTTAAAGCATTTCACTGAACTCGTTTACATCATAGGTACCTACTTAAGTAAATAATAGTTTCTGAATCCTACTAATATTATTAACGCGAAAATGTCTATGAATGGATGTGTAAATGTTTGTTACTCTTTCACACTAGGGATGTCGATCTGAGATCGATTAATCGAAGAATCGATTTTTGGAGCCAAAAAGATCGATGTTTTAAATCGATATGTAGTACTGAATCGATTCAGTGAATCGATATTTCACCCTTAAAAATCGACATTCGATTTTATGACAGACTGTTGTTTTTAAAAAGTTTAGAAATTAAGCATTGGGAACTATAAGCTACACTATCTATTTTCTTAACTTTGTAAACCAATACATAAAATAATAAATGTCTTATTTTATACCTGATCTGATCTTTTGATATGGTAATAAAAATATTTTTTATCATCGAATCACCTGATTTTACTGATAAGAGATCGTTAAATTATAATATGTGTCATGTTTTTAATAAAATAGATTTATTTACAAAAAAATAATTTAATTTAACATTATAAACAAAAACTTGAAGAAAAGATCGATTTTTCAGAAATCGATCTTTTTGGCCTCGATTTTTTTGTGGATCGATTCATTAGGTCACGATTCGAATCGATTTAAAAATCGATCTTTTTTGGAAAGAATCGACATCCCTATTTCACACAAAGAGCTGGTCCGAGTCTGCCAATATTTTGGACAAACACGATGCCTGTGCAAAATATCGACAAAATCGGTGTATAAGCAAACCAATGAAGGACAGTAGCACAACATTTTCAGAATTTCAGAGGTTCAGAATTTTCTTGAGATTTAAAAAAGTACATTAATATAGAGATAAAGAATAGATAGAGTATTAGATAGCCCATTTACAAAGAAAGGATTTATATACCTACTATACTTAATTATGATGTTTCCGAAGAAACCGCACGTGGATGCTAGTTAAACACCAAAACGACCTGCTTCGGCATGTAGTTGATTTGAAATAAAATAAGCGGCTAACATTAACAAAATATTTGAGGGTAATGTTGTAACATTTTACAATTACATTGTTAAGCCCGTTAAATTTAAATAAGTACATGCCTACACAAAAGAACTTTAATCAATTGAACGGGTTTCATTTATAGTGCCTTTTTCTTAGAAAATATGTAAACAATAAGTACCTACATAAAACATTCTATTATTTTGAACATATACGTATTCCATGAATCGTTTCTGAGGAAATCAATCAATATCAGAGAATAAAGCCCTTTTCTCATCTATTGTTAACATTTCGTTACAATTAATTTGATCACTGTAAATAAATAAAATTGAGTTGTCTTTTTGTAATGATAAAATATCCAGCTTTTGCTAAATGCATTAAGCAAAAACCGGTGGAACCCTATGGAGTATTACAATTCTGATTCTGACTAGTCCTCCCAACGCGGCGATAATCCTTACGAAACCATTGTAGACCCGAAGTCCGAGAGGCCTGCAAAA